>CM038677.1:477871684-478605258 GCA_021605205.1 Aegilops longissima | reverse complement strand
AATGGATGCGTTAGCGAGAGATAAAATAGGACTATTTGACATGTCCTATCCAGGGCAGGCTGTGTTCGGATAGATAAAGCAGGTATAATGATCGTAAATAGATTCCACAGGTATTTCCTTATGTACTGCGTCTGTTGCCTCCTTGGATGTCTCTCCCTATAAGTCCGCAATTGGCTCTTTTGAGGATGCTGCACCAGCGGTGTCTGAAAGGTAAAGGGAAAGAGTATGAAAGTATTTGGCGGTTACCCTTTTTATTGATCTGAGTCGTTGATGCGCCTCCGCCTATGCCCATGGTATTTTAAGTGTGTAATTGTGTGCGTGGCATGAATGCTGCTTTGATGGGGCTTAAGCGGAGGCGGACTGCTAATCGCGCTCTTGGCGTGCTGATGATCTGTTGCGGGGTGCTCCGGACTCGCTTGACTGTGCTCGAAGTTGTTGTCGCCGGATTGGTTTGTCGGAGAAGGCTGCATTGTACTTCCGCTGCAAGGGCTGCGGTATGTTCTTCTGTTCGTAGAGAGCGGTCCATATTTCCGTTCATCGTTATGACCCCGCGTGCTCCTGGCATCTTGAGCTTGAGATATGCGTAGTGTGGTACCGCATTGAATCTGGCGAATGCGGTTCGTCCGAGCAGTGCATGGTAACCACTGCGGAAGGGGACGATATCGAAGATTAACTCTTCGCTTCGGAAGTTATCCGGAGATCCGAAGACCACTTCCAATGTTATAGAGCCCGTACAGTGGGCCTCTACTCCAGGAATTACACCTTTAAATGTGGTTTTAGTGGGCTTGATCCTTGAGGTCAATACCCATTTTGCGCACTGTGTCCTGGTAAAGCAGGTTCAGGCTGCTGCCACCGTCCATAAGGATGCGCATGAGGTGGAATCCATCAATGTTGGGTATAGGACCAATGCGGCCGAGCCGCCGTGACGGATGCTAGTAGGGTGATCCCTACGATCAAAGGTGATCGGATAAGCTGACCATGGGTTGAATTTTGGGGGCGACTGGCTCCATCGCATAGACGTCCCTTAGTGCCCGCTTCCGTTCCCGCTTGGGGGTGTGTGTTGCGTAGATCATGTTGACCGTTTTCACCTGGGGGGAAATTTCTTCTGTCCCCCCGTGTTCGAACGTCGGGGCTCCTCGTCATCGTCGTTGTGCAGCCCCTTTTCCTTGTATTCGGCGTTTATCTTGTCGGCCTGTTTGAATACCCAGCAATCTCTATTGGTGTGGTTGGCTGGCTTGTCCGGGGTGCCATGAATTTGGCACGAGCGCTCCAGTATGCGGTCCAAACTGGACGGTCCCTGATTATTTCTTTTCAACGGCTTCTTCCGCTGACTAGGCTTGCATCCGCTGAATCTGGCGTTGACTGTCGTGTCTTGATCTTGCCGCCGTTGTTCCATCTCTTATATACATTACGCGTGGCTTGCCGTTATTGTCACGGCCATCCGAATGCGAATGTGGCGTAGTGCTGCTGTGAGCCAACCAACTGTCCTCGCCTGCGCAAGCGGGTCATTAGTGTTGTGAGAGCTGCCATGGACTTGGGTTTTCCTGGCGAGGTGTCGAGCGAGCCACTCGTCACGGATATTATGCTTAAAAGCGCCGGGCTTGGCGTCCGGACGATCGACTATTTGGTTCTTTTAGTTAGGAACCCGAGTCCGAATTTCTGGCTGACTCTCCGGGCTGTTGAGTAATGTGGCTCAAGTCATCGGCGTCGGTGGTGCATCGTATGTGCCCTAGAAGTTGTCGAGAATCGTCTTCCGTGTTTTCCCAGCTGCCAATGGTATTTGTTGGTAGGTTGTTTAGCGATGTGGGCTGGTCCTTTGAGATTAAGGGAAGATACTTGATGGCGTGCGATCGTCTCCGGAGCCATGTGAATGTGGAGAAGAAAATATTCAATCCATCTTGTGGGTCTGTTGTGCCATCGTATGATTCGATGTTTCTGAGTTTGAACCCTTACGAGGAATTCATGATCCATTACTTCGTCGCTGAAGCGGAGGGGTCTTGCGCCTGCATGCGGGCTATGTAGCTCGCAGGTCGAATTGCTCTGGGTGGCTATATTCGCCCGGTCGGACTTGTTGAAGGTGAGTCCGGCGTGGCGGTCCGTCGCGTCGCGCGCCCAGCGATCCGTAGATCGCTTGGTTGTCTGATTTGTTACCCGGGCCGTAGTATGTTGGCGTGGGGGTGTTGTTAGTATCACGGGCTGGTATGCGTTTTATCCAGCCATGAGGTGGCGATCAGCCGTATGGTGCTTGAGTACGTATTCCTCGGCTGCGGGACTTGATCCATCTGTCTATAAGCGAGTCTTGATCAGCTGGAGTTGCTGCGGCTTCTTTTGAGCTCCTCGCGGTGGCTATAAGCCGGCTGAAGCGCTCCTGCTCTACGGGATCCTCAGGCACGCCGAACTCGTCATCGCCGAGGCTAATCTCATCTTCGGAGGGAGGGCATGTAGTTGTCCTCCTCCAGATATTCGTCCATCGCCTGTTCTTCTAGGCTGACCTGCTCATCCTCCTGTTCGGCTTGCTCAAAGGCGGGCTGATCAGGGTTGTATTCTTCTTCGGCACCATTCGGATTGTTTTCGTCTCCTGGGCCGGTATTGCTGTGGCGGGGCTTGGAGTGGCGCCGACGACGCCCATTCTTTGCTTTTTTTCCTGAGGTTTTATCCTCGGTTGCCTCATCGCCATTTGTTTCCTTCGGAGTGTCCACCATATATATCATAAGAAGGGGTGGCTGTCCATCGCCCAGTGAGCGGTGGATGTTCTTCTCCTGCATCGTCGTCCATACCGTCAATGTCTTCGGAGTCGAAGTTCAGTACCTCGGTTAAATCATCGACCATGGCAATGAAGTGGGTGGTGGGTGGGCGACGAATTCCTTCGTCGCCTGCCTCCCACTCGAGCCGGACATAGTTCGGCGAAGAGCCTCCTGACAAGGAGAGAGACTTCAATGAGTCCAGCATGTCTCCAAAGGGCGAGTCTTTGGAAGATATCCATGATGGTGGACTCCAATACGGAGCCCATCTGGCCCGACGGGCTTGGGAGTCGCGGAATTTGGAACCAACGTCGAGATCTGAATCCGGGGTTAGTCACGGGCCATCGCAGAGGTAAGGCCCGTGTTCGGCTCCACCGCCGATGAGTGTGCGACCAGGGCGGCGGGGTCCATCCTCCGATCCTTAGGCAGCGCTGCTGCTCCGGATCTAGGTCCGGGATACTACGAGGTGATGCCCGAGCCGTCCGACAGCGAGGTCTAAGCTGTGCTTTCGTCGTGGTATCGATGCACAGCATAGTCCCAAATCCATCGAAGATCAAGTCTCCGCGGATGTCCGCCCGTGTAGTTTAGGTTTCGAACCTGACACAGTGGCATGGGGCATAGTGTCGATCTGCTCCGGATGGCCAGCGAGTTGGCCCGCATCTAAGTCGCCCGAACACGAAGATCTGTTCGGGAGGAAAGTCTCGCCTGACAGCGTCGTTGATGATGATTGAAGGAGCCATCGAGCTGATATGATGACACAGAGGAACTCTCAATGAAAGCACCAATGTCGATGTCAAACCGGCGGATCTCGGTAGGGGGTCGATCATGCGTCAAGGCTAATGGTAACGAGAAGCAAGGGACACGAGATGTTTACCGTGTTCGGGCCCTCTCGATGGAGGTAAAACCCTACTTCCCGCTTGATTATCTTGATGATATGGGTAGTACAAGAGTAGATCTACCACGAGATCGTGAGGCTAAACCCTAAGAGCTAGCCTATGATGGTATGATTGTAATTGTGATCGGCCTTCTAAGGACCAACCTCTCCGGTTTATATAGGCACTGGGAGAGGGCTAGGAATTTACATGGAGTCGATTACAAGGAAGGAAATATAATATCCGGATCGCCAAGCTTGCCTTCTACGCCAAGGAAAGTCCCATCCGGACACGGGCCGAAGTCTTGAGTCTTGTACCTCCATGCTTCAATAGTCCGGACATTGTATACAGTCCGGCTATCCAGATACCCCCTAATCCAGGGCTCCCTCAGTCTCAACCTGCCCTGTCGCTCCACCACAAAGTAACAGTCGGGGGCCGTCGGGAACCCAGGCCCACCGCAACCTGGATGGAGCCACCTGCCCCTTCAGCCCCCATCTCCGAACAGTATCATAAGTAATGTAACATTATAAAGTATATAGCATATGCCCGTGATCACCTCCTGAGTGATCACGGCCCAGTAGTATAGCATGGCAGACGGACAAGAGTGTAGGGCCGCTGATGGAACACTAGCATCCTATACTAAGCGGTAGGATAGAAGGTAAGTGTAACAAGCAGTAGCAACAATGATAGGCTATGCATCGAATAGGATTAACGAAAGCGATAACATGCTACACTACTCTAATGCAATCGAGAGAGAGGAGGAATAGGCGATATCTGGTGCTTTCGAGGGCTTGCACGAAGCTCAGCGAGAAGGAGGGGTCGTCAACACCGTAGTCGTACTGGGTAGCAGCGGCGTCGGTCTCGGAGTCTAGCGAGATAAGAGGGGGAAGAAACAATAAATATAATGCAAGCAAATGCATGACGATGCATGACATGACAAAACATGATGCTAGGGTTGCCCAATCGCTGTAGTAGGTGATACCGACGAAGGAGGGAAACATCCGGGAAAATATCCCCGGTGTTTTGCGTTTTCGGACAGATGAATTGGAGGGGGAAAGTTGCGAGTTTGATATGCTAGGGATGTGTGGCAGATGAACGGGCTGCATATTCGGATTTGTCTAGTCGTTTTGAGCAACTTTCATATACAAAGTTTTTCCATCCGAGCTATGGATTATTTTATATGATTTTTCAAATTTTAAATGATTGTCTAGTATCCTGATTTAATTTAATTCAAAATATTAAATACAAAACTTCTATGGATACAGAAGTGTACCCAGATGAGTATGTGCTTGTGTATATGGCGGAGGGACACATTAGCTGCTGAGTCGGCGATCAACGATCCCGATTGATTAATCAAAGTGGGCCAGGCGACCCACATGTCATTGACTGGTTTTCCTAGTCAGATGTTTGACTGGTCAATGGGGCCAGTGGGACCCATGTGTCATAGGTACACATTTTAAGAGAGGTTTATTACTTTAGTTAACTAGATGGGGTCCACCAGCCATTGATTGACTTATTTTAACATGGGTTTAATTACTCTAATTAGGATTACTAGAGAACGGGTCCTACTTGTCAACGTTAGTGGGTTAGTCAAATTTTAATCTAACTAATCTAATTAGTAATTAGAACAGGGTCGGCCTGCTGGGCACTGGATAGAGCCCAGCCGACTTCACCGTGGTTGTGCACGCATGCACAGGCACACGGCGGCTACGGCCAGCCACGGCCATGAGCTCGCACGGGAGCGGCCATGGGCACGAGCGGGCTGGCACGCGCAGGTGTGCAGTTGAGCGCAGGGGGCGCACGGGGTGCAGTCTGCGGCCTACGGCGAGCAGCAGGCAGCAGCCGCAGCAAGCAATGCGGCATCATCGGCAAGAAGCGGCAGCGGCATCAGCCAGAAGTGGCGGCGCAGCAGAGCAGTAGGAGGCAGCGGCATCGGAGCAGCACCAACAGCAGCTACGCAGCAGCAGTACGCGCACACACACACAAGAGCTCGAGCTCCCGTCCATGGCGGCGAGCAGCGACGCAGCAGAAATAGCGCTGGTCGGGGGTGCAACGAAAGGCGGCAGGGAGGCGGGCGTATGGCGAAAGCGCGCGATGGCGTGCAGGGAGGCCAAGGTTGCGACGGGAGCGGGCGGAGTACGCACAGGAGCGGAGCTCCGGCGGTCCGACCATGGTGAGCTTCAGCCATGGTAGAACAACGGCGAAATAGAGGAGATTGGCGGGGAGAAGGGGGATCGAAAGAGGAGCTCACATAGAGCCTGCAGATGTGCTTAGTGGGCTCGGGGAAGGCTCGGAGGTGCCGGAATTGACACCGAAGCTCGACGGGGCCGAGGAAGAAGAAGGCGGTGCGGGGCCTGATGCGGTGTCTCCCGGCTCAGTCTAGTGGCACGGGAGGGCGTAGGAGACGGCGACGAAGATCGAGGAAAAATCGGCGAGGCAAGAGGTGACTGGTGGCCGCGGGATCGACGCGACGATGGTGACGACCGCGTCGGGTGGCTCTTCAGATTGGGGAGGAGAGCGAGGGGAAAGGGGCCCTGTGGTTCTAGGGTTAGCAGGGGCGTGTGGGGGCAACCTAGTAGGGCGCTAGGGGACCTGGATGGCCGCCCCGTGGCCATCCTCGCCCACGGACGGTCAGTCGTCGTCCACCTCTCCCCTGATGAACAGAGGTAGGAGACAGTGGGGGTTGGGCTGGCTTTGTTAGGTGGGCCTAGTGGCCAGGTGGACTACGGCCCAGCAGGGGGGGTTCCCTTTTCTTTTGTTTTGTTCTTACTTTTTATTTATTTTTCTTTTCTGTTTTAATTTCATTTTCCAATTTGTTTTAGTTTTGTAAAGCATTCAAATAGCACCTAAAATAATATTTCAACTTAGTCCATAGTCACAAAAATTCTAGTCCTCAAATAAAATAGTTTATCATTTTATAAAATATCAAAGGCACTTATTTAATCGTTTCAACTACTGCTTTATCATTTTAGAGTATTAAAACATTTTATAAAAGTGGGGTTTCTTCACCACAATTAGCTTTGCATTACTTGGCACAATCCGGACATTTTAGTTTTAAAGTTTGAAAATTTTGTTGTTTGCCTTTAATTCAATTTTGAATTTGAATCGGTTTTGAACTTACCCGGGGTTAACTACAGTGACAGAGGTGACGTGGCATCATTAGCAGGGAATTAATGTAGTCTAATTATCCGGGCGTCACAATATATCCAGTTGGATATGGGTGGGCATGAGTTATTATTGTTGACATCACCCTTGAGGTGAATACGTTGGGAGGCAAAACTATAAGCCCCTAACTTTCCATGTGTCGGGTGGAAACTTTTCGCTCATGTGTATGCGATGGGTATTAGCAATTATAGAAGACCATATGATGGTTGAGTATGTGGACTTTCCAAAAGGCTCCGATACATGACCCTTCCTAGAAAGATGTGAATTGTAGTTGCAAAGTTGGCTGAGAACATAGTTTGTTGGTTTTTAATAGAGTTTATGCTTTATACTTCGATGTTGTGATGAATTGTTACTTGTTCATGAAAAGTTTATGATAAAACGTATGTGATAAAAGTTCTATAATAAAGTTTGTTGTTGTTATAATAATATACATGATGCTTCTATGTCTGTATTTTGTTTTTATCGACACATCTCTCTCTAAGCATGTGGACATGTTTTTCGATTTCAGTTTTTCGCTTGAGGACAAGTGACGTCTAAGCTTGGGGGAGTTGATACGTCCATTTTGCATCATGTTTTCCTACTGTTATTTATAATGTTTTTATGCATAATAATGCTTTTTGGAGTAATTCTAATGTCTTTTCTCTCATAATATGCAAGGTTCACACAAAGAGGAGAATACGGTATTGGAATTCTGGACTGAAAAAGCTACGTCGAGGCCACCTATTCGCACAACTCCAAATGAGCTGAAACTTCACGGAGATTTTTTTATGGAATATATAAGAATTATTGGAGCAAATAACCACCAGAGGGGCCCACCAGGTGGGCACAACCCACCTGGGCACGCCAGGGCCCCCAGGCGCGCCCTGGTGGGTTGTGCCCTCCTCGGCCCACCTCCGGTGTCCCTCTTCTAGTATATATATAAGTGGTGCTCTGGACTTAGAATGTCAAGGAAGTTTACATAAGAAATTTTTAGCCTCAACTATACCGGTTCTTTTGGGTGCCAAAACAATTTGGTCTTAAAATTAATTTTGTGATTTTCTCATGGCTTTAAATTTCCTGCAACTGACTTCATGTATTGTATCGGCTAGCGTTCGTATTCAACCTCCTCAGCAGCCAATCAGGCGGGCTAGGGCTGTAACGAAGGAGTGCTTCCATTGCCAACATAGCCAAACTAGCAGAATGTCGCGACCGGTTTTCCGGGTATTAATTTCCAGAAAATGGCCGTTGTGCTCACCAGCCCTGGATTCTTGTTAGGCGATGAGGCACCAACTTGATCTGAAATTCAAGCAAAATACATAATATGTAGTACAAGACCACTCGGCTGTGAGTACAACAAATGGTTTCTAGTGGTTTGATGGCGGAAGCGGTTTGTGGTTCACCACGGTCTATGGGACTCCATTTCCCACAGGAACAGTGACCAGGTTAACTCCTATCTTCCCGAGGCTGCTATCACCATTGCTTAAGTTCCGGCGGTCATCATAGCGCCCTCTCCATGCAAGAAATCTGGCCAAGACAATAGCGAGGACAAGCCAATGAGTACTTTGAATGTACTCATAAACATTATGAACACTCGTATAATATAAATGATAATCATCGCATGAAACATTCTATGATCACATCGTCACCATAAAATAAAATCTACGGTGCATGCGAGGCAGGTTATTTATATGCAACCTGGATATGCAATAATGGGCTAGAAATAACATGCACCGATCGGTGTCTAAAGCGGCGCCTCGAAAGGGCCATGATATGAAGCATGCCTCACGGAGGCGTCTAAGCGACACCACATAAAGGGCTTGTATGGTAAATAAATAACAAGCATGCCCGATCGGGCATCATGCGATGCCACATAAAGGGCTTATAAAATAAATATCAAACATGCCACGATCGGGTTATGCGTGCGGCGCCACATAAAGGGCTTATAAAATAAATATCAAACATGCCACGATCGAGCGTGCATGCGACGCCACATAAAGGGCTTATAAAATACATATCAAACATGCCACGATCGAGGCGTCATGCGGCGCCACATAAAGGGCTTATAAAATAAATATCAAACATGCCACGATCGGTGTGTATGCGGCGCCACATAAAGGGCTTATAAAATAAATATCAAACATGCCACGATCGGGCGTGCGTGCGCGCCACATAAAGGGCTTATAAAATAAATATCAAACATGCCACGATCGAAGCGTGCATGCGACGCCACATAAAGGGCTTATAAAATAAATATCAAACATGCCACGATCGAGGCGTCACATGACGCCACATAAAGGGCTTATAAAGAAAACGATTATGGTGAATATCCGGAGGTAGAACCGTCCTGTGGATACTCAATAAATCAAGTAATGGCAATAGTTAGTCCACGATAAAAATAATCATAATCATCATAATCAACACAAGTCACAAATCATGATCCATGTTCGGTTTAGCGCCTCCTCCGAGACCGACACTAAGACCGACACTTGACCCGACCTGCATGTAGCCCTTAACCATGAACACGGCTTTTCTAATAGGTTTTAATACCTCTGCGGAGGGTGTACTCTTTACCCACGAGTAACGGATTTCTTTAGTCCATCGGGACTAATTCCGTCTCACGATCTTTTAGTCGAAAACACCTGACTTGCACACACCAGCTTAACTTTACTCGTGTATGCGAATCACCCACGACACTTGTTAAGCAAAACACTAAGTGGGAGGCTACAACCTCGCGTAGCATGGGATCAAATTTCTATCGCGCTCTAAGGGTGCCCCTCTCGGTCCCAACTGAAACACCCATGCTCCCGGACCAGGTGGCATGCCTACCGGATGCAGCCGGTATCTTCCACCCTGGCCTCTCTGTACGGCGTGTGCCAAGACAAGGGTTGACAACTTACTGAACCATACCCTACCTACGGCAAGGACAAGTGGCAGCACGAAACAAGTATGAGGTTACTGGAACAAGACTCGATCTACGGCCAACTCAGGAGGCTTAAGTATTACCTGCATGATATGTAAAACAAACATATTTCGATCAACAGGATCACCGCTCATTATACCTTACTATGCCATACCGGACATAGCCGTCCCAACGGAGACCGGCGTCAAGATCATGCCTACCCAAGGCAGAGGCCTTCCCGGATTCCTTTCCGGCATGCATGCAAGGCCCATGAGGATGATCACCATCACAAGTATATTCATTTCCAACAGCAAGGAAAATCACTAATATGCATTCATGCGAAAGATCACATCTTCATATAAATTAATGAGTTTTTCCGAAGTAAGGTGGTGTTATAACCGCGTCAACTAACACACCAAAAATATTATGCCATGGTTCAGGATGCTTGCCTTCAAGGTGGGGAGAGTCAGGGTGCATTCCAACACTTTGAAAGTTTTCTCCTCTCTCCAACAAATCCTATTTTTGGAAATATTTAAATTAGCACATAGTTTGAAAACAGCACAAAAAAGTTGCTTGGAAAATTTTGAAATAAATAAGTAAATAAACTAGACAATATTTGGGAAATGTAGGAAAAAGAATCAATTCATTTGGAGTTATATTTAAAAAGTTATAGCCAGTCAAAGATTTGGTCAAAATCTGTTTTTAAAAGAAATATAAAAGCGCGCTGAGACAGAATACGTTTTCAGAGCGGAGGAAACGTACTGGGGTGGTTTACGCTTTCACTAAAAGCACGTGGCGGCGGGGTGGGTCGCTGACAGTGGGTCCAGGGGCCCCACTGGTCAGGTTTGACCAGTCCCCTTCCCTCTTCTTCCTCGGCGAATGGGAGGCGGGACTCCGGCGGTCGTCGCCGGCGATTGGCGGCACCTCTGGAGAAACGGAGGCCACCCGCGGGCTCGAGGGGTCGGCGGTCCCTCGGTGGTCGGCATGGCCCATGGGATGGATGGAGCTGCTGGGCGAAGCTTCTCGGGTGGGTGGCCGTCGGCAAAGTGAGTTCTTGCTGTGGCGAGTCCCGAGCAAAATTGAGTGGGGTTTGGACTCATGAGAGGGAGAGGAGTTCTGGTGAAGAGAGTGGAGAGGGAGGTCTGGTGGCGCCGGAAAGGCCGGCGATGGCGGCTGCAGGAGTTGCGGAGAGGAAGAAGACGGCCTCCTCGGGTCGATTAGCTGCCATGGGGAAACTGGAGGAGTGGACTGAGGCCGCAGAGTGCCTGGATGAGCTCGGGTCTCCTATTTATTGTGTATCCATGGGGTTCCGCGGCCGAGGATAAGGTCGCCGTGAACCGCCTCTCTGTGATCGAGGCGGCGTGGCGGCGCGACGAGAGCTAGGCGACACACTTGTGGATGAGCTCATGAAGCTCGGGGCAGGTGGCGAGAGCTGGTGGCTCGGGCGGCGCCGACACGGCCGGGCCTGTAGGCGGCCGTCGGCTAGCCGCCACGCCAACTGACGGTGGCACTGTGGGTGCCGGGGTGGTCGGGGTGGTGTTGTGGTGTAGGAGGATCGTGGCGTCTTGGCTGCGGATGGCCAAGTGTCAAGGGGCACGGAGTACGCGCAGACGCCTGGCGGCTCGGTCTTGCTGGTTGCAGCTGAGCGCTCTGGCGCGCCAAGGCACGCCCACCAGCTGCTCGGCAAATGCCATGGCACTCCAGAGTGCTTGGGCGAGGTTGGAAAGCAACATGACTAGGTTATTGATAGAGGGGAGATCAAGGGACAAGGTGGTTAGGTCAGGAGACCAAGTTCATAATGCAAACAAAAACTCATGCCAATCCTGTCCATGCACTCCAGGTGTTTGACAAAATGCCACAGGCACCTAGGCTTTTCTTGGAGTGGCCAAATCTTCCAGATCCTAGTCTCTTTAGATGCACAAGAGGGTGGTGAGGTTAGTTTGTACGGAGCACAAACTTGTTAGTGCAAGTTTTGCAAAACTTCAATTATGGACAGGAGGTAAATGGCATCATCTCATGGATCAAAAATATTCCAATGGTTGCATGCTACTGGACTTAGGGGTTTTGTAGGGTGGTCTACAAGCAGGGGAAAGAATCAAGGGCCAAAGAGCAAGCAAGAATATGGATGTTGTACAAACCATCATGTTGGACCAAAATGAAGATGAGGTTGATTCACTCAAAATTTTCAAATAACATCACTGGGTTTTTGCATAAAGTTGAAACATATGCTACTACCAACATCCCATAATTTTGGTGGAGGCTAGAAAGAAGTATTTAACTGAGTTGTAGTGCAAAATTGCCCACTGGACCAGAGAAGAAAATTGGGTGTAGAGCTCAAGATATTACATGAATAAAAGATATTTTTGCATAAAAGTGATTTAAAAACATCACCTGACATCTCCAAATTTTGGTTGGAGTTTTAAGTGAATTTATCAAATGGTTGTAGTTCAATATGGCCATATAACCTTGGAAAACCATTTTTCAAGAAAATAAAGATCAAGCAAATTAATTATGTAATTAGTTCTACTAATAAAAGAAAAAAAATTCTTGAGAGGTTAAACAAGCCCAATAACATATTTGAAAGGTTTTCTTTTTGGGGAAAACTGTTGGAAATATGCCCTAGAGGCAATAATAAATTAGTTATTATTATATTTCCTTGTTCATGATAATCGTTTATTATCCATGCTATAATTGTATTGATAGGAAACTCAAATACATGTGTGGATACATAGACAACACCATGTCCCTAGCAAGCCTCTATTGGCTAGCTCGTTGATCAATAGATGGTTACGGTTTCCTAACCATGGACATTGGATGTCATTGATAACGGGATCACATCATTAGGAGAATGATGTGATGGACAAGACCCAATCCTAAGCCTAGCACAAGATCATGTAGTTCGTATGCTAAAGCTTTTCTAATGTCAAGTATCATTTCCTTAGACCATGAGATTGTGCAACTCCGGATACCGTAGGAATGCTTTGGGTGTACCAAACGTCACAACGTAATCGGGTGACTATAAAGGTGCATTACGGGTATCTCCGAAAGTGTCATTGGGTTGGCACGAATCGAGATCGGGATTTGTCACTCCGTGTGACGGAGAGGTATCTCTGGGCCCACTCGGTAGGACATCATCATAATGTGCACAATGTGACCAAGGGGTTGATCACGGGATGATGTGTTACGAACGAGTAAAGAGACTTGCGTGCGAGATTGAACAAGGTATCGGGATACCGACGATCGAATCTCGGGCAAGTATCGTACCGATAGACAAAGGGAATTGTATACGGATCGATTGAGTCCTTGACATCGTGGTTCATCCGATGAGATCATCGTGGAACATGTAGGAGCCAACATGGGTATCCAGATCCGCTGTTGGTTATTGACCGAGAAAGTCTCGGTCATGTCTCAGATGGTTCCCGAACCCGTAGGGTCTACACACTTAAGGTTCGATGACGCTAGGGTTATAAAGGAAGCTTGTATGTGGTTACCGAATGTTGTTCGAGTCCCGGATGAGATCCCGACGTCACGAGGAGTTCGGAATGGTCCGGAGGTAAAGATTTATATATGGGAAGTGCTGTTTCGCCATCGGGACAAGTTTGGGGTTATCGGTATTGTCTGGGACCACCGGAGGGTCCCGGGGCCCACCGGTGGGGCCACCTGCCCGGGGGCCACATGGGCCCTAGGTGGTGCGCCCTAGGCCTGCATGGGCCAAGGGAACCAGCCCCAAGAGGCCCATGCGCATGAAACACTTGGAGAGGAAGAGTCCATAGAGGGGAAGGCACCTCCGAGGTGCCTTGGGGAGGATGGACTCCTCCCCCCCTCTTGGCCGCACCCCTCCCTTGGAGGAGGGGGCAAGGCTGCGCCTCCCCCCCCTCCCTTGCTCCTATATATATAGTGGGGGGAGGGAGGGCAGCAATACTTGAGCCCCTGGCGCCTCCCTCCCTCCCGTGACACCTCCTCCTCTCCCGTAGGCGCTTGGCGAAGCCCTGCAGGATTGCCACGCTCCTCCACCACCACCACGCCGTTGTGTTGCTGTTGGATGGAGTCTTCCTCAACCTCTCCCTCTCTCCTTGCTGGATCAAGGCGTGGGAGACGTCACCGGGCTGTACGTGTGTTGAACGCGGAGGTGCCGTCCGTTCGGCACTAGGATCTCCGGTGATTTGGATCACGACAATCGACTCCTTCAACCCGTTCTCATGAACGCTTCGCTTAACGATCTACAAGGGTATGTAGATGCACTCTCCTTCCCTCGTTGCTAGTTTCTCCATAGATAGATCTTGGTGACACGTAGGAAAATTTTGAATTTCTGCTCGTTCCCCAACAAATGGCATCATGAGCTAGGTCTATTGCGTAGATTCTTTGCACGAGTAGAACACAAAGTAGTTGTGGGCGTTGATGATGTTCAATATGCTTACCGTTACTAGTCCAATCTTGTTTCGACGGTATTGTGGGATGAAGCGGCCGGACCGACCTTACACGTACTCTTCGTGAGACAGGTTCCACCGATGACATGCACTTGGTGCATAAGGTGGCTAGCGGGTGCCGCCTCTCCACTTTAGTCGGAACGGATTCGATGAAAAGGGTCCTTATGAAGGGTAAATAGCAATTGGCATATCACATTGTGGTTTTGCGTAGGTAAAGCGTTCTTGCTAGAAACCCAAAGCAGCCACGTAAAACATGCAACAACAATTAGAGGACGTCTAACTTGTTTTTGCAGGGTATGCTTTGTGATGTGATATGGCCAAGAAGAATGTGATGAATGATATGTGATGTATGAGATTGATCATGTTCTTGTAATAGGATTCACGACTTGCATGTCGATGAGTATGACAACCGGCAGGAGCCATAGGAGTTGTCTTTATTTATTGTATGACCTGCGTGTCATTGAACAATGCCATGTAATTACTTTACTTTATTGCTAACCGGTAGCCATAGTAGTAGAAGTAATAAGTTGGCGAGACAACTTCATGAAGACACGATGATGGAGATCATGATGATGGAGATCATGGTGTCATGCCGGTGACGATGATGATCATGGAGCCCCGAAGATGGAGATCAATGGAGCTATATGATATTGGCCATATCATGTCACTACTATATAATTGCATGTGATGTTTATTATGTTAATGCATCTTGTTTACTTAGAACGACGGTAGTAAATAAGATGATCCCTTACACAAATATCAAGAAGTGTTCTCCCCGATCGTGCACCGTTGCTACAGTTCGTAAGCTTCTAAGCACCACGTGATGATCGGGTGTGATGGATTCTTACGTTCACATACAACGGGTGTAAGACAGATTTACACAAAGAAAAACACTTGGGGTTAACTTGACGAGCCTAGCATGTGCGACATGGCCTCGGAACACGGAGACCGAAAGGTCGAGCATGAGTCGAATAGTAGATACGATCAACATGAAGATGTTCACCGATGATGACTAGTCCGTCTCACGTGATGATCGGACACGGCCTAGTTGACTCGGATCATGTAATCACTTAGATGACCAGAGGATGTCTATCTCGAGTGGGAGTTCATAAGATGAACTTAATTATCCTGAACATAGTCAAAAGACCTTTTGCAAATTATGTCGAAAGCTCGCGCTTTAGTTCCACTGTTTAGATATGTTCCTAGAGAAAATATAGTTGAAAGTTGAAAGAGCGATTATGCGGACAGAGAAAGCTTATGTCCTTAATGCACCGCTCAGTGTGCTAAACCCCAAACGTCGTTTGTGGATGTTGCGAACATCGGACATACGTCTTTGATAACTACGTGATAGTTCGGTTAAACGGTTTAGAGTTGAGGCACCAAAGACGTTTTGAACGTCGCGAACATATGAGATGTTTCGATGGCTGAAATTGGGATTTCAGGCTCGTGCCCACGCCAAGAGGTATGAGACCTCCGACGAGTTTTCTTAGCCTACAAACTAAGGGAGAAAAGCTCAATCGTTGAGCTTGTACTCAGATTGTCCGGGTACAACAATCACTTGAATCGAGTGGGAGTTAATCTTCCGGATGAGATAGTGATGTTTCTCCAAAGTCATTGCCACCAAGCTGCTAAGAGCTTCGTGATGAACTATAACATATCAAGGATAGAGATGATGATCCTTGAGATATTCGCGTTGTTTGACATCGCGAAAGTAGAAATCAAGTAGGAGCATCAATTGTTGATGGTTGGTGAAACCACTAGTTTCAAGAAGGGCAAGGGCTAGAAGGGACACTTCATGAAACGGCAAATCGATTGTTGCTCAAAGAAGAAACCCAAGGTTGAACCCAAACCCGAGACTAAGTGCTTCTGTAATAAGGGGAACAGCCACTGGAGTAGAATTATCCTAGATACTTGGTAGATAAGAAGGCAGGCAAGGTCGATGGAAGTATATTGGATATACATTATGTTAATGTGTACTTTACTAGTACTCCTAGTAGCACCAGGGTATTAGATACCGGTTCGGTTGCTAAGTGTTAGTAACTCGAAATAAAAGAGCTACGGAATAAACGGAGACTAGCTAAAGGTGAGCTGACGATATGTGTTGGAAGTGTTTCCAAGTTTGATGTGATCAAACATCGCACGCTCCCTCTACCATCAAGATTAGTATTAAACCTGAATAATTGTCATTTGGTGTTTGCGTTGAGCATAGACATGATTGGATTATGTCTATCGCAATACGGTTATTCATTTAAGGAGAATAATGGTTACTCTATTTATTTGAATAATACCTTCATGGTCTTGCACCTAAATAAATGGTTTATTGAATCTCGATCGTAGTGATACACATTTTCATGCCAAAAGGTATAAGATAGTAATGATAGTATCACTTACTTGTGGCACCGCCATGTAAGTCATATTGGCATAAACGCATGAAGAAGCTCCATGTTGATGGATCTTTGGACTCACTCATTTTGAAAAGTTTGAGACATGTGAACCATGTCTATTGGTGTATCGCATGAAGAAACTCCATGCAGATGGATCGTTTGGACTCACTTGATTTTGAATCACTTGAGATATGCAAAACATACCACATGGGCAAGATGACCAAAAGCCTCGGTTTCAATAAGATGGAACAAGATAGCAACTTGTTGGAAGTAACACATTTTGATGTGTGCAGTCCAATGAGTGCCGAGGCATGCAATGATGAATATCGTTATGTTCTTACTTCACAGATGATTTAAGTAGATACTGAGTGTATTTACTTGATGAAACACAAGTCTGAATTATTGAATGGTTCAAGTAATTTCAGAGTGAAGTTGAAGATCATCGTGACAAGAGGATAGAATGTCTATGATATGATCATAGAGATGAATATCTGAGTTACGAGTTTTGGCACACAATTAAGACATTGTGCAAATTGTTTCACAATTAATACCGCCTGGAACACCATAGTGTGATGGTGTGTCCGAACATCATAGTTGCACTCTATTGGATATAGTGCGTACCATGATATCTCTTATCGAATTACCACTATCATTCATGGGTTAGGCATTAGAGACACCCGCACTCACTTTAATAGGGCACCACGTAATTCCGTTGAGATGACACCGTATGAACTATGGTTTAGAGAAACCTAAGCTGTCATTTCTTAAAGGTTTGGGGTAACGACGCTTATGTGAAAAAGTTTCAGGTTGATAAGCTCGAACCCAAAGCGGATAAAATGCATCTTCATAGGACACCCAAAACAGTTGGGTATACCTCCTAATTCAGATCCGAAAGCAATAGGGATTGTTTCTTGAATCGGGTCCTTTCTCGAGGAAAAGTTCGTCTCGAAAAGTTGAGTGGGAGGATGGTGGAGACTTGATGAGGTTATTGAACCGTCACTTCAACAAGTGTGTAGCAGGGCACGGGAAGTTGTTCCGTGGCACCTACACCAATTGAAGTAGAAGCTTATGATAGTGATCATGAAGTTTGGATCAAGTCACCGACGTACCTCGTGGGGTGACAAGGATGCGTACTACTTGAGTGGTACAGTAATCATGTCTTGAAGGTCATGTTGCTAGACAACAATGAACCTCGAGCTATGGAGAAGCGATGGTGGGCCCAAATTCCGACAAATGGTTAGAAACCATGAAATCCGAGTAGGATCCATGTATCATAACAAAGCATGGACTTTGGTGGACTTGCCGATGATCGGCAAGCCATTGAGATGAATGGATCTTTAAGAAGAAGACGGACGTGGGCGGTAATGTCACCGTCTATGAAGCTCGACTTGTGGCAAAGAGTTTTCACAAGTTCAAGGAGTTGACTACGATGAGATTCTCTCATTCGTAGCGATGCTTAAGTCCGTCGGAATCATGTTAGCATAAGCTGCATTTATGAAATCTGGCGGATGGATGTCAAAATGAGTTTCCTTACCAGTTTTAGTAAGGAAAGGTTGTATGTGATACAATCGAGAAAAGTTTTGTCGATCCTAAGGATGCTAAAAGGTATGCTGGCTCCAGCGATCCTTTCTAAGGACCGGAGTAAGCATCTCGGAGTTGGAATGTGCGCTTTGATGAGATGATCAAAGATTTTGGGTGTATACAAAGTTTATGAGAAACTTGTATTTCCAAAGAAGTGAGTGGGAGCACTATAGAATTTCGATGAGTATATGTTGTTGACATATTGGTGATCGAAATGATGTAGAATTTTCGTAAAGCATATAGGGTTAAAGTGTTTTCAAGTGAAAACCTGGATTAAGCTACTTGAACATTGAGCATCAAGATCTATGAGGATAGATCAAAAGCGCTCAATGGTACTTTCAAATGAGCACATACCTTGACATGATCTTGAAGGTGTTCAAGATGGATCACCAAAGAAGGAGTTCTTGCCGAGATGTAAGGTATGAAGTTAAGAGTTAAAGCTCGACCACGGCAGAAAAGAGAGAAAGGACGAAGGTCGTCCCTATGCTTCGAGATATAGGCTCTATAGTATGCTATCTTGTGTACCGCACCGAAGTGTGCCTTGCCATGAGTCACTCAAGGGTACAAGAATGATCCAGAATGGATCATTGGACAGCGGTCAAAAAAATTGTCCTTGGAGTAAATAAGGACATGTTTCTCGATTATGGAGGTGATAATGAGTTCGGCGTAAAGGGTTACGTCGATGCAAGCTTTAACACCTATCCGAGTGACTCTGAGAAGCAAACCGGATACGTATAGTGGAGCAACCATTTGGAATAGCTCCAAGTGGAGCATGAAAGCAGCATTTACAATATGACATAGAGAATTGCGAAGTACACACGGATCTGAAAGGTTCGGACCGTTGACTAAAACCTCTCTCACAAGCAAAACATGATCAAACCCGTAACTCATTGAGACTTAATCACATGGTGATGTGAACTAGTTTAAGACACTAGTAAACTCTTTGGATGTTGGTCACATGGCGATGTGACTTATCAGTGTTAATCACATGGCGATGTGAACTAGATTATTGACTCTAGTGCAAGTGGGAGACTGTTGGAAATATGCCCTAGAGGCAATAATAAATTAGTTATTATTATATTTCCTTGTTCATGATAATCGTTTATTATCCATGCTATAATTGTATTGATAGGAAACTCAAATACATGTGTGGATACATAGACAACACCATGTCCCTAGCAAGCCTCTATTGGCTAGCTCGTTGATCAATAGATGGTTACGGTTTCCTAACCATGGACATTGGATGTCATTGATAACGGGATCACATCATTAGGAGAATGATGTGATGGACAAGACCCAATCCTAAGCCTAGCACAAGATCATGTAGTTCGTATGCTAAAGCTTTTCTAATGTCAAGTATCATTTCCTTAGACCATGAGATTGTGCAACTCCCGGATACCGTAGGAATGCTTTGGGTGTACCAAACGTCACAACGTAACTGGGTGACTATAAAGGTGCATTACAGGTATCTCCGAAAGTGTTTGTTGGGTTGGCACGAATCGAGACTGGGATTTGTCACTCCGTGTGACGGAGAGGTATCTCTGGGCCCACTCGGTAGGACATCATCATAATGTGCACAATGTGACCAAGGGGTTGATCACGGGATGATGTGTTACGAACGAGTAAAGAGACTTGCCGGTAACGAGATTGAACAAGGTATCGGGATACCGACGATCGAATCTCGGGCAAGTATCGTACCGATAGACAAAGGGAATTGTATACGGGATCGATTGAGTCCTTGACATCGTGGTTCATCTGATGAGATCATCGTGGAACATGTGGGAGCCAACATGGGTATCCAGATCCGCTGTTGGTTATTGACCGGAGAAAGTCTCGGTCATGTCGCATGGTTCCCGAACCCGTAGGGTCTACACACTAAGGTTCGATGACGCTAGGGTTATAAAGGAAGCTTGTATGTGGTTACGAATGTTGTTCGAGTCCGGATGAGATCCCGGACGTCACGAGGAGTTCCGGAATGGTCCGGAGGTAAAGATTTATATATGGGAAGTGCTGTTTCGCCATCGGGACAAGTTTCGGGTTATCGGTATTGTCACGGACCACCGGAGGGGTCCCGGGCCCACCGGTGGGGCCACCTGCCCCGGGGCCACATGGGCCCTAGGTGGTGCGCCTAGGCCTGCATGGGCCAAGGGAACCAGCCCCAAGAGGCCCATGCGCATGAAACACTTGGAGAGGAAGAGTCCATAGAGGGAAGGCACCTCAGGGGTGCCTTGGGAGGATGGACTCCTCCCCCTCTGGCCGCACCCTCCCTTGGAGGAGGGGCAAGGCTGCGCCCCCTCCCTTGCTCCTATATATAGTGGGGGAGGGAGGGCAGCAATACTTGAGCCCCGGCGCCTCCCTCCCTCCCGTGACACCTCCTCCTCTCCCGTGAGGCGCTTGGCGAAGCCTGCGCAGATTGCCACGCTCCTCCACCACCACCACGCCGTTGTGTTGCTGTTGGATGGAGTCTTCCTCAACCTCTCCCTCTCTCCTTGCTGGATCAAGGCGTGGGAGACGTCACCGGGCTGTACGTGTGTTGAACGCGGAGGTGCCGTCCGTTCGGCACTAGGATCTCCGGTGATTTGGATCACGACGAGTACGACTCCTTCAACCCCGTTCTCATGAACGCTTCCGCTTAACGATCTACAAGGGTATGTAGATGCACTCTCCTTCCCTCGTTGCTAGTTTCTCCATAGATAGATCTTGGTGACACGTAGGAAAATTTTGAATTTCTGCTACGTTCCCCAACAAAAACTCCATAATAACAAGAGAAAGAAAAATTCAAAAATCAAAAAGGAGCCCAGAAAATAAAAGTTTTAATTTCCTGGCAAAATTTTAATTAATAAAACAAGGTCAAAATTTTGGGGTGTCACACAGAACTATGGGTAGACCAACAAGGAAGGCAACCTGGCTTGGCAAAAGAAACAAGTAAAAATTCATGGAAGAAAACCCCAGCAAATGACTAAGGAAAAAAAACAATTAGACTAACTAGTGGCGTGGATTCAAATAATGGATGTAATAGCCCCCAAGTTTGGCCTAGAGGAAGAAAATCAAGCACCTAGGCAAACTAGACCATGTAAATTATTGAGCGTGGTCAAAATTAAATAAAGGCACAAGAGAAAATATAAGATATCCCGACCTAGGAGTAAGCAAACTTTTTTTGATTCACACGATAATGTTTGGATCGAGCTAAATAATAATTTAAAATAAGATAAAGATAAAAATAGTTGGGCGTAGAAATGATGTAGCATATAAATGTTCGAGGGATTGGGATCAAGGTGCCACCCTTCTCTTGCTAGATCGGATATGCTCCACCGACGAGAACTTTCTCGGTCGTGAAGGAACCGTCCCATGGTGGTGAGAGCTTGTCCTTCCCCTTCTTGTCCTGAAACCGATATAAAACAAGATCGCCTACATTGAACGCTTGGCCTCGTACTTCGCGGGCTTGATAACGGTGAAGCTACTTCTCATAGATGGCCGACCTATCTACGACAATGTCCCGACTTCATCTAGGGTGCCCACGTCATACTGACGCTCGAGCTCTGCCTCCTGCTCCTCATACTGACGTACCTGAGGAACATCGTGCGCGATGTCGCTTCGGAGGATGGCTTCAACACCGTGACCCATAAAAAATGGTGTGTAGTCAGTAGATCAGTTGGGCGTAGTCTGTAGGATCCACAGAACATAGTCTGGCTCCTCGACCCACTTTCCGCCAGCTTTCTTGAGCAACCTTGGCTTGATACCGCCAAGGACCAATCCAATGGCCTATTCGACCTGTCCAATGGTTTGCGTGCGATACACAGAAGCTGAAAGTGCAACTAATCCCTGGATAGTTTTGGTAATTCTTAACAACATATAGCTCATTAAACTAATATTCTTTCAAGTTAATCATTTCAGAAAGTTCAATGATCGGCATGGCATGGACTAGAGATGTGGACCCCTCAAAATGCTAAGGACAAATATTGGCAAAAGCTCAAGACTCTACATTTTCATTTTAGTGATCCAATATCACATTGAGTCCATAGGAAAAGCCAATACTATTAAAAGGGGATGAGGTGTTCCTTAATGCCTTGCTTGCTCAAAATGCTAAGTGATGTGCTCCAAAAGCCCTCAACCACTTTCTCATTTCCACATATGTCCTAAACCTAAAGTCAAACTCGGCCCCACCGATTTGATCTATCCGGCGCTACCGAGTTCACTTGACATAGCCATAGCCAGAAACCCTAATCAGTTCGGTCTTACCGATAGGGATCTCGGTCCCACTGAGTTGGCAATGCAAACTCTCTGTTTCCTTTTCGTAACATTCGGTCTCACCGAAATGAGCGATCGGTCCCACCAAGTTTGTCTGGCCTACTCTTTGTTTGCTTGTTACTGAAATCGGTCTCACCGAGTTGAAGTAAATGGTCAAACCAAGATCAAGTCTTGCCCTAACCCTAGCGCATCAGTCTCACTAAGTTGATCATGTCGGTCCCACCGAAAAGCCTAACGTTCACATTTTGAACCAGTTCGATCTCATCGAGTTTCACTATTCGGTCCCACCGAGTTTGGTAAATTGTGCGTAACGGTTAGATTTTGTGTTGAGGCTTTATATACCCCTCCACCACCTTCTCCATTCAGGAGAGTGCCATCAGAATGTGCCTACACTTCAAGGATTCATTTTCTAAGAGAGGATGTCGCGGGATATCCGCGGCCACCTATGGGACCGGGTGGCCCCTTGCTGGTTCAGTGGGGGGACGTCGCGTTGCACAAAGAGCAGATCAGCGCACGGCAGCACGGCACAGAGCACATGAGCAATTTACCATGGTTCGGGCCGCCGCGAGGCGTAAGACCCTACTCCTACTTTGGTGGATTGATGGTGGAATGAGTGTGGTGGTGCGTAGTACACTTGCCCGGCAAGGTTTGCCTCGGGCCATCGCAACTATGCGCGGATGGTGGCTTGGGGTTTGTCCACTTTCCAACCCTCTAACCCCTCCTACGAGTGCCATGGGCCTCCTTTTATAGATTAAGGGGTCACCACAGTGGAAAAGTGGTCATTATCCACTGATATGATAGCAAACAGTGTTATCATACCTAACTCTGCCGGCTGGCAGGGTGCATTAAATGCACCGCTTAGTGTCACATGACTGGTCGCCCGGCAAGGCCTACCGGGCTATCTTGCCAGCTCCGCATCCGTTCTCTAGACACGTCGTAGGACGGGTGTCATCTGTGGGTTTCTTTTGTAGAAATGACTGCCACTTAATCACCTCGCGGCTTGACACCGCATTGATTAACGACGTGAGTTGTGCTTGAGTGGTTGGCGGGGTGGTTCTGCCCCTCGAGCCCCCGGCAGGCTCTGCTGGGGAGTCGTGGTTGCTTGCTTCTGGTGGTGGCCTCGCCCCTTGTCGGGCTCGCCTGCCTGGCAAGGGAGGGCCTTCTCTTGCTGATGTCTTGTTTCTCTGGCTCGATCTTGGTCTATCTAAGTTGCATGTTGGTTCTTCAAATCTCTTGGTCTTTTAGCACTCTGGATTGAGCTTGGCTTGTTCGTGCACGAGTCAGGGGAAAACGTATACCCCTGTATATTTTTCCCGATATAAGCCCCTGGGCCTGAACCACACGTGTCGTGTGGCACGTTGGGTTAGGCCGCAAACAGTGCACGGACACGTGGCGGGAGAGGGCTGTGCGCGACGGTTTGCAAAAACGACTAGTCAATCCAACGTCCACTTTTACGTAATTACTGCGCGTCGTGGCGTCGTGGCATCGTGGTACTGTTGCAGTTGAGGTAAACCGGTAACTTTCTGAAGCGCCACGCCCCCGCCCCACTTTCCCCCTCTTAAGAGTAGGGAAAATCGGAGCGGCCCGATTCATCTGTCTCTCGCCCCGCTCCCCCATCTTCTTCCTCCGCAAGCCAAGCAACAGTTCCTCATCTTGCTTCTCCTTTCGTCGCCACTCGACGAATTCCTCCCCTCTCTGTGTTGCCGCAATCATGGGGAAGAAACCCGGGAAGAAGTCGACGACCGCAGCGAAGGAGACCGCCGCCGAGGGGAACAAGAGGTCGGCGGAGTTGAACAAGAAGCGGAGCGAGGATGTTGTCTTCGCTCCATCCAACTTGAGCGGCCCCATTGAGGGAGTCCTGGATTAGGGGGTATCCGGACAGCCGGATTATATCCTTTGGCCGGACTGTTGGACTATGAGATACAAGATTGAAGACTTCGTCTCGTGTCTGGATGGGACTCTCCTTGGCGTGGAAGGAAAGCTTAGCAATACGGATATGTGGATCTCCTTCCTTGTAACCGACTCTGTGTAACCCTAGCCCCCTCCGGTGTCTATATAAACCGGAGGGTTTAGTCCGTAGGACAACAACAATCATACCATAGGCTAGCTTCTAGGGTTTAGCCTCTACGATCTCGTGGTAGATCAACTCTTGTAATACCCATATCATCAAGATCAATCAAGCAGGAAGTAGGGTATTACCTCCATCGAGAGGGCCCGAACCTGGGTAAACATCATGTCCCCCGCCTCCTGTTACCATCCGCCTTAGACGCACAGTTCGGGACCGCCTACCCGAGATCCGCCGATTTTGGCACCGACAATGGTGCTTTCATTGAGAGTTCCATTGTGCCGTCACCGTAAGGCTTGATGGCTCCTTCGATCATCGGTAACGATGCGGTCCAGGGTGAGGTCTCCCTCCCCGGACAGATCTTTGTATTCGGCGGCTTCGCACTGCAGGCCAACTCGCTTGGCCATCTGGAGCAGATCAAGAGCTACGCCACTGGCCACCAGGTCAGGTTCGGAAACTTGAACTAAACAGCCGACATCCAGGGAGACTTGATCTTCAACGGATTCGAGCCCATGTCAGGTGTGCCGCACAATCACGACGAGCATGATTTAGCTCTGCCGTCGGACAGTGTTCGGGAGATCGCACCCGCAACTACTCCGGCCCTCGATTCAGAGTAAATTGCGCCATCTGAGGACGGGTGGATAGACCCCACCTTAGAGGCCGCACTCTCAGCGGCGATAGAGCCGAATACTGACTTTACCCCTCGCGAGAGCTGTTCTGCCGAACCTTTGGATTCGTCCCTGGCCACGGGCTCCGAACCGCCTGCGTCCGTGCCTGTCAAATCCAATTGGGCACCGATCATGGAGTTTACCTCCACGGATATCTTTCAGCACTCACCCTTCGGCGATGTGCTAAATTTGTTAATGTCTCTCTCCTTGTCAGGAGAATCTTGGCCAAACTATGTCCGGCTAGAATGGGATGCGGACGTCGAAGAAATTCGCTGCCCACCCACCACCCACATAGTAGCCACTGTCGATGATTTAACCGACATGCTCGACCTCGACTCCGAAGACATTGACGGTATGGACGACGATGCAGGAGACGAACAGGAACCACCGCCCACAGGGCGCTGGACCTCCACTTCATCACATGACATATACATGGTGGATACACCCAAAGAAAACAATGATGAGGAAAGGAAAGAAGCTACGAAGAACAGCTCCATCGAGAAGCAAACAAAGCATCGACGTAGGCGCCGCGCTAAACCCCGCCTCGGCAAAAATAGCGATAACAGCGAAAGAGAAAACAACACCCCGGTCGACTTGAGAGGAAACGACGACCACACTGACCCAGCGGTAGAGCGCGATGAAGGCGCAAACGGCGAACATAGTACGGATCGGATGTCCGAACAAGGCGACACCAAGGATAAAACCCACCAACCTCCCTCCGAGGAGGAAAACAGTCCGGACGAAGATGCACACATCATCCCGGAAAGGCACTTGGAACAAGAGAACCTCCGCAGAAGGCTTATCGCCACAGCGAGGAGTCTAAAGGAGCAGAAGCAAAGGCTTAAGGCCGCGCAGAATACGTTCAACAGTAGATGGAACAAAGTGCTTGACAACGAAGAATAATATGGTGGTAGTTACCACACGAAGAGCTATCCAAAGCGCAAGCTATTGCCCGAATTCGACGACGAGGCCTCAGAGCCCATACAGCCGAAAAACAAAACGGCCAACCGGTCGGATCAACCACCTCGTGGCCGAGATAGAGTGGCTAACAAGGCCGCACATAAGTCAACACACGATCTACGCGCCAAAAATCCAGTATGACAAGATCCATCTATGGATCTAGGAAGCGCGCTACAGAAAAAAATCAACACCGAATACC
The DNA here is from genome assembly GCA_021605205.1 of Aegilops longissima. Taxonomy (NCBI): domain Eukaryota; kingdom Viridiplantae; phylum Streptophyta; class Magnoliopsida; order Poales; family Poaceae; genus Aegilops; species Aegilops longissima. Next base: position 478,579,070 of record CM038677.1, on the reverse strand, counting down.
ACAACTGTCCGAACGCCATGGTACATCTAAATACAGGGGTGCTGCACACCCCCTATGTTTCACCGATGAGGTGTTGGACCATGAATTTCCAGAAGGATTCAAACCAGTGAACATATAGGCGTACGGCAGGACCACAGACCCTGGGTCTGGATTGAGGACTTTATCCTCCATATTCATATGGCTCGCGGAGACGATCTCCACGCCATCAAGTACTTGCCCCTCAATCTCAAAGGACCAGCTCGGCACTGGCTGAAAAGCCTCCCCGAAAACTCAATTGGAAGTTGGGAGGAGCTTGAGGATGCTTTCCGGGCTAATTTTCAAGGGACTTATGTCCAACCTCCGGATGCAGACGATTTAAGTCATATAGTTCAACAGCCCGGAGAGTCAGCCCGAAAACTTTGGAACAGGTTCCTCACTAAGAAGAACCAAATCGTTGACTGCCCGGACGCCGAAGCCTTAGCAGCTTTCAAACACAGCGTCCGAGACGAATGGCTCGCCAGACACCTTGGCCAAGAAAAACCGAGAACAATGGCAGCCCTAACAAGCCTCGTGACCCGCTTTTGCGCGGGCGAGGATAGCTGGTTAGCCCGTAGTAGCACCAGCGACCCAAGCACATCCGAAGTCAGGGATGGAAATGGAAAACCATGACGCAGTAAAAGCAAGCGTCGAATACGTAAGACAACCCAGACAATACGGCGTGCTTGCCGGATTCAGGAGCTCTCGACCAGGTCAAAGGAAGAAGCCTTCTAAAGGCAGCAGAGATGGACCGTCCGCCTAAACAAGATTCTAGACAAACTATGTCAAATTCATGGCACCTGAAAAACCTGCAAATCACACCCACAGAGAATCTTTGGGTCTTCAAGCGGACCGTAAGCTAAACGCCGAACACAAGGGAGGGACACCAAGTGAAGACGAGGATGAGCCTCGCCAAAGAAAGCACTGGGGACAGAAAAATTCCAACCAGAGGTTAAAACGATGGCGTGGTACATGTGACGAAGAGGAGAAGCAAACCTGCACTCCGAGACACACACGCCCTAGAGCCCGTCACCACTAAGTTCAACCCCTGGTTGGCCTGCCCGATCACTTTTGATCGCAGGGATCACCCGACAAGTATCCGACACGAAGGATTGGCTGCCTTGGTGTTAGACCCAATAATAAATGGATACCATCTCACAAGAGTCCTCATGGACGGCGGCAGTAGTTTAAACCTAATATATCAGGACACAGTCCGCAAAATGGGGATAGACCCGACAAAGATCAGCCACAGTAATACTACCTTCAAGGGAGTAATACCAGCCCCAGAGGCCCGCTCCACGGGCTCTCTAATACTAGAAGTCGTATTCGGTTCACCCGACAACTACCGAAGTGAAAAGTTACACTTCGACAACGCTCCATTCCAAAGCGGCTATCAAGCATTACTCGGACGAACAGCTTTCGCTCGTTTCAACGCTATACCGCATTACGCTTCTCTTAAGCTTAAGATGTCGGGCCCACGCGGCAACATCACAGTTAATGGAAATATTGAGCGTTCCTTACGCGCGGAAGAACGTGCGGCTGCTTTAACAGCCGAACACTAAACGGCCTCACCAACCGTAACAAATGACGGTCGTTAAGACCACGGACACGATTAGGCGAGTCGGTAGCATCATTAGATATACTTAAGATTGGTTTGATGATTATACCCATATAGACGGTACGAGGGGCTTCCCGTGTGTAAACAGGGCTAGTTCGGCTCAACCTTACTTATCTTAAATTTTAAATGGTTTATTTCGAATAACCAATTTTTTGCACGACAGCCTTCAACTAAGTTCCTCTCTTTTACAGATGACAATCGTGCTACACCCGTCCAGGATACGGCGCAACGGAGACACAGGCACAGACGTGCAGCAGGGACCCGCTCAAAGGTTTCTTTTTAGATTAAGACCCTGCGTAAACCTTTTTACTGTATCTTGTTGTTCACATCCTCCGGATTCTCAGTACAACTGGGAAGGATGCTAACGTTATTGGCACTTGGCCACGTCAGAATATTGCACGTACCTGGACACTCGGGGTTCATTATCAAGGGCATTGTTCAGCCCAGCATATGTTATAAAGACCGAATACCTTAGGGAATGTTCGGCGTCGCGAGTTTGGCCTTATATGCATCAGCTCTGAATCATGTCTTTGGTCAAATGTTGGGTTTGACCGGCTCCTGTGTTTTGCTACCTTATGTTCAGCTCTATCGGATAAGGTGGCACCAGGAGAACTACTGCGATTGTGCCCTGGTTCATCAGGACGAGCACCTCAGTAGAGAAAGCCGAAAACTAACTGTCATGATAAAGCGCGAGACTGGTCAACCACTCGATGACTTAGCGGAATCTTCGGGATTCCTCCGCATTAACAAAGGGCCGTTTCCCGGCCAGGCATGTACGCGCCCCGTATTCGGACAAGCGCGGAGCCACCGGGGGCTATATAGTAGCCCCACCGTCAAACTCCTATGGCTAAGTGAAAGTGTTAAAGCACTATAGTCCGGTTGCCTAGTTCGCTGCGCTATCACCTCCTTAATGGACCAAGACGTTGGATCAAGTGTGAACACGCGTCTTCTACGAACACCCCCACATTATATGCGTGGGGGCTGAAGCCGACGACTGCAAACTTTCAGGTTATATACATATATACATAAACGGCCGCACAGGAGGCATCATAATACTTTCAGGCAAAAGTATAAACGCAGCCTTTATAACTCAATAAAAAATTATTTTCACAATGGGAATACATGTTATTGAACATAATATTCTTCGAGCACTGAGCCTCTATTAAACGAGTGCCTTCAAGGACTTCTTCAAAGTAGTGCTCGGCAGCTATTCGGCCCACGGTCGAACCCTGGGTTGCAATAGCGGTGGCCTCCATCTCTGCCCAGTATGTCTTGACACGGGCAAGTGCCATCTGCGCACCCTCTATGCACGCCGACCTCTTCATAGCATCGATGTGCGGCACAGCACCAAGGAATTGCTGCACCAAACTAAAATAACTATTCGACCTTGGCCCTTCCGGCCACAGATGATCCACAACAGACCTCATGGCAAGCTCGGACAACCTATGGAGCTCGGCCCACTCGGCCATTATCTCGTTCAACCCAAGCGGACGCGCTGGAGAATTGAATTGTGACTGTCGGTGTCAAAACCGGCGGATCTCGGGTAGGGGGTCCCGAAATGTGCGTCTAGGAGGATGGTAACAGGAGACAAGGGACACGATGTTTTACCCAGGTTCGGGCCCTCTTGATGGAGGTAAAACCCTACGTCCTGCTAGATTAATATTGATGATGTGTGTTACAAGAGTGGATCTACCATGAGATCAAAGAGGCTAAACCCTAGAAGCTAGCCTATGGTATGATTGTTGTTCGTCCTACGGGCTAAAACCCTCCGGTTTATATAGACACCGGATAGGGTTAGGGTTACACAGAGTCGGTTACAATGGTAGGAGATCTACATATCCGCATCGCCAAGCTTGCCTTCCACGCCAAGGAAAGTCCCATCCGGACACGGGACGAAGTCTTCAATCTTGCATCTTCATAGTCTTGGAGTCCGGCCGATGATGATAGTTCGCTATCCGGATACCCCTAGTCCGAACTCCTCAAGAGCTCCTCGAACCAGGATTCAATGACGATGAGTCCGGGCGCATATTGTCTTCGCATTGCAAGGCGGGTTCTTCCTCTGAATAATTTATAGAAGATTGTGAACGCCAGATAGTGTCCGCTCGCAAAACGAAGTTCCACATAACACCGTAGAGAATAATTTTTGCACAGATATGCCGACGTATTCAGCGGCGTGACATCACACCACAGCCGAGCCTTTATATGAATCGTTTTTATTGTTCCACCTCAGCGTGTTTAGCGAGGCGGTTTCCTTGGCACGCCTTTATCGGGCGTAGATCGTGCCCCCTTATTCCGGATTCTCATCAATACGGACGTGGGTAACCCAACCGTGCCCGTTGGCCTGCCTTCTCTATCAAAGGCGAGTCCTAATCGACCACGGGGTGGGCTCTTGGTATTCAACCTCTTTATAGTGAGACCAAGGCCCTCTTCTTTTTACACCCTCCATCGAGTTCGCCTCGCGCTTCGAGTTCCAACACCCAAAGCTTCAGATTCAGGCGCTTCGGACTTTCGACGATGTCCGGCTCCGACCAGCACGGCCGATGGATGTCTTCCTTCGTCACAGAAGAAGATGTGCTAAAGCTGTGAGACACCAGGTATCTAACCGGCGAGATCTCGCATAGGCTGCCTGCTCCAGGGCAGGTCACTCACACTCCTGAGCCCGGCGAGAATGTGGTGTTCGTGTCCCACTTCCTTCGGGGCTTAGGCTTCCCGGCGGACCCCTTTGTGCGGGGGCTCATGTTTTATTATGGGCTTGATTTCCATGACTTGAATCCGGAGTCCATCCTCCATATCTCGTCATTCATTGTTGTATGTGAGGCCTTCCTCCAGATTACCCCCACTTTGGATTGTGGCTCAAAACCTTCAAGGTGGAGCCAAAGACGATCAAGGGCAGCAAGCGAGAGTGCGGAGGGGCGATCATAAGAAAATGTGCCGATGCTCCGTGGCCCGAGGGCTCTTTTCAAGAGGAGCTTGGTTTGTGGCAACGGGAGTGGTTTTATATCACCGCTCCTGTGGGCACCAAATGGGCGGTGCTCCCCGCCTTCCGCCAGTCCACCACAGCGGGCCGCGACATGGGTCAATAAGGGGCTCGACTGAGGGCCATCCAAGGATGTTCCCCTGCTGCAGGCCGATTCGAGATCTCCAGAAAGAGGGATCAATCTAGTTGCAAAGGGCGCAGTTATGGTGATCCGGCGCCTTCAGCCCTAAGCGTCGCCCCCTCCGCCTATGGGAATTCAATCCGAGGGACCACGAGCCTCCAAAATTTTATGTGCACGACGCCCGTGGAGATGTATAAACTGTTCTTCGGATCACAAGAGAAGTGTCCGGACTTGACCGAGGACGCAGGACTAAGCTGCAATCGCCCAGATGCTCAAGTAAGTAGTCCTGTAACTGGACAAGCTGTTCATTCATTTATTTTATATATATATGCCCTTTAAAGGAGTTGTTTCTTGAACAGGAGTGGATAGCCAAGGCAAAGTTGATAAGGTGTCCGGCTCCCCTCCCAGAGACCACGCCGGATCCCATGTTAACCAAGATGTTGAAGGTCGCGCCCTTTGAAGAAGGCGAAGGGACGAGCGGGGGAGCAACTGCCTCTGTGAAGGAGGCTATCAAGGAAGGAGGGATCAAGAGTCCCACCTTCTGGGGAGAGAAGAGGACTGCTTGGAAGATCCGGAGGTCAAGGCCTCAAAGAAAGGAAGGGAATCTTGGCAGAGAGTCCGCGCCGGGAAGTAACCCAGCCGCATTATTTCCCCAAGGATCAGCCTCCAAATGAGCCGTAAGTAGAAAGAAGGGTCTTGTAAATAAGGAGCATCCTGTATTTATTTATGAAGATAACCAAATTGTACCTTGTAGTTCGACCTCAGCCCTTCTCGCAGAGCTCGCTTTTGGGAATCTTCTTCCGAGATGATGGAGAGTGAACGCCTCCACCTGTCGCACCCTCATGTGAAGCGGACGACCGGAGGTGTCGCCGCGAGGGTTCCCCAAGTCCGCGGGGCGGAAGGTCCGCGCCAAGTGGTGTGCGGTCGGAGGAGCTGAAGGATCTGCTCGGGCGAGCGACTATCTCAGAAGATCACCGTGCTCTAATGGGTACGGTGATTGAAAGAGTTGCATCCGCAGAGAGCGGATTGCACAAAGCCGTCAGAAGCTTACTGACGGGGTTTGAGGTACGCAAAAAATATTGTACCTTCTGACAGTTATGCATATAAAATGCGCCATGTATAGATAGTATCCCCTGAGACTCGGTATGTTGTCAAAATTGACGACGTGCCGAGGATCAAATTCTCAATTTTAACATATCGCCGCTCCTAAACAGGTGGCGGGGTGTCCGGAGGCCAGCCGGACTGATGAATATGCCGAACTAAAGTGGCAGCTTGATGAGGCGGATGCGGACATCGCGCTGGATAATAAACGGTTTGACGAGTCACAAGGTATGCGACTTCTATGCGGACACCTGGTAAGGGAGCTTGACGCCCATGTCTTACTGTTTGTATGCTTAATGCAGATGGTGCCGCTGCCGTTGAGGATCTGCGGGTAGAACTCGCCCGAGCGAAAGAGCAAGCCAGGAGTAGTAATGCGGCCGCTTTAAAGGCGGCCGAAGAGCTAAAAGCTGAACGGGCTGCTCACTGCCGAAGCAAAGAGGAGATGGCCGATATGGCCAAAAAGTTAAGGAATACTACCGATCGCTGCGAGGTTCTTGAAAAAGAGCGCTGCGCGGAACAAGAGGGTCTAAAGAAGGCCGCCACGAATCCAAGAATGCCCAATCGGCTTTGAGAGCTGCCAAGGAGGAGCTGAGTCGCCAGGCAATTGCGGCTGGAAAACCGCTTTACGCTGCGAGGAAATATACATATCCAAAGTATGCTCAGCTGGATAAATTGTGGAGTTCAGAGGATGCTTATCTGGCTTGGCGGCGAAGCGCCGGGACGCGGTTGAGCACTTCCGGGGCCAGAAGGGGCATAGAAGGAAGAGCTATATTGGTCGCAATTCCATAGTCCGGAGCGTCCTCTTCCGCTGACCGATCGGTTGGCCGAATGGGCCGAGCTGAATCGGTTGTCCGGATTTGCCATGAAGCATGTCTTGACTCACTTGTGGCGGACGGACCCCACCAAGAGCTGTTTTGGTTTAGTGCAGCGCTTGGTGCGGTGCCGCAGACGACGCAATGAAGCGATCGGCGTGTATTGAGGGAGCGCGATGGCTCTTGCCCGTGTCAAGACATACTGGGCGGAGATGAAGGCCACTGACGTTGCATCCCAGGATTCGGACAGAGGCCGAGTTCCTGCCGAGCACAACTTTGAAGAAGTCCTTCCGGGCGCTCGTTTAATAGAGACGCAATGCTCGAAGGATATTATGTTTAAATGACATGTATGATTTGTGAAAACAATGTTTCAATGTATTATAAGTGCTTTTTATACTTGTGCATTCAAGTAGTAAACTACCCCTGTGCGGCCGCTTATGTATATGTGTATATAACTCGAAAGATGGCAGTCATTGGCTTTTCCCGCACATAGTGCGGGGTGTTTGCAAAAAAGGCGCTTTTTCACACTTAATCCCACGCCTTGGTCCTGTTAAGGAGGTGATAGCGTAGCACACCAGAACAACCGGACTATAATGCTTTATCACTTTCACTTAGCCATAGGAGTTCGAGGGTGGGGCTACTATATAGCCCCTCGGGGCACCGCGCTCTCCCGAATTCGAAAGGCGTATGTGCTCGACCGAAACCGTCCTTCGTTAATGCGGAGGAATTCTAAACATTCCTGTGAGTCATCGAGTGGTTGACCAGTCTCTCGCTATATCATGACAGTCAGCCGCTTTCATCGAGGTGCTCGCCCGGCCAACCGGGCACAATCGCAGAGTTCTCCGGTGTCGCTTAGCCGTGAAAACGGAACGTAAGGCAGCAAAACACAGGAGCCGGGCAACCCAACATTTGACCAAAGACATGATTCGAGCTGATGCATATAAGGCCTAATCTCGAGACGCCAATACTCCCTAGGGTATTCGGTCTTTATGAAAATGGGCAGAATAATGCCATAAGTCCCTCGTGTCTAGGTATGCGCTCAAAATTCTGGTGCGGCCAATGCCAAAGCACCAGCCTCCTCCTCGGTTATATTAAGGAACCGGGGATGTATATCAACAAGAGACAGTGAAAAAGGTTTACGCAGGGTCTTAATCTGAAAACAATCCTTGCAACGGGTCCCTCACGCACGCCTCTGCGCCGTGTCTCCGCAGCAGCGTATCACGGGCGGGTGTAGCACGTTGTTCATCTGTAAAAGAGAGGAACTTAGTTTGAAAGCAAAGGATCGTATGAAAGATGTACGTAATATTAAATGAATAGAGTACGGTTCAAGAAGTGAATAAAATTGAGCTTTATTGTCTCTTGTTATACATGCATGCGCCCCTCGTATGGGGGTGTGCCATTAGTAGGCGCCGGACTTCGTCTAGCCGTGTCCGGGTTTGAATGACTAATTCAGTGTTCTTTGCCTAGCGAGCCGGATAGCTGTGGGGCTGTCAAGGCAGTCTTCCGCTTTTCCGTGCTCGAGTAACACTTAATACTTCCTTTTAACGAGATGATGCCGCGTGGACCGGCATTTTAAGTGTTAGAGATGCATAATGCGGTATTGCGTTAAAGCGGGCGAAAGCTTCAAGGTCCCAATAGTGCTTGATGGCTACTTTTAAACGGGCGACATGGAAGAGTAACCGTCATGACGGAAGTTGTCGGATGAACCAAACTCAACTTCTAGCAGATGGAGCCCGTGCAAGGGGCGTATGGGCGGGCAAGACTCCTTTAAAGGAGGTGTTGCTACGGCGAATTTTGGTTGGTTTATCCCCATCCTGCGGATTGTGTCCTCGATATATCAGGTTTATGTCATCGCCGCCATCCATGAGGACATGTGTAAATTGGAACCGCTGATTATAGGATCCAATATCAAGGCAGTCCATCCTGCGTCCGTATATTATCGGAATAGTCCCGATGGTCGAAGGTGATTGGTTTTGACAACCAGGTGCGGCGCGCTTTTTAGGGGCTCCGCTTTGTTTTTCCTTTGATCACGTGAAGTGAGTTTACTATTTTAACCTCCTGTGGCAAAGTTTTTGTTTTCCGGGTTCGCTTGTGGTGCTCGCTGTCGTCTTTACTTGGTGCGTCGAGCCCTTGTGTTCAGCGTTTAGTCTGCGGACTGTTTGAAGACCCAACAATCTCTGTGGGTATGGTTTGCGTGCTTCCTGAGGTACCATGTATTTGACATGCCTATCCGTAATCTTGTTTAGGTTGGAGAGCTCGTCCACCGTTATCCTTTAGGGGCAGTGTTTTGTTGTTCGCCGAGCTTTTGAATCCGCGCCGACCGCCGCATTATTCGGGCCATTTTCCTTATTCCGGCGCCGGTATTTTCTGCGTCGTGATTTCCCATTTCCATCCCTGATTTCGATGTACTGGTCGCTGGTGCTGCATCTAGCCAGCCAGCTGTCCTCTCCGCCGCAAAGCGGGTCATGAGGCTTGTTAATGCGGCCATTGTTCTTGGCTTTTCTTGGCCGAGGTGTCTGGCGCAGCCATTCGCCTCGGACGTTGTGTTTGAAAGCTGCTAAGGCTTCGCATCCGGACAATCGATTATTTGGTTCTTTTAGTAAGGAACCTGTTCCAAATTTCGGGCTGACTCTCCGGCTGTTGAGTTATGTGACTTAGATCGTCTCGATCCGGAGGGCGGACATAAGTCCCCAAAATTTGCCCAAATGCATCCTCGAGCTCTCCCCAGCTTCCAATGGTATTTTCGGGAGGCTTTTAAGCCAATGCCGAGCTGGCCCTTTGAGTTTAAGGGTAAGTATTTTATGGCGTGGAGATCGCCTCCTCTAGCCATGTGTATGTGGAGGATGTAATCCTCGATCCGCACTCGTGGTCTGTTGTTCCGTCAGATGCCTCTATGTTTACGGGTTTGAATCCCGCTGAAATTCATGATCCAACACCTCATCGGTGAAACATAGGGGGTGCGGGCGCCTCTATATTTGGGTGTGCCGTGATCTTCGAATTTTGGCGTATTGCATTGCTTTGACGAGCCTTTCTTGGCCCATAGATGGACCTAATCTGGGCCATCCTCTTGATGTGAATCCTTATGCGGATCGCATATTGGTTTGTGTGCGGCGCCATTCGCCGCTTCTTTTGCCGTGAGGTCGCCCATCCGACCGGGTGGCCTTCTTGCTTTTTAATTGTGGGGCTCTAAGGCCTCCTCGTCAATTCGGGCAGTAGCTTTCTTTTCGGGTAGTTTTTGTTCGGCGATCGTCAGCCGCATTTATCTCGCGGTGCTGAATACTTTGCTCCATCTGATCCTGAGTGCATCTTCCGCTGTTTTGAGCTTCCGCTTCGCTTTTTCAGGCTACGCGAGCCATGCGACGAGCCTTTTCTCGAGGTCATTTTGCTTGATGGTTTGTCCGATGTGAGATCGTCCTGACCGTTGTCTTTGCCGGGACAGATTGTTTATCCAAGTTGTCTTGTTCGGACGATTGCTCGATAGCTTGTTCGTTGTCCACCGGTTCGCCCCGCTCTATGGCTGGGTCTTTGTTGAGGCGGGACTTTGTTCGGCGCTTACGCTGCCGCTTTGACTGCTTTTCGAGGGATTTATCCTTCAGAGCGCCCCGCTGTTCCTCGCCTTCATTTGCTTTAGGTGTATCCACCATGTATACATCATGGGGTGAGGTTGTCCAGCATCCTATAGGTGCTGGTTCATTGTTGTCTCCTACATCGTCGCCCATACCGTCGATGTCTTCGGAGTCGAAATCGAGCACGTCGTGTAGGCTATCGACAGTGGCTACAAAGTGGGTGGTGGGTGGGCGTTGAATTTCTTCATCGTCCGTATCCCAACCTTCCTGACCGTGGTCCGGCCAGGGCTTTCCGGATAAAGAGATAGACTTTAGTGAATTCAGGATGTTGCCAAAGGGCGAGTGCTGAAAGATGTCCGCGGCCATGAACTCCATAACGGGCGCCCAATCGGATTCGATTGGCAAGGGCGCGGAGGGTTCGGAGTCCGGAGAGGAGTCCGCACCGAGTCGAGGTCTTCGCAGCGACAGGATGGAGTTTGGCTCGATTGCCAGAGAGATTAAAGCCCCGAGGAGGTGTCCAACCACTCGCCCTCGATCGGGGAATCCGCCCGGATTAAGGGTCGGAGCGGATTCGGTGCGGCCTCGTGGCAATTGCTCGGCTGCAGAGCTAGATCATGCCCATCGAAACAAAGGCGGCGCTGCTTGGCTGCGCTCGAATCCATCAAGATCAAGTCTCTGCGGATATCGGCCGATAGTTTGAACTTCCGAATCTAACTCGACGCCAGGGCGTAAGCTTCGATCTGCTCCAGATGGCCAGCGAATTAGCCCGCATGCAAAGCCGCCGAACACGAAGATCTGTCCGGGAGAAAAGTCTCACCGACCGCTGCCGTTGTTGATGATCGAAGGAGCCATCGGGCCTATCGGTGACGCACACGAGGAACTCTCAATGAAAGCACCAATGTCGGTGTCAAAACCGCGGATCTCGGTAGGGGGTCCCGAATCAGCGCCTAGGCGGATGGTAACAGGAGACAAGGGACACGATGTTTTACCCAGGTTCGGGCCCTCTTGATGGAGGTAAAACCCTACTTCCTGCTAGATTAATATTGATGATGTGTGTTACAAGAGTGGATCTACCACGAGATCAAAGAGGCTAAACCCTAGAAGCTAGCCTATGGTATGATTGTTGTTCGTCCTACGGGCTAAAACCCTCCGGTTTATATAGACACCGGATAGGGTTAGGGTTACACAGAGTCGGTTACAATGGTAGGAGATCTACATATCCGCATCGCCAAGCTTGCCTTCCACGCCAAGGAAAGTCCCATCCGGACACGGGGCGAAGTCTTCAATCTTGCATCTTCATAGTCTTGGAGTCCGGCCGATGATGATAGTTCGGCTATCCGGACACCCCCTAGTCCGGAACTCCCTCAGTGACCAAAATAGCTTTTCCACTTCACGATCTTTTTGATCTTTGAAGTATTCGGCTGCGTCAGCAGCACATGCTGCCAAATCCAGATACGCGTCTGCAGAACTCCATAGCCGATCAAGAGGAGCGTACGTAGGATCTCCGGACTTCAACCGCAGCATAAAGGGCTTCCTAGCCGCGATATCCCCGGCTACTCCTTCATCGCTCTGATTGTAGAGCGAGCGTCCTTGGCAGCCACCTCCAGGTCCGTTACCTTCGCTCGACTTTCACCTTCAAGAAGCTCATAACGGTCGGCGGCTTCCTTCAATTCCACAACCATCTTGGCTATTTCATCCTTGCTTCGGCAATGCGTAGCCTGTTGGCTCTCAGCTCTTCGGCCGCCTTTCGAGCGGCCGCATCACTTTTTCTGGCTTGTTCCTTGGCTCGGGCAAGTTCCGCCCGAAGGGTCTCCACGGCGGCAGCTCCATCTGTAGTCACAAACATATTAAAGATACTAGCATCATGCTCCTCTTACCATGTGTTGATCAGGGAGCAATCACATACCACATGCCTCGCCGAGCCGTTCGTTCACAAGCATGATGTCGGCATCCGCCGCATCAAGTTGTCGCTTTAGCTCGGCAAACTCAACAGTCCGGCTAGCCACCGGACCTCCCGCCACCTGCATATGAAGGCGGCCTGATTATTACCTGGGACTATGATCCTCTGTTTGCCGCCGTTCTCGACAGCAACCAGAGTCTCAGGGGCTACTATATGCACAGGGCACACCTAACGTGTGCGATACTGTCAAAAACATACACTATTTTAGTACCTCAAAGCCTTTCAGCAGACTCATAAAAGCTTCATGCAACCCGCTTTCAGCGGATGAAATCCTCTCAATCATCATACCCATTAGCGTACGATGCGCTTCTGAGATAGCCGCTTGCTCTAGCAGATCCTTCAATGCGTCCGATCGCACACCGGACGGTGCCGGACTCTTTCGGTTGCTCTCTTTAGGAGCCGAATACTGAGGACTTCGGGTGGCCAAAGGATTACCCTCTGGCCTTGCCGGATCAGGAGAAAGCCTCCGCAACAACACTTCAGGGTCGCCCGCCTCATGAGGCGGGGTGGCATGGGGAGGTGTTTCGCTCTCCATCATCTCCGGAAGAAGATCCCCCAAAGACGAACTCTGTCGAGAAGGGCTACGATCCAAACTACAAGATATATGTTTTGGTTATTGTCCTCAGAGGTAAAGCAGGATAATTTTACTATTAAGCACCTTTTGTTTACTTACAGCTTGGTGGGAGGCTGATCCCCTTGCGGACACTATGCGGCAAGGATGCCCCCCGAGGCAGGACCCTCTGGTGAAGATTTCTTCCCCCGTTTGGAAACCATTGTTTTTGGGTCTTCAGAGATGGTCCTCTTCCTCCCCTGGGGAGAGGGAATTTCAGATTCTTCTCCCGGTTATCCTCCTTCAGCGAGGCGCTTAACTCCCCGGTTTGATGAATAGTGAGCGGGATCCGCCAGCCTCTTTATTCCCCCTTTATCTTCCCCGAGGGCGCTTGATAAGGCGCAAGCTCCAGTATCCTGGCTAGCACAGGATCCGGTGAGACCTCAGGAAGGTGGGCCGGACACCTGATCATCTTCGCCTTTGTTACCCAGTCCTGGTCAAAGAGCGACTTTTCAGAATGATGTTGTGATAAATAAAAAGACAACGTGTTCGGCTACGGGACTACTTACTTGGGTATCTGGACGATTGCAGCTCATACCCGCATCCTCGATGGTGTCTGGACACATTATTTGTGGTCCGAAGAACAATTTGTACATCTCTTCGAGCATCATGCCATGGAAGTGCTGAATAGCTCGCGGTCCTTCCGGGTTGAACTCCCACAGGCGGAGAGGTCGACGTTTGCAGGGCAGGACTCGACGAACTAACATGACTTGCATTACCGTGGCCAGACCGACGTCTCTCTCGAGGAGATCTTGGATGCGGCTCTGTAATGTCGGCACGTCCTTTACTGGCCCCCAGTCTAGCCCCTTCTTGATCCATGACGTCAGTCGTGGCGGGGGGGCCCGAGCGAAAGGCAGGGGCGGCCACCCACTTGGTGCCCCGGGGAGCTGTGATATAAAACCACTCCCATTGCCATAAGCTAGACACCTCCTGGGAGCGTTGGCGGCAGGCGACGGGGAACGATGGGGTGTCCACGACGGAGCCGTCTGGCGACTCGGCGGCGCTGAAAGCAGCCCGGCGCTTCAAGTGAAGCTTCGGCGAAGTCCACCATGGGCACGACGGAAGATCACACGCGACTAGCGGAAGAAAGATTCCGGCGCACCCCTACCTGGCGCGCCAAATGTCGGATTTCGGGTTCCGGCAGACCCTTGAGGTTCGAACACTGGGGTGCGCACGGAGATCTTTCCCCTACCAGCTCACGCGTGAATGGTTAGCAAGGGATCTAAACTACAAACGATGAACAACACAAGGGACGCAAGGTTTATACTGGTTCGGGCCACCAATGTGGTGTAATACCCTACTCCAGTGTGTGGTGTGGTGGATTGCCTCAGGGGCTGATGATGAACAGTACAAAGGAAGAACAGCCTTGCAAGGGGTGTTCTTGGGCTGGTGTGATGAACTGCTTGGGTGAGTTCGATCGCCTCTCTCTCTCTCTCTCTCTCTGCCAGGACTCTATCAGATGCCTCTACTTTGTGGTGGCTAGCTCTATTTATAGAGGGAGGCCCTGGGCCTCTTCCCAAATAATGAGCGGGAAGGGCGCCAACAATTGGTCGTTTTGAAGGGGAACATCTAGTACACTTATCCTAACTAAAGTTGGTCTTCGGCTGCCAAAGGTTCTGACGGTGACGCCGTCCTGGGCTTCACGATGACCTCCTTCCTGCTGCTCTGCTGGTCTTGGTCTTGTTTCACCGGCGGTAACCTTTGCTCGATGCCTTGGCCTCAGGCTTGCCTCCCTTGCACCAAAGGGGAAATGAGGACACACTGCTGGCTGGCACCCGCCTCGGCCTCGATCGTCATGGCTTGCGCCACAGGGGCACCCTCGTGAGGTACCTGCCTCGATCTCTCGCCTCCTCGTGAGCCTGCCTCGACGAGGCTACTCCCCGAGGAAGGTTCTGCCATCCGCCTCATGAGGCTTGGCCCTCGCGAGGGTCTTGAGCTTGAGTTGATGAAGTTGGGCCACGCTGGGCCCCCACTTGAGCCACGCCGCAGGCGCAGGCGGGAAAGTCTGGGACCCCGTTCCTGAACGAGACAAAGATCCACCGACCTCAAGGTTGGATCTAGACATGGTTGAAGGTCCGAAGCGCCTGACCTAAGCCTCGGGTGTTGGAACTCGAGGCGGGGGGAGAAGGATTCGATTGAGTTCGAGAAGAAAAAAGGATAGGCCTTGGTCTCTTTATAAAGAGGGTGAATACCAAGCGTCCTCCTCGTGACCGTTTGGGACTTGCCTACAATTGGGGAGTCATATCAATGGGCACGGTTGGGTTACCCATGTCCGTGTTGATGAGAATCCCGCAATAAGGGGGACACGATCTCTGCTCCGACAAGTCGTGCCAATAAAATCGCCTCGCGAAGCGTGTGATGGCAGGCTGATTGGGAAAAACAGTTCATGTAAAGAAATGGCCATGGCATGATGTCACGTTATGAAGGGTCGTCAGCAGATTAGATTTGTGTAAATATTATTCTCTCTGCGGTGGTATGTGGAACTTGTTTTGCAGAACCGGACACTACCCTTGTGTTCAAAATCTTCTATGGAGTATTCGGAGGAGGAACCAGCCTTGCAATGTCGAAGACAAACTGCGCGCCGGACTCATCTTCATTGAAGCCTGGTTCAGGGGCTACTGAGGGAGTCCTGGATTAGGGGGTATCTGGACAGACAGACTATATCCTTTGGCCGGACTGTTGGACTGTGAAGATACAAGATTGAAGACTTCGTCTCGTGTCCGGATGGGACTCTCCTTGGCGTGGAAGGCAAGCTTGGCAATACGGATATGTGGATCTCCTTCCTTGTAACCGACTCTGTAACCCTAGCCCTCCTGTCTATATAAAACGGAGGGTTTAGTCCGTAGGACAACAACAATCATACCATAGGCTAGCTTCTAGGGTTTAGCCTCTACGATCTCGTGGTAGATCAACTCTTGTAATACTCATATCATCAAGATCAATCAAGCAGGAAGTAGGGTATTACCTCCATCGAGAGGGCCCAAACCTGGGTAAACATCCTGTCCCCCGCCTCCTGTTACCATCTGCCTTAGATGCACAGTTCGGGACCCCCTACCCGAGATCAGCCAATTTTGACACCGACACCCGTCCTTCGGGCGAAGTACGGGTATCTGTGGGGGCGGCCCGTTGAGAAGGGGCACGGAGCGCCCGTGGTCTATGAAGCGGGCGAGTTGAAACCCCTTGACTCTTATCGGTTCTTTGCTGCTTTTTTCATCTACGGTTTGTGCCCTCCTTTTTCTGAGTTCTTTGAGGCAATCATGAACATCTACGGGTTTCATCTCCTTGATTTCACGCCGAACGCAATGGCGACTATGGCCATCTTCGTGCATCTGTGTGAGAATTTCGTTGGGGTGAAGCCCAATGTGGATCTATTCCGGCACTACTTCGCCCTGTGGATGGAGAGCAGAGTCAACCGCTCTGGGATCATCAGCTGGATACCACGGTCGAAGAAGAATTATCTTCCGGGGTACTGATACGTCTCCAACGTATCTATAATTTTTTATTGTTCCATGCTATTATATTATCTGTTTTGGATGTTTAATGGGCTTTACTAAGCACTTATATATTATTTTTGGGACTAACCTATTAACCGAAGGCCTAGTGCAAATTGTTGTTTTTTTGCCTATTTTAGTGTTTCGCAGAAAGGAATATCAAACAGAGTCCAAACGGAATGAAACCTTCGGGAGAGTTATTTTTGGAACAAACGTGATCTACAGGACTTGGAGTGGACATCAAGAAAGAAGCAAGGAGGCCACGAGGCAGGGAGGTGCGCTTGCCCCACTAGGCGCGCCCCCACCCTCGTGGGCCCCTCGTAGCTCCACCGACCTACTTCTTCCTCCTATATATACCCACATACCCCAAAAACATTCAGGAGCACCACGAAAACCTATTTCCACAGCCACAACCTTCTGTACCCGTGAGATCCCATCTTGGGGCCTTTTTCGGCGATCCACCGGAGGGGTAATCGATCATGGAGGGCTTCTACATCAACACCATAGCCTCTCCGATGATGTGTGAGTAGTTTACCACAGACCTTCGGGTCCATAGTTATTAGCTAGATGGCTTCTTCTCTCTCTTTGGATCTCAATACAAAGTTCTCCTCGATTCTCTTGGAGATCTATTCGATGTAATTCTTTTTGCGGTGTGTTTGTCGAGATCCGATGAATTGTGGGTTTTTGATCAAGATTATCTATGGACAATATTTGAATCTCCTCTGAATTATTTTATGTATGATTTGTTATCTTTGCAAGTCTCTTCAAATTATCAGTTTGGTTTGGCCTACTAGATTGATCTTTCTTGCAATGGGAGAAGTGCTTAGCTTTGGGTTCAATCTTGCGTGTCCTTTCCCAAAGGATGTTAGGGCAGCAAGGCACGATTGTATTATTGCCATCGAGGATAAAAAGATGGGGTTTATATCATATTGCTTGAGTTTATCCCTCTACATCATGTCATCTTGCCTAATGCGTTACTCTGTTCTTATGAACTTAATACTCTAGATGCATGCTGGATAGTGGTCGATGTGTGGAGTAATAGTAGTAGATGCAGAATCGTTTCGGTCTACTTGTCACAGACGTGATGCCTATATACATTATCATGCATAGATATTCTATTAACTATGCACTTTTCTATCAATTGCTCGACAGTAATTTGTTCACCCACCGTAATACTTATGCTATCTTGAGAGAAGCCACTAGTGAAACCTATGGCCCCCAGGTCTATCTTCCATCATATTAATCTCCCGCCGACGTGCTATTTCTGTCGCCGTTTATTTTTGCAATCTTTACTTTTCAATCTATATCATAAAAATACCAAAAATATTTATCTTATTATCTCTATCAGATCTCACTTTTGCAAGTGGCCGTGAAGGGATTGACAACCCCTTTATCACGTTGGTTGCAAGGTTCTTATTTGTTTGTGTAGGTACGAGGCGACTTGCGTGTAGTCTCCTACTGGATTGATACCTTGGTTCTCAAAAACTGAGGGAAATACTTACGCTACTTTGTTTGCATCACTCTTTCCTCTTCAAGGAAAACCAACGCAGTGCTCAAGAGGTAGCAAGAAGGATTTTGGCGCCGCTGTCGGGAGTCTATGCAAAAGTCAACATACCAAGTACCCATCACAAACCCTTATCTCCCGCATTACATTATTTGCCATTTTCCTCTCGTTTTCCTCTCCCCCACTTCACCCTTGCCGTTTTATTCGCCCTCTTCTTCCGTTCG
The DNA here is from genome assembly GCA_021605205.1 of Aegilops longissima. Classification (NCBI taxonomy): domain Eukaryota; kingdom Viridiplantae; phylum Streptophyta; class Magnoliopsida; order Poales; family Poaceae; genus Aegilops; species Aegilops longissima. The sequence continues at coordinate 478,561,071 of CM038677.1, read as the reverse complement.
CTTTTTTTCGCTTGCTTCTTGTGTGTACATGTGTTAGACCGTTTGCTTTTGCTGCCATGGCTAGTCCTTCTGTCATTGTTAGTACTCCCGATCATGAAGTTCTTAATTTTAAACAAAGGGAGGGAGAAAATCTAAAAGATGCTTGGCATAGAATTTGCAATGCTCAAAATAGATCTATTAGGAAGCAATCCACTTCTGTTCTTCTTCGCAGTTTTTATGTAGGCATCACTCCTTGGAATAGATATATTCTTGATACCATTACCGGAGGGAACTTCTTGGGTAGCCATACTTTTGATTCTTATAATGCTATGTTAGATTTGTTTGGCTCACCACCTATTTTGGTTAATGGAACTATTTTAACTTTGGAACATGTGATGCAAAGGCTTGAAATTATTGAAATTAAGTTGCCACTATAGAGTTGATTGAAAATTTGGATAAAAAGATCCACAACAAGATTACCTAATATGGATCTAAGGTAGGAGTTACTCTGAATTTTTTTAAAGAAAAGGAACCCATAGTTAACTAAAACATAGATCAAGATTGCACAAGAATTGATAAAATTGAGGATATTATTATTTTTTGATGGGAAGGACAGTAGGAGAGGCTCCTACTGTGTTTTCATATATAATGAAAGTGTTACACAGTTACATCATATGTACATCAAAACCAACCACCACAGAGGGGGCAGTGATTGGCCAGGGTTAGCCTACAACAGATTCTACCAGTCAAAGATCAGCTATGAAGGAGGCAATGAGGCCAGAATGCGCCCTGTTGGTTCTATGTTGCAGCAGTCCAAAATCCTTCTTAAACCTCTGGAGCCAGGCGTTGATGGTAGGATCCACCCTTCTGAAATGCTTGTTGTTCTTTTCCTTCCACGGGCTCCAAGCAGCCACGAGGAATATGTCGAAGAAAAGGGGGTCGTCCCAGGTATCTTTGGTGGTTTGCAGCAGGTGTAGGCGACAATTGAACCCCGGCCAGGTGATACCAAGTTTATGCCAGCAACTTTGACTAAAGGGGCAAGTGAAGATCATGTGGTCCACCATTTCTTCCTATGGGCCCCCCCATAGGAGACAACTATGATCATCACCAATGTCATAATGCCAGTGTTTTAGCATGTTGCGCGTGTTGAGCCTGTCATGGAGCAAGAGCCAACCGAAGACTTTAATCCTCATAATGCAGTGAGAACGCCATAAGCATTTGAAGACAGGATGAGTGTTTGCGTCTCGGAAGAAGTATTGATAGCAGTCAGCTGGTCTGTAGTCCGCCTTGCCCCAAACATAGTGTCAGACGTCATTAATGGTGGAGGTCGGGCTCATGTGGGTTGAAACTACTTGCATGTCCCTCACCTCATCCAAAGCCTGGGGGGATAGCGGGAAGTGGAAGGTCGCAGCGAGTGTCATTGAGGGAGTCCTGGATTAGGGGGTCTACGAGAGAGCCGGACTATATCCTTTGGCCGGACTGTAGGACTATGAAGATACAAGATTGAAGACTTCGTCCCGTGTCCGGATGGGACTCTCCTTGGCGTGGAAGGCAAGCTTGGAAATACGGATATGTAGATCTCCTCCTTGTAACCGACTGTAACCCTAGCCCCTCCGATGTCTATATAAACCGGAGGGTTTAGTCCAGAGGACAACAACAATCATACCATAGGCTAGCTTCTAGGGTTTAGCCTCTACGATCTCGTGGTAGATCAACTCTTGTAATACTCATATCATCAAGATCAATCAAGCAGAAGTAGGGTATTACCTCCATCGAGAGGGCCCGAACACAGGTAAACATCGTGTCCCCGCCTCTTGTTACCATCCGCCTTAGACGCACAGTTCGGGACCCCTACCGAGATCCGCCGTTTTGACACGACATTGGTGCTTTCATTGAGAGTTCCAATCGTGTCGTCACCATAAGGCTTGATGGCTGCTTTAATCATCGGTAACGATGTGGTCCAGGGTGAGGTTTTCCTCCCCGGACAGATCTTCGTATTTGGCGGCTTCGCACTACGGGCTAACTCGCTTGGCCATCTGGAGCAGATCGAGAGCTACGCCCCTGGCCACCAGGTTATGTTCGGAAACTTGAACTACACTGCCGACAACCGCGGAGATTTGATCTTCGATGGATTCGAGCCCACGTCAGGTGCGTCGCACGATCACGACGAGCATGATTTAGCTCTGCCGTCGGACAGTGTTTGGGAGATCACACCTGCAACTACTCTGGCCCTCAATCCGGAGCAAATTGCGCCATCCGAGGACGGGTGGATAAACCCCGCCATGGAGGCCGCACTCTCAGTGGCGATAGAGCCGGATACTAACTTCACCCCTTACGAGAGCCGTGTTGCCGAACCACTGGATTCGTCTCTGGCCACGGACTCCGAGCCGCCTGCGTCCGTGCCTATCGAATCCGACTGGGCGCCGATCATGGAGTTTACCTCCGCGGATGTCTTTCAGCACTCGCCTTTCGGCGACGCGCTGAATTCGTTAAAGTCTCTCTCCTTGTCAGGAGAACCTTGGCCGAACTATGTCCGGCTAGAATGGGATGCGAACGAAGAAGAAATTCGCTGCCCACCCACCACCCACTTAGTAGCCATTGTCGACGATTTAACCGACATGCCCGATTTCGACTCCGAAGACATCGACGGCATGGACGACGATGCAGGAGAAGAACAGGAACCATCGCCCACAGGGCGGTGGACAACCACTTCATCACATGACATATACATGGTGGATACACCCAAAGAAAACAATGATGAGGAATGGAAGGAAGCAGCAAAGAACAGCTCCACCGAGAAGCAAACAAAGCGTCGGCGTAGGTGCCGCTCCAAATCCCGCCTCGGCAAAAACAGCGATAACAGCGAAAGAGAAAATAACACCCCAGTCGACTCCAGAGGAAACGATGACCACATTGACCCAACGGCAGAGCAGGATGAACCAGCAAACGGCGAACATAGTATGGATCCGCTGTCCGAACACGGCGACGCCGAGGATAAAGCTCATCAACCTCCCTCCGGAGAGGAAAACAGTCCGGACGAAGATGCACACATCATCCCGGAAAGGCACTTGGAATAAGAGAACATCCGCAGAAGGCTTATTGCCACCGCGAGGAGTCTGAAGAAGCAGAAGCAAAGGCTTAAGGCCGCGCAGAATACGCTCAACAATAGATGGAACAAAGTGCTCGACAATGAAGAAAAGCATGGTGGTAGTTACCACACAAAGAGCTATCCAAAGCGCAAGCTGTTGCCCGAATTCGACGATGAGGCCTTAGAGCCCACACAGCCAAAAAATAAAACGGCCAACCGGTCGGATCAACCACCTGGTGGCCGCGATAGAGCGGATAACAAGGCCGCACATAAGTCAGCACATGCTTCACATGACGACTTGCATCAGAAGACCGGCGCGGCCAGATCCGTCTATGGATCTAGGAAGCGCGCTCCGGCACAAAATCAAAACCGAATACTACAACCATCTGAACGCCATGATACATCCAAATACAAGGGTGCCACACACCCCCTATGTTTCACTGATGAGGTGCTGGACCACGAATTTCCAGAAGGATTCAAACCAGTGAACATAGAGGCGTGCGACGGGACTACAGACCCTAGGGTCTGGATTGAGGACTTTATCCTCCATGTCCATATGGCTCGCGGAGATGATCTCCATGCCATCAAGTACTTGCCCCTCAAGCTTAAAGGACCAGCTCGGCACTGGCTGAAAAGCCTCCCCGAAAACTCAATTGGAAATTGTTAGGAGCTCGAGGATGCTTTTCAGGCTAATTTTCAAGGGACATATGTCCGACCTCCAGATGCAGATGATTTAAGTCATATAATTCAACAGCCGGGAGAGTCAGCCCGAACGCTTTGGAATAGGTTTCTCACTAAGAAGAACCAAATTGTCGACTACCCGGACGCCGAAGCCTTAGCAGCTTTCAAGCACAGCGTCCGAGACGAATGGCTCGCCAGACACCTCGGCCAAGAAAAACTAAGAACAATGGCAGCCCTGACAAGCCTCATGACCCGCTTTTGTGCGGGTGAAGATAGCTGGTTAGCCCGCAGTAGCACCAGCGGCCCAAGCACATCCAAAGTCAGGGATGGCAATGGAAAACCACGACGCAGTAAAAGCAAGCGTCGAAATACAGAAGACAACCCAGATAATACGGCAGTAAACGCCGGATTCAGGGGCTCTCGACCAGGTCAGCGGAAAAGGCCTTTCAAAGGCAGCAGAGATGGACCGTCCAGCCTAAACAAGATTCTAGACAAACTATGTCAGATTCATGGCACCCCCGATAAACCTGCAAATCACACCCACATAGAATGATGGGTCTTCAAGCAGGCCGGTAAGCTAAACGCCGAACACAAGGGGAGGGAGACACCAAGTGAAGACGAGGATGAGCCTCGCCAGCAAAGCAGTGGGGGACAGAAAAAAATCCCACCAGAGGTTAAAACAGTAAACATGACCCACGTGATGAAGAGGAGTAGCAAACATGCACTCCGAGACACACGCGCCGTAGAGCCTGTCACCCCTAAGTACAACCCCTGGTTGGCCTGCTCGATCACTTTTGATCGCAGGGATCACCCAACAAGCATCCGGCATGAAGGATTGGCTGCCTTGGTGTTAGACCCAATAATAAATGGATACCATCTCACAGGAGTCCTTATGGACGGCGGCAGTAGTCTAAATCTGATATATCAGGACACATTCCGCAAAATGGGGATAGACCCGACAAAAATCAGCCACAGTAATACCACCTTCAAGGGAGTAATACCAGGCCCAGAGGCCCGCTGCACGGGCTCTATTACTAGAGGTTGTATTCGGTTCTCCCGGCAACTTCCGAAGCAAAAAGTTAACCTTCGACATCGCTCCATTCCGAAGTGGCTATCAAGCACTACTCGGAAGAGTGGCTTTCGCTTGTTTTAATGCAGTACCGCATTACGCTTCTCTCAAGCTTAAGATGCCCGGTCCACGAGGCATCATCACCATTAGCGGAAACATTGAACGTTCATTACGAGCGGAAGAATGTGCGACGGCTTTAATAGCCGAACACTAAATTTCCCCTCCAACCAGAATAAAGGATCGGTCGTCAAGACCGCGGGCACAGCTAGACGAGTCCGACGCATTACTAGCTATAACAGCTTAGATAAACCCGAGATTGGTTTGATGGCTATACCCCCATAGATGGCACCAGGGGCTTCCCGCGTGTAATCAGGGCTAGTTCGGCTCAACTTGACTTATCTTGAATTTTAATGGTTTATTGAGAATAACCAATTTTTTGGCACGACAACTTTCACCTAAGTTCTTCTCTTTTACGGATGACAATCGTGCCACACCCGTCCAGGATACGGCACAACGGAGACACAGGCGCAGACGTGCAGCAGGGATCCGCTCAAAGGTTTCTTTTTAGATTAAGACCCTGCGTAAACCTTTTTTACTGTCTCTTGTTGTTCACATCCTCCGGATACTTAATATAACCGAGAAGGATGCTGACGTTATTGGCATTTCGCCACGTCAGGGAATTGCACGTACCTGGACACTTGGGGTTCATTATCAAGGGCATTGCTCAGCCCGGCATATGTTATAAAGACCGAATACCTTAGGGAGTGTTCGGCGTCGCGAGTTTGGCCTTATATGCATCAACTCCGAATCATGTCTTTGGTCAAATGTTGGGTTTGCCCGGCTCCCATTTTTTGCTACCTTACATTCCGCTCTATCGGCTAAGGTGGCACCGGGAGAACTACTGTGATTGTGCCCTGGTTCATCCGGACGAGCACCTCAGTAGAGAAAGCCGAAAATTGACTGTCATGATAAAGCGCGAGACAGGTCAACCACTCGATGACTTAGAGGAATCTTCGGGATTCCTCCGCATTAACGAAGGGTCGTTTCCCGGTCATGTACGTACGTGCCCCGTATTCGAACAAGTGCGGAGGTACCATGGGCTATATAGTAGTCCCACCGTCAAACTCCTATGGCTAAGTGAAAGTGTTAAAGCAATATAGTCTGATTGCCTCGTTCGCTGCGCTACCACCTCCTTAACGGACCAAGATGTTGGATCAAGTGTGAATACGCATTTTTTGCGAACACCCCTGCATTATATGCGTGGGGGCTGAAGCCGACGACTGCAAAATTTCAGGTTATATACATATATACATAAACGGCCGCACAGGAGGCATCATAATACTTTCAGGCAAAAGTAAAAACACAGCCTTTATAATTCAATAAAACATTGTTTTTACAATGGGAATACATGTCACTAGAACATAATATTCTTCGAGCACTGAGCCTCTATTGCACAAGCGCCTTCAAGGACTTCTTCAAAGTAGTGCTCGGCAGATATTCGGCCCACGGCCGAACTCTGGGTTGCAATAGCGGTGGCCTCCATCTCTGCCCAGTATGTCTTGACACAGGCTAGTGCCATCCGTGCACCCTCTATGCACCCCGACCTCTTCATAGCATCGATGTGCGGCACAGCACCAAGGAACTGTTGCACCAAACTAAAATAACTATTCGCCTCACTTCTTCCGCCACGATGATCCACAATGACCTCATGGCAAGCCGGACAACCTATGGAGCTCGCCCACTCGGTCATTCGCTCATTCAACAGCAGCGGGCCGACCGGAGCATTGAACGTGACCGAACAGCTTTTCCACTTCACGATCTTTTTATCCTTGAAGTACTCGGCGCATCGCAAAGACTCGGCTGCCAAATCTACGATGCGTGTGCGTAACTCCATAGTTGATCAAGAGGGGCATACTTCGGATCTCCGAACTTCGTCCGCAACAAAAAGGGCTTCCCAGCCGCGATATCTCCAGCTTGACGCAGCTCCTCCTTCGTCGCTCTGATTTTAGAGTGTGCTTCCTTGGCTGCTACCATGGCCTTCTCCAGGTCCGTCGCCTTCGCTCGGCTTTCTTTTTCAAGAAGCTGGTAACGATCGGCGGCATCTTTCAACTCAATGGTCATCTTGGCTATTTTTTCCTTGCTTTGGCAATGCGCAGCCTGTTCGGCTCTTAGCTCTTCGACCGCCTTTAGAGCGGCCACATCACTATTCCTGGCTTGTTCCTTGGCTCAGGCAAGTTCTGCCTGAAGGGTCTCCACGGCGGCAGCTCCATCTGCAGTCACAGCATATTAAAGATACTAACATCATGCTTGTCTTACTACGTGTTGATCACCGGGGAAATCACATACCCTGTGCCTCGTCGAGCCGCTTGTTGACAAGTACGATGTCGGCATCCGCCGCATCAAGTTGCCGCTTTAGCTCGGCAAACTCACCAGTCCGGCTAACCACCGGACCCTCTGCCACCTGCACATGAAGGCGGACTGATTGTTACCTGGGACTATGATCCTCTGTTTGCCGCCGTTCTCGACGGCAACCAGAGTCTCAGGGGCTACTATTTGCACAGGGCACACCTAACGTGTGCGGTACTGTCAAAAACATATGCTATTTTCACGTACCTCAAAGCCTTTCAGCAGACTCATAAAAGCTTCATGAAACCCGCTTTCGGCGGATGAAATCCTCTGAAACATCGTACCCATTAGTGTACGATGCGCTTCTGAGATAGCCGCTTGCTCCAGAAGATCCTTCAGTATGTCCGATCGCACACCGGACGGCTCCAGACTCTTTTTGTTGCTCTCTTTAGGAGCCGAATACTGAGGACTCCGGGTGGCCGAGGGATTACCCTCTTGCCTTGGCGGATCAGTAGAAACCCTTCGCGACGACACTTCAGCGTCGCCCGCCTCATGAGGCGGGGAGGCATGGGAAGGTGTTTCGCTCTCCATCATCACCGGAAGAAGATCCCCCGAAGACGAACTCTGTCGAGAGGGGCTACGATCCGAACTATAAGATATATGCTTCCATTATTGTCTTCAGAGGTAAAGCAGGATATTTTTACTATTAAGTAATTTTTGTTTACTTACATCTCGGTGGAGGGTTGATCCCCTTGCGTGCACTGTGCGGCAAGGGTACCCTCCGGGGCAGGACCCTTTGGCGAAGATTTCTTCCCTCGTTTGGAAACCATTGTTTCCAAGTCTTCCGAGGTGGTCCTCTTCCTTCCCTGGGGAGAGGGAATTTCAGATTCTTCTCCCCGGTTATCCTCCTTTGTGGAGGCGCTAATTCCCCCGGTTTGGATGAATAATGAGTAAGGCCCGCTTTCAGCCTCTTTATTCCCCTCTTTAACTTCCCCTGAGGGCGCCTGATAAGGCGCCGGCTCGAGCATTCTGGCTAGTACTGGATCTGCTGAGCCTTCAGGAAGGGGGGCTGAACACCTGATCATCTTCGCCTTTGTTACCCAGTCCTGGTCAAAGAGCGGCTTTTCAGAATGATGTTGTGATAAATAAAAAGACAGCGTATTTGGCCACGGGATTACTTACTTGGGTATCTGGACGATTGTAGCTCAGACCCGCATCCTCGATGATGTCCGGACACCTTATTTGTGGTCCGAAGAACAATTTGTACATCTCTTCGAGCGTCATGTCGAGGAAGTGCTGAATAGCTCGCGGTCGTTCCGGGTTGAACTCCCACATACGGAGGTGTCGACGTTTGCAAGGCGGGACTCGACGAACTAGCATGACTTGCATTACCGTGACCAGGCCGACATCTCTCTCGAGGAGATCTCGGATGCGACTCTGCAACATCGGCACATCATTTGATGGCCCCCAATCTAGCCCCTTGTGGATCCATGACGTCAGTTGTGGTGGGGGCCCGAGCAAAAGGCGGGGGCGGCCACCCACTTGGTGCCCCGGGGAGCTGTGATATAAAACCACTCCTGTTGCCATAAACTGGACACCTCCGGGAAGGAACCTTTTGACCATGGAACATCGGCGCCTTTGCTTATTACGGCACCTCTGCACTCTGCTTGTCGCCCCTCAATCATCTTCGGCTTCACATTGAAAGTTTTGAGCCACAGGCCGAAGTGCGGGGTAATGCAGAGGAAGGCCTCACACACGACGATGAACGACGAGATGTGAAGGATGGAATACAGGGCCAGGTCATGGAAATCCAGCCCATAATAGAACATGAGCCCTCTAAGAAAGGGATCCAGAGCAAGGCCTAGCCCTCGGAGGAAGTGAGAGATGAATACAACGCTCTCGCCGGGTTCGGGAGTGGGAATGACCTGCCCTCGAGCTGGCAGCCTGTGCGAGATTTCGCCGGTCAAATACCTAGCCTCTCTTAGCTTCTTGATGTCTTCCTCTATGACAGAGGAGGGCATCCACCGACCTTCAAGGTTGGATCTGGACATGGTTGAAGGTCCGAAGTTCCTAACCTGAGCCTTGGGTGTTGGAACTCGAGGTGTGGGAGGGATTCGATTGAGTGCGAGAAGAAAAAGGACAGGCCTTGGCCTCTTTATAAAGAAGGTGAATATCAAGCGTCTTCCTCGTGGCCGTTTGGGACTTGCCTAAAATCAAGGAGTCATACCGACGGGCACGATTGGGTTACCCACATCCGTGTTAATGAGAATCCCATAATAAGGGGGACACGATCTCTGTTTCGACAAGACGTGCCAATAGAATCGCCTCGCAAGACGTGCGGTGGCAGGCTGATTGAGAAAATTGGTTCGAATAATGATCAGGCAGCGGTGTGATGTCACGTTATGAAAAGTCGTCAGCAGATTAGATTGGTGGAAATATTATTCCCTCTACGGTGGTATGTGGAACTTGTTTTGCAGAGCCGGACACTATCCTTGTGTTCAAGATCCTCTATGGAGTATTCGGAGGAAGAACCCGCCTTGCAATGCCGAAGACAAATCTGCACGCCGGACTCATCATCATTGAAGCTTGGTTCAGGGGCTACTGAGGGAGTCCTGGATTAGGGGGTCTCCGAACAGCCGGACTATATCCTTTTGCCGGACTGTAGGACTATGAAGATACAAGATTGAAGACTTCGTCCCGTGTCCGGATGGGACTCTCCTTGGCGTGGAAGGCAAGCTTGGCAATACGGATATGTAGATCTCCTCCCTTGTAACCGACTCTGTGTAACCCTAGCCCCCTCCGGTATCTATATAAACCGGAGGGTTTAGTCTGTAGGACAACAACAATCATACCATAGGCTAGCTTCTAGGGTTTAGCCTCTACGATCTCGGGGTAGATCAACTCTTGTAATACTCATATCATCAAGATCAATCAAGCAGGAAGTAGAGTATTACCTCCATCGAGAGGGCCCGAACCTAGGTAAACATCGTGTCCCCCGCCTCCCATTACCATCCGCCTTAGACGCACAGTTCGGGACCCCCTACCCGAGATCCACCGGTTTTGACACCGACAGTCGTGCTCTCCAAGAAACCCTTGACGGACACGTCTTCATGCATAGCAAAGGAGAAAGCGTGGGGGTGCAAGGATTGCAAAACATCACTGCCCCAAAGATCCTTCCAAAATAGCGTTGTCGTGCCCAACACCACCTGCACCTGTGATATTCCATAGTAGATGGGGGTGAGCTTCAGGATATCACACCACCAGAATGAGCCGATCGGTGCCATTGCATGCGGTATTTTGTCCGTGTAGTATGTGTCCCAAAGGAGCTGCACCCATGGAATATCCATCTTGTTATAAAACTTGTGGAGGAATTTCATGAGCAGTGCATCGTTTTGTAACTTAATGTTGATGACTCCGAGGCCTCCAAATTTTTGGGTTTACAAACCAATTCCCAGGCGGCTAAAGAGTTGCACTTGTCTCCCTGTTCAGTTTTCTTGGTCCAAATACATCTCCTCCTGATCTTGTCAAGCATCTCAGTCAATTTAGGAGGAAACTTGAGCGTGCACATGGCATAGATGAGGAGAGAAGTAACGGTTGCATTAAGCCAGGATAATTTTCCTCCATAGGACATCATCACGATAGTGGAGGTGAGGCGGCGTTTAGCACTACAGACAAGTGGCATGAGATCCAGGACAGTTTGGACGTACCAAGAGGCAAGCCAAGATATGTGAATGGCATCGATCCAACCGAGCATGCAAACAGATTTGCAAAAGCAACAATTGTATCCGCAGAAAGGTTGATTGGGATGAGCGTGGATTTATGGAAGTTAATCCGCAGGCCAATAGATGAAGCATAGTCGGTCAGAATCCCTTTAATGATGGTTGCTTGTTGTGTGCATGCTGGCATTACCAGGATCGTATCATCCGTGTATTGGACCACCGGGTATTCTGTTTGTCCTGCACAAGGGAACGGCAACTGGATTTGGCCTTGTCTGAAGGCAGCATTGATGGCGGCCTGAAGAAGGTCAGCGGCTAACACAAAAATAAGGGGAGAGAGAGGATCCCCTTGGCGTACCCCGCTGCAGCAGTGAAATTGACGGCCAGGAACCCCATTAAGAAGAACCGAGGAGCGACCAGTGGAGAAGATGTTATCGATCCAGGACAGCCACTTGTCGCTAAACCCATGTGTCTCATGATGTTAAGCATGGGGGTGTGTTCAATTGTGTCGAAGGCTTTGGCGAAGTCTAGTTTCAGAAGGATAATTTCCCGCTTCGAAGCTTGGCACTGATGAATGTACTGAAAGGCCCAAGCAAGACAGTCTTGGATCGTACGCCCCTTGATGAAGCCATACTGGTTCGTGTGGACAATTTTCAGAATGATGCGTTGTAACCGATTGGCAAGGAGCTTGGTGATCAATTTTAGGCAACAGTTTAGCAACGTGATCGGCCTATAGTCATTCACAGACTCGGGGGAGTTGTTCTTTGGTTTTAGGGTAATGAGTCCATTGTTTATACTTGTGAGGTCCAGGCTACCTGCGTGGAATTGGTCACAAAGAGAGTAGAAATCATGTTTGATGAGGGGCCAACACGCCTTGAGGAAGGCTCCGCTGAATGCATCGGGACCCGGAGCACGATCAACATGCATTTCCTTAATCACCTTGTCGATTTCAGTGTGTGTAAACAGGTCAGTAAGGTGATCTAGGGTTTTGTGGCGCTGGATGATGTCTGGGAGGTTAAATTTCATTTCAGTCGGGCGAGATGTGCCCAAGCGATCCATATAAGTTTGGAAGAGCAAAGCTTCCTTCCGAGCATGATCATCCACAATTTCCCCTTCGTCAGTTCTGAAGCTCGCAATGTTGTTACGTCTTAATCGTTTAGTAGAAACCGCTTGGAAGAACTTAGTGTTTTCATCTCCGAATTTTATCCAACGAATGGTACAACGTTTCTTCCAGTACTAGTTTTGATAGTTAAGGAGGCGCAGCAGATGCTTGTTGAGGATGGTACGAAAATTTGTCTCGGGTATGGACAAGATCTATTGTTTTTTAGCTCATCAAGTTGAGCCAAGACCTCATTACAGTTGGCAATGGCCACCGAGAGGCGAGAGATGTGTTTGCTCCAAATTTTTAGGGCATACCGGAGCGCTTTGAATTTTTGGCAGAGAACTGTCGCAACATTAAGGGATCAAACTGGTCTGTTCCAAACCTCTTGAACTAGATCTGTGAAGCCAGGATGCAGAATCCAGTAGGGTTCAAATCTAAAGATTTTGCTTCGAGGTATGGTAGTATGGATGGACACCAGACAAGGAACATGGTCGAAGACAGGCTTACCAAGGGGTTTAACCATGGTGTTTGGGTAAGCATTAGTCCAGTGTAGCAAGGTAAAGAACCAATCTAACTGCTCAAGAAGTGGGTCTTGTTGCATGTTGCTCCAGGTGTAAGAACGACCCTTAATGGTAATTCAATGAGGCTTTGCTTGCGGATAATATCATTAAATGTACACATGTCATTAGGACAGCCGCCAGGCTTGTTACGATTATCAGGTGCCCGAATATAGTTGAAATCACCGAGAAGGAGCCAGTCTTGCGTGGGGGGAATGTCGACATCATAAAGACAATTTGTAAAGGCCACGCGAGTGTCACCCGAGCAAGGCCCGTATATGTTGGCCAGAGACCACGTTTGAGCAGATAAGATACTCGTAAAATTAATAACCAGGGCAAACTCAGACGAGAATATCACATTACCAGAGAAAACGGAGCTTTTCCAAATAGTAACTAAACCCCCCGAGGCCCCTTGAGAGGGGACAAAAGCAAATTTATCGAATTGCCGAGGACAACAAGTCTTAATAAACGATAAATCAAAAGATGTCTTTTTGGTCTCTTGCAAGCAAATCACTGAATAGCCACTAGAATGAACCGCATTATTCAGGGCAAGTTGTTTGTCATCAGAATTCAGTCCACGGATATTCCAACATAGCACATTCCAACTGAAGGAAATATGCCCTAGAGGCAATAATAAAGTTATTATTTATTTCCTTATATCATGATAAATGTTTATTATTCATGCTAGAATTGTATTAACCGGAAACATAATACATGTGTGAATACATAAACCTACAGAGTGTCACTAGTATGCCTCTACTTGACTAGCTCGTTAATCAAAGATGGTTATGTTTCCTAACCATGAACAAGGAGTTGTTATTTGATTAACGGGATCACATCATTGGTTGAATGATCTGATTGACATGACCCATTCCATTAGCATAGCACCTGATCGTATAGTTTGTTGCTAGTGCTTTTCTTCATGACTTATACATGTTCCTATGACTATGAGATTATGCAACTCCGTTTACGGAGGAACACTTTGGTACTACCAAACGTCACAACGAATCGGGTGATTATAAAGGAGTACTACAGGTGTCTCCAAAGGCGTATGTTGGGTTGGCGATTTGAGATTAGGATTTGTCACTCCGATTGTCGGAGAGGTATCTCTGGGCCCTCTCGGTAATGCTCATCACCTAAGCCTTGCAAGCATTGTAACTAATGAGTTAGTTATGAGATGATGTATTACGGAACGAGTAAAGAGACTTACCGAACGAGATTGAACTAGGTATTGGATACCGACGATCGAATCTCGGGCAAGTAACATACCGATGACAAAGGAACAACGTATGTGGTTATGCGGTCCGACCGATAAAGATCTTCGTAGAATATGTAGGAACCAATATGGGCATCCAGGTCCGCTATTGGTTATTGACCGAGAGGTGTCTCGGTCATGTCTACATAGTTCTCGAACCCGTAGGGTCCGCACGCTTAACGCTTCGATGACAGCTTACTATGAGTTTTATGATGTTGATGTACCAAGGTTGTTCGAGTCCCTGATGAGATCACGGACATGACGAGGAGTCTCGAAATGGTCGAGACATAAAGATTGATATATTGGAAGCCTATGTTTGACTCGGAATCACTCCGGTGAAATTGGGAATTTTACCGAGTACCGGGTTACTGGAACCTCCGGGGTCAATGGGCCTTGATGGGCCTTAGTGGGAAAGAGAAAGGGGCCCTATAGCTGGCGCAGCCTTCCCCCTTCCCTAGTCCTATTAGGATTAGGAGAAGGGGTGGCGCCTCTCTCCTCTCCCTTGGTCAAACCCTAGTTGGACTAGGATTTGGGGGAATCCTACTCCTAGTAGGAGTAGGACACCCCTGTGCGCCTCCCTCTGGCCGGCCAGCCCCTCCCTTCCCTCCTTTATATACAAAGGCAGGGGACACCCCATGACACACAAGTTGATCGATTAGATCGTTCCTTAGCCGTGTCGGTGCCCCTTCCACCAGATTACACCTCGATCATACCGTGGCGGAGCTTAGGCGAAGCCTGCGTCGGTGGAACATCATCATCGTCCACCACGCCGTCGTCTTGACGAAACTCTCCTCAACACTCGGCTGGATCGGAGTTCGAGGGACGTCATCGAGCTGAACGTGTGCAGAACTCGGAGGTGCCGTACGTTCGGTACTTGGATCGGTTGGATCGGGAAGAAGTACGACTACATCAACCGCGTTGTTATAACGCTTCCGCTTTCGGTCTACGAGGGTACGTGGACGGATACTCTATCCTCTCGTTGCTATGCCATCACCATGGTCTTGAGTGATCGTAGGAAAATTTTTGAAATTACTACGTTCCCCAACAGTGGCATCCGAGCCTGGTTTTATGCGTTGATGTCATGTGCACGAGTAGAACACAAGTGAGTTGTGGACGATACAAGTCATACTGCCTACCAAAGATGTCATACTTTGGTTCAGCGGTATTGTGAGATGAAGCGGCCGGACCGACATTACGCAGACGCTTACGCGAGACTGGTTTCACCGCCCGAGCACTCGTTGCTTAAAGGTGACCGGCGGTGTCTGCTCTCTCACTTTAGTTGAATCGAGTGTGGCTACGCCCGGTCCTTGAGAAGGTTAAACGGAGTCTATTTGACGAAGTATCGTTGTGGTTTTGATGCGTAGGTAAGAACGGTTCTTGCTCAGCCCGTAGCAGCCACGTAAAACTTGCAACAACAAAGTAGAGGACGTCTAACTTGTTTTTGCAGGCATGTTGTGATGTGATATGGTCAAGACGTGATGCTATATTTTATTGTATGAAATGATCATGTTTTGTAACCGAGTTATCGGCAATGGCAGGAGCCATATGGTTGTCGCTTATTGTATGAAATGCAACGCCATGTAATTGCTTTACTTTATCACTAAGGAGTAGCGATAGTCGTAGAAGCAATAGTTGGCGAGACGACAACGATGCTACGATGGAGATCAAGGTGTCGTGCGGTGACGATGGTGATCATGACGGTGCTTGGAGATGGAGATCACAAGCACAAGATGATGATGGCCATATCATATCACTTATATTGATTGCATGTGATGTTAATCCTTTATGCATCTTATTTTGCTTTGATTGACGGTAGCATTATAAGATGATCCTTACTAAATTATCAAGAAGTGTTCTCCCGAGTATGCACCGCTATGAAAGTTCTTCGTCTTTGAGACACCACGTGATGATCGGGTGTGATAGGCTCTACGCTCAAATACAACGGTGCAAAACAGTTGCACACGCAGAATACTCAAGTTATACTTGACGAGCTATGCATATAAGATATGACCTCGGAACACGGAGACCGAAGGTCGAGCGTGAATCATATAGTAGATATGATCAACATATTGATGTTCACCATTGAAACTACTCCATCACACGTGATGATCGGTCATGGTGTAGTTGATATGGATCACGCAATCACTTAGAGAATTGGAGGATATTTTTCTAAGTGGGAGTTCTTAAGTAATATGATTAATTGAACTTTAATTTATCATGAACTTAGTCCCGGTAGTATTTTGCAAATTATGTTGTAGATCAATAGCTCGCGTTGTTGCTTCCCTATGTTTTTATATGTGTTCCTAGAGAAATTGTATTGAAAGATGTTAGTAGCAATGATGCGGATTGGATCCGTGATCCGAGGTTTATCCTCATTGCTGCACGTAAGAATTATGTCCTTAATGCACCGCTAGGTGACAGACCTATTGCAGGAGCGTATGCGGCGTTATGAACGTTTGGCTAGCTCAATATGATGACTACTTGATAGTTTAGTGCACCATGCTTAACGGCTTAGAATCGGGACTTCAAAGACGTTTTGAACGTCATGGACCATATGAGATGTTCCAGAATTGAAGTTAATATTTCAAGCAAATACCCGAGTTGAGAGATATGAAGTCTCCAACAAGTTCTATAGCTAAAAGATGGAGGAGAATCGCTCAACTAGTGAGCATGTGCTCAGATTGTCTGAGTACTTCAATCGCTTGAATCAAGTGGGAGTTAATCTTCCAGATAAGATAGTGATTGACAGAATTCTCTAGTCACCATCACTAAAGTTACTAGAACTTCGTGATGAACTATAATATGCAAGGGATGACGAAAACAATTCCCAAGCTCTTCGCGATGCTAAAATCGGCGAAGGTAGAAATCAAGAAAAACATCAAGTGTTGATGGTTGACAAGACCACTAGTCTCAAGAAAAAGGGCAAAGGGAAGAAGGGGAACTTCAAGGAAAACGGCAAGCAAGTTGCTGCTCGAGTGAAGAAGCCCAAGTCTAGACCTAAGCCTGAGACTAAGTACTTTTGCTGCAATGGAACTGGTCACTGGAAGCGGAACTACCCCAAGTATTTGGCGGATAAGAAGGATGGCAAAGTGAACAAAGGTATATTTGATATACAGATTATTGATGTGTATTTTACTAGTGTTCATAGCAACCCCTCAGTATTTGATACTGGTTCGGTTGCTAAGAGTAGTAACTCAAACGGGAGTTTCGAATGAATGAAACTAGTTGAAGGGAAGTGACGATGAGTGTTGGAAGTAGTTCCAAGATTGATATGATCATCATCTCACACTCCCTATACTTTCGGGATTAGTGTGGAACCTAAATAAGTGTTATTTGGTGTTGAGCATAAATATGATTTGATCATGTTTATTGCAATCTGGTTATTCATTTAAGTAAAGAGAATAAATTGTTGTTCTGCTTACATGAATAAAACCTTATATGGTTACACACTCAATGAAAATGGTTCATTGGATCTCGATCATAGTGATACACATATTCATAATATTGAAACCAAAAGATGCAAAGTTAATAATGATAGTGCAACTTATTTGTGGCACTGCCGTTTAGGTCATATTGGTGTAAAGCGCATGAAGAAAACTCCATGCCGATGGACTTTTGGAATCACTTGATTATGAATCATTTGATGCTTGCGAACCGTGCCTTTTGGGCAAGATGACTAAACTCCGTTCTCCAGAACAATGGAACAAGCTACTGACCTATTGGAAATAATACATACTGATGTATGCGATCCAATGAGTGTTGATGCTTGTGGCAAGTATCATTATTTTCGACCTTCACAAGATGATTTGAGCAGATATGGGTATATCTACTTGATGAAACATAAGTCTGAAATAGTTGAAAGGTTCAAAGAATTTCAGAGTGAAGTGGAAAATCATCGCAACAAGAAAATAAAGTTTCGCGATCTGATCGTGGAGATGAATATTTGAGTTACGAGTTTGGTCTTCAATGAAAACAATGTGGAATAGTTTCACAGCTCACGCCACCGGAACACCACAACATTATGGTGTGTTCGAACGTCAGAACCGTACTTTATTTTGATATGGTGCGATCTATGATGTATCTTACCGATTTACCACTATCGCTTTGGGGTTATGCATTAAAGACAGCTGCATTCACGCTTAATAGGGCACCATCTAAATCCGTTGAGATGACACCGTATGAACTATGGTTTAGCAATAAACCTAAGTATCGTTTCTTAAAGTTTGGAGTTGTGATGCTTATGTGAAAAAGTTTTCACCGATAAGCTCGAACCCAAATCGAGAAATGCGTCTTCATAGAATACCCAAAGGTAACTATTGGGTACACCTTCTATCACAGATCCGAAAGCAAGATATTTGTTGCTAAGATGGATCCTTTCTAGAGAAGAAGTTTCTCTCGAAAGAAGTGAGTGGGAGGAAAGTAGAACTTGATGAGGTAATTGTACCTTCTCCCTTATTGGAAAGTAGTTCATCACAGAATCAGTTCCAAAGGATTCCTACACCAATTAGTGAGGAAGTTAATGATGATGATCATGAAACTTCAGATCAAGTTGCTACCAAACCTCGTGGGTCTTCCAGAGTAAGATCCGCACTGAGTGGTACGGTTATCCTATTCTAGAAGTCATGTTACTAGACCATGATGAACCTACGAACTATGAGGAAGCGATGATGAGCCCAGATTCCGCGAAATGGTTTGAGACCATGAAATCTGAGATGGGATCCATATATGAGAACAAAGTGTGGACTTTGATGGAGTTGCCCGATGATCGGCAAGCCATATTATATAAATGGATCTTCAAGAGGAAGACAGATGCTGATAGTAGTATTACTATCTACAAAGCTCGACTTGTCGCAGAAAGGTTTTCGACAAGTTCAAGGTGTTGACTACAATGAGATTTACTCAATCTGTAGCGATTCTTAAGTCTGTCCGAATCATGTTAGCAATTGCCACATTTTATGAAATCGGCAAATGGATGTAAAAACTACATTCTTTAATGGATTTATTAAAGAAGAGTTGTATATGATGCAACCGAAGGTTTTGTCAATCCTAAAGGAGCTAACAAAATGTGCAAGCTCCAAATGATCCATCTATGGACCGGTGCAAGCATCTCGGAGTTGGAATATACGCATTGATGAGTTGATCAAAGCATATGGTTTTATACAGACTTTTGGAGAAGCCTGTATTTACAAGAAAGTGAGTGGGAGCACTACAAGATTTCGATAAGTATATGTGAATGACATATTGTTGATCGGAAATAATGTAGAATTATTCGCAAAGCATAAAGGAGTGTTTGAAAGGAGTTTTTCAAAGAAAGACCTCGGTGAAGCTGCTTACATATTGAGCATTAAGATCTATAGAGATAGATCAAGGCGCTTGATAAGTTTTTCAATGAGTACATACCTTGACAAGATTTTGAAGTAGTTCAAAATGGAACAGTCAAAGAAAGAGTTCTTGCTGTGTTACAAAGGTGTGAAATTGAGTAAGACTCAAAACCCGACCACGGCGAGAAGATAGAAAGAGAATGAAAGTCATTCCCTATGCCTTGGCCATAGGTTCTATAAAGTATGCCATGTTGTGTACCAGATCTATTGTATACCCTGCCGAGTTTGGCAAGGAGTACAATAGTGATCTAAGAGTAGATCGATGGACAGCGGTCAAAATTATCCTTAGTAGAATAAGGATATGTTTCTCGATTATGGACGTGACAAAAGTTCGTCGTAAAGGGTTACGTCGATACAAGTTTTGGCACTGATCTAGATGACTCTAAATCTCGGTCTAGATACATATTGAAAGTGGGAGCAATTAGCTATAGTAGCTCCGTGCAGAACATTGTTGACATATAGATTTGCAAAATACATACGGATCTGAATGTGGCGCACCGTTGACTAAACTTCTCTCACAAAGCAAAACATGATCACACCTTAGTACTCTTTGGGTATTAATCACATAGCGATGTGAACTAGATTACTGAATCTAGTAAACCCTTTGGGTCTTGGTCACATGGCGATGTGAATTATGGGTGTTAATCACATGATGATGTGAACTATCGATGTTAATCACATGGTGATGTGATCTAGATTATTGACTCTAGTGCAAGTGGGAGATGAAGGAAATATGCCCTAGAGGCAATAATAAAGTTATTATTTATTTCCTTATATCATGATAAATGTTTATTATTCATGCTAGAATTGTATTAACCGGAAACATAATACATGTGTGAATACATAAACCTACAGAGTGTCACTAGTATGCCTCTACTTGACTAGCTCGTTAATCAAAGATGGTTATGTTTCCTAACCATGAACAAGGAGTTGTTATTTGATTAACGGGATCACATCATTGGTTGAATGATCTGATTGACATGACCCATTCCATTAGCATAGCACCTGATCGTATAGTTTGTTGCTAGTGCTTTTCTTCATGACTTATACATGTTCCTATGACTATGAGATTATGCAACTCCGTTTACGGAGGAACACTTTGGTACTACCAAACGTCACAACGTAATCGGGTGATTATAAAGGAGTACTACAGGTGTCTCCAAAGGCGTATGTTGGGTTGGCGTATTTGAGATTAGGATTTGTCACTCCGATTGTCGGAGAGGTATCTCTGGGCCCTCTCGGTAATGCTCATCACCTAAGCCTTGCAAGCATTGTAACTAATGAGTTAGTTATGAGATGATGTATTACGGAACGAGTAAAGAGACTTACCGAACGAGATTGAACTAGGTATTGGATACCGACGATCGAATCTCGGGCAAGTAACATACCGATGACAAAGGAACAACGTATGTGGTTATGCGGTCCGACCGATAAAGATCTTCAGAGAATATGTAGGAACCAATATGGGCATCCAGGTCCGCTATTGGTTATTGACCGAGAGGTGTCTCGGTCATGTCTACATAGTTCTCGAACCCGTAGGGTCCGCACGCTTAACGCTTCGATGACAGTTACTATGAGTTTTATGATGTTGATGTACGAAGGTTGTTCGAGTCCGGATGAGATCACGGACATGACGAGGAGTCTCGAAATGGTCGAGACATAAAGATTGATATATTGGAAGCCTATGTTTGGACTCGGAATCACTCCGGTGAAATTGGGAATTTTACTCGAGTACCGGGTTACTGGAACCTCCCGGGGTCAATGGGCCTTGATGGGCCTTAGTGGGAAAGAGAAAGGGGCCCTATAGCTGGCGCAGCCTTCCCCTTCCCTAGTCCTATTAGGATTAGGAGAAGGGGTGGCGCCTCTCTCCTCTCCCTTGGTCAAACCCTAGTTGGACTAGGATTTGGGGGAATCCTACTCCTAGTAGGAGTAGGACACCCCGATGCGCCTCCCTCTGGCCGGCCAGCCCTCCCTTCCCTCCTTTATATCTGAGGCAGGGGACACCCCATGACACACAAGTTGATCGATTAGATCGTTCCTTAGCCGTGTCGGTGCCCCTTCCACCAGATTACACCTCGATCATACCGTAGCGGAGCTTAGGCGAAGCCTGCGTCGGTGGAACATCATCATCGTCACCACGCCGTCGTCTTGTGAAAACTCTCCCTCAACACTCGGCTGGATCGGAGTTCGAGGGACGTCATCGAGCTGAACGTGTGCGAGAACTCGGAGGTGCCGTGACGTTCGGTACTTGGATCGGTTGGATCGGGAAGAAGTACGACTACATCAACAGCGTTGTTATAACGCTTCGCTTTCGGTCTCGAGGGTGCGTGGGCGGATACTCTATCCTCTCGTTGCTATGCCATCACCATGGTCTTGAGTGATCGTAGGAAAATTTTTGAAATTACTACGTTCCCCAACACCAACTGTGCAAAGAAGGCATGTGAGAGAAGAGTTTTAGGCCCTGTGGACAGTAGACTCACCCTCAGGCTCATGTGACAAAGAAGGCGAGTGCTGGGACGTTGCAGAAGGTGTCGCGGGTGCAGCAGTGAGAATTTCTTCAGATAGTTCACCAGGAGGGACTGCGCACCTGTTGATGCCAATATCTTGCAGGACTTGAACCGGCGTGGGAGGTATAATCTCGTCCTGGGCAGTGTGAGCAGAAGATGAAGATCCAATGGAAGGCACCAGCCGCGGTTTAACCAGTGAAATGACAGGGCGGGTGTCAGATATCTGCTGCATTTTGAAACCATTGTATTTGTTGGAGCGGTTGCTGTGGCGCACCTCAATGGTGGAGATGGGGGCAGGAGGCGACCACGAGTGATCACAGGGCCAGACGGCATGGCGATGGCATTGACAGCAGCAAGCCCCAGCGGATCAGACGCAATTCTGGGACGAGGATCATCAGGTGAGCTCAGAGCAGTCCCAGGGGCTGCAAGTGGTACTTCAGGGATATCAGGCGAGCTCAGCGCAGTCCCAGGGAGTGCAAGAGGCAGCTCCGGGTTGGGGAGGTTCGGCATCGTGTTCTGCAGAGGCTCGTCTTGGATTTCTTCAATAACCACATAGGAGGCTGAAGTTGGTGCATTGGGGCTCTGAGAGAAACTGATCCCATTTGCATTAGATGAAACTATGACATCAATCTCCATGTTATCAGGTCTAAGTCCATATCCAGCACTCCATGGGCCGATGGTAGCAATCATAGGACGCAGAGCGTGAAAAATGTAAGTGTTGAGCTGCTGGCGAGCAATAGGATCATTCAGAAGGAGGTTGACAAGATCTGACCCTTGAGCTGATAATCCAAACTGAATGCCATGGTTGTGCAACACCACAGAGACGATGACAGAGGCTGGAGTAGCAGACTGCCGGTAAACAGATGCATTCAGAGGGATCAAGATCATCGAAGTGCCTGCAGAGCTGTCATCCGATTCAGAGAAGGTGTCATTCCAAGCCTCCATTGCGTTATCTGTCAAATTATTCTCAGGCACAAGACCATGTTGGACAGTTAGGCCCTGTGTAGCAAGCCAGGCCTGACAATTGACCAAATGAGGAGGAAGCTGCGGCAGTGGTGGTGCAGGGGGTGCAGTCCAGTCACCCCAAGCAGCGTTGTTCTGTCCATTGCCCTTGTTTGCAGCTCCAGCAGGCGGTGCTCCGTTCTGAACCAACCAATTATGGACCTGTTGCTGGTACAATTGTTCGGTCGTGAGTTCGGGGCCAAACAGTGGATGAGGGTTACCATCTGGTGGGGGTGGTTCTTCTCCGGGAGCAAGAACATCGGGAAGCAACCCATTCCAGTCATTGGAACACAGAATCGTAACTTGCACTGTCCAGCAATCCCGAGCACCACCCAGTTGATAAACCACAAAACTCTTGGGGACCAGACGCAGATGAATAACACGAGCTTTGAGGAGGATGTACCTTCTCTCTTGATGCAAATTGTACCAACTGACCAGAGAGCCATAGCCACCCAAAGCTTCGGTGATGTAGTAGTCGGTCTGGTAGTCATATGGAAATCCAAAGAACATCAACCAGACTTCAGGGCCAAAGGTTGTGGTGCGGCGATTGAGGGCCTCATTATGTGGCACAAACATGATGAGGAGATCCTCATCCTCAAGCTCAAGAGGGGTGGCCACCGCAGTGTTGCGTATGAAGGAATCCGCAAATCCAAAGATGCCAATGCCGAAAGGATGATCAGAGGATTCAGTAGTGAAGAGCTGGGATTCATGCAACAGACCTTCAACTATGCCACGGATGGCCGCGCGACGATGCAGAGGAACATAGTGGCTTGCTTCGGCAATGGCGAGGAAGTTGTGGTTGAGCGGCGCAATGGGGCCGACCACCATGCCGCTGCGCACCAGGCGGTCCGCCGGACCAGGATCGACGGCGAAGCCGGGGGGAAGGAAGGGAACCGGATTCAATGGGTAGTTCGCCATGGACACCAGGGAAGTAGAGGTGGGCGGCGTCGACTGATGCTGTGACGAGACAGGGCAGTGCAGCGGCATGGGGGAAACCAAGGCGGAAGATGGACTGTGAGGGGTATGAATGGAAGTCTGCGGATTCTTGGGCTTCCATTGCCATTTTTTGTTAAACCGCTGCTTGAGACAGGATCGTTCCACGTGGCTGTAGATACCACAAGCGGAGCATCACACTGTTGGTCTCTTGCTGTGTTGCTTAGGCATGTCATTACAAATAGGAATGTCTCCAGTCTGGATCTTTTTGTTACCAAATGTATCGTGCATTTCAGGGCAAGTCTGTGATTTAGGGACTAAAGGGCAATCAACCGCCTTGTGACCGGGAGACGAACAATTAATGCAGATCAACTGAGCATGGCAAGAAATCTTGTGATGGGCAAAGAGCCGCCCAATTATTTGATAAATCCATAATTTCAGCAGCCGTATAACGGGCATGGGCCAAATCCGCTTTATGTCGGGCCGAAAGAGTAATTGGCCAAGATGTATGCGCGGGGGCATATTTGAAAGCCGAGTGTAAATAACACTGAGGAAGCCGCGGATACGGGCGAGACAAAGGGCAATTAAAAGCCCCAAATTTAATGAAAGGTACCGGTTGGTGCTCCTCTAACTTTGCCATGCATAGAAAATGCTCAATCAATGCAGCGGGATTATTGTTGTTTGGAATCGGATGAACAGATCTTCCAAGAGGATTATCCAAATAATCGAGACAAGAGGTCGAAGGATCGGTGTGATGCTGCAAATTAACATTAGTCGACGATGTTGAAGCCTCAGCAGTATTGGCATTAGAGAAGCATATGTGATCAAGAGGAACCAAATCAAATTTGCCAAGAACCTTGCCATAGCCAGTGTCTCGCTGCGAGATCGAATGTAAAAACTTGAGAGAAGTTTTAATAGCCACAGGTGAGCGATCAGGGATATCCACAAGTTCTTGATTAGCATGCCAACAAGATGCAACAATAGGGGCCAGGGCAAAATGACCATTATAGAAATGAAAATGACACACAAAGTCAGGCCAAACTCTGTCCCTCAACCGATGAATGGAATGCCCCACTTTATTGTTTGCCACCGAGAACCAAAACGAACGATCATTGATCTTGAACACACGAAAACCAGAGCTAATACCCCCAGTGCAACATTGTAAAGAAATGACCACCGATTCCATAGAGAGAACAAACGAGGCCGAAGAGAAAGAGGCCACCAAAAAGAATTCCTTGGAGTCTGGAGAGGGGGGAAAATGGACCGTGGATCCAAACCTTCTTCTCACCTGGTCGGCCAGTGCAAGGCCCGGTGAAAAATTCCAATGCAGGAGCCCTTCCATGGAGATCTAGCTTAGAAATCGCCATGGAGCGTGGTGGAGGTGGGAGAGGGAGGAGGAGGGGGAGAGGTGGGAGAGGTGGGAGAGGGAAGTGCCATGACATCCCGGTTAAATTGAGGATATTATTACCAACTTAGGGTCTGCCTTTTCTTCCGTGAAAAATACTCCAAAACCTCCGAATGCTAAAATTGCCAAACTAATGTATGTTCCTAAAAATAAGGGTGAAACTTCCAAGGGAAATGCGGATCTCAAATCCATAAGTGTTCACCCCAACTTTCTCGCTATCATTAAGGAACCTTTTGCTACAAATGATTTTCTCGATTTCTTGCCTAGGAGTTTGATCATTAATAAAAAGAAGGAGACTCCTAGGGGTTATAAGTGTTCAATTGAAGAATTGCCTACCAAAGATGATAATACCTAGATCTATACTTGCCTTTATGCCTAGCTAGGGGCGTTAAACGATAGCGCTTGTTGGGAGGCAACCCAATTTTATTTTTGTTTCTTGCTTTTTGGTTCTGTTTAGTAATAAATAATTCATCTTGCCTCTGTTTAGATGTGTTTTTATGTTTTAATTAGTGTTTGTGCCAAGTAGAACCAATAGGATCTTCTTGGGTGATAGTTGTTTGATCTTGCTGAAAAAGACAGAAACTTTGCGCTCACGAAAATAATTGTTAAAATTCACCAGAACATGATAAAATACCAATTCTTTTTGTAGTAGATCAATATACAAATTGTCTAGGTTGTCCTAGTTTTTCAGAATTTTTGGAGTTTCAGAAGTATTCGAACAAATCTGATTGCTACAGACTGTTTTGTTTTTGACAGATTCTGATTTCCGTGTGTTGTTTGCTTATTTTCATGAATCTATGGCTAGTATCGCAGGGTATGAAC
Organism: Aegilops longissima; assembly: GCA_021605205.1. NCBI lineage: Eukaryota > Viridiplantae > Streptophyta > Magnoliopsida > Poales > Poaceae > Aegilops > Aegilops longissima. The sequence goes on along the minus strand of CM038677.1, from coordinate 478,535,228 downwards.
CATAGAGAAGTTGGAATACAGTAGGTTTAACACCAATATAAATAAATAATGAGTTCATTACAGTACCTTATGGTAGTGATTTGTTTTCTTATACTAACGGAGCTCATAAGATTTTCTGTTGAGTTTTGTGTTGTGAAGTTTTCAAGTTTTGGGTAAAGATTTGATGGATTATGGAATAAGGAGTGGCAAGAGCCTAAGCTTGGGGATGCCCAAGGCACCCCAAGGTAAAGTTCAAGGACAACCAAAAGCCTAAGCTTGGGGATTCCCCGGAAGGCATCCCCTCTTTCGTCTTCGTTTATCGGTAACTTTACTTGAGGCTATATTTTTATTCACCACATGATATGTGTTTTGCTTGGAGCGTATTTTATGATTTGAGTCTTTGCTTTTTAGTTTACCACAATCATCCTTGCTGTACACACCTTTTTGGAGAGACACACATAAATCAGAATTTATTAGAATACTCTATGTGCTTCACTTATATCTTTTGAGCTAGATAATTTTGCTCTAGTGCTTCACTTATATCTTTTTAGAGCACGGTGGTGGTTTTATTTTATAGAACTAATTGATCTCTCATGATTCACTTATATTATTTTGAGATTCTTTTAGAACAGCATGGTAGTTTGCTTTGGCTATAAAATTAGTCTTAATATGATGAACATCCAAGATGGGTATAATAAAAACTATCATATAAAGTGCATTGAATACTATGAGAAGTTTTATGCTTGATGATTGTTTTGAGATATGAAGATGGTGATATTAGAGTCATGCTAGTTGAGTAGTTGTGAATTTGAGAAATACTTGTTCTAAAGTTTGTGATTCCCGTAGCATGCACGTATGGTGAACCGTTATGTGATGAAGTCGAAGCATGATTTATTTATTGATTGTCTTCCTTATGAGTGGCGGTCGGGGACGAGCGATGGTCTTTTCCTACCAATCTATCCCCCTAGGAGCATGCGCATAGTACTTCGTTTCGATAAGTAATAGATTTTTGCAATAAGTATGTGAGTTCTTTATGACTAATGTTGAGTCCATGGATTATACGCACTCTCACCCTTCCACCATTGCTAGCCTCTCTAATACCGCGCACCTTTCGCCGGTATCATACACCCACCATATACCTTCCTCAAAACAGCCACCATACCTACCTATTATGGCATTTCCATAGCCATTCCGAGATATATTGCCATGCAACTTACCACCGTTCCGTTTATTATGACACGTTTCATCATTGTAGTTGACATCGTATTTGTGGCAAAGCCACCTTTATAATTCTTTCATGCATTTCACTCTTGATTCATTGCATATCCCGGTACATCGCCGGAGGCATTCACATAGAGTCATATTTTGTTCCAAGTATTGAGTTGTAATTTTTGAGTTGTAAGTAAATAAAAGTGTGATGATCATCATTATTAGAGCATTGTCCCAAGTGAGGAAAGGATGATGGAGACTATGATTCCCCCACAAGTCAGGATGAGCCTCCGGGCGAAAAGAAAAAAAGAGGCCAAAAAAAGAGAAAAAGGACCAAACAAAAAAAAGAAAAAAGTATAAAAAAGATGAGAGAAAAAGAGAGAAGGGACAATGTTACTATCCTCTTACCACACTTGTGCTTCAAAGTAGCACCATGATCTTCATGATAGAGAGTCTCCTATGTTGTCACTTTTATATAATAGTGGGAATTTTACATTATAGAAGTTGGCTTGTATATTCCAATGATGGGCTTCCTCAAAATGCCCTAGGTCTTCATGTGCAAGCGAGTTGGATGCACACCCACTTAGTTTCTTTTGTTGAGCTTTCATACACTTATAGATCTAGTGCATCCGTTGCATGGCAATCCCTACTCACTCACATTGATATCTATTGATGGGCATCTCCATAGCCCGTTGATACGCCTAGTTGATGTGAGACTATCTTCTCCTTTTTGTCTTCTCCACAACCACCGTTCTATTCCACCTATAGTGCTATGTCCATGGCTCATGCTCATGTATTGCGTGAAGATTGAAAAGGTTTGAGAACATCAAAAGTATGAAACAATTGCTTGGCTTGTCATCGGGGTTGTGCATGATTTAAATATTTTGTGTGATGAAGATAGAGCATAGCCAGACTATATGATTTTGGAGGGATAGCTTTCTTTGGCCATGTTATTTTGAGAAGACATGATTACTTTGTTAGTATGCTTGAAGTATTATTATTTTTATGTCAATATTAAACTTTTTTCTTGAATCTTATGGATCTGAATATTCTTGCCACAATAAAGAGAATTACATGGATAAATATGTTAGGTAGCATTCCACATCAAAAATTCTGTTTTTATCATTTACCGACTCGAGGACGAGCAGGAATTAAGCTTGGGGATGCTGATATGTCTCCAACGTATCTACAATTTTTTATTGTTCCATGCTATTATATTATCTGTTTTGGATGTTTAATGGGCTTTACTAAGCACTTTTATATTATTTTTAGGACTAACCTATTAACCGAAGGCCCAGTGCAAATTGCTGTTTTTTTTGCCTATTTCAGTGTTTCACAGAAAAGGAATATCAAACGGAGTCCAAACGGAATGAAACCTTCGGGAGAGTTATTTTGGAACAAACGTGATCCAGAGGACTTGGAGTGGGCGTCAAGAAAGAAGCAAGGAGGCCATGAGGCGGGGGGCGCCTGCCCCCCCGGCATGCCCCCACCCTCGTGGGCCCCTCGCAGCTCCACCGACCTACTTCTTCCTCCTATATATACCCATATACCCCAAAAACATCCAGGAGCACCACGAAACCCTATTTCCACCGCCACAACCTTCTGTACCTGTGAGATCCCATCTTGGGGCCTTTTCCGGTGCTCCGCTGGAGGGGGAATCGATCATGGAGGGCTTCTACATCAACACCATAGCCTCTCCGATGATGTGTGAGTAGTTTACCACAGACCTTCGGGTCCATAGTTATTAGCTAGATGGCTTCTTCTCTCTCCTTGGATCTCAATACAAAGTTCTCCTCGATTCTCTTGGAGATCTATTCGATGTAATTCTTTTTGCTTTTTTTGTCGAGATCCGATGAATTGTGGGTTTATGATCAAGATTATCTATGAAAAATATTTTAATCTCCTCTAAATTCTTTTATGTATGATTTGTTATCTTTGCAAGTCTCTTCGAATTATCAGTTTGGTTTGGCCTACTAGATTGATCTTTCTTGCAATGGGAGAAGTGCTTAGCTTTGGGTTCAATCTTGCGGTGTCCTTTCCCAGTGACAGCAGGGCAGCAAGGCACATATTGTATTGTTGCCATCGAGGATAAAAAGATGGGTTTATGAACTTAATACTCTAGATGCATGTTGGGTAGCGGTCGATGTGTGGAGTAATAGTAGTGGATGCAGAATTGTTTCGGTCTACTTGTCGCGGACGTGATGCCTATATACATGATCATGCCTAGATATTCTCAAAACTATGCACTTTTATATCAATTGCTCGACAGTAATTTGTTCACCCACCGTAATACTTATGTTATCTTGAGAGAAGCCACTAGTGAAACCTATGGCCCCCGGGTCTATCTTCCATCATATTAATCTCCCGCCAACGTGCTATTTCTGTCGCCGTTTATTTTTGCAATCTTTACTTTTCAATCTATATCATAAAAATACCAAAAATATTTATCTTATTATCTCTATCAGATCTCTCTTTTGCAAGTGGCCATGAAGGGATTGACAACCCCTTTATCGCGTTGGTTGCAAGGTTCTTATTTGTTTGTGTAGGTACGAGGCGACTTGTGTGTAGTCTCCTACTGGATTGATACCTTGGTTCTCAAAAACTGAGAGAAATACTTACGCTACTTTGCTGCATCACCCTTTCCTCTTCAAGGGAAAACCAACGCAGTGCTCGAGAGGTAGCAGGTACCAATGCGAGAGATGGGATGAACGGAGAGGGGATTGGTGTTGGATTCAGGATAAAGAAGCCCCTGATTTTTGCGAAGGGCGGCAGGAGTGCGTCGAGCGCGGCAAGGATTGGAGCACCACGGTCCTTTCTGACGACAGGTTGTGCCCGACAATTAATAGGATCACCCGCCCAGCGGCTACTGGGCTAACCATCGAGCATGTGGGGGCTGATTTCCTCCTTCGCCGCATCTCACCGCTGCAGGAAAGGGACAGGCCTGCATGGTTATACGGCGGTGCTGCGGGTAGGATGAGATTGTTGTCGGGGCTGGCCAATAATTTGTTGATTTATGGCCATGCTTGGTTGGGCGACCAGCTGTTTGGTCGTTTCGAGATGTTCAAGCTCCCAGCAACCATCGTTCCCTTGAACATCAACTCTGCCCGGGATCAGATACTGAAGTGGATGCCGGATTGCAATGCTGAGAGAGTGTTGGGCACTTGGCGGCTCCCTTCTCTCGATGAAGAGCTCCAGTGGTCGAGCACCTTGGTGGAAAAGGCCACCAGGGCCAAAGGGGAAATGTATAAACGTACCTCTACTGCGGAGGTAGTGTATATTCTGAAGAGAGTCACGGAGGACAAGGATGCCCACCGCACACAGATGGAGAAGGCCGCAAAGGCCGGGAAAGGTAAAGGGAAGGCTGGGAACGGGAGCTCTTCTCAGGGCGGCAGCGAGGCGCAAGCCACGGAAGATTCTGTCGAGGGAGAGCTTGCCGGGGATAACTTTGTCGGGCTAGATGCTCTAGCCACGACAGCGAAGGAGCTCCAGGAGGGATTGGAGGCGGAGAGGGATGGAGGTGCGGCAGCGGCTCCTGAAGAGGAATGGCTCACGGTAGGACCGCAAGCCCCCGCACCGGACCCAGACCAGCGTACCGTAGGCGCGCAGCTGCTCGAGGAGCGGCGTCCTCCAACCCGGCACCGCCCACCAAGAAGGTGAAGAAGATCTCCACCAAGTCTTCCAAGGCTGATGTGGCGTGTCACCAATCTCCTCGTCTTGCTCAGGTCAAAGCACCTTCCGCCAGACGGCCGGTGGTCGCGGAGACAGAGTCCAGCTCCCGTTCCGGCTCGAGCTCCTCGCAGAGCTCATCTCCCCCGGAGCCCTTGATGTCGCGGTAGGCACCAAAGCTACCGGAGAGCTCCACCCTTCCGTCTCTGAAGAGAAGGCGAGAGTCCCCCCTCCCACAGAGTTCAACTTGAACTCCATGCTTATCGCGGAAGAGTAAGGAGGATTTCCCTTTGTGGTAAATATCTTCCCAAGCAAATTTTTGAATGCTTTCGCCGACTGACCTCTTGTTCCTGTTGTTGTCGGCTGGGAACTGGAGGAGGAGACGGAGACCCTCATCCACCATTCCTAGAGGAATCTCCGGCGCCATGGAACGCTGGCGGGTGTCGAGGGCTCGGCCTCGGCAGGGAAGGATGCGGAAGACGCCATGTCGAGCCCCCAGCTCAGCCTCCGGTCTGAGAGCGAGACTTGACCCCGCCCACCGAAGATGATGGAGACAGCCTTTCCGCCCCTTCGCGTGAAGGGGGCGAGGTAACGCGGAGCGAGCCACCCCTTGAGGGGTATGTCTCCCCGGCCTCCCAAGCCGAAGACATCGTCATGGAATCCTCCATGGTGGAGACATCGTAGAAGGTTGCCGAGCCTACCCTAGCAGAGGATAAAGCTCGCAACCCGGCAACAACTGTTGCCGGGGAAATGGAGATCCCCGCCCGACAGACTTCCCCAGGTATTTTCGTTTATACTCTGGCTGCCTCCACTAGCTTCTTCATTTGCTTCAAGACTTCTTATTCCTTCACTTATTCACTGGCCCCTTCCATCTGCAGCCCCCAGGCCGAAGAACCAGATTTGCTGGAAGTGATGGCGGACATAGGGAGGTCTGCCTCAGATGAGGCCACAAAAGTTGCGGCTGCTGAGGGGCAGGATTTCACTGCCGGGGGAACACAAGGTTCCATGGTAGTGGTGGAGCATTCTTTGGAGAGCGCCCCAGTGGAGGAAGTGGTTATCGATGCAAAGATTCCTCTTCAAACAATGGGCCCACTCCCCTCTTCCGGGGGTGCTGCTGATGCCCCGTCGTCTTCCTCGGATACGCTGGCCATGGTAAAGTTATTGCCTGATATTGGAGCCCCTGGCCCGTCATTGACAGACGCAGGGCTTGACGAAGAGCTCCAGCGTCTCCTGGCACCGTTGTGCCTGGGAGGTAGGGAGGTCTACGACTCAGCCGCCATTACCAAGGATTTGTCCTTCATCGAGTCCATGGCGGTGGGCCTGAAGGAAATGCAAGCCCGACACAACCAGAAGTGGCAGGAGCTCAAGGAGCGGCGCGAATCCGCTAGCAAGGTGGATCAGAAGCTGGAGGCCAAGTGCCTGGAGCTGCATGAATGGCATGACAAGCAGTTCAAGGTGCTCATGAGGCAGCAAGAGACCCTTCAGATGATGAAGGAGGACGTCGTGGCTCGGGAGGGGCGCCTGGCGAATCACAAGGCATCTTTGGATGCCAGGGAGCGAGAGATCTCCCTTCAGGAGGAGAATCTCGAAGCTACCCTTCGCGCCAAGGATGAAGGTTTGGAGGCTTTGGTGCAGCAACGCACGAAGGAATTGAAGGACGAGCATGGGGCTGCCCTGGAAAACCTTGCTACTGATCATGTTGCTCGGTTGAAGAAGCTTGTTGCAGATCTGGATGCCGCATCCTCTGCTAAGACTGAGCTCGAACGGCAGGTGGCCATACTGAACAAAGACCTTGCCGGGAGCGCCAAGGAGGTGGAGGCACTCAAGGAAGAGTCACGGCAGGCAGAGCTTCACCTAGCTGAGGTGCAGTCATAGCTCTCCTCCAAGACCCAAAGCCTTGAAGCCGCCAACAACAATATCTCTGATATGAAGGCAAGGATTGGCTCGCTGGAGCAGTCGGCTGAGTCCCTTGAGTCACGGTAGCAGCTGTTATCTAAGGAGTTGGAAAGCGCCAAGCATCTCCGGCAAGATGCAGAGGACAAGCTAAAGAATCGGGTCGACATGAGCGACCTCTGGATCAAGAGCCTGATTGATGTTGCAGAACGCTTTGGGGCCCAAGCTACGGGGATGGGCATGGACGGCCCAGTCTACTCAGCCAGCGAGTATGAGGTCCGGAGTGTCAAGCTGGGGATCTTCTTCGACGGGTCGATTGATAAGTTGAAGGTGCATGAAGAGGGGAGGGCCGCGCATTTCGCGACTGAGTCGCGGAGGCTTGCTCGCGACACCCTCTTCATGGTCTTGAGCAACATCGCCTGCCGCCACCCAGATCTCGATCTTGGTGATGGCTTCAAGAAGCCACCATCGGGCGCTGATGTTGCCGCTGCCGAGAAGAAGGCCGCTCCCCTCGCCGACAGGGTTCTCCGCATTTAAGTTATTCCTTCTGGTCCTGTAATAGAACATGACGCATACTTTGCGTTTAGTTGCTTTATCTCTAGTATTTGTGCGAGGGTGATACTTCTTAGCTGGATCTTTAAATGCGTGTTTATCTCGTTAAACTCTATATGTTCGTGTTCGTATGATCAATTCCTATGTATGTTCTGGATGCTTGTCGTATATCATATTGTCACGATTGTCGTAAGGGTCCGGCCCTTAACAGTCATCTTGGCGTGGATGCATCTCGACAGGTTTTTCCGAGGTAGCTCTTGATGTAGCCTCTCGACTCGCGAGCGTGGCTCTGGACGGGATGATGGTGCGATCAAAGAAACTAGCCGAGGTTCCATTGCATGAGGGATTTTTCTCGATACAAACACTCGCTAGAGTTTAAGGGATAAACAACTGCAAGAATCTAAAAATGCATCAACAAGGACTGTCACCATGGACTTAGCTTTTGTTTCGAGCTTCTTTTTCGTCTGTCGGGCCGCTCGTGTCCGGCGCATCCGCGGCGCCCGAAGAAGTAGAAGGCAATTGGGTGATTTCCATGCTCCCGTCAAGGGTCAGCATGTATTTCTTGTAGCTGGAAGGCATAGGGGCATGGCGTCGAGATTCTCTGGCCTCCTTCCTTTTTGGCTTCCCCTTCCCTCGAGTCAGTGCAGCGGCTGCCGTCGCATGGGCCGTGCCAGTGTGGGCAGCCTTGCTGAAGTGTGTTTGCCGGGGTATCGACCGATGGACTCATGCCAGCATTCAGCTCAGGATTACCCACGATGGGGAAAATGCTGGACCGAGCGTCACATGGTAATCGTCGACATCAATGATGTCGAGGCTAGAGCAACTCGACTACTGACGAGGTGGATGGACAGGAAGGAGGGAGCTCGCGCCCGCATGCCTTGTGCCTCTTCATCCGGGCACCGTTCGGATGGCGACGACGCCACGCGAACCGCCGGGGTAATCCAGCATCATCAAAAATGGTCTTGGACGTGACCATTGCAATGGCAAATCTTGGAAAGCGTCAACACGACGCGGGAGTGGATCCTCCCCCGCTCCGCTTCTGCGCCTCCGCGGGTGCCATGGGCGATGGCACTGTTGAAGACGAGGATGGCCATGAAGATGACGCGCTGTGTGCGCCTTCAGGTTCGCGCAAGCGAGCCCCTACCTGGCGCACCAAAGATGTCGCGGGATATCCGCGGCCACCAATGGGACCGGGTGGCCCCTTGCTGGTTCAGCATGGGGACGTCGCGTTGCACAAAGAGCAGATCAGCACACGGCAACACGGCAGAGAGCACATGAGCAATTTACCCAAGTTCGGGCCACCGCGAGGCGTAAGACCCTACTCCTGCTTTGGTGGATTGATGGTGGAATGAGTGTGGTGGTGCGTAGTACACTTGCCCGGCAAGGTTTGCCTCGGGCCACCGTGACTATGCGCGGATGGTGGCTTCGGGTTTGTCCACTTTCCAACCCTCTAATCCCTCCTACGAGTGGCATGGGCCTCCTTTTATAGATTAAGGGGTCACCACACTGGCAAAGTGGTCATTATCCACTGATATGATAGTAAACAGTGCTATCATACCTAACTGTGCGGGCTGGCAGGGTGCATTAAATGCACCGCTTAGTGTCACATCACTGGTCGTCTGGCAAGGCCTGCCAGGCTATCTTGCCAGCTCCGTGTCTGTTCTCTAGACACATCGCAGGACGGGTGTCATCTGTGGGTTTCTTCTGTAGGAAATGGCTGCCATGTGGCGAATGGCTGCCACTTAATCACCTCGCGGCTTGACACCGCATTGATTAATGACGTGAGTCATGCTTGAGTGGTTGGCGGGGTGGTTCTGCCCCCGCAAGCCTCCGGCAGGCTCTGCCGGGGAGTCGTGGTTGCTTGCTTCTGGTGGCGTCCTCGCCCCTTGCCGGGCTCGTCTGCCTAGAAAGGGAGGCCCTTCTCTTGCCGGTGTCTTGTTTCTCTAGCTCGATCTTGGTCTATCTGAGTTGCATGTTGGTTCTTCAAATCTCTTGGTCTTTTAGCGCTCTGGCTTGAGCTTGGCTTGTCCGTGCACGAGTCAGGGGAAAACGTATACCCCTGTATATTTTCCCTGACAGAGAACCACCTACTCATGTGTTGAGACCAAGACATTCCAATCCAACCACAAGAATCTTGATCTCTAGCCTTCCCCAAGTTGCTTTCCACTCAAATCATCTTTCCACCATATCCAAATCTGTGAGAGAGAGTCGAGTGTTGGAGAGACTATCATTTGAAGCACAAGAGCAAGGAGTTCATCATCAACACACCATCTATTACCTTTTGGAGAGTGGTGTCTCCTAGATTGGTTAGGTGTCACTTGGGAGCCTCCGTCAAGATTGTGGAGTTGAACCAAGGAGTTTGTAAGGGCAAGGAGATCGCCTACTTCGTGAAGATCTACCCAAGTGCGGCAAGTCCTTCGTGGGCGATGGCCATGGTGGGATAGACAAGGTTGCTTCTTCGTGGACCCTTCGTGGGTGGAGCCCTCCGTGGACTCATGCAACCATTACCCTTCGTGGGTTGAAGTCTCCATCAATGTGGATGTACGATAGCACCACCTATTGGAACCACGCCAAGAATCTCCATGTCTCCATGTCTACATTGCGCTTGCTCCCTCCAAACTCCTCCCCTTTACCTTCATATGCAATGATTTACATTCCGCTGATATACTCTTAGAATTGCATGTGTAGGTTGATTGCTTGACTTGTGTTAAGTTGCTAAAATCTGCCAAGACTTAAAATTGGGAAAATGCTAGATTTTTATTTTGCCAAGTAGTCTAATCACCCCCCTCTAGACATACTTTTGATCCTACAAGTGGTATCAGAGCTTTTGGTCTCCATTTGCCTTGATTTCCATAGCTTTCGTGATCATACCTTGGTTTCACAACTTAGTAGGGTATGGCGTCTAGCGAGGGAAATTACCACCGTAGAGGTCCTTACTTTGATGGTACTAACTTTGCTAGTTGGAAGCATAAGATGAAAATGCATATCCTTGGACATAACCCCGCCGTTTGGGCTATTGTGTGTATTGGTTTGCAAGGTGAATTCTTCAATGGAAGGGAACCAAATCGTGAAGCAACCGCTGAAGAGTTGAAGATGTTGTAATACGATGCTCAAGCTTGTGATATCCTCTTCAATGGATTGTGCCTCGAAGAATTCAACAAAATCAGCCGTCTCGAGAATGCAAAGGAAATTTGGGATACTTTGATTGATATGCATGAAGATACCGACTCCGTCAAGGAATCCAAATTGGATGTGCTTCAAAGTCAACTTGCAAGTTCAAAATGGAGGATGGTGAAGGTGTCACTGAAATGTACTCTAGGCTTGCTCTCATCACAAATGAGATTGCCAGCTTAGGAAGTGAAGAGATGACCGAAAGATTCATCATCAAGAAGATCCTAAGAGCCTTGGATGGAAAATATGACACCGTGTGCACATTGATCCAAATGATGCCCAATTACAAAGTTCTCAAGCCAACGGAAGTCATTGGAAGAATTGTTGCTCATGAGATGTCACTCAAGGAGAAAGAAGAGCTTCACAACAAGTCTAGTGGTGCTTATAAAGCCTCGTGTGATGCTCCTACATCATCAAGTGAGAAGCAAGTCTTCAATGAGGAATTGAGCCTAATGGTGAAGAACTTCAACAAGTTTTACAAAAGTAGAAGCAAAGAGAGAAGTTTCAAATCAAGATCCTACCATGACAAAAGATCTTCTAGTCGTGAACGTAATTGCTACAATTGTGGAAGACCTAGACACTACTCCAATGAGTGTACGACTCCCTACAAAAGAAGAGAAGACTCACCTAAAAGGAGAACCAAAAGGGAAGAATCACCTCCAAGAGAGAGAAGGAGTAGAGATGATCATTATGAACAAAGAACCTCCCGCAGAAGCAAGGATTCGAAAAGGAAGGACAAGTCGTCAAGGAGCTATACAAAATGAAGACATCAAGCTCATGTTGGTGAATGGGTATCCGGTTCCGACTCCAACAACCACTCCGAGAGAAGTTATCACTCCGACTCCAAATATACTCAAGATGAAGGTGTAGCCGGTCTAGCACTTGTGTCAACCAACTCCTATGACATATTTGACTCACTAAATGAAGGGATTGGAAGATGCTTCATGACTAAAGGCCCAAAGGTATCACACCCCGAGTATGTTGATTTCAATAGTGATGAAGATGATTTGCTAGGTGATGATGATTTACTTATTGACCACTCTAGTGATCAAAACTATGATGAACTTGCTATTAATCATGCTAATCAAGATAAAACGAATGACGATGATAAGAAGGAGATTGAGCGTCTAACTAAATAACTAAACACCCTTAAGTTAGCTCATGAAACTACCTTAGAAGATCATCGAAAGCTTTTAAAGACTCATGAGAAACAGCTCTTTGAAAAGCTCAATCTAGAGCAAGAGCATGGGTTCTTAAAAGCAATCAATGATGATCTTTGTAAGAAAAGTTCTTCTTACATTGCCAAGTGTTTACTCTTGTCTAATTACATGCCACAAGTTAAATCTAACAACAAGAGCTTCTTCTATTAGTAACAATAATCATGCTAAATCCAATGTTGTTGCTTCTAGTAGTTCTCTTGATTCCACTGATGATTCTCTTAGCCAAGTTACACTTGAGCAAGAAAATAGCTTATTGAAGGGAATTATAAAGAAAGGTGTTTACAAGAGCCTTGCCGGAAGTAAGCAATTTGAGGAAATTGTACGCAAGCAAGGAAGGCACAGGAAGAATCAAGGTGTTGGTTTTGAATGAAAGTTCAATGCCAATGGAGTTGAGTGGGAAGAAGATCAATACCTCAAGACGAAGTTTGTTCCTCAACAAGAGAAGTATGATCCTACTTCCTTCAAGGGGACACAAGCTCAAGATGATCTTCCACCACAAGACCACAAGCTAAAAGGCAAGGGAAAGCTTCAAGAGGAGATTGATGCATTTGAAGAAGCTCCTAAGGCCTCGGTCAAGTGGGTTCCCAAGACTACATCAAGTTCTACTTCATCAAGTACGACTACAACCCCAAGGATTCCCATCAAGATGATGTGGATCCCGAAGAATAAGAACTAGAGAGTTCTTGAGGGTTACTCCGCCAACATACTGAAGGAAATATGCCCTAGAGGCAATAATAAAGTTATTATTTATTTCCTTATTTCATGATAAATGTTTATTGTTCATGCTAGAATTGTGTTAACCGGAAACATAATACATGTGTGAATACATAGACAAACAGAGTGTCACTAGTATGCCTCTACTAGACTAGCTTGTTAATCAAAGATGGTTAAGTTTCCTAACCATAGACAAAGGAGTTGTCATTTGATTAACAAGGTCACATCATTGGTTGAATGATCTGATTGACATGACCCATTCCATTAGCTTAGCACCGATCGTTTAGTATGTTGCTATTGCTTTTATCCATGACTTATACATGTTCCTATAACTATGAGATTATGCAACTCCGTTTACGGAGGAACACTTTGGTACTACCAAACGTCACAACGTAATCGGATGATTATAAAGGAGTACTACAGGTGTCTCCAAAGGCGGATGTTGGGTTGGCGTATTTGAGATTAGGATTTGTCACTCCGATTGTCGGAGAGGTATCTCTGGCCCTCTCGGTAATGCACATCACTAAGCCTTGCAAGCATTACAACTAATGAGTTAGCTGTGAGATGATGTATTACGAACGAGTAAAGAGACTTGCCATGAACGAGATTGAACTAGGTATTGGATACCGACGATCGAATCTCGGGCAAGTAACATACCGATGACAAAGGGAACAACGTATGTTGTTATGCGGTCTGACCGATAAAGATCTTAAGTAGAATATGTAGGAGCCAATATGGGCATCCAGGTCCGCTATTGGTTATTGACCGAGAGCGTGTCTCGGTCATGTCTACATTGTTCTCGAACCGTAGGGTCCGCACGCTTAAGGTTTCGATGGCGGTTATATTATGAGTTTGTGTATTTTGATGTACGAAGGAGTTCGAGTCCGGATGTGATCACGGACATGACGAGGAGTCTCGAAATGGTCGAGACATAAAGATTGATATATTGACGGCTATATTCGGACACGGAAAGGTTCCGGAAGTTTCGGAGAAAACGGAGTGCTTGGGAGGGTTACCGAACCCCGGGAAGTAATGGGCCTTATTGGGCCAAGAGGGAGAGAGAGGGCGCACCAGGAGGTGGCGCGCCCCCCATGGGGAGTCCGAATAGGACAAGGAGGGGGCGCGCCCCTTCCCTCTCCCTCTCCTCTCTTTCCTTCCCCTTCCTCCTTCCTAGTTGGACTAGGAAAGGGAGTCCTACTCCCACTAGGAGGAGGACTCCCCCTCCTGGCGCGCCTCCTAGGGCCAGCCGGCCTCCCCTTGCTCCTTTATATACGGGGGCAGGGGGCACCCTAGAACACACAAGTTGATCCTTGAGATCGTTCCTTAGCTGTGTGCGGTGCCCCCTCCACCATATTCCACCTCGGTCATATCGTGGCGGTGCTTAGGCGAAGCCTGCGTCGATAGAACATCAAGATCGTCACCACGCCGTCGTCTTGTGGAACTCTCTCTCCCGGAGCTTTGCTGGATCGGAGCTGAGGAGCGTCACCGAGCTGTCGTGTGTCAAGAACTCGGGGCCCGAATGTAACGGCGCTGGGATCGGTTGGATCGCGAGGAGAACGTCGACTACTTCCTCTACGTTGTGATCGCTTCGCTTCGGTCTCACGAGGGTGCGTAGACAACACTCTCCCCTCTCGTTGCTATGCATCACCATGATCTTGCGTGTGCGTAGGAAATTTTTGAAATTACTCGTTCCCCAACAAAGGCATCCGAGCCTAGGTTTTATGGTTTGATGTTTTGCACGAGTAGAACACAAGTGAGTTGTGGGCGATACAAGTCATCTTGCCTACCAGATGTCATACTTTGGTTCAGCGGTATTGTGAGATGAAGCGGCCCGACCGACATTACGCGTGACGCTTCGCGAGACTGGTTTCACCGCTACGAGCACTCGTGCTTAAAGGTGGCTGGCGGGTGTCTGTCTCTCTCACTTTAGTTGAACCGAGTGTGGCTATGCCCGTCCTTGAGAAGGTTAAACGGAGTCTATTTGACGAAATATCGTTGTGGTTTTGATGCGTAGGTGAGATTGGTTCTTGCTTAAGCCCGTAGCAGCCACGTAAAATTTGCAACAACAAAGTAGAGGACGTCTAACTTGTTTTTGCGGGGCATGTTGTGATGTGATATGGTCAAGACGTGATGCTATATTTCATTGTATGAGATGATCATGTTTTGTAACCGGTTATCGGCAATCGGCTGGAGCCATATGGTTGTCGCTTTATTGTATGAAATGCAACGCTCTGTAATTGCTTTACTTTATCACTAAGCGGTAGCGATAGTCGAGAAGCAATAGATGGCGTAACGACAACGATGCTACGATGGAGATCAAGGTGTCGCGCCGGTGGCGATGGTGATCACGACGGTGCTTCGAGATGGAGATCGAAGCACAAGATGATGATGGCCATATCATATCACTTATATTGATTGCATGTGATGTTTATCCTTTATGCATCTTATTTTGCTTTGATTGACGGTAGCATTTTAAGATTATCTCTCACTAAAATTATCAAGTAGTGTTCTCCCGAGTATGCACCGTTGCCAAAGTTCGTCGTGTCGAGACACCACGTGATGATCGGGTGTGATAAGCTCTCGTCCATCTACAACGGGTGCAAGCCAGTTTTGCACACGCAGAATACTCAGTTATACTTGACGAGCCTAGCATATGCAGATATGGCCTCGGAACACGGAGACCGAAAGGTCGAGCGTGAATCATATAGTAGATATGATCAACATAAGATGTTCACCATTGAAAACTACTCCATCTCACGTGATGATCGGTTATGGTTTAGTTGATTTGGATCACGTGATCACTTAGATGACTAGAGAGATGTCTGTCTAAGTGGGAGTTCTTAAGTAATATGATTAATTGAACTTTAATTTATCATGAACTTAGTCCCGTAGTATTTTGCAAATTATGTTGTAGATCAATAGCTCGCGTTGTTGCTTCCTATGTTTTTATATGTGTTCCTAGAGAAAATTGTATTGAAAAATGTTAGTAGCAATGATGCGGATTGGATCCGTGATCCGAGGTTTATCCTCATTGCTGCATGAAGAATTATGTCCTTGATGCACCGCTAGGTGATGACCTATTGCAAGAGCAAGATGCGACGTTATGAACGTTTGGCTAGCTCAATATGATGACTACTTGATAGTTTAGTGCACCATGCTTAAACGGCTTAGAATCGGGACTTCAAAGACGTTTTGAACATCATGGACCATATGAGATGTTCCAGAGTTGAAGTTAATATTTCAAGCAAATACCGAGTTGAGAGATATGAAGTCTCCAACAAGTTCTATAGCTAAAAGATGGAGGAGAATCGCTCAACTAGTGAGCATGTTCTCGATTGTCCGGGTACTTCAATCGCTTGAATCAAGTGGGAGTTAATCTTCCGGATAAGATAGTGATTGACAGAATTCTCTAGTCACCATCACTAAGTTACTAGAACTTCGTGATGAACTATAGTATGCAAGGGATAACGAAAACGATTCCCGAGCTCTTCATGATGTTGAAATCGACGAAGGTAGAAATCAAGAAAGAGCATCAAGTGTTGATGATTGACAAGACCACTAGTCTCAAGGAAAAGGGCAAAGGGAAGAAGGGGAACTTCAAGAAGAACGGCAAGCAAGTTGTTGCTCGAGTGAAGAAGCCCAAGTCCGGATCTAAGCCTGAGACTAAGTGCTTTTGCTACAATGGAACTGGTCACTGGAAGCGGAACTACCCCAAGTATTTGGCGGATAAGAAGGATGGCAAAGTGAACAAAGGTATATTTGATATACAAATTATTGATGTGTATTTTACTAGTGTTCGTAGCAACCCCTCGGTATTTGATACTGGTTCAGTTGCTAAGAGTAGTAACTCAAACAGGAGTTGCGTAATGAATGAAACTAGTTGAAGGGAAGTGACGATGAGTGTTGGAAGTAGTTCCAAGATTGATATGATCATCATCGCACACTCCCTATACTTTCGGATTAGTGTTAAACCTAAATAAATGTTATTTGGTGTTTGCGTTGAGCATGAATATGATTTGATCATGTTTATTGCAAAACAGTTATTCATTTAAAGTCAAAGAATAATTGTTGTTCTGTTTACATGAATAAAACTTTCAATGGTCATACACCCAATGAAAATAGTTTTCAAAACGGTTATTCATTTAAAGTCAAAGAATAATTGTTGTTCTGCTTAAATGAATAAAACCTTCGATGGTCATACACCCAATGAAAATAGTTTATTGGATCTCGATCGTGTGATACACATATTCATAATATTGAAACCAAAAGATGTAAAGTTAATAATGATAGTGCAATTTATTTGTGGCACTGCCGTTTGGGGTCATATCGGTGTAAAGCGCATGAAGAAACTCCATAAGGATGGATTTTTGGAATCACTTGGTTATGAATCATTTGATGCTTAAGAACCGTGCCTTTTGGGCAAGATGACTAAAACTCCGCTCTCCGAACAATGGAACAAGCTACTGACTTGTTGGAAATAACACATATATACCGATGTATGCGATCCAATGAGTGTTGATGCTCGTGGCAAGTATCGTTATTTTTCTGACCTTCACAAGATGATTTGAGTAGATATGGGTATATCTACTTGATGAAACATAAGTCTGAAATAGTTGAAAGGTTCAAAGAATTTCAGAGTGAAGTGGAAAATCATCGCAACAAGAAAATAAAGTTTCGCGATCTGATCGTGGAGATGAATATTTGAGTTCTGAGTTTGGTCTTCAATGAAAACAATGTGGAATAGTTTCACAGCTCACGCCACCGGAACACCACAACGTTATGGTGTGTCCGAACGTCAGAACCGTACTTTATTTTGATATGGTGCGATCTATGATGTATCTTACCGATTTACCACTATCGTTTTGGGGTTATGCATTAGAGACAGCTGCATTCACGCTTAATAGGGCACCATCTAAATCCGCTGAGATGACACCGTCTGAACTATGGTTTAGCAAGAAACCTAAGTCGTCGTTTCTTAAAGTTTGGAGTTGTGATGCTTATGTGAAAAGTTTTCACCGATAAGCTCGAACCTAAATCGAGAAATGTGTCTTCATAGGATACCCAAAGGAGACAGTTGGGTACACCTTCTATCACAGATCCGAAGGCAAGACATTTGTTGCTAAGAATGGATCCTTTCTAGAGAAGGAGTTTCTCTCGAAAGAAGTGAGTGGGAGGAAAGTAGAACTTGATGAGGTAATCTGTACCTTCTCCCTTATTTGAAAGTAGTTTATCACGAAACCGGTTCTGCGACATCTACACCAAATAGTGAGGAAGTTGATGATGTTGATCATGAAACTTCAGATCAAGTTACTACTGAACCTCGTGGGTCTTCCAGAGTAAGATCCGCACTGAGTGGTACGGTAATCCTATTCTAGAAGTCATGTTACTAGACCATGATGAACCTACGAACTATGAGGAAGCGATGATGAGCCCAGATTCCGCGAAATGTTTTGAGACCATGAAATCTGAGATGGGATCCATATATGAGAACAAAGTGTGGACTTTGATGGAGTTGCCCGATGATCGGCAAGCCATATTATATAAATGGATCTTCAAGAGGAAGACAGATGCCGATAGTAGTATTACTATCTACAAAGCTCGACTTGTCGCAAAAGGTTTTCGACAAGTTCAAGGTGTTGACTACAATGAGATTTACTCAAGCAGTAGCGATGCTTATGTCCGTCTCAATCATGTTAGCAATTGCGCATTTTATGATTATGAAATTTGGCAAATGGATGTAAAGACTGCATTCTGAATGGATTTACGGAAGAAGAGTTGTATATGATGCAACCAGAAGGTTTTGTCAATCCTAAAGGAGCTAACAAAATGTGCAAGCTCCAGCGATCCATCTATGGACCGGTGCAAGCATCTCGAGTTGGAATAAACGCTTTGATAGTGTGATCAAAGCATATAGTTTTATATGAGACTTGCGGTGAAGCCTCAGATTTACAAGAAAGTGAGTGGGAGCACTACAGCATTTCTGATAAGTATATGTGAATGACATATTGTTGATCGGAAATAATGTAGAATTATTCTGCAAAGCATAAAGGAGTGTTTGAAAAGAGTTTTTTTTTTCAAAGAAAGACCTCGGTGAAGCTGCTTACATATTGAGCATCAAGATCTATAGAGATAGATCAAGACGCTTGATAAGTTTTTCAATGAATACATACCTTGACAAGATTTTGAAGTAGTTCAAAATGGAACAGTCAAAGAAAGAGTTCTTGCATGTGTTACAAGGTGTGAGATTGAGTAAGACTCAAAACCCGACCACGGCAGAAGATAGAAAAAGAATGAAAGTCATTCCCTATGCATCAGCCATAGGTTCTATAAAGTATGTCATGTCAGTACGGATCTATTGCATACCCTACCACTAAGCTTGGCAAGGAGTGCAATAGTGATCTAGGAGTAGATCAATGGACAGCGGTCAAAATTATCCTTAGTAGAATAAGGATATGTTTCTCGATTATGGAAGTGAAAAAAAAGGTTCGTAAGTAAAGGGTTACGCCGATGCAAGTTTTAAACACCAATCTAGATGACTCGAGTCTCAATCTGGATACATATTGAAAGTGGGAGCAATTAGCTAGAGTAGCTCCGTGCGAGCATTGTAGACATAGAAATTTGCAAAATACTTACGGCTCTGAATGTGATGACCCGTTGACTAAAATTATCTCACAAGCAAAACATGATCACACCTTAGTACTCTTTGGGTGTTAATCACATAGCGATGTGAACTAGATTATCGACTCTAGTAAACCCTTTGGGTGTTGCTCACATGTCGATGTGAACTATGGGTGTTAACCACATATAGATGTGAACTATTGATGTTAAATCACATGGCGATGTGAACTAGATTATTGACTCTAGTGCAAGTGGGAGACTGAAGGAAATATGCCCTAGAGGCAATAATAAAGTTATTATTTATTTCCTTATTTCATGATAAATGTTTATTGTTCATGCTAGAATTGTATTAACCGAAACATAATACATGTGTGAATACATAGACAAACAGAGTGTCACTAGTATGCCTCTACTAGACTAGCTTGTTAATCAAAGATGGTTAAGTTTCCTAACCATAGACAAAGGAGTTGTCATTTGATTAACAAGGTCACATCATTGGTTGAATGATCTGATTGACATGACCCATTCCATTAGCTTAGCACCGATCGCTTAGTATGTTGCTATTGCTTTTATCCATGACTTATACATGTTCCTATAACTATGAGATTATGCAACTCCGCTTACGGAGGAACACTTTGGTACTACCAAACGTCACAACGAATCGGATGATTATAAAGGAGTACTACAGTGTCTCCAAAGGCGGATGTTGGGTTGGCGATTTCGAGATTAGGATTTGTCATCCGATTGTCGGAGAGGTATCTCTGGGCCCTCTCGGTAATGCACATCACCAAGCCTTGCAAGCATTACAACTAATGAGTTAGCTGTGAGATGATGTATTATGGAACGAGTAAAGAGACTTGCCATGAACGAGATTGAACTAGGTATTGGATACCGACGATCGAATCTCGGGCAAGTAACATACCGATGACAAAGGAACAACGTATGTTGTTATGCGGTCGACCGATAAAGATCTTCGTAGAATATGTAGGAGCCAATATGGGCATCCAGGTCCCGCTATTGGTTATTGACCGAGACGTGTCTCGGTCATGTCTACATTGTTCTCGAACCGTAGGGTCCGCACGCTAAGGTTTCGATGCTTATATTATGAGTTTGTGTATTTTGATGTACCAAGGAGTTAGGAGTCCGGATGTGATCACGGACATGACGAGGAGTCTCGAAATGGTCGAGACATAAAGATTGATATATTGACGGCTATATTCGGACACGGAAAGGTTCGGAAGTTTCCTGGAAAACGGAGTGCCGAGGGGTTACCGAACCCCGGGAAGTAATGGGCCTTATTGGGCCAAGAGGGAGAGAGAGGGCCGCACCAGAGGTGGCGCGCCCCCCATGGGGAGTCCGAATAGGACAAGGAGGGGGCGCGCCCTTCCCTCTCCTCTCCTCTCTTTCCTTCCCCTTCCTCCTTCCTAGTTGGACTAGGAAAGGGAGTCCTACTCCCACTAGGAGGAGGACTCCCCCTCCTGGCGCGCCTCCTAGGGCGGGCCGGCCCTCCCCTTGCTCCTTTATATACGGGGCAGGGGGCACCCTAGGACACACAAGTTGATCCTTGAGATCGTTCCTTAGCCGTGTCGGTGCCCCCTCCACCATATTCCACCTCGGTCATATCGTGGCGGTGCTTAGGCGAAGCCCTGCGTCGATAGAACATCAAGATCGTCACCACGCCGTCGTCTTGACGGAACTCTCTCTCCGGAGCTTTGCTGGATCGGAGCTGAGGAGCGCCACCGAGCTGTCGTGTGTCAAGAACTGGAGGCGCCGGAGTAATGGCGCTGGATCGGTTGGATCGCGAGGAGAACGTCGACTACTTCCTCTACGCTGTGATCGCTTCGCTTCGGTCTCGAGGGTGCGTAGACAACACTCTCCCCTCTCGTTGCTATGCATCACCATGATCTTGCGTGTGCGTAGGAATTTTTTTTGAAATTACTACGTTCCCCAACACATACTTCACTCATATTCATTTTGGCAAGGAAAAGTGCAATCAACTTTCACATCTTGCACTAGTTCAAGGAGTCACAAACCCTCTTGTTGGTAAGACAAGGCACAGGGTAACCTATTGCTTTCATGGACATCATCTTGTGTGTGCTTCACTCTATGTCTATGGATATCCTTGTTTGTTCCTTGTGGGACTAACCCATGTAGGTACTGAAAGTGCAACTCACTCCAATGGATTGCTCCAAATGATCTACATCAACATTGAGCATCTACATCTTCAACACCTACATGAAGTCATCATCGACAAAACCCAAGGTTAGTTCATCCCTCTTAGGGGGGATATCACATCTAGCGGGAGCTTCACTCTAAGAATTGAGCTAAAGCAACTCTAATGATGTGAACACAACAATGCTTTATGTAAAAGTGGTTACCCCACTTGTGCTTAAACGATGAGTATGACCTACGATCAAATGTTCTCGTTTGACTCCTCGGTCAATATACTCATATATATATGACCTAGCCATCGCGAATTGCTTGATAGATGCTAGAGTGTTTGTGCATGCTTTGCCACATATTTCATTTTCCATCTTATTGTGTGAGCATGTTGAGTGCATATTTTTCTCATTCAAGGACATCCATTTGTTGCTTTGATTGTTTGGTCTTTTATTTTGCCAAATGGATGGACAAGAATGCCCAAGAAATCCCACTAGGTTCCTATGCTTTTCTTGTCTCAAACTCTATTCATGCTACATCACAAAGTTTGACCAAGTCAGATTCGAACCCTCTTGGTGAGGAGCACTCAGAGCCACCGATTCGTCACAGATTTAAACTTCCAAAACCTCTTAATGTATTTCGGTCTGACCGATTCATTCCTTTCGGTCACACCGAGTTCATTGAGTTGATCTAGGTTTCGATCTCGGTGCAACCGATTTGAAAATTTTGGTCACACTGAGTTCCAGTAACCACTTGCGATTCTGCATCTCGGTGCCACCGAGTCGTTCCACTTGGTCACACCGACAGGGTCTGGATATATATACCCACGGGTCAAATTTTGGAAATTTCTCTGAAACTCTTCGCTCGCGCATATCCAGCTCTGTCGACTCGAGGTCTCTGGATCGTCTCCTCATCGCCAGCGACCCCCTGCCGTTAGACTCCGCCGCTGTCAATGGATATCTCCACCGCCATTGTCGCCGTAGAGAGCTCATTGCCAAGTTAGGGTATGGGTTTGATCCTTTGTGCTTTCTCACTCGGATTCTTAGCATGAAGACAATCCGATGATTCTTGCCACGATTGAGATTATTCTATCCAGCAAAAACTTCCTTTAGATTAGTTTTGATTTGAAAATTTAGGGTTAGGTTTCCGCCGAATTCATCTCGGACCGACCGAGTTGTGGAAATCGGTCTCACCGATTTGGCCTAGGCCATTGCACTTGTGATTTTCGGTCTGACCGAAACTTACAAATCGGTGTGACCGAGTTCGATTCTCAGTGAAACCCTAGCAATCTGGGAGTCAACGAACTGTGTCTCGGTCTGACTCATTTAACTAGTTTAGACTCTAATGTTGCTTCGATGTCACCGAGTTCAACAAATCGGTAGCTCCGAAATGCTTTCTGTAGAAAACTACAACTAAGTTTTTGACTCAATTGTTTTGCAAAATCTCTGCACTTTGTGATGCTCATCCACTCTATCTCAACTATATCTATTCACAGGGTCAGCTTGCAGTTTTAGCCATGTCAGACCAGAGTGATAGCCAGAACAAGTCTGAGGAACAAGTTAACTTGAGTGAGGGCACTAGTCCCTCTAGCAGCTATGATGAGGGTAGCAGAAGCACCCCAAGCAACTTGCCAAAAGTTGCAACCAGGACAAGGAGGAAGAGAAACTCAGAATCATAAGATGAAGACTTTGTTGTTGATGAGGAGGAGGTCACTTCAAAGAAAAAGGTTGTCAAGAAAGAGTTTGGCACAAAAGCTTCAGCCAAGCCTGGTTTCCACAAGAAAGCTCCTGCCAAGAGAGTGCCAATGTCAAAAGCTAGAGCATCTACTCATGAGGAAGCTCAGCCAGCAAAGGAGTCTGGTGAAGGCAAGAAGAGAAAGGAAAGGGTCAAGAAGACCATGGCTAGAGTTATTGGAAAGCCATCTATGATGATCCAATCTGATGAGGAAGAAGAGGATGAAGAGGATGTTGCACCATCACCCAAGACTCAGAAGTTGATGGGGGATGCCATCAAGTCAGGGGCTGCTCCATCAAAGCCCAAGACTGCCCCCAAGGCTGCTGCTGCTGCTCAAGCCTCTAAGCCAACAACACCAAAGAGATCAACTAGAAACATACCAGCAACTGAGAAGAACAAGGCCCCAGTGCCTGAAATGGAAGAAGAAGAAGAGCCCCAAGTGCTCAGAAAACTCAAACCAAAGATTCCTGATCATGATGACAATCATCTAGTTGCTGAGAATATGAAGGAAAGAAAAGATGTAGGACTCAGAGTGTGGAGACAGTCAGACCCCTATGCTGTGAGAAGAAGAACTGTTGTGGACTGCATATTTCACACTAAGGAACAGCAGGACTTCTATGAGACTGTGCTCTTGGATAAGAAGCCCATTGTGTGTGACATGAAATGGGTGGACTGGAAATATATTGACAACAATGAAGATCACTTTCCTGGAGTTCATGAGAGCTCCAAACTCAATGGAGCTGATACTTTTGTGGGTCAGAAATTGACAAAATGGAATGATGAGCGGATCATGCAGTTTTACTCTACTGCTCACTTCTATCCAGATGGGAAGATTGTCTGGATGACTGAGGGAACAAGATACCAGTCTACAGTTGCTGAGTGGGCCATGCTTATCAGTGCCCCTGAAGAGCATGAGGATGACACTGATGTCTATGCCAAGCACAAGAAAGATCACAACTCCATGGCCAATATGTACAAGGAGATACCTGACAAGGCCTTGGAGACACACAAGCTAGGCTCAGTGTACTATCTGTTGCTTGGATTGGCCACCATGAACACTATACTGAGGCACACTTTGTTTCCCAAGTTAGGAGATCACATGATGGTCAGAGGCCACTCCATCAACTTGCTTCAGATGTTTGATGTGCCACCGAAATTTAAAGTGATGAGTTTGATTGTTGAGACTATCAAGAGAACTGCAGCAGATGAGAAGAGATCATGTGGGTATGCTCCACACATTCAGATGCTCATAAATTCCAAGATGGGCATAGACACATATCTGTTGGATAAAGAGCACCTTCCCTTGAGGCCTGATTTTGAGGATAACATTGTTGTGATGGATCCTACTCATCCAACTTCTGTAGAGGCTCAAGAGAAGAGAGAGAAGGCACAAGCTGAAAAAGCTTCAAGGATTCCAGATCCTTCTGCAGTCAATCTCAAGACCAAGCAGGACCAACTCAGCTATCTGCTTGAGGCCACTTTGAGAATAGAGAAATGACTAGCTACCCTGACTCGAAATCAAGAGAGCCTTGAAAGGATTTTGAGACAAAGCTTCATGACTTGGATGTCAAAATGACTGAGATTCATACTTCAATGGAGAAGATTCAAGAAGAGCTTGAGGACAAAAGTGACAGGACAACCACAGATGCATATCAGAGGGTGCCCAGAAGACACAGGTCTGCAGCAGTGCCAGTGGCAAACACTAGGGCTACAACTTCAGCTCCTGCAGCCACAGCTTCAGTTGCCCTTCCAGTGGCAACTCCTCCAGCTCCACAGACTTATTTAGATGCATTCGTTGCATGACTCCTCTCCACGCCACCTTCACACTCCGGAGCTCCAGGAGATCAAGCTCAGAGAGTCGCATAGCACTATGCATTTTCAAGCTTTTTGGTAACTTGTTGCCAAAAGGGGAGAAAGTGTATAGATCATAGGCTTCGAGAGAGAGAGAGAGAGAGTGTGCGTGTGTTTTGCTTCTTTTTGCCTCTCTTGCTACTTTATTTGCTTGCTTATTTGGATGATACTCTATTTATGTGTGTGTGAGATACTTATATGGTCATGTGCTTGATCATATCATACTTTAATGTTTGTGCTTGAATGATGATATTCTATCTCTCATGTATGATCACTCACATTTTGTCTTGGTGATGAGTGCATGTTATGTATGTTCTATCATTTTGAGCGCTCCACCAAGATGTATGTGACATGGAAGAGTAGCCCATGATCCTAATCTATTGTCTATTTGCATTCAAAAGAAAATCATAAATAATGCACAACTTTAGGGGGAGCGCTCTTTGTAGGACCTTGAAGCATGTCTAGAGGGGGGGGGTGATTAGACTACTTGACCAATAAAAACCTAACCTTTTCCCAATTTTGGACTTTGGCAGATTTTAGCTATCTTTGAGCAAGTCAAGCAATCTTCACACAATTCAAGCAAGCATGCAAAGAGTATATTGGCAGCGGAAAATAAAGCATGCAACTTGCAAGAATGTAAAGGGAAGGGTTTGGAGGATTCAAACGCAATTGGAGACACGGATGTTTTTGTCGTGGTTCCGATAGGTGGTGCTATCGTACATCCACGTTGATGGAGACTTCAACCCACGTGGGGTAGCAGTTCTGCTGAGTCCACGGAGGACTCCACCCACGAAGGGTCCACGAAGAAGCAACCTTGTCTATCCCACCATGGCCGTCGCCCACGAAGGACTTGCCTCACTAGCGGTAGATCTTCACGAAGTAGGCGATCTCCTTGCCCTTACAAACTCCTTGGTTCAACTCCACAATCTTGTCGGAGGCTCCCAAGTGACACCTAGCCAATATAGGAGACACCACTCTCCAAGAAGTAACAAATGGTGTGTTGATGATGAACTCCTTGCTCTTGTGCTTCAAATGATAGTCTCCCCAACACTCAACTCTCTCTCATAGGATTTTGATTTGGTGGAAAGAAGATTTGAGAGGAAAGCAACTTGGGAAAGGCTAGAGATCAAGATTCATATGGTTGGAATGGAATATCTTGGCCTCAACACATGAGTAGGTGGTTCTCTCTCAGAACTGGTAAGTTGGAAGTGTAGGTTTGTTCTGATGGCTCTCTCCACGAATGAAGAGGAGGTGGAGGGGTATATATAGCCTCCACACAAAATCTAACTGTTACACACAATTTACCAAACTCGGTGGGACCGAATCATCAAACTCGGTCGGACCGATTTAGTAAACCTAGTGACCGTTAGGATTTTCGGTGGGACTGACATGCAACTCGGTAGGACCGATATGGTTAGGGTTAGAGCATAACGTAATCTCGCTGAGACCGACTACACAAACTCGGTGAGACCGAATTTGGTAATTAGCTAACCGGAGAGTTGGTCGTAAACTCGGTGGGACCGATTCGCTCTTCGGTGAGACCGAAAAGTTACGAAAGGGAAACAGAAAGTTTACATTGCAATCTCGGTGGGACTGATCGCTCACTTCGGTTAGACCGAAACGTTACGAAGGGAAACAGAGAGATTACAATCCCATCTTGGTGAGATCGAGATCCCTATCGGTGAAACCGATTTGCCTAGGGTTTGTGGCAGTGGCTATGACATTTGAACTCGGTGGCGCTGGATAGAAAGAATCGGTAGGGCCGAGTTTGACTTTGGGTTTAGTTCATATGTGGATGTGAGAAAGTAGTGGAGGGTTTTGGAGCATATCACTAAGCACATGAAGCAAAAGGCTCATTAAGCAACACCTCATCCCTTCTTTATAGTATTGGCTTTTCCTATAGACTCAATGTGATCTTGGGTCACTAAAATGTAAAATGTAGAGTCTTGAGCTTTTGAGCTTGAGCCAATCCTTTGTCCTTAATATTTTGAGGGATCCACTTTCATCATCCATGCCATGCCAATGATTGAGCTTTCCTGAAATATTCATCTTGGAATAGTATTAGCTCAATGAGCTATATGTTGTTGTGAATTACCAAAACCACCTAGGGATAGTTGCACTTTCAATCTCCCCCTTTTTGGTAATTGATGACAACATATAGATCAAAGCTTCGACAAATGATAATAAAATTGAAAAACATCGTCGCTTTGAGAAGTATGTGATAAGCAAGAGCTCCCCCTAAATTTGTGCATATCTTAAGATTTGCTTTGGACTGCAAATGCACAAGAAATTAGGCTCATGGGTTACTCTTCCATGTCACATACATCTTGGTGGAGCGCTCAAAATAATAACGATTGAATACATGCACTCATCACCAAGCACAGTGAATGATCATATAAGGATAAATAAGATAATATCATAAAAGACATAAGTGTAGCTTATGATCAAACACATGATCATCAATGTCTCACAGGTAATGCATAGTATCTCAAGCAATCAAACGCAAATAAAGTTCAACCAAGAAGACAAGAGAGAACAAAAGCAAATCTCTCTCTCTCGAAGCCTGTGATCTATACATTTTTCTCCCCCTTTGGCAACAAGTTACCAAAAAGTTCCTAGAAAATGCATATCACTATGTCGTCTCTCGTGCTTGGTCTTCGGTGGTGGTGTAGACAGGACTCCAAGGATGAACGATCAAGAGACTGGTAGGAGCCAAGAAGTTGCTCGTGTCTCGTAGTTGGCACCGCACCGGCCTCTGAGCTCTAGGCACTCTGCAAATGCATCGCTTGTCGTCTTGCCCTTCCTCTCCTGCATATCATCTTGTAATCGCTCCACACCGATCAATCTCACCACTTTGACATCAAGATCGTAGAATTTTTGTTCCATGATTCTCTCCAGGCTCTCCTGGTTTTGAGTTAGGGTGGCCAATCCCTTCTCAATCCATAGTTGATGCTATCAAGTAACCTAGCTGCTCCTGCTTGTTCTTCACAAAGTACTCCGATGCCTCTGCTAGAGTGGGCATCTTTGCAGCTTTCTCTTGCCTTGCCTTCTCCTTTCTCTCCTCAGCTTGCACTGATGATGGTTCATTCTCAGTCATGACAACTTGATTGAACTCAAATTCAGGATAGAGAACCATGTGTTCCTTATCCAATAGATATTTTCCTGTGCCCATCTTCGAGTTCAACTCCTAAATCTATGGGGCATAACCACAGCTCCTCTTCTGGTCTGCTGCTGTCCTCTTAATTGTCTCAACTATGAGGCTCATGACCTTGAATTTCTGAGGCACATCAAAAACATGAAGCAAATTGATTGCATGCCCTCTAATCATGTTATGGTCACCTGATTTGGGCAAAAGAGTATGCCTTAAGATCCAGTTGATCGTAGGCAGCCCTGACAGCAGAAAATGGACTGATCCAAACTTGAAGGTCTCAAGTGCATCATCTGGATCTCCTTGTACATCTGTGACATAGAGTTATGATCCATCTTCTTCTTACCATAAATGTCCGTGTCATCCTCACTTTCCTTTGGGGCATTGATCAAACTTGCCCATTCCTCTATGGTAGACCGATATCTGGTTCCTTCGACATCCACACTATCCTCGCCATCCGGATAGAAATGTGTTGTGGAGTAGAATTGCATGATAAGTTCATCGCTCCAGTTGGTGAGCTTCGCCCAACAAAATCAGCAACTCCACACGCACCAAGTTATCATATACTCGTGGTAGTGTTCTGCGTTCTTCTTCATGTAGGTCCAATCGACCCATCTCATATCGCAAACTATGGGCTTCTTATCCAAAGAAGATAGTCTCATAAAATCATGTCGCTCCTTGGTGTGGAACCTGTAGTCCACAGCAGTCCTTCTCCTCGTGGCATATGGATCTGACTCTCTCCATAGCCTCAACCCATGATCTCTCCTGATCTTCATGTTTTCAGCCATAGGATGAGCATCATTGTGGTCTGGGATCTTGGGTTTGAGCTTCCTTAGGACCTGCCCTTCTTCATCTTCCTCAGCCTCAACCTTAGGCATTGGGGCCTTGTTCTTTTCAGCTTCTGGTATGCTCCTGGTATTTCTCTTGGGCTTGGGGGCAGCTTTGGGCTTTGAAGTTGCAACCCCTGACTTGATAGCATCACCCATCAGCTTTTGTGCCTTGGGTGCTGGTTCTGCAACCTCTTCTTCTTCTTCCTCTTCCATCATGGAAGGCTTCCCAATCACTCTTGCCATGGTCTTCTTGACCCTTTCTTTCCTTTTCTTTCCCTCTTCGGCAACAGGCTCTTTGGGTTGAGATTCCAAAGGAGCTTGAGTGGACACTCTGGCTTTGGACATTGGTTGTCTGCCTGCTGGCCTTTTGATTTTCAAACCAGGCTTCACTGCAGATGAGCTGAACTCCCTCTTGAGCACTTTCTTCTTGGAGCTTGCCTCATCCTCAATCGCCACATAATCTTCATCCTCGACTCGAGGTCTTCTTCTTTCTTGTCCTTGTGGCAGCCTTGGGCAAATTGCTCGGAGTGCTTCGCTCCCCTCATCTCGAGCTGCTTGAGGGACTAGTGCCCTCGCTCAATTGGATCTGCTCTTGATTTGTTCGCTATCACTTTGGTCCGACATGCTTTGTTCAACCGACGGCTGACCACCCGTGAATAGTTATAGATGAGGTAGAGTGGATGAGCATCACAAAATGCAGAGATTTTTGCAAAGAATGATTCAAAAACTTAGTTTTAGTTTCCCACTGAAAACATTTCGGAACTACCAGTTTTCAAACTCGGTGATACCGAAGCAGTTTTGGAACCTAAACTAGTGAACTCGGTCAGACCGAGTCACAGTTCGGTGGCACCGAGACTGCTAGAGTTTCACAAAGTTCTGAAATTGGTCACACCGATTAGCAATTCTCGGTCAGACCGAGACTTACTAGTGCAACGGCATTAGCCAAATCGGTGGGACCGAGTTTTTCAACTCGGTGGGTCCGAGATGGTTTCGGCGGAAAACCTAACCCTAAATTTTCGAATCGCAATTATTCTAAGGATTGATTTGACTGGATAGGAGTGTTTCAATCGTGGCAAGATGCATAATGAACACAATGTGCTGAGAATCGGACGAGGAAAGCACTGTGATCGAGTTCATACCCTAGTTCGGCGGGAACTCGCTACGGCGGCAACGGGCAACGGCGGAGGAGAATTCCGTTGATGGCGGCGGAGACCAGCGACAGGAGGCAGCTGGCGACGAAGTCGACAATCCGTAGACCAAGTTGGCAGAGCGAGCTATGCTTGCCAAGCGAGAAGATTCGGAGAAAGTTTTCCAAATTTTGCCCGTGCGTATATATAGCCCGACCCTGTCGGTGTGACCGAGTGGTATAACTCGGTGGCACCAAGATGCAAAACTGTGAACAGTTATAGCAACTCGGTGTGACTGAAAAGTACAAATCGGTTGCACTGAGATGAAAACCTAGATCGACTTAGCAATCTCGGTATGACCGAAATGGAGGAATCGGTCAGACCGAAAATCACAAAGAAGTTTTGGAAGTTTAAGTCTATGACGAATCGGGACTCAAGTGCTCCTCACACGAGTGGTTCGAATCGACTTGATCAAATTTTGTGATGTAGCATGAATAGAGTTTGAGACGAGAAAAGCATAGATAGCTAGAGAAGGTTCTTAGGCATTCTTGTCCATCCACTTGGCCAAAGAAAAAGAAGCCAATCAATCAAAACAACAAGTGGATGTCCTTGAATGAGTAAATATGCAACCAACATGCTCACACAATAAGATAACAAATGAAATATGTGACATAGCATGCATAACCAATTCTAGCATCTATCAAACAATTGGCGATGACTAGGTCATCTATATATGAGTATATTGACTTAGGAGTCAAATGAGAACATTTGATCATAGGTCATACTCATCGTTTAAGCTCAAGTGAGGTTTCCACTTTTACATAAAGCATTTATGTGTTCACATCATTAGAGTTGCTTTGACTCAATTCTTAGAGTTAAGCTCCCCCTAGATGTGAGATCCCCCCTTAGAGGGATGAACTAACCTTGGGTTTTTTCGATGATGACTTCATGTAGGTGTTGAAGATGTGGATGCTCAATGTTGATGTAGATCGTTTGGAGCAATCCTTTGGAGTGAGTTGCACTTTCAATACCTACATGGGTTAGTCCCACAAGGAACAAACAAGAATATCCATAGACATAGAGTGATGCACACACAAAATGATGTCCATGAAAACATTAGGTTACCTTGTCCCTTGCCTTACCAACATGAGGGTTTGTGACTCCTTGAACTAGTGCAAGATATGGAAGTTGATTGCACTTGTCCTTGCCATAATGATATGAGTGAAGAATGTTGGCGGAGTCACCCTCAAGAACTCTCTAGTTCTTCTTCTTCAGGATCCACATCATCTTGATGGGAATCCTTGGTGTAGTAGTTGTACTTGATGAAGTAGAACTTGACGTCTTGGGAACCCACTTGACCAAGGCCTTAGGTGCTTCTTCAAATGCGTCAATCTCCTCTTGAAG
The DNA here is from genome assembly GCA_021605205.1 of Aegilops longissima. Classification (NCBI taxonomy): domain Eukaryota; kingdom Viridiplantae; phylum Streptophyta; class Magnoliopsida; order Poales; family Poaceae; genus Aegilops; species Aegilops longissima. The sequence goes on along the minus strand of CM038677.1, from coordinate 478,503,952 downwards.
TTTGTCCTTGCCTTTGTTCTTGTGGTCTTGTGGTGGAAGATCATCTTGTGCTTGTGTTCCCTTGAAGTAAGTAGGATCATACTTCTCTTGTTGAGGAACAAACTTCGTCTTGGCGTATTGATCTTGTTCCCACTCAACTCCATTGGCATTGAACTTTCGTTCAAAACCAACACCTTGATTCTTCCTAAGTGCCTTCCTTGCTTGCGCACAATTTCCTCAAATTGCTTACTCCCTAAGAAGACTCTTGTATACACCTTTCTCTATAATTCCCTTCAATAAGCTATTTTCTTGCTCAAGTGTAACTTGGCTAAGAGGATCATTAGTGGAATCAAGAGAACTACTAGAAGCAACAATATTGGATTTAGCATTATTATTGTTACTACTAGAGGAAGAATCTTTCTTGTTCTTGTTACTAGACTTGACTTGAGGCATGTAAGTAGATAGGAGTAAACGCTTGGCGATGTAAGAAGAAATTTTCTTACGGAGATCATCATTGATTGCCTTTAAGAACTCATGCTCTTGCTCAAGATTGAGCTTTTCAAAGCGTAACTTCTCATGAGCCCTTAAAAGTTCTCGATGATCTTCGAAGATAGTTTCATGAGCTAACTTAAGAGTGTTTAGTTCTTTAGTTAGACGCTCAATCTTCTCCTTATCATTGTCATTCGTTTCATCTTGATTAGCATGATCAATTGACGTTTCATCATAGTATTCATCACTAGAGTTGTCAACAAGTAAATCATCATCACCTAGCAAGTCATCTTCATCAACATCAAAATCAACATACTCAGGGTGTGTTACCTTAGGACCTTTGGCCATGAAGCATCTACCAATTCCTTCATTTCGTGATTCAAATATGTCATATGAGTTGGTTGACACAAGTGCTAGACCGGCAACACCTTCATCTTGAGTGTATTCGGAGTCGGAGTGATAGCTTCTCTGAGTGATGGTCGGAGTCGGGCGGATACCCATTCACCAACATGAGCTTGATGTCTTCGTTTTGTGTAGCTCTTTGATGACTTGTCTTTCCTTTCCTAATCCTTGCTTCTCCGTGAGGGTCTTCGCTCATAACGATCATCTCTACTCCTTCTCTCTCTGGTGGTGATTCTTCTCTTCTACTTCTTCTCTTGGGAGAATCTTCTCTTCTTTTGTAGGGTGTCGTACACTCATTGAATAGTGTCCGGTCTCCCACAATTGTAGCAATTAAGCTCTCGACTAGAAGATCTTTTGTCATTGTAGGACCTTGACTTAGAGCTTCTTTCTTTGCTTCTACTCTTGTAGAATTTGTTGAAGTTCTTCACCATTAAGCTCAATTCTTCATTGAAGGTTTGTTTCTCACTTGATGATGTGGGGGCTTCACATGAGGCTTTGTAAGCACCACTCGACTTGTTGTGAAGTTCCTCCTTATCCTTGAGTGACATCTCATGAGCAACAATTCTTCCAGTGACTTCCATAGGCTTGGGATCTTTGTAATTGGGCATCATTTGGATCAATGTGCACACGGTATCATATTTTCCATCCAATGCTCTTAGGATCTTCTTGATGATGAATCTATCGGTCATCTCTTCACTTCCTAAGTCGGCAATCTTATTTGTGATAAGAGCAAGCCTAGAGTACATTTCAGCGACACCTTCACCATCCTTCATTTTGAACTTGTCAAGCTGACTTTGGAGCACATCCAACTTGGATTCCTTGACAGAGTCGGTACCTTCGTGCATATCAATCAAAGTGTCCCAAATTTCCTTTGCATTCTCAAGACGGCTCATTTTGTTGAACTCCTCGGGGCACAATCCATTGAAGAGGATATCACAAGCTTGAGCGTTGTATTGCAACATCTTCAACTCTTCCGCACTAGCTTCACGGTTCGGTTCTCTCCCATCAAAGAATTCACCTTGCAAACTGAAAGATCGAGGATGTCGCCTAGAGGGGGGGGGGTGAATAGGCGCTTTAAAATAATTACGGTTTAGGCTTGAACAAATGCGGAATAAACCTAACGGTTAATTTGTCAAGCACAAAACCTACAACAACTAGGCTCACCTATGTGCACCAACAACTTATGCTACGCAAGATAAGCAACTATGTGATAGCAAGATATATGACAGAGAACAATATGGCTATCACAAAGTAAAGTGCATAAGTAAAGGGGCTCGGGAAAGAGATAACCGAGGCACGCGGAGACGACGATGTATCCCGAAGTTCACACCCTTGCGGATGCTAATCTCCGTTTGGAGCGGTGTGGAGGCACAATGCTCCCCAAGAAGCCACTAGGGCCACCGTAATCTCCTCATGCCCTCAAGACAATGCAAGATGCCGTGATTCCACTAAGGGACCCTTGAGGGCGGTCACCGAACCTGCATAAATGGCAACCCTTGGGGCGGTCACCGAACCCAGACACTTTGGCAACCCTTGGGGCGGTCACGGAACCCGCAAATTGCTCGGGCGATCTCCACAACCTAATTGGAGACCCGACGCTTGCTTGAGCTTTACACCACAATGATTGAGCTCTAACACTACTAACTGCCTAGGGCGCCCAAGCACCCAAGAGGAACAAGCTCAAGGGCACCAAGCACCCAAGAGTAATAAGCTTCTCAACTTGTAACTTCCACGTATCACCGTGGAGAACTCAAACCGATGCACCAAATGCAATGGCAAGGGCACACGGAGTGCCAAGTCCTTCTCTCTCAAATCCCACCAAAGCAACTAATGCTAGGGAGGAAAATGAGAGGAAGAACAAGAAGGAGAACACCAAGAACTCCAAGATCTAGATCCAAGGGGTTCCCCTTACATAGAGGAGAAAGTGATTGGTGGAAATGTGGATCTAGATCTCCTCTCTTTTCCCCCAAAAACTAGCAAGAATCCATGGAGGATTGAGAGATAGCAAGCTCGGAGAAGGTCAACAATGGGGAAGAACACGAGCTCAAAGGATAAGGTTCAATGGGGAAGAAGACCCCTTTTATAGGAGGGGAAAATCCAACCGTTACCCCAATCGAAAATCCTCAAGACAGAGCGGTACTACTGCTAGGAAGGGCGGTACTACCGCTCCTATCCAGCAGTACTACTACTACTGAAGAGAAAGCCAAACCATCGGCCCCAGAGCGGTACTACATCATGGGGTAGAGCGGTACTACCGCTACTACTGCCGCTACTAGTGCCGCAAAACCCGACAGAAAAACTTCGCTCAAGAATCGAGGCGAAGTAGCCCAGACGCACAGCAGGTACTACGGTAAAACTCCCAAGCGGTACTACTGCTCGGAGAGCGGTATTACCGCTTGAGCGGTACTACTATCAGCTCGAGAGCTGTACTACATTGGGAGCTTCAAGCGGTACTACCGCTGAGGTTCACTGACTACTACTGGCACCAACCTTAAGCCACAACCACGAAAACAAAGAATACTCCAAGGAAAACCAGAATGCCATAACTTCTTCATATGAGCTCCGAATTGAGCAAACTCAAGCTTGTTTGAAACAAGACAACGAGTAGCATCAAAACAGCGAGGCAGGGGAGGTATGCTTAGCAAACAAAGGAGTGAGACCTCCAACCGAGAAGAACCGGCATACCCTCCAACATCGAAAACATCATAGAAGATGCATGAGAACTCCGTTTCGATGAACTCGAGCTTGTCATAAAATGACCATAAGCTCCAAATCTCACAAGGAGAAGAACCAAACAAGAATCCAAAAGATGATGCAAGGATGCAATGGCTTGAGCTCTCTCTAATGATACGATCAAGCTACTCATCGAGAGCCCCCTTGATAGTACGGAATCGATCCTATAACCCGGTCTCCCAACTACCATCATGAGACCGGTAAAATAGAAAACCTATCAAGGGCAAACCTTTGTTTGCACATGGTCCACTTGAGCTAGACGATGACGATCTTGACTCCCTCAAGTTGGACCACCTTTCTTGATTGCGTTGGCTCGAAGAAGACTAGTTGATTGCTCCCCCATACTCCACTATGGGTGAGCCACTCTTCTGCACATCTTCACAAGTCCATTGTCGCCACAATGGACGGCAAGCTTCAAGCATATGATCTCTTCGTGATGATTCAACTTGAGCTTGCACACCGCAACCTAACCCCACAAAGAACTCTCACAAAGGCCATGGGTTAGTACACAAAGCGTAATTGATAATGCTTACCATACCATGGGATCACTTGATCCCTCTCGGTACATCTTCTACGCTTTGAGAGTTGATCAACTTGATTCACTCTTGACTTAGTCTTGATCAACCTTGAATCTTTCCAACTCTCTTCGTTTGGATGATGTCTTGAAGGTAAACATGAATGATCACACAATCTTCTTCTTCAAGACATGCTTGCAATAAGCTCAACACTCACATGACCAATCTTTGGATAATTCCTTAATAGCACCTTGGTCAACACATAAACTCCTTGAAACCAACACATGGACTTCAAGAAATGTCTATGGACAAATCCTTCAAATATAACTCAATGCAACCATTAGTCCATAGAGAATGTCATCAATTACCAAAACCACACATGGGGGCACCGCATGTCCTTTCACAAACCAATACACACAATAGCCCAAACGGCGGGGTTATGTCCGAGAATATGCATTTTCGTCTTATGCTTCCAACTAGCAAAATTAGTGCCATCAAAGTAAGGACCTCTACGGTGATAATTTCCCTCGCTAGACGCCATACTCTCCTAGGTTGTGAAACCAAGGCTATGACCACCAAAAGCTATGGAAATCAAAGCGAATGGAGACCAAAGCTCTGATGCCACTTGTAGGACCTTGAAGTATGTCTAGAGGGGGGGGGGTGATTAGACTACTTGACCAATAAAAACCTAACCTTTTCCCAATTTTAGACTTTGGCAGATTTTAGCTATCTTTGAGCAAGTCAAGCAATCTTCACACAATTCAAGCAAGCATGCAAAGAGTATATTGGCAGCGGAAAATAAAGCATGCAACTTGCAAGAATGTAAAGGGAAGGGTTTGGAGGATTCAAACACAATTCGAGACACGGATGTTTTTGTCGTGGTTCCGATAGGTGGTGCTATCGTACATCCACGTTGATGGAGACTTCAACCCACGTAGGGTAACGGTTGCACGAGTCCACGGAGGGCTCCACCCACGAAGGGTCCACGAAGAAGCAACCTTGTCTATCCCACCATGGTCGCCGCCCACGAAGGACTTGCCTCATCAAGCGGTAGATCTTCACGAAGTAGGCGATCTCCTTGCCCTTACAAACTCCTTGGTTCAACTCCACAATCTTGCCTGAGGCTCCCAAGTGACACCTAGCCAATCTAGGAGACACCACTCTCAAGAAGTAACAAATGGTGTGTTGATGATGAACTCCTTGCTCTTGTGCTTCAAATGATAGTCTCCCCAACACTCAACTCTCTCTCACAGGATTTTGATTTGGTGGAAAGAAGATTTGAGTGGAAAGCAACTTGGGAAAGGCTAGAGATCAAGATTCATATGGTTGGAATGGAATATCTTGGCCTCAACACATGAGTAGGTGGTTCTCTCTCAGAACTGGTAAGTTGGAAGTGTAGGTTTGTTTTGACGGCTCTCTTCACGAATGAAGAGGAGGTGGAGGGGTATATATAGCCTCCACACAAAATCTAACCGTTACACACAATTTACCAAACTCGGTGGGACCGAATCATCAAACTCGGTCGGACCGATTTAGTAAACCTAGTGACCGTTAGGATTTTCGGTGGGACTGACATGCAACTCGGTAGGACCGATATGGTTAGGGTTAGGGCATAACGTAATCTCGCTGAGACCGATTACACAAACTCGATGAGACCGAATTTGGTAATTAGCTAACCAGAGAGTTGGTCAGGTAAACTCGGTGGGACCGATTCGCTCTTTCGGTGAGACCGAAAAGTTACGAAAGGGAAACAGAAAGTTTACATTGCAATCTCGGTGGGACCGATCGCTCACTTCGGTTAGACCGAAATGTTACGAAGGGAAACAGAGAGATTACAATCCCATCTCAGTGAGACCGAGATCCCTATCGGTGAAACCGATTTGCCTAGGGTTTGTGGCAGTGGCTATGACATTTGAACTTGGTGGCTCCAGATAGAAAGAATCGGTAGGGCCGAGTTTGACTTTGGGTTTAGGTCATATGTGGATGTGAGAAAGTAGTGGAGGGTTTTGGAGCATATCACTAAGCACATGAAGCAAAAGGCTCATTAAGCAACACCTCATCCCTTCTTGATAGTATTGGCTTTTCCTATAGACTCAATGTGATCTTGGATCACTTAAATGTAAAATGTAGAGTCTTGAGCTTTTGAGCTTGAGCCAATCCTTTGTCCTTAATATTTTGAGGGATCCACTTTCATCATCCATGCCATGACAATGATTGAGCTTTCCTGAAATATTCATCTTGGAATAGTATTAGCTCAATGAGCTATATGTTGTTGTGAATTACCAAAACCACCTAGGGATAGTTGCACTTTCACTCTTGCTTATCACATACTTCTCAAAGCGATGATGTATTTCACTCTTATTATCATTTGTCGAAGCTTTGATCTATATGTTATCATCAATTACCAAAAAAGGGGAGATTGAAAGTGCAACTAATCCCTGGGTGGTTTTGGTAATTCTTAACAACATATAGCTCATTGAACTAATATTCTTTCAAGATAATCATTTCAGAAAGTTCAATGATCGGCATGGCATAGACAAGAGATGTGGACCCCTCAAAATGCTAAGGACAAATATTGGCAAAAGCTCAAGACTCTACATTTTCATTTTAGTGATCCAATATCACATTTAGTCCATAGGAAAAGCCAATACTATTAAAAGGGGATGAGTGTTGCTTAATGGCTTGCTTGCTCAAAATGCTTAGTGATATGCTCCAAAAGCCCTCAACCACTTTCTCATTTCCACATATGTCCTAAACCTAAAGTCAAACTCGGCCCCACCGATTTGATCTATCCGGCGCCACCGAGTTCACTTGACATAGCCATAGCCAGAAACCCTAATCAGTTCGGTCTTATCGATAGGGATCTCGGTTCCACCGAGTTGGCAATGCAAACTCTCTGTTTCCTTTTCTTAAAGTTTCGGTCTCACCGAAATGAGCGATCGGTCCCACCGAGTTTGCCTGACCTACTCTCTGTTTGCTTGTTACTGAAATCGGTCTCATCGAGTTGAAGTAATCGGTTAAACCGAGATCAAGTCTTGCCCTAACCTAGCGCATCGGTCTCACCGAGTTTCACTATTCGGTCCCACCGAGTTTGGTAAATTGTGTGTAACGGTTAGATTTTGTGTGGAGGCTATATATACCCCTCCACCCCCTTCTCCATTCAGGAGAGAGCCATCAGAATGTGCCTACACTTCCAACATTCATTTTCTGAGAGAGAACCACCTACGCATGTGTTGAGACCAAGACATTCCAATCCAACCACAAGTGAACATCTTTAGAATCCAAAAGAACTAAGGGAAAAGGATCACCATTATGAGAATAGCTTGCATTTTGGCTGAATACCAACATGGTATAAGAACATGCAATAAAATGACAAAAAAAACAAGCACATCTTATAGTTTCCTTGGAAACAGATATATCTTGTGTGACTTCAAATCATAGTCAATTATATGGATCCGAGAGATTATGATTAGTCTATATGCATTGAAAATGGCGCTAAACTGATCATGAATTACTTGTTCTTGAGTACCTGACGGCAAACGACAAGTTGTCAGAACACGAAAACATCACTATGAACGAGCGCCAGTTCCTCGCCATCCTCCTTCCCGTCCGATAAGCCATTAAGTCGCATCGCCGCTGTTCAGCAAAGTAGCTAGGACGAGACCTGTGCCACAAAAACGTCCAAGTCGGCACTTGTGATGACGCATGACGGCAAATTTAGCTTCACATTCATCAATTGGAGGGACATCCAACAAAACATCCTGTTATGAGAAGAGAACATAAGGTGCAGAATAGAGCAGAGCACCCATTTATTAAAAGAAAACCATGCCAAACTTTAATAACTTCTATGTATGTGGACATGTCATTGAGAGCGACTCGATGAAAATCAGGGGCTCCCCTGGTGTTAATGAAGACATAACATCACTCAGACAAAGCTCCTTCAAGACCTAACACTATCACATCTAGACAGCTGTGAATCACTCTGTTACACAGACTGAAAAAATGTGTTTATACTACAACTGAAACTTAGAAATTGTAAGCATGCATGTCCAAACATGTGTTTAATTATTACATGCGCCTGATCTGTAGTTATGTACTGCTTTGAATGAGCACTGTCCGACCTTGAACTTCCGTCAATTACTCAAAACGACAATAATGTTAAATAAGATGCCCATACCGGACTGCATGTTTTGAGCTATGCAACTTAGGGCAAGTAACTTAGAATTGGGGGTTTCTGCACAAGTTCTGGATAGTCCATGTCACCATGTACGAGTTCTGAATTGAACAGATCAGAAAATGACTATCGGTAGCAACACAAATCCATAGATGTTTGGTGCTCCGTTCCAATGGGAATGATTATTTATCATAAAACAAAATGAAAACGATGATATTCTGTTCACTAATGCTAATTAACACTTTCTGTTCGGGGCTGCCCAACACAATTGAGCTAAACCAAGTCAAAAACATGCTACATTTCCTCCTCAACCAGGCCAAATCTGGAATATATACTCACTTGAACATGAGGGATTGGCACCAAGGAACGAGGGGTCCTCACAGCAATGAGAAGTAGCTCCACGTAGGCCGCCTATAAGGCTATAACATCATAATCTTGCTCACACTCGCCTTCCTTAAGCAGCAATTCCGGCTAGCTAGAAAACCCAGACAGGAATTAATAGAGACAGGGAGATTAATTGAAATCGATGGAATACATTTACATGCTGAACATCCTGCATCTTCTTTCTGGCGTCGACAGATTTTAGTCGCAACCTTCTGTTCTTGACTCTTCGACGTCCGCAGCTGCAACACCAAGTTGCTGGTCGCCCTGCCTCTGATGTTGGGCCGTGCCCCCGCCCTGTATCTACTGTATTTGGGGACAGGAGCCAAGGCCTCTGCGGAGCTCGAGGCCGGGTGGCTGGGCTAGGGTTGTCGGCCCGACGTAATAAGCGACATGGGAGGCGCAACACCGGGCCATACACCATCAACGGGGGTGGTGGCGGTTAGCCTGCTTGCATGCGTGACATGGCGCCCATCGTGGCGGCCGCAGGGGAGGTTCGGGACTCGGGTCATTGCTGCGGCATATGGAGGTGAGGCGGATGGGACGATTTAACCCTAGTATGTCAAGGGAGGAGAAGTACGCCGGGATGGTTTTGAGTTCGGGACTTCGGGGGAGAGAGAGGTCTGCAGATGGAGAATGGTGGATCAGGGAGAGAAGATGGAGGACATGGTCGCATGGGGGTTATTTTTCCAGATTTTGGCCGAGTTGGAACGTGGGATTTTTTCGTGTGATTTTTTTTGCGTGGCGGGATCGTAGTTCGTGGGCGGGAGTGCGAGGACGTGGGTGGGATGCATCGATAGCGATAGAAGTAGGTCGAACCATCATGACAACGACGACGGCGACAGATTCCCTTTTAATAGGGTTGTCGGCCCGACATAATAAACGACATGGGGAGGCGCAACACCGGGCCATACGCCATCGACGGGGGTGGTGGCGGTAGCCTGCTCTCATAGCAATGACATGGCGCCTAATCGTGGCGACCTGCGGTGAGGTTCGGGACTCGGGTCATTGTTGCGGCATATGGAGGTGGGGGCAGATGGGACGACGAACCCTAGTATGTCAAGGGAGGAGAAGTACGCCGGGATGGTTTTGAGTTCGGGACTTCGGGGGAGAGAGAGGTCTGCAAATGGAGAACGGTGGATCAGGGAGAGAAGATGGAGGACATGGTCGCATGGGGGTTATTTTTCCAGATTTTGGCCGAGTTGGAATGTGGGATTTTTTCGTGTGATTTTTTTTGCGTGGCGGGATCGTAGTTCGTGGGCGGGAGTGCAAGGACGTGGGATCGATAGCGATAGAAGTAGGTCGAACCATCATGACAACGACCACGACGGCAGATTCCCCTTTAATAGTAGAGATTAGCACGGGAAGGACCCAAAATAGTATTCTCTATACATCAACGCCTTGTTCGCGAAAACATCCAAGAAAACTATCGAATATATCCCCATCCTCCCTTTTATCCACGTCCATCTTTTTCCTCTTCCCCTCGCGGCGGCGTCGTGGGTGGAACCCGCTCCAGGCATTCTTCCACCGAAGAATCGGGACGTAGGTAACGAACCCTAACTTGTTTGGATTGCTCCGATCTTTTCTCCTGACGATCTAATTCTCTGTTTCTCTTGGATCGGTAACCCAACCCGTCCAGTTTTCCGCGTCTAGATTTGGCGTCGGGAGAGGAATTTCGATCTGAAAATGGGGTTGTTCCGGGCCGCGTCGGGCTTAGCCCGGGTGGCGCTGCGGAGGAGCCTGTCGCGCGCTCCGGCGAGCCCGTTCGCCGGCCCCGCGCCGCGGTACTTCCACTCGACGCTCCCCCGGCGGTACGCGGCGCCTGAGCCCCGCGCCGTGCCGCTCTCGCGCCTCACCGACAGCTTCCTCGATGGCACCAGCAGCGTGTACCTCGAGGAGCTGCAGCGGGCGTGGGAGGCGGACCCGACCTCCGTCGACGAGTCCTGGGACAACTTCTTCCGGAACTTTGTCGGGCAAGCCGCCACGTCCCCCGGCATATCCGGCCAGACGATCCAGGAGAGCATGAGGCTGCTGCTGCTCGTGCGCGCGTACCAGGTGAGCGGCCACATGAAGGCCAAGCTCGATCCTCTTGGGCTGGAGCAGCGCCCGGTTCCGGATGTCCTGGACCCGGCGTTCTACGGCTTCTCTGAGTCTGATTTGGATCGGGAGTTCTTCCTCGGGGTGTGGAGGATGGCTGGGTTCTTGTCGGAGAATCGGCCTGTGCAGACACTTCGTTCTGTGTTGGGACGCCTGGAGCAGGCCTACTGTGGCACCATTGGTTACGAGTACATGCACATACCTGACCGCGAAAAGTGCAACTGGCTGAGGGAGAGGATCGAGACAGTTAACCCAAGGGAGTACACCTATGATCGTCGCCAGGTAATGCTCGATAGGCTCATCTGGAGTACCCAGTTTGAGAATTTCTTGGCACAGAAGTGGACCACCGCAAAGCGATTCGGCCTCGAAGGTGCCGAGACACTGATTCCTGGTATGAAGGAGATGTTTGACAGGGCAGCTGATCTTGGTGTAGAGAGTATTGTCATTGGGATGCCACACAGAGGCAGGCTCAATGTCTTGGGAAACGTCGTACGTAAGCCCTTGCGACAGATCTTCAGCGAGTTTAGTGGTGGTACCAAGCCTGTCAATGAGGGGGAGGGTTTGTATACAGGGACAGGCGATGTCAAGTACCATCTAGGAACTTCATATGATAGGCCTACCAGAGGTGGGAAACATATCCATCTATCGTTGGTTGCAAATCCAAGTCATTTGGAAGCAGTCGATCCTGTTGTTGCTGGGAAGACCAGAGCAAAGCAGTACTATTCTAATGATCTTGACAGGACCAAGAATCTAGGGGTGCTATTGCATGGCGATGGAAGCTTCTCAGGGCAGGGTGTTGTGTATGAGACCCTGCATCTGAGTGCACTTCCAAACTACACCACCGGTGGAACAATTCATCTTGTGGTCAATAATCAGGTTGCATTCACTACTGATCCGATGTCAGGGAGATCTTCACAGTATTGTACAGATGTAGCCAAAGCATTGGATGCTCCAATTTTCCATGTGAACGGTGACGACTTGGAGGCTGTGGTTCATACTTGTGAACTTGCTGCGGAGTGGAGGCAAACATTTCATTCTGATGTAGTGGTGGATATTGTATGCTACCGTCGATTTGGGCATAATGAGATTGACGAGCCCTCCTTCACCCAGCCTAAAATGTACAAGGTATTGTCCAGACCCCACCCCGTCCCCAAAGGAAAGAAAAAAGGAAAACACCATTATGATTATGATCTGGCACACAATTCTATATGCATTTGGCCTTTTCATTCTTAATTTTAGTCATGATTATTCCTTACTTTTGACTAAACACCATCTTTGGAACTCTGGCTAATTATCATTTAGTAGACATAACTGTGAGCCTTAAGTATTTTACTTATCTATTGGTAAACAGAACTATAAAGGTTGCCATGAATCAGCAATAAAACTGATTCTGCGTAATAAAATAGCGATATTACTATACAAGCAACTTAAGATATATCTTTCTATCTGAATCAGGTGATTAGGAACCACCCAAGTGCGCTTGAGATATATCAAAACCAGCTGTTAGAATCGGGGAAGATCTCCAAGGAAGATATTGACAAGATACACAAGAAGGTCAGCACCATACTGAATGAGGAATTCAAAAAGAGCAAAGACGATATCCCCAACAAGAGGGACTGGCTTTCAGCTTACTGGACTGGGTTTAAGTCCCCAGAACAGATTTCACGTATCCGAAACACCGGGTAAATGATTCTTTCCTTCCAGTTTGGTAGTTTTTGTGTTTCCCTCCACATTTTGTGTGAGTGTATTTGATGTAATGCATTTGCAACAATGCAGTGTCAAGCCAGAGATTCTAAAACGTGTTGGTGAAGCCATGACAACACTGCCAGAAACTTTCAAACCTCACAGGGCTGTCAAGAAGATTTTTGATTTGCGTCGCCAAATGATTGAGACTGGGGAAGGCATTGACTGGGCAGTGGGTGAAGCACTTGCTTTTGCAACTCTTATAATTGAGGGGAACCATGTCAGGTTAAGTGGCCAGGATGTTGAGAGAGGTACATTCAGCCACCGCCATTCTGTCATCCATGACCAAGAAACTGGAGAGCAGTACTGCCCACTTGATAATCTTGTCATGAACCAGAATGAGGAACTATTTACTGTAAGCAACAGGTAAGAATTGTAGTCTGCTAACTTGTTCCAGTTAGGGGTGCACATGGGTTACTTCAGTTAGATTTCTTATATAATGAAACATGAAATCACCATAAGCAGATAGACTGAAAAATGTATCAGCTAGTTTAGTTATAATGTTGGTTTTATGTTGTACATAGTGATTGATTTTATATCCATATACATAAGAGAAAGCTTAAGGCTGGCTTGATCCACCAGTATTTGACAGTGGACACATAACTGACCAATTATGCTCATTATTGTCAACTCTAGAATGGAGAATTGACAATACCCTTTTTATTTCTAAGGAGAACGGTTAGAACATAAACAAATTGGGGCCAGTATTACTGAAGATGCAATTTGGCATGCTAAGGCTCCAAAAAATAGCCAAATAATTGGTGTTTTTTGCTGATACATTCTCATGATTTTTTAGCAGCTGAGGTATGCAACAAGTTTTGTACCTGTTGAATTGAGCAGCACATGTGGCATGTGTATCAGACATGTTGCTCAGGGATGGAATCATGGCTAAATGCATGTTGTATAATTTCGGAGCATTATATGTTCTGGGATGATCTAGAGAAATAGAAAATAACTAACTAAACACCATCTTGGAATAATTGGTAGACCCAAAACAAAGTTGGTTTAGAAGGTTGATTTCTACATGCTCATAATTGTCTGGAACTGTTAAGAAAATCTGAAGCGAGAAAACGAAGAGGAAATTCTTAGCAAATTGTTATATTCTCTTAACTGACTAAATTAGTAATTTTAGGTAGAGACTACTTGGGGTGCACTTTACGAAGTCATAACCTTGTCATCTGAATATAAGCTTGTCATTTAAATAATTATTTAAATATATATATACTGATGTTGTCTCTTGATGTATTTCCCTTTTTTAATTGATCTGGTTTACCATCACCTGATGTGTGCTATAATTTGCACAGTTCCCTGTCAGAATTTGCTGTTCTGGGCTTTGAGTTGGGTTATTCAATGGAGAACCCAAACTCACTGGTTTTATGGGAAGCACAGTTTGGCGATTTTTCAAATGGGGCTCAAGTGATATTTGATCAGTTCATTAGTAGCGGAGAGGCAAAATGGCTCCGCCAGACTGGGCTTGTTGTCTGCCTTCCTCATGGATATGACGGTCAAGGGCCTGAACATTCTAGTGCGAGAATGGAGCGCTTCCTTCAGGTATCATTTTGCCCAAGTTGCAAGGATGTGGACACAAGTATCTCTTCCATTTAAAGTACCTGTATTATATATGCACATAAAAGGAACATATGAGGAGAGCACTTACTGTAAATTAGCTCTTACACAATTTTATCATGGTATACACGCACAGTGCTGGAACTGCCATAACCATACACCACACTATTTATATAAATATTCCCCATTTACTGGCAAAATGTATTTTTTTTCCCTCCACTTTCTTGCTTATTATGGCTTTCCTGTTCGCATGACCTAACGAGGACAAAGCTAAATACCTCATAGGCAAACCTCTTTTCATGAGAGTGCATGTTAATTGCGCAACATTTGTATTGTGCTTCCTCTACTTCTGAGTTCTATAGAAAGTTGCAACTACACCAAACTTGATTCTTAGTTGGACTTCTGTATCATGCAATTTATGGGTTGTACTTCACAACACGTGAGAGCCAAAATCCATGTAGCATTGGTGAAGCATTTTGAAGATAGTTCATTGAAATACTTGCCAAATATGTTAAATTGCATATTTTGTTAATATAAATACAAATCTGCAGAACCAACAAATTCTGCAACTATGAAGTTTCTTTCCTAGGCCTGGGTCATGGAGATCTTAAATACTGCTACCTTTTGGTTTAGCTATATTCCTTTTTAAGATTGTCCATGATTGCAGATGAGTGATGATAACCCCTATGTTATACCTGAGATGGATCCAACACTGAGGAAGCAAATCCAGGAGTGCAACTGGCAGGTCGTGAATGTCACAACTCCTGCAAACTATTTCCATGTGCTGCGTCGCCAGGTGAATATAATAATACAACCTCCCTCCCCCCACCCCGTCCTCCTGCCCTCCTGCCCTTTGCAACCATCTTTCAGTGCATTAACCTGTATCTTCCTCTGTTTGCAGATACACCGGGATTTCAGAAAGCCTTTAATTGTGATGTCTCCAAAGAATCTCCTCCGTCACAAGGACTGCAAATCCAGTCTATCTGAATTCGATGATCTTGCTGGTCACCCTGGATTTGATAAGCAAGGGACACGCTTCAAGCGTCTAATAAAAGACCGGAATGACCATAAGGACCTTGAGGAAGGAATCAGACGTCTAGTTCTTTGTTCTGGAAAGGTAGGTTATGTTATACTTGCTGGAAGCTATACGTCCAACAAAGTTGCAAACTCAGCTTCTTCACCTACTTATTTTATAACTAACTTTGCTATGATCTAGGTGTACTATGAATTGGATGAAGAAAGAAAGAAGTCGGATTCCAATGATGTCGCAATATGTAGAGTTGAGCAGCTCTGTCCATTCCCCTACGACCTCATTCAGCGTGAGCTGAAGAGATATCCAAGTATGTGGCAAAAAATACCTTGCTCAAATATTTCCATTGCGTTGCTATATCGAGTAGTCCTTTCTCTTCGTGAAAACATACAAGGTTTGCATGTAGGTAGATAAACTCTTCTACCTTACATGCCAATTTTATTTGAAATGGGGTACAGAACAATAGGAAGTGATCGGTCAAATAGTGCAGGACTATTGTATTTTATTAACCAGGATACCTGTTTCTAGTTAAAAAAACATTTTTGTTGATCCAGTACACTTGTGAGTATGAGAATACCTCATATTGTATGCTCTAGTGAATTCTAGGAATAACCACCAAAAAGATGATGAAGCCTAGCAGCACTAAAAGTATATACTGTCTGCGTGTTTCTGTTTTGCAGATGCCGAGATTGTTTGGTGCCAAGAAGAACCGATGAACATGGGGGCGTATACCTACATCAATCCTCGCCTGCTGACTGCGATGAGGGCGCTCGGTCGTGGCAGCATAGATGATATCAAGTATGTTGGTAGGGCCCCTTCTGCAGCCACAGCTACAGGTTTCTATACTGTCCATGTGCAGGAGCAAACTGAGCTCGTGAAGAAGGCGCTGCAGCGAGACCCCATCAAGTCTCTGCTCTGAACATGTAGATTCTTTGCATAGCCATCAGAACTTCTGATCTCCTACCATGCAGAAAAACAACAGGTCTTAATTACACCTCTTCAGCCATTTGGTGAATAATCGTTATGCATGTGTGGTGCCGCACATTAGAAACGGTCCGAGGTCCATTTTGAGTGCATAATTTTTTCCCGTCAAAGCTTTTCTGTCTACATCCTTTTGTTTTTCTGGGTGCTAAGGTTAAACAAGCTGTATCCAGTTCTCCCTTTGCCAATAAAGAAGTGTACCCAGTACTGATGTATGTATGTCCTAGCATATGAGACGGTCCGTCCCTACTGCTGTGCCTAGCATATGATTCCAGTCTGTCTCTCTGAAATACTTAGAAAGAAACTGTACACAGGGACAGTTCAGTGAAGCAGCACACCACCTCCCTGGCCAAATTATATGTGTGGCACATGCTTTCGTCACCGGACATGCGTTAAGCAGGCTTCTTGTGTCATTGTTATGTCTGAACTGGCCGTTTTCTTTCCATTTTTTTTGACTTCCCATTTCTTTTTTGCCTGACAGATCCATTTCTTTTTTGGAATAAAATAAAATTTCAATCTTGTAACCCTCACGTGCTATCCACGGAAAATTGAATTGGCATCCAACGACGAGAAACTGGATTTGGGCCGCCTGGGCCTCCCACGGGCCGAGGGCCATAGCACTACAAGGGAAAAAAAGGGGGAAAAGGGCGATCCTACGCTTCGACTCAAAAAAAAAGAGACGCTTGATGTTTAAGAACAGGAAGATACGAGTAGATAGCACATGCAGTGTTCGTACACTCATTAATGGAGCTTAAGGCAAGGACCAGCTGTACAAATCCAAGCGTGATTTCTCTGTCAGTACTGTCCGGACAATGATAATCACTTGGTCCTTCCCAACTGGCTCTTGTTTGTGTCCCTTGCATAAAGCACTCATTCATTGAACGGCGGCTCCGTGGGTGCATCTCCAGATTCAGACACAGAAACTACTGCCGAGGGACGTTGATGCGTGTAGGCCGTTCTTTTCGCATCCAACAGCAGGAGGTGAAACCGGGTGAAAACACAACGGATGAGTTGGCTCGCCGGCACGCCCAGCTTCAGCGTCGTGGTCGGCTGTACCACGCCGTCCTCGTCCAGGCCGCTCTCAACTAGCGCTCTTCTCGTCGTGGTCGCCGCACTGGCGCACGCCGGCCGTGTCCTCCGAGAGGAGGAGGGGTCTGGCTTCGGCCGCCGCGCTCGTTCTCTGCATTTCCACCCTAGCGTACGCTGGTCGTGTCCTTCGAGAGGAGTACGAGTCTGACTCTGAGGCCTCACGGAAGCCCTTCCAGGCGAGGCTCCGTCGCCGTTTACGAGTGGCCCCGCGAGGAAAGACAGTGGTAGCACCCCGCGAGGAAAGACAGTGGTAGCACCGGAGGAAGAGTCTATGGCGATGCCATCGTCGATGTCTTCGTGTTTCTGCGTTCTTGTTCATGTTTGTCTCTCGACGGCACAGAGGACGAGCGCGGTGGCCAGCACGATACAAGGGCTGGTTGAGAGCAGCCTGTACGGCGTGGTGCAGCCGACCACGACCGTGGAGCTGGACGTGCCGGCGAGCTGTGCGTGTTGATATGAATGGAAACATATGTTTGGTAATAACATGTGATTAAATTATCATGTAAAATAGGTTGCTCCTCAAGTGGATTTGAATTCTCGGTAATATTTAAGCTGGAAGCAATTCAGCTTGTAAAATGAATCTATTTTCCATGAAATAATATACAAGTGAAATTAGATATCTAAATTACAATCTTACCTAATTAGTAAATTAAATAATTGGTTTGAAACAAATTGTACTGATTCACATGGATTACTATATACCATTGGTGTACCTTGGTTCCTTGGAAGTCGATCTGTTGATGTATGATGCTGGTGTTGCAGACAAGTACTTGTGATCTCTCTCTCTCTCATAAATTCAGTTGCCCCGGGAGTGTACTGCCTTTTGCTCTGTGCAGCTGCGCCACAACCACAACGGCGAAAGCAACGAGAAGCAACGCCGCGACGGGCGACGGCGCAAGAACGAACGGAACGAGCAGACCTAGAAGCCACGAACGTAATCATCGGGAGGGTAAGGAATTAACTACTCGATCTAATGGCTGGATGTAATCCTTTTTTAGACACCTTTTTTTTGAGAAATCCTTTTTCAGACACCTTTTTTTTTTGAGAAGACCTTTTTCAGACACCTGTGTATAAGCTAGCGACCAATCGATGCTTTGGGCCTTTGGGCCAGGAAGTTGGCATGCTAGGCCATTAGCGCTAAACAGGCATAATTACGACAGATCGGATTCTAAAAAAAAAAAAAACTACAACAGATCAGCCACCGTATATACATGTAGAAACTAACGAAACCTAATTGGGGGGTGTCTGACCTCTGCTCGCACCCCTCTATCTCCGCCCCTGTATTGGGCTCACCTTCTAGTTGTTTTGTATAATTGAGGTTGTGGCCCATCTTTATATTTTATTTAAATATGAGCAATACATCGTGTAATTCATACATCATACATGGTATCCGGTTTTTAGGTTTTTTTCCTCGCTTCCGCTCCGCCGTCGCCGCCACCACCGCTGCACGTCTACCTCGCGCCACCACCGCCGCTGCTCCAAGCCGCCGCCACCGCGCCCTCGTCGCGCCCTGCCCGCTGCTTCCCTTCCCTTCACACCGCCGCCGCCTCTCGTCGCGCCCACATGCCGCTTCCTCCACTTCCCGCCGCCCGCCCTCCCTCGCGCCCGCCGCCGCCGCTTCTCACATCCCAGCCATTGCCGCCATGACCCTCCGTCACACCCACAGCCGCCGCTCCACCCGCCGCCGTGCCGTCTAACCCTAGCCGCCGCGCTACCTTCACCCGCCGTCCCAGCTTCCCCTAGCTGCCGCCTCGCCCGAACACCACCCCGAGCCGCCCGACCCCTCCCTCCTGAACCTTAGTTGCTTTGTATAGTTGAGGTCATGACCCACCTTTGTACATCATATATACGTGCCTTTGCACATGAGCAATACATCGTGCAATTCATACATCATACAGTGCGTTGTGTTTTAACACAATTCATCTCCCGCTGTTGGATGCGAAAAGAACGGGCTGTACGCATCTACGTCCCTCGGCACGGCAGTAGTTTGTCTTACGTCAGAGGATCTCGTTCCACCAAGAGACCCATTTATCATTCAAACAAGTGTAATGCAATTTTTTAATCATATAAACCGTAGTACTCCCTCCGTTCCATAATACTATGTCCGTCCTGATTTATTGGTCCTCATTGTATTTTGTGCCAAATTTTGACCATAGATTGAACTAACAAAATGTTCACGCATGTCACCAAAAATTATATCATTGAAAACTATGTTCAAATACGAATCCAACGATATAATTTTTGTTAACATGCATTAACATTTTATTAGTTAAATCTTTGGTCAAACTTTGGCACAAATTACAAAGGGGACCAATAAACTGGGATGAATGTAGCACGAACTAAAACCACGACAAGCATTATGAAACAGAGGAGTATTTGTTAAATACGGCACAAAATATGTGCAGCCATCTTTTTTTATCATTAGGAAATCTATGGTTTTATCCTCCTTCCGCCAAAATCGGAATATCGCCTTTACTGTAGATAGTCGCAAAATCTTTACCGTCATTATATACATGTTTCTTTGCCCATCAATATATTTGTCAATTACTCCCTCCGTTACTAAATATAAGTCTTTTTTAAAGATTCCAATATGGAACTACATACGGAGCAAAATGAGCGAATCTATACTTTAAAATATGTTTATATACATTCGTATGTAGTTTGTATTGAAATCTCTAAAATGACTTATATTTAGTAAAGGAGGGAGTAACTTACATGAAGACTAGGGAGTCAGGGGGCTCTCTTTCCCAGCTTTCCCCCCTATTCCTCAAGAAAAAGTTTTCTTCCTCCTCCCGTCGGCACCGCCGTTGGTCCACCCACCCTCTCATGGCCTTTGGGCCGTGGAGATGTGGAGGATCTCGACCCCTCGCCGTTGGGAGGGACCCTGATGTCGTTTTTGTTAGGTACACCGTCTTGGTTGGGGTTGTGTGGCGGTGACGATGTCCCTCGGTAGGAATAATGTCTCCCACGTTTGATCCCCGTCCCGGTGGTGCGTCTAGCATTGTCGGAGGGTGTGTGGAGGCGTGTCTCCATTGGATCTCACGGGATTCGGTCGGTGTTGGTCTTCTGTTTGGATCCAGTTTTTGTCCGTCTTCGTTAGTGTGGTTACATGTGTGATCTTTCTGATCTACGACTCTATTCATTGCCGTTGGTTGCTGCTCTGGTGCGCTGGTCCTTTGGGGCCTTAGCACGACGACTTTTCGACCGTCTACTACAATAAGATTTGCCCGATTCCGGTGAAGGAGGGGTGATGACGGTGTCGCGCCTTCGACTCGCTCCAGTGCTTGTAGTCGTCGCTAGGTAGTCCATGAATCTGGTTGTAATTTTCATTATCTCTACCATTTTTTATACTGTCATGATTGATCATGAATATATTAGAAAGTTGTGTCATAAAAAATAATAATACATGGAGACTGTGGACGCGGCTCCTCTGACGTACGGCGCACACACTAACGTGTGAATCTGGACCCACGCGTCAGTGGCCCAACATCAGGTGGCCGTACGTCAGGGGATCCGGCTTCGGAGACTGTTATGTATGCAAGCAAATAAAACTAGGTTTAACGAGTCTTCCTTGTAATACCAAAATGCAAAGGAAGTGAGTCTTGTTGGAATTTTGCTAGTAGGCCTTTGACCCAAAGCCCAACTAAAATTTTAAAATTCTTTTGGCCCATTCATGCACACATGTGAGTGGAGTGAGTGAGATTAAAGTTTAGTTCTATCCCGTAAGTTGAGAGAGAGTTGCACCTCTTTATAAGGTGAACTCTTCTACCACTTGTATGAGCATGAGAAGAGGAGACCTACACGCGCGCTCCTCCTTCTCCTCGCTCGCCTCGGCACGACGCGCCGCGCCGCGCTGCGCCTCGGGATTGAGCCGAGCCGAGGACAGAGCTATGCACGTTGTCTATATTTTTGCTGCTCGGGAAAAATTAATGGGTCATTAATTAATAATTAACGGACGCGTTAATTACTGAACCATTTCCAATTCTTTTGGATCGTGACGACTCGGACGTGGGGTTTACTCCCACGACCTACCTGGCCCGCACTATATAGTCGCAGACGTCTACCGTAGCCGCCGCCGCTTCGTATGGTTTCTCACCACCGCTCGAGATCATTTCACCGCCAAGCAAGTCTTCTCCATCCCTCCTTTCGGCGTGCACCGGAGAAGGGATAGCAGCCCTCCTAACCCGCGCCTCGTGATCCATGCACGGGAGAGGGCGATCGAGTTTTGGGGAGCGCACTTTCATGATCACGGGCAGCGACGACTTCTTCCCGACCTCGGCAACCTCATCCTCGACGACATGGGCGATAACGTCAACGCCAAGTGATCGCACCACTGCACCGTATGTGATTCTATCCTTCTTGTTCGAGATCGTGATAGAATTCATGTTTCTAGTATGTGCCCTAGATGTAATCTATTCATCTACTATGCTAGTTCGTATGATTAGTTTAATCTCTGCTATTGCTGTCATGATCTATTTCCTATTTATTCAGATTAAATCTCGTAGTAATTTGCTCATATTTCCAACAAGTCTGGCTCGCTTGGTCGGGGACGGAATGTACATCGCCCCATCATCTTGGCTTCCGTATCTAGCGGGAAACAAACAAGAAAAAAATTGCAAAGGCAAATGTTATTTACGAAACATCCTTTTTGTGGGCCATTTACTTCAGTCTATAGTTTATATATAGTTCCTGCAAACAAGACCATAATATAAGGAATGTTGTACGAAGGTATAGTTGACTTTCCAGCTACGAAAAAAAAGCTATGAAGGTAGCTCAAGCATTATACAACATGGTGGCTATAAACAAAGATCTTACAACATATGCCCAAGCAAACGGTGTCTTTGATGCCTCGTATTTTGTAGATAAAGAAAAAGAAGTAGTAGATGCAAACTGCTTCTATTTCCAAACACGCGCCAAGATCCACTGTAGCAGGAGCCACAGTTCGGAAACAAGAAGAGACAGGTCCTTTGCCTGCACGGACGCGTTATTAAAGGCGAAATAAAATAACCTTCCGGAAAATGACACTGCACATAATGCCTGCCTGCTCCAGTCCGGTGAAAGTTTGCAGGGCACTGTGCAGTGTATGCATGTGAAAGGACAGCTCGCTACTATGGTAAATTCATCAATCAGTGCTCGCCGGTCCGGCCCTCCAGTTCGTAGTCGTAGCAAAACCCCAATCTGATATCCAGACCTGAAAACCAACTACTCCTTCCAAATATATCCAAATAAGAAAATGAGGTAGGAGTACTAGCACCCCCGCCGTTGGTTTTTCTAGCCGTTGCTGGTTAATTAATTGGTATACTGTATGTACCATTATCATTCTTAATCTGCATGACCGTGCTGTCCACGGAGGCGTGCATGCGTCAAAACATCTCATTTTTCTGCCAGTTTTAAGGTGAGCGCTGCTTGCCTGGCCAGAGTCACCTGCCTCCCACCCCGCTCCAGTAGCCACCCCCCTCATCGTCATTTCCCTCCGGATCCCATGGATCACCTGGATCCCGACATCCCACGAGTGTCTATTGTCGTGCATATCACCCCCCTCCCCCGCCGCCGTTGCCGTTAAGCGAGACTCACCTCTCCCTCAGAGGAGATTCACTGCTTTGGTCTCATGGGGCGCTGGCACCAGAGGACTTGCCGAATTTGCGCCGGCGGTGGTATTCCAGAGACGGTCCAGTGAATGGAGAGGGGCTCCAAGGAATTGCGCCGAGGCAGAAAGCAGAAGTCCAGCTCGATCTCCGCGCAGAGTGGCTGCGAGATGTCTAGATCTTGCAGCGCACGCTCGAGTTCGAGTTTAGGCTCATGGCTGCTACTTGTGAGATGCGTTGTGATTTCCCCTACGAGGAGGGGATAATGCAGTACAGTAGAGATAAATATTTCCCTGAATTAAGAACCAAGATTATCAATCCAGTAGGAGAACCACGCAACACCTTGTTAGCAGTACATACACACAAAATAATAAATACTTGCACCCAACACGAACGAGGGATTCGGCGGTTATTTGCAAAGATTAAATTTTGTAGTGATTGATAGATAGATAGAACACAAAATAAATAAAGTAAAGAAAAATTGCAGCAATGTATTTTTGGATTTTAATATATGATAAAACTAGATCCGGGGGCCATAGTTTTCACTAGAGGTTTCTCTCTTGAAAATAGTATAAGGTGGGTAAACAAATTACTGTTGGGCAATTGATAGAAAAACGAATAATCACGACGATATCCAAGACAATGATCATGTATATAGGCATCACGTCCGAGACAAAGTAGATCGACTCCTGCCTGCATCTACTACTATTACTTCACACATCGACCGCTATTCAACATGCATCTAGAGTATTAAGTTCATAAAGAATGGATTAACGCCTTAAGCAAGATAACATGATGTGGACAAATTAAACTCACGCATGAATAGACCCTTTCTTTTTATCTTTAATGGCAATGATACAAATACGTGTCATGTCCCTTTCTGTCACTGAGATTGAGCACCGCAAGATTGAACCCATCACAAAGCACCTCTCCCATTGCAAGAGAAATCAATCTAGTTGGCCAAACCATGTCAATAGATTGGAGAGAAATACATAACTAGAATAATCATGCATAAAAGAGTTCAGAGAAAACTCAAATAATATTCATGGATAATCTGATCATAAACTCACAATTCATCGGATCCCAACAAACACACCACAAAAAGTGATTACATCGAATAGAAGTCCAAGAACATCGAGGAGAACATTGTATTGAAAATCAAAGAGAGAGAAGAAGCCACCTAGCTACTAACTATGGACCCATAGGTCTATGGTAACTACTCACACATCATCGGAAGGGCAGCAAGGTTGATGTAGAGACCCTCCGTGATTGATTGCCCCTCGGTAGAGTGCCGGGAAAGTCCTCTAGATGGGATCTCTCAAGAACAGGAACTTGCGGCAGTGAAAAAAGTATTTTGGCCGGCTCTTTGTTGGTTTCCCGATTTTAGAGAGTTTATAGAGGCAGAATTAGGTCAAACGGGTGACCATGGGCCCCACGAGCCACCAGGGTGCGCCTTGGTGCCTCGTGGGCCCCTCCTTCATCTTCTGGTCCTCTCCCTAAGCTTACAGGGTCTCTTTTGTCCAGAAAAAATCTCCAAAAAGTTTTATTGTATTTGGACTTCGTTTGCTACTCATATTCTGAAAAACCAAAAACAGGCAAGAAACAACAACTAGCGCTAGGCACTAAGTTAATAGGTTAGTCCCGAAAAATGATATATAACTGCTTGTAAATGCATATAAAACATCCAAGTTTGATACGTTGGAGATGTATTAATGGAAGAAATCATCTTCACCGAATCCACGTCGGAGGAGCGGGCACGCATGCGTCGCGTGCAGCCTATGCAATTGATGAAGTGGGCGATGGCCGGAGCGACACCATCCCAACCACCAAACCGGCAACAAGTTTGGGGAATGAGAGATCACAGATACAACGCTGCACATGCAAAGCAACTATAGATATGCATATGGGACAGTGGCCCGTGATTGATATGAAATCATCGCAGGAAATCTAGAGTTTAGTGAAGGATGGCCGCATCTGGCGCTTGAAATTGGGTTTGAGCTCTCGACACGGACCAGTGAACACACGAATCTGATGCTTGGTTTGGCCTCTGCATATCATCTGGGTCACGCCTGCTGCCATGGCCTCAACCCTTGATCTGGTGGAGGAAAATCAAATCAGGCGAGGGCAGAGGTTGGTGGCACAATATAGAGCGCAACTCCAACGAGATTTGAGAATTTCAGCTGCGTGGAGAGACAATTATTAGAAGCTAGTGTCGAGAATCATCATAGTTGCCACCGAAGAGGAACTCCGAGTTCAGTTGCAGGGGAGGATAGGTCTACGGAGGAGATGATTGCCTAGGTACGTTCACTGATGGAATCAACAAACCTATTTCAGAGAGCATGCTGGAAGGCCTTCTGGGAAATGCAACCTTGGGCTCCACAGAATTGAGATGCTTGCTTCCTATACCTCAGGGATCTAGCTCACGCGCGCCACTGCAGTTGATCATGGGCGACATCGGTGGTTTCAATTTTGTTCAGACGCTACAAGGGCGCCAGAGTTCGAGCGTAGAAAATTCAGTTAACAACGAGGCAGTCCATGTGGGCGATGAGATCACAACGCACTTCGCCCAACTCTGGAGCCGATTGGAGCGTTGTGTGGATAAATCTAGGGCTGGGAGGCTACTTCAATACCCCCCTCCACACAACACCCCACTAGCCCTTCCCTCACCGCCGCCACGACTGTAGACACAACTGCCATGGAGTCCAACCGTGGGAGGGGCCGCGGAAAGAACAGGAAGGGGTGGGGAGATGGTGACCAACAGAACCAGAAGCAGCAGTGGCAGGAGCCACCTCCGTAGATGGCGCAAGCACCGCCCCTTTAGTTTTGGATTTGGGTTCCCGGGACAAGCACCGCCCTAGGAATTCAACGACCAATTCCATGGGGGGTACTCCCCGCCGCAACAGTAGTGGCAAGGGATACCGCCCCCATGGTTTTCCCAGCAGATGGTGCAACCCCCTCCGGGGTAACATGCTGGAGATCAAGGGGTTTATTTGAGCAACACTAGTCAAGGTTCTAGTAGCCCTGGGATCTCTTTACAAGGGAATCAGAAAAATCAGAGCAAGCAACAAAGGAAGAAGCAAGATAGCAAAGTGGCAGTTAACAACAATGCTACCTCTCTCATGTCTTATGTGGATGTGATTTGTGGTGGTCGTGGAGAGCCAGGTCATGATAAAGAGAAGTGCTCCAAGACCAGAATATGTTTCATCTGCAAGATGGTTACCCATCAAGAAGACAAATGTCCAGTCAGGAAGAAACCTCATCTAGCTGTGAGTTACTTTGGGAGTGGAGCTCCTGGATTAGGCTTCTACCATGTGGATATGTCAGATATTAACCTGTAACACTCTAGGAGACTTAAGAATGTAGGGATTGTTTTCATAGAAGATGGGAAGATCAGCAAAGAGGACCTAGCAACTGAATTCTCGGAGATTACAAAACTAACTGGCCATGGCAGATTAATGGTCTCAATGACTAGACCATGTTAGTGAAGCCCCCCTAAAATCCCTGTAGAATCATTTGCCAGTTACCCTTGCTTTGGCCTCCCCAAGAGCAATGTTACTATGAAGGTTGAGGCTTGGAAAGGGGAGATTGAAGCCTCTTCCTCACAACAGTTGGCCTGGATAAAAATTACGAAGATAAACCCTAGACGGTGTGGATGGTCTATTCTAGACCAAATTACTTTTGTCATTGACACCCTAGTGGATGTGGATTGGCAATTCAAATTCAAAAGCTTCTATGAGGTGGTGAAAGTTAAGTTGTCCTATAAAGATGCTAGCAAGATCACCAAGGAAAGAATCTTTGGAATAAATGAATAAATCTAGACAAAGTAAACTCATGCATGAATAAATCTCATCTTTTTATCCTTAATGGCAATGATACAAATACGTGTCATGTCCCTTTCTGTCACTGGGTTTGAGCACTGCAAGATCGAACCCATCACAAATCACCTCTCCCATTACAATAAAAATCAATCTAGTTGGCCAAACCAAATCAATAGATCGGAGAGATAAACATAGCTATAATAATCATGCATAAAAGAGTCCAGAGAAAACTCAAATAACATTCATGGATAATCTGATCATAAACTCGCAATTCATCGGATCCCAACAAACACATTGCAAAAAGCGATTACATCGAATATAACTCCAAGAACATTGAGGAGAACATTGTATTGAAGATCAAAGAGAGAGAAGAAGCCATCTGGCTACTAACTATGGACCTGTAGGTCTGTGGTAAACTACTCACACATCATCGGAAGGGCAGCAAGATTGATGTACAACCCCCCGTGATTGATTCCCCCTCTGACAGAGTGCCAAAAAAGGCCTCTAGATGGGATCTATCAAGAACAGGAACTTGCGGCGGCGGAAATGTATTTTGGCTGGCTCTCTGTTGCTTCCCAATTTTAGAGAATTTATAGAGGCAGAATTAGGTCAAATGGGTGAACGTGGGTCCCATGAGCCACTAGGGCGCGCCTACCCCCTGGGCGCGTCCTGGTGCCTCGCAGGCCCCTCCTTCATCTTCTGGCCCTCTCCCGAAGCTTCTAGGGTCTCTTCTGTCTAGAAAAAAAATCTCCAAAAAGTTTAGTGGCATTTGGACTTCACTTGGTAATGATATTCTGGAAAACCAAAAACAGGTAAAGAAGAACAACTGACACTGGGCACTAAGTTAATAGGTTAGTCGCAAAAAATGATATATAACTACTTGTAAATGCATAAAAAACATTCAAGATTGATACTATAATTGCATAGAACAATAAAAAATTATAGATAGTTGGAGGCGTATCAGCATCCTCAAGCTTAATTCTTGCTTGTCCTCGAGTAGGTAAATGGTAAAAACATAATTTTTGATGTGGCATGCTACCTATCATATTCATCATATAATATTTTCTTTTGTGGCATGGTTATTTGGATTCGAATGATTCAAAGCAATAATCTATAGTTTGACATGAAGATATAAATACTCAAGCATAGTAACAAGCAGGTAGGTCTTTTAAAATATCAACACTAAAGAAAGTTAGCCCTAACACATTATGCTCAGTCATTGATCCATTCATGGAACACACTCAACATTAACCACACCTAATGCAGAAGTATGACAATAGTGCTCTCGAGTTGGTGTTTTGTAAGAGAAGATGGAAACTCTACATAAAAGTAAAATAGATAGGCCCTTCATAGAGGGAAGCAGAGATTTGCAGAGGTGCCAGAGCTCAAAGTTTTAAAATAGAGATAAAATTATTTTTTAGAGGCATGCTTTTCCTGTCAACGACACGACCGAATGTTTCCAATATTTCCCATGCTATGCACATTATAGGCGGTTTCCAAACAGAAAAATAAAGTTTACCCCCTCCACCATTCTTTCACAATCCATGGCTAGCCGTATCCACGGGTGCCTTCCAAACTTTCAACTTTCCAAGGGGGAGTTTATTTTTTTCATTTTCGTTCATTTCGGGACTGGGCATCCATATTACCTGCCACTTTCTCATGCAATGACAAGTGAATAATCACTCATCCTGAGAATAACCCATCTAGCATGAAAGATATTGACCACCCCCTGTCGCTTCATGAGCGGTATGGGCATACAAAATGAATAGTTATTTGAATGATTAGAGTTGGCACATGCAAATTTACTTGGGACGACATGTAAATACCGCATATAGTTAGGTATAGTGGACTCATTTGGCACAACTTTGGGTTTAAGAATTGGATGCACAAGCAGTATTCACGCTTAGTACAAATGAATGCTAGCAAATAGATTGAGAAGCAACCAACCGAAAAACAAAAACGGTCATAAACATGCACTGAGAATAGCTAACACTGAATAATGCACCATAAGTAGGATATAACTTCCTTGCATAACTATTGACTTTACGTGCATGCATAGGGAATCACAAACCTTAACACCAATATTCTGACCAGATCACAATCATTCACTATCATAACTCACATATTATCATCTCCATATCACAAAACTATTGCAAGGAATGAAAGTTATCATATCAAGTGATCTACATGAAAGTTTTTATTATATCCTTCTTGAATATTCATCACATTGGGACCAAATGCATATCTTGTGCAAATTACCATTATTATTATCAACTCTAAAAATAATATAAGTGAAGCATGAGAGTTCACCTATTTCTTCAAAATTTTATCACCGTCGTGCTCTAAAAGATATAAGTGAAGCACTAGAGCAACTGCCTAGCTCAAAAGATATAAGTGAAGCACTAGAGCAACTGCCTAGCTCAAAAGATATAAGTGAAGCACATAGAGTATTCTAACAAATCAAGAAAAATGTATGTCCCTCTCAAAAAGGTGAGTCCAGCAAAGATGATTGTGACAAACTAAAAAGCAAACAAAGACTCATATAATACATGATGCTCCAAGAAAAACTCATATCATGTGATGAATAAAAATATAGCTACAAGTAACATTACCGATGGTCGGTAGAAGAAAGCGGGGATGCCTTCCGGGGCATCCCCAAGCTTAGATGCTTGCGAGTCCTTGAATATTACCTTGGGGTGCCTCAGGCATCCCCAAGCTTAGGCTCTCGCCACTCCTTATTCCTTCATCCATCGCGATCTCAGTCAAAACTTGAAAACTTCAGCACACAAAACTCAACAAAACCTTTGCGAGTCCATTAGTATAGTAAAGCAAATCACTATAGGTACTGTTGCAAACCCATTCATATTTTATTATTGCATTATACCTAATGTATTCTAACTTCACCATGGCTTATACCCCCGATACAATCCATAGATTCATCAAAACAAGAGAACAACGCAACGAAAACAGAATCTGTCAAAAACAGAACAGTTTGTAGTAATTCGAACAATGACCATACTTTGGTAACTCCAAAAATTCTGAAAATTAGGACATCGTGGGAATTTTTTATATCAATCATGTGTAGAACATTCAGAATTTTATCGCACTCCAGCAGATTTTAACAATTATGCTACTGGATTCAAAAGTATCTGTTTTTGCACAGAATCAAAGCAACTATCATCCAAATCATCCCAAAGGCTTTACTTGGCACAAACACTAAATAAAACAAAAAAACACAACCATAAAAGTAGCATAATTGTGTGCACACAAAAAACATAAAAAGAAACAAGAAAATTAAGATAACTATTGGGTTGCCTCCCAACTAGCGCTATCATTTTACGCCCCTAGCTAGACATAATGCATAGGTTCAAGTGTTGTCATCCTTCATTTTCTTTTCTAAGGATGTATTATCATCAGGAGGTTTCTCAAAGACAATATGAAACACATCATCCATGGGAATTTTAGCATTACTAAGTTGCCCATCCTCGAATCCCTCTTTATTCCCTTTTACAACCAAAGAATACTGTTTATCAATACCATTGAAAACTTGTTGGATTATGTTTAAGGGAGGGGCCTCCTTTTCGGTATTATCATCAAAAGTGTGATCATCGTAAAATAAATATCTCAACAAGTAATCACTATTGTATAAGATCTCATCTATCACTGGTTTTTCATGATTTATACCGTAAAAATCAAAGATCTCTCTAGCTTCTCGCACTATGTAATCAAATTATTTCATGAGGACAAGGGTAGCTATCTTCTTAGCTCTAAGATTTTTTATAACCGACTACTCCTAAAACGATCTTTGCAAAGTAGGATGGGTACGGATAAATCTTCTCTCAAGTTTAAGAACAAGTGCAGAAATATGTCTGACATAATTTTTGGTTCTTTTAAGTATAGGAGCATCATCAAAAGCCAAAGTTCCAGTGCAACTAAAGAATTCTTGGATAACACTCTTTCCTATAATATTCCTGTGGTCCTATAACAAAGGTTTTAGCATCTAAATTGGTAGGGATTTCAACTTTAGGAGTTTTACCATCCTCCCTTTTTTCCATACCAGAATCAACCATGATAGCAACTCCAAGAAAAAAACAAACAAACAAAAAGGCAAACGGAAAATATTTTTGTATTGTAAAAACTTTTCAGAAGTGCGGCAGATGAAAACGAGAGGCAAATAGAAAATAATGTAAATGCAAGGACATGAAAGTTTATGCCTAGGTACTTGATAGATGTTAATGATGTCTCCCAGCAACGGCGCCAAAAATTCTTCCTGCTACTTGTGAGTTGTGTTGGGATTTCCCCGAAGAGGAGGGGATGATGTAGTATAGTAGATATAAGTATTTCCCTCAGTTAAGAACCAAGGTTATCAATCCAGGAGGAGAACCACGCAACACCTCATTAGCAGTACCTGCACACAAAATAACAAATACTTGCACCAAACACGAACAAGGGGTTGTCAATCCCTCGACGATTATTTGCAAAGATTAAATTTTGTACTGATTGATAGATAGATAGAACACAAAATAAATAAAAAAGAAAAATTGCAGCAAGGTATTTTTAGATTTTAATATATGATAAAGGTAGACCCGGGGGCCATAGTTTTCACTAGAGGCTTCTCTCTTGAAAATATCATAGGGTGGGTGAACAAATTACTGTTGGGCAATAGATACAAAAATGAATAATCACGACGATATCCAAGGCAATGATCATGTATACAGGAAGCACGTCCGAGACAAGTAGACTGACCCTTTCCTGCATATACTACTATTACTCCACACATCCACAACTATCCAGCATGCATCTAGAGTATTAAGCTCCCAAAGAACAAAGTAACACCTTAGCAAGATGACATGATGTAGACAAAGTAAACTCACGCATGAATAAACCCCGTCTTTTTATCCTTAATGGCAATGGTACAAATACGTGTCATGTCCCTTTCTATCACTGGGATTGAGCACCGCAAGATCGAACCCATCACAAATCACCTCTCCCATTGCAATAAAAATAAATCTAGTTGTCCAAACCAAATCAATAGATCGGAGAGAAATACATAGCTATAATAATCATGCATAAAAGAGTTCAGAGAAAACTCAATAATATTCATGGATAATCTGATCATAAACTCGCAATTCATCGGATCGCAACAAACACACTGCAAAAAAGCGATTACATCGAATAGAACTCCAAGAACATCGAGGAGAACATTGTATTAAAGATCAAAGAGAGAGAAGAAGCGATCTAGATACTAAGTATGGACCCGTAGGTCTGTGGTAACTACTCCCACACCATCGGAAGGGCAACAAGGTTGATGTAGAGCCCCTCCGTGATTGATTCCCCTTGACAGAGTGACGAAAAAGGCCTCTAGATGGGATCTCTCGAGAACAGGAACTTGCGGCGGCGGAAAAAGTATTTTGGCTGGCTCTCTGTTGGTTTCCCGATTTTAGAGAATTTTGAAGGAAATATGCCCTAGAGCCAGTAATAAAGTTGTTATTTTATATTTATTTATTCATGATTAAGGTTTATTATTTGTGCTAGAATTATACTGATCGGACTTAAATACATGTGTGAATACATAAACAAATACCGTGTCCCTAGTAAGCCTCTACTAGACTAGCTCGTTGATCAAAGATGGTTAAGGTTTCCTAGCCATAGACATGTGTTGTCATTTGATAACGAGATCACATCATTAGGAGAATGATGTGATGGACAAGACCCATCCGTTAGCTTAGCATATAATCGTTCAGTTTATTGCTATTGCTTTCTTGATGTCAAATACATATTCCTTACACTACTGCAGGATGACGCTAACGCAACACTACGATCAGAGACCCTTCGATGAAACTGTGTGCGATGCAATAATCGCAAATGGTGGTGTAAAAAACCCATCAAAAAAGGTGCAAAACATTTGCGATGACGGATGCATCAAACACAGTTCAGATTTTAGTTGTGTGTGCGGTGCAGGGCATACGGTTCAGTTTAATTAACTGTTTGCGATGAGGAGGAACAAAAGAAACAGGCAGCCAGATGAAGGTGTGTGCGATATACAACATATGGTTCACTCAGATGAACTGTTTGTGATTAGGCAACACAAAATAAACGGTCAGCCAGATCAAGGTGTGTGCGATATACGACATGCGGTTCACTTGGATGAACTGTTTGTGTTGAGACAAGAGATGAGAAACGGTTCAATATAACAAGATGTGTGTGATACACGGCAAATAGGTCTGTAATCAGAAATGTGTGCGAAGACCGATAAAAACACAGACGGTTGCTGCTAATAAGACGTATGTGATATGCTCTGTCTACACAACATCTATTGGCCATAAGGATGTGAAGAGGCATCCTATATCAGCAAGGACTAGCTGTTCCACCAGTAGCTCATCTAAGAGAACTCTCAAGTTAACTGTGCTCAGGATGGAGCAGCCATCAGATGGGTGACTGGATGAGAAGTTGTCTTGATGTTAATTAACTGATAGGATGGGTCATAAAGGTCCAATTTAATGACCTCTATGATCCATCCCATCAGTTAAATTAACCTCGAGGTCCTTGTTTTTTTAACACATGTTAAAGAAGGTCTACCGCATTACTTTTTAATAATGTGCGATACGTGGCATACAATTGATCCATCCGACCTGTTTGTGATGGAATAAGCCGTGTGTGTTGGCAAACGCTTGCTAGTATTCAACCGTTTGTGATTGATGAATTTATCACCGACGGGTTCCCTAGTGTGGTCCGTGTTCATCTGATCATCATCTACTTCTTGTGGTTGCTCAATGTTCCTTCTATGCTAAGTTTCCATTAATTGATGGCGTTTTATGAACACGCCACCATTTCCCGCCATTTCCTCACCTGTTTCCTGCCACCCAGCAATATTGCGCATAAACCTAGGCGGCACACGACGCACAGAGGCGACAAGCGCAGCCTGTAGCACATCCACCTTTTCCAAGCTTGCCAACCCACCAAAGCGCCGCCTCTGCCATAAACCTCTTCGACAAGGAAAACGAGCAAGGCGCTCCCCGGCAACGCGATGGACGACGCCGTGATGCGCGTCATCGCCAGGGTTGAGAAGACCCTTGGCGCATGGCGCTTGAACACCGCGGATCAAGATAGGCATGTCAGCGCCGACAGACTGTAGCTCGCCGCACAACATGATCGATGGCGCGTCGCAGAGCAAGCTAGGCGCGTCCGTGCCAATAGGCTGCGACTCGCCGCACGGCGAGACCGTTGGAGCACCGCAGAGCGAGAGGCGCGGCGTGCCGCATAGCAAGAGCGGATCCATCAACGCTTGCCTGCTATCGACACGGCGTCACAGCTGGGTACACGTCCCGTCAGTACCCCCATTCCTCGCCAGGAGTGGGCAGAGGCCCTCTGCGCCGTACTTGCACCAGAGGCCGAACGCGCCGTACTTATACCAGACGCCCGCCGTGCCATTCGCATGGGTCACGCCATTCGCCTTGTCTGCGGCCCGCTCGATGCCAACGCCCTAGTCGGTAGGCTCGACCGCCTCCTTGGCCCAGGTGTCCACCTGGGCACAGTAGAGGAACATGGCTGTCGCATCCTCGAGCTGGTGATCTCCGATTGTCGGCGTTTTGGGAACGGGGGTCCCCAGACTTGCCTGCCTGCAGCCTGCGGCATGGCTCAAAGGGGGGCCCATCACGGCCCATCTTCATCAACACGAGCTCAAGACCCTCGCGAGGGGCCAAGCCTCGCGAGGCGGACGACAGGGAGCTTCCTCAGGCTCGGCCTCGTCAGGTTGGCTCGCGAGGAGGCGGAGAGATCAAGGCGGGGTACCTTGCGAGGTGCCCATGACGCAAGCCATGATGACCAAGGGCGCCAGGGGCGCCAGCCAAGCAGGTCCTCCTTTCCTCTTTGGTGCAAAGGAGCAAGCGCAGCGAGAGCATCAAGCAAAGGCGCCCATTTTGGTGCAACAAGACCAGGACCAGTCCAACGGCAGAAGGAAGTCATTGTGGAGCCCAAGCCAAGGCCACCACCAGAGCCTTTGACAGGCGAGGACCAACTTTAGTCAGGATAAGTGTACCAGATGTTCCCCTTCAAAATGACCAATTGTTGGCGCCCTTCCCGCTCATTATTTGGGAAGAGGCCCAGGGCCCTTGCATATAAATAGGACTAGCCACCCACGATGGAGGCATCTGGCATCCAATCGGTAGCTGGAGGCACCTTGAACAGAGAGAGAGAGAGAGAGAGCGACTAAACTCCCCCTAGCAGTTCATCGCACCAGCCAAGAACAGAGCCCTCGCGAGGCTGTTCTTCCTTGTATTGTTCATCACCCCCAGCCCAAGAGGCAATCCACCACACCACAAACCAGAGTAGGGTATTACACCACAATGGTGGCCTGAACTAGTATAAACCTTGCGTCTCTTGTGTTGTTCCTTTCGTAGTTTAGATCCTAGCGAGGCGGCGGGGTGCAGGTAGGTTGAGGGCGAGATCTCCGCGCGCACCCCAGTGTTCGAACCTCAAGGGTCTGCCGGAACCCGAAATCCGACATTTGGCGCGCCAGGTAGGGGTGCGCCGGAATTCGTCTTCCGCCACCCTGTTCTCCATCGACCACCGCATCCATGTCTGACGCTCGTCGGGCCCGCGCCGAGCGCCGAGCCACTCTCTCTTCCCGCGTTGCCCAGACGGCTCCCGTCGGCGGGCGCCCTCGTCGTTCCCCGTCGCCTTCCGTCAACGCCGCCACCGGCCCGGCGGGGAACGAGCAGCAAGCATCGCCCCAAAGATCCTCCGTGAGGCAAGACGGCCGCACTGCTACCCCTCGCCGCCCGGCTGGTTCTTCGTCTCGCGCATTCGCAGCGCTTATGGAGGCTCGAGCTGCGCTCATCGCGCAAATGAGCTCCTGCGCTACCGTCCCGCCGACGACGCTCTGAAGAGTGGCTCGATCGCCGCCGAAGCTTCGTCCGCGCCGCAGGGGCTCCCCGCCGTCTGGGTCCCGCCGCGCCGCACTCCGCCCCGCTGGGCGACGAAGCTCGGGCGCTTTGCCGCCCCTCAAGAAGGCGCCCTGGCCCCAAGGCGCGTGGTCCCTGGGCGGAACTCGCTCCGTCCGGCGCTAGCGCGGCAAGAGCAGAGCTGCCAGGAAGTCCCTTGCCCGCAAGAAGCTGCCCGCGTGCTCCCCGCTCCTGTTCATCGCGACCACGCTCCTGCTCCAGCATGTCAAGACCCCATGCTGCTCCCGGCTGCAGCGCATGGGGACCCGCAAGACCAAGTTCTTCGTCACCCAAGGCCTCCGTGGCCACAAAGCAGCTGCCGTGTTTTCACCCCGAAAGGCGCAGAAGTCGCATGGCCCAAAGAAGTTCAAGATGACCTGCCTCCTCGCTATGATGGTACAATGACCCAAGAGTTCCTCCAGCTCTCACGAGCTGGGCATCAAGCCGCCAACGGAGACGAGAAGGTCATGGCGAACTGGTTTCCCATGGCACTCAAGGACGGGCCCGCACTGCTCTCAACCCGGCCCTGTGCACGATCTCCTCCTCGGGCGAGATGCGCACCCGCTTCATCGCCAACTTCCAAGGTACTCGTGACTGCCACCCGCCGTGGAGCGACATGCGCCAGATCAAGCAAACTGTGGAGACCTCAGAGAAATATATCCAACGCTTCAACAACGCACGCCTCAAGATTCCCAAGGTGACCGAGGAGGCCATCATCTCCGCCTTCTCCGACGGTGTGCGTGACATCAAGATGAAGGAGGAGCTGGCGATGCATGAATACTTGTGCACTTCCTTGGAGTTGTTCAACATGGCGACCAAGTGCGCCAGGGCCGAGGAAGGGTGTCTCTCCCTCCTTGAGCTACCTGCCGCAGACCCAGAAGAGAAGAAGCCCAAGGCCAAGGATGTGAAGCGCAAGGGGGCTGCCGTGCTCGCGGCAGAACCGGACACCAAGCGGCGCAGAGATCAGCCCGAGTCTTCCAAGGGCAGCTGGTACTGCGTGTACCACGACCTCCATACCCACAACACCAGCGAATGTCAAGAGCTCCGAGCCGTGCGAGAAGGGAGGATCGGCCGATGTCCCGACCAAGCAGCGACCGGGCTACGCCGAGGAGGAGGAAGGAACGCAGACGCTGGAAGACCGCGCCCACGCCAAGGGTGGCGTGACCAACCTCGTGAGGATCGCCAAGCGGGACCCGCCTCGTGAGGGAGGCTGAGGATCAACCTCGCGAGGATCGCCTGCAAGGAAACGCAGGCCTCCTCCTCTCGCCACCGCAGCCAAGGAGAAATGAAGACCATCATCGGGACGAGGGGCCGGGGCTTCCAGAGCCACGCCACGATCGCTCAGATCCCGGGCGGAGCTCAAGCCCCACCTCTCAACGATCTTCAAGCAGTTCACCGCAAAGTGAATGCAGTCCCCCATGCTCGGGCCACACGCCTCGTGGTCGGCGGCACCATCACGCTCAGCTCACCGGATCAGCGCAAGTGTGCTGCCACACCGAGTCCTCCCGATGCTTTGCTCCCCAATCATCGCGAACGTGCTAGTCACAAAAACCCTCATCGATGGCGGGGCAGGGCTCAACGCCCTGTCTGTGGAAACGTTCAACAATCTCCAAGTGCCTTACAATCAGCTTTAGCCAACCAAGCCTTTCTCTGGGGTCACCGACGGCTCCACGGTCCCTATCGGGCAGGTTCGCCTCCCTGTCACCTTCGGCGCGCGCGACAACTACCGACCGAGCTCATCGACTTCGACGCCGCCCACATTCGCCGCCATACAACGCCATCCTCGGTACCCAAATACTGGCTGTTCATGGTCAGAACTCCACCATGGCTACAACGCCCTCAAGATGCCGGAAAGTGGTGGAGTCATCACGGTGCCTCGCGAAGAGAAAGACGCGGTGTTCCTCGGAGCGAGCCTTTCAGCCGATCACCGAAGACCCGGATCATGAAGCAGAGGCTTCCCGAGACCGCCCCAAGAAGAAGAAGACATCGTCCGACCCGCCCCTCGTGGCAGGCCCCTCTGTGGTCCAAGCCTCGTGGGGGAACCTCCTTCTATCGATAGGAAAGGCGCCGCCCTCCTCAGCAGGCTCGGGCCTCGAGGGCCACCGACCTTGCTAAGGTCACGAGGGAGGCGCTTGGGCACCACTTGAGGCGTGCTCAAGCACGCTTCTCAAGAAGGAGCAAGGCAAGGAGGCCAAACCTCGGGAGTTCGCCAACGAGGTCATTCAGAGCTGCAGGAGTCAAGAGTCATGAGTGGCAGCCGCCGCCACTCCGCCATGGCACCCCATCCAGCGAGGATGGTGGGCTGCGCTGCGTCAGATCGACATACCTGTGGCTCAACCGAGTGGCATCTCAGAGCGCCTGCCCTCTCGTGGGGGCGCCAAGGTCCGCCCACAGCTATGTTCGCATGCCTTACGGCTTGCCGAAAAGGGCTGCCACGCCAGCCAATACCTCATGAGGTGCATCCCGAGGCTCAAGAGGCCAAGCATTCCGCAGCCCCGGCAGAGATGGAGATGGTCCACAAGGAGCCACCAGCGCCCGAGCCTCCCGAGGCCCCCGAGCCTGGGGCTCGTGAGGATGGGCTCCGCAGCCCACCGAGCCTCACGCGCCAACACCCTTTCGCCTTCAACGCTTATCAGTCACGCCTTTCAAATTTCATTTCACTGGGAGCGCCTTCTGTGGCTGCGTTATTCCTGTGCCGCGTGGGTCCGCCCCTCGGCGTATCCCTTTACTTCATGTTCCTAGCTTATCTTGTTGGGGTGCCCTCGGCTGCATCATCCCTAAGTCGCCGGGCCAGCCCGCGGCATGTATCCTCTCTTGCTTATTTCGGTCATGCGCTCGACCCATCATGCTTGTTATTTGATGCCAATCCATGGCACCTTTTTCTTCGCTCATGTCGACCGCTTGCACGCTAAAGGGGGGTACCAGCATCGCGACTCGTGGCTCCTATCGCTCTCCACCCCTCACCTTCTGCCTTGTCCACGCATCGCGACCGCATACCAAATGACGGCCGAGACCAGCTCGAGGGCCGTGACCCGAGGACGTAGAGCGCCAACATCTAACCAAATCTGCAGGAACACATCACAAGATAAGGCCCAGTGCCAGGCGCAAGCCGCCTTGAGGTAGGGCCCCGTGAGTCCCACGCTGGTCATGGGTGCCCAGATACACCTCGCCAGGCCCTACCGTGCCAGCCCACGTGTCGTATGGGCTATACACGCCCAGGGGCTCCTCCCGAGGGGAGCCCCTCCCACGCACTGCAGGAAGAACCATGCTCCGCTGCCGGTCGACAACACCGCCGAGGAGCGGCTATGCCCAGACACATACGGAAGCACTATGCTCCGCTAGTGATAAAAACTGAGGTGGCCCCGGGCTGCATCAACCTCGTGGAGCCCAGAGCTCTGTCCGCCTCATCGCAACGCCTCCCTCGGGAGTGCCGCGAGGGGCTGGGCACGGGCTGCGCTTGGTCACGCCTGACGCGACGCCACCCAGCCAGCCCCTCGGCCTGGTTCGTCGCAGGCCCCTCCCAAAGCGGAGCCAAGGTACGAAGGCCGCTTGAGCGCCAAGGGGACTCTGAGCATCGCGACTCAGAGCCTAACTGGTCATGTAGCCCTCACCCTTAGTTCCGAAAGGCTAACGGCGGTTGATGTATGCTGGGCCGGGCTCGCAGACGAGAATGGTAGATCCACCCACATCTCACCTCCCTACTTGTTGTTCGTGGCGCTAAGGGGACTCTGAGCATCGCGACTCAGAGCCTAACTTGTCACGTAGCCCCTCACTCCTTGGTCCCGCCCCGGTTTCCGGTCGGGCTAACGGCGGCCGAGGTAGAGCAGTGAGGCTGCGCTCTGGGCGAGAACACAAGTAAGTAGGAAGGAAAAGCGCAAATTTCAAGGAATTCAAAAGCAAATATTACAGTCCATAACTGTTATCATAATGCCAAATGCAAGTTTAAACGCCTCCCCGAGGCATGATACATGTGCAGGAATTAAAAGAAGAACAGGAGCCACAACGGAGTCACTTGTCGGTGGTGGAGCTGCGCTGGAGCGGGTTCGCTTTATGAGTCCGCAGGGGTTGGCAGCACCCGCTTGCTTGGTGTCAAGGCCCGAACTTCCCAAAGAGAGCCTCCGCCACGACCTTTCACGGCCTCAAAGAAGAAGCAGCGCAAGCTCGCCTCTCGCTGGCTCCAAAGAGGCTGTCGAGGTCGACGTTGGGATCGCAAGATAGATGTGGGTGAGGACCCGCGTCGGTCTGCGCAGAAGACAAGACACGCGCCTCGGCCTCACCAGGGGGCCAAGGCCAAGGCTTACATCTTCAAGAGCGCCAACCAGAAGGGAAGCAGCTTGGCGGGCCGCTGTCTGCGCCCGTCAATGGCTCTCCAGCCGCTATCGTAAAGCTCCTCAAAGAAGGTGCGAGCCTTCACCTCCATATCTGTGAAGGCCACGCGATCCTCGGCAAGGACCCGTGCCTTGCCATCCAGCTCGACCTTCCTCGCCTCCAACTTGCTCCAAAGACGCCTAGGCGCTTCACGGCGCTTCTTGAGCTTGGCGTCCCGATCCTTGACGGCCACCTCGCGAGCCATGCCTTCCTCCTGCTCTTGGCGAAGGTGGGCCTCCTTGGCGAGCTGGTCCCGCAGCCCCGCAGCTCTCTCTCCAGCCTTTCCAACGACCTCGACATCGACTACCTCCCCAAGGCGGCGTCATGAGCAGCTTTCGCCCCAAGGACGGCTCTGCTTCGCTCGTCGCAAGCCGCCGAGGCATGGACCAGCGCCGCCCGAATAGAAGGCCGAGCGAATCCAGCCGGCCAGCTCCAGCGCCCGCCACCAGACGGCGAAGGTCGGCGCCCGAAGATCTCGCCGGCCGGTCCAGCCGGCAGCAAGAAGCGATCCGTAACGGGAGGAATCGAGAAACAGCAATGGTGGGTAGGAGGAGAAGGCGGCAGCAGGACCACAATATCCAGAGGCGGAGCTCTTTGCCCCAACGGCCGTGGTGGCAGCGTCGGCAAGGAACCTCAGAGCCGCTGGGCTGGGGGCTGAGCTCGCCCACTGGCTCAGCCAGCCGCGTGAGGACGACCGGGCAAGAGAGGCCCGTGCATCGCGGTCACCTTCTGTCACGGGCAGAGGCGCTGCCCCAAACGGAACCTCAGGAGACCCCTTCGGCTTCTTTGCCGTGGGCGCCATCCTAGCTAAGAGATACAAACGTCAAGCCTCAGCGGCAAAACAAGAAATAAGGTAGGAATCGAGCACTTACTAGTCGTCGCTCGCGAGCTCGAGCGAGCCAGCTACAAGGATCAGCCTCAAGGAGCTCGGGAGCAGGAGGCGCGCCTGCGGATCGCCTCGGGGCCGGGGTAGACCCACGGGGGATCAGCTCGGTCCTGTCCTTCTTTGGGATCAGGGGCAAGCTCCCGCCGCCCTGCTCATCATCATCTTCATCATCGTCGTCGCTCGGTGAGAGGCGGAGAACGCGGGACTTGCGCCGAGGGAGGGGCCCTCGACTCTCCGTCGGTCGCCTCGGAGTCGAGCCCTCCTTCCCGCTCCCCTTCTCCCTTCTCTTCGCTGGAGTCGCTGGAGGACACGCCCACCGGGTCCTCGGAGCCTCCTGCACGGGCCCGCCCCGCTGAAGACGGGCATGGACTCCACTACCGCCCCCGAGTCGTCAAGAAGGAACAGGGCGAGGAGCCCTCCAACCTCGCCAGTCGCCTCACCAAAGATTGGAGAACCGCAGCAGGTCTTCATCGCCAAGACCATGGGCTCGGGTGGGGCCTCCACATCGGAAGTGAGTACTAACAAAGCGGAGCCAAATGGTGCTCCAGGAATTCCCTCAGCAGCGATGCGCCAGTCAGCTTCGCCGCCGCCATGTTGGCCGGCCTCAGATCCATGTCCATCTTCTCCAACACCGGCCTCGCGCGGGGGTCCACGAGCTCCACTCGAGACCAATCGTCGGAGTGCGTGGGGTGCTCCGTGGGCAAGATTAGCCAAGGGTGGATGCGCCCAACATCTACCAAGACCCACTTGCTCCTGAAGCCCTCAATCCTCTTCCCGGGGTTCGAAATGGCGATGGAGCTACCGTACGCGACGAAGCTCGCGCATGCAGAGAGGGAACCACGAGAGGTCCGGAGGGAGAAATAGTGGTGCAGCAGGGCCACTGAGGGCTGCACCCCGATGTGAGCCTCGCAATAGTAGGCGAAGATCGCCA
Source organism: Aegilops longissima (assembly GCA_021605205.1). Classification (NCBI taxonomy): domain Eukaryota; kingdom Viridiplantae; phylum Streptophyta; class Magnoliopsida; order Poales; family Poaceae; genus Aegilops; species Aegilops longissima. Next base: position 478,462,243 of record CM038677.1, on the reverse strand, counting down.
GAAGGAGGACAGAGTTGGGGTGGAGATGCAGAGCTTGTAGCTTGTAATGGCGGAGGACAGAGAAGACGAACTCAGAAAAGGGAGGCATCAGACCGGCAACAATGGCGCTTACAAAGACCGGATAAAAGGTGCTCCCTTGGCCCTCAAGGAGGGCGGAGCTGGCCTTGAACACCTTCGCCTCATCGATGTCCTACGCCGCCGCCATCTGGCACACCCGGGCAAGGCTCGCCTCCGACACGTTCGGCGAGTCCAGGGCAGGCGAGTACCAAGCTCCGCCGGGTTCAGCGAGGCGCCATGCCTTGCTAGGGCGTCAATGGAGTGGATCTCAAGATTTCGGAGGCAGGAAGGAGAGGCGCAAGAAAGGGATCCGAGCAGAAACCGAGAAAGCAAGGAAGCAAAGCCTAGGCGACGCCGCCTTTATCAAACTCAAAGGTTGCTAAAGCACTGTCGTGGTTCTAAGTCCGACAAGAGAATGGGGGTAGGTTTGGAGAGGCAAGATCCTAGCTATGGAGTAGTTGTATACGCAAGAGTTTTACGAGTTCAGCCCTTCTCGGAGGAAGTAATAGCCCTACGCCTCGGAGCCCAAGGCGGTCGATCGGATTATCTGCGTATGTGTTACAGAGGTGCGAACCCTTCTACCTGGAGGGGGGTGGCTTATAGAGTGCGCCAGACCCCAGCCAACCCACGTAGTAGAGGGTTTACAGGTGCGTTAAAGCTAGGCGTTCTTGGTAACGCCTACATAAAGTATCATTAAGGTCATAAAGACTATTTAACTACAGCACCGCTTTGGACACCGAGTGGCTCTTGGACTCTTGGTGGTCGAGTGGGTCTTCATAGTCGAAAGTGTCTTTGAATCTGTCGAGTGGAAGCCTACCAGTCGATCGAAGGCTGCTTCTCTTGTAAATGTCCTTGTGGAGGGTACCTTTGGGCAGGTCTATGACCCTACCCTGTACATGACTTCATCATTAGCCCCTGAATGGATCGAGGTTTGAGTGAGGAAGGAGTTGATAATCTTTCCGACCTGTTCTTCGTGTTGTGAGGCGTCTTACTCGATCAACGACCTTTTAGTGATGGCATCAACTTCTCTTTCATCGCTTTGATCCATTCTTCACGCTTGTCGAGTGAACTTTAGAACTGAGAGGATTTCAAGCGATGGATCCGAGGAAATCTGTTATCCGGACGAGTTGTTCTGCGGTTAGCGGATTTCGCGATCCGAATTTTGGGAAGCGCGAAGCGGAGAATACCGCGCAATCGGATGGGATAAGACGATGACGCCTCGATCCTCGCGCCGCTTTTTTCGCCACGTATCGTGCGCGCTACCGCTTCTTGGGGATTGCGACGGATTGTTTGGGCCTACCGTCAGCCACTCGAAGCGACCCCATATAAAGCGTTGGACCGGCATTTTGAACAAGGCCTCCTCGCATTTCTCCTCTCCGCCTCAAAAGTTTCTTGCCACGCTCCGCCCGTCCAGCGTCGAAGCTTGGTAGTTTTCGCCGCCACCATGGTGAAGGACAAGACCGCCACCGAACAGTGAAGAAGACGGCGCGAAGGCCAAGGGAGAGCGCCACCGGGCGGTTCCTCTTCATGTCCAAGCTGCCGCAGGCTGGGTCCAAGGAGATCGGATCCGGTCCGACCATCACCGAGAAAGATCTCACCGATCTGCCAACGAAGGACTGATCCCCATGGGTCGGCGAGACTTCCGGCACGGAGTGGCAACCGCAGCCTGAAGAGGGTGAGTCGCCCTCCTGCCACCCACGAGATAAGGGGTTTTCTGCCGCCAAATCCTTTTTTTCGGGGTTTTGAACTTTTTGGAGCGCAACTCCACCATTTCACCCAAACTCCATTGTGTATCTTGTTGCTTTCGCTTCTCATGAGAATTTCTTGGGTTGTCGACCGCATTGGGGTCTTTTTCACACATATTCACCGTCGCTCTCAGACGGTGAAGAAAACGAGTCCGAATGACGAGAGGACCCAAGTAATCCAAATGTGTAGGGGACTCGGGGTCCGATGAGGGGAAGAGCGCCTTTCAGCTATGACTCTCCCGACTTCGGTTAGAGGGTGGCAATCGACCTGGTTTTATCGCCAAGACCAGCCGACGCCAAGCAGCGACCGGCTCCCTCCTTTCTCCATGAGTCGAGTGAATGCCATCTTCTCTCAAGGTGTTACCAGAGGAGAAGGCCCAAGTAAAGCTGCTGATGGAGCGTAGTCCAGCTTATTCGCGATGGGGTGACCGCATGGATCTCCGGAGGTTTTTCTCCGACGGCGATTCAGCCACTCCAATACCGGGTCATCCGATGTGGATGTACTCTAGTACGGATGATACCACTCGGGTCCATCCGGAGGAGGTTGATGATGCCATCTCGAGAAGTGGATGACTGCCATCACAGGAATAAAGACAACCTCATGAGAGCTAGGAGGATTCCACCACTCGACCAGAATTACCAACCAGACAAGGTATCATCGCTGATCTCCGACTGTGATTCTGCTGCATTCATCCTGTTTTGATGTCAATTTTGTCGACTGACTTTCACCTTGTTTTGTTGTATTCTAGGTCACCACTGAGATGTACTCGATGCCCAACGGGGCGCAGGAAGCAGCCGAAGAAGAAGAAGGAAGTGGAGGTGAGAGTCCGAAGGAATGGGAGTCCGACGGCGAGGAGGACGAGGAGGATGATGGCTCTGATGATGAGGAGGAGGAGGAAGAAGAGGAGGAAGACGTCGACCCTCCTCGCTCGGAGGGAAGATCCAAGTTGACGCACGACCCGGCGGCCGGGCGCGGTAAAGCTGTTGTGCCCACCTGGTCACGACGGCGACCTAGGACAACTTCTCCGCGCCCGATCGAGAAGCCGCCAAGCAACCTCGAGCCACGCCGCCAAAGCCGCGAAGGCCCCGCCAAGATGCGAATGGTCATCCCCACCATCTCCGGGTAACCCACGTAACCTTGTATTTCCTTTTTCAACATGAGTGAACTTTTGGTCGACTTGATGACCGATCAGCCGACTCTTGAAATCTCTGCGCCGCTACCTCCGAGACTTCACCAAGCACGATGATCGGAAATGGAGGATGCGCCACTTCCAATCTTGGTAAGATCTCCGAGGTGTCACTTTTAGCCGATCGAGCTTTTTAGTCGATTGGGCTTCCATGTTTACTCGATCTCTCTTGTAGTTCCGCCACGCTATTGATCTCCCGATGATGACGAGGAAGCGCCATTGAGGAAGAGGAGGAACAAGAAAGTGCTCACGGCAAGGCTGCTCAAGTCACGGCGACTCTGAGACGCTGATTTCGAAGGAGGCAATCCCACTGGACTTCAGATATTTTTTGTATCACCGACAAGTGCCCGACCCACTTCGCCGATCGCTGATCCACCATCTCTTTTGCTACACACCACGTCCCGAAGACCAAGTAAGTGCTGCTAAGGAGGCCATACGCCAGCAGGGATCATGATGGAGCAGGTGAAAGCGGCTCGAGAGGCAAGTCAGCGACCTATGATGCCGCTTCAGCTCTCGAGCAATGTCCAAGTAAGTTAGTCGTCGCTCCGCTTTGTTAGGATATACTATCTGAAACCGCTTTCTTGGAGATTTATATCTGACACCCACCGGGTGTGTGTGTCGTTGAACTTTTGTGGGGCACGCTGAGTGCACCCCATCGGTGTAGTCCCCGAGACTATGGTCGATCGCGTGCGATCGGCTATAGTCTTTATGCTGTGATCTTCTTCACTCGACCGGACGGACCAAGTCGAATGGAATCAGAAACCGGTGGGGGCACGCTAAGTGCACCCACTAGGTGTAGTCCTCGAGACTATGGTCGACTGCGTGCAGTTGACGGTAGTCTAGAGAACTGTTTTTTTTCTCTCTGCGGTTGACCGCTGACAATTAGCCATGTTTTTAGAATCATAACCTTTTTGCCTCTTTTGGTCGACTGATCGAACCAAATTGGTAAACCAGTGGGGGCACGCTGAGTGCACCCACTGGGTGTAGTCCCTAGACTCTTTGTCGAATGTTTTATTCGATCGTAGTCTTAGAAATGCTACTATTTTTCCTTAGTCACCGGAAGTGATCTGTCTTCCGTTGGTTGATTCTTTGTAGAAATCTTGCGAGCTTGTGGCTCGCTATATCGAGAGTTAGAGAAAAGCAGATTCAGCTCAACCTAGATTTGAAGCTTGCTCAGAGAATTTGCGTAGGCAAAGGATGAAGCAAAAGGTATGGCTGGTGAGAATTTTGACGATCGCCTCTGTTTTCTGCTCATTCTCAACTTTGTTCTCATTGTTGCTTTGGAGATAAACTGGAAGAGACTTTGAAGAAGAAGGACCTTGACCTTGCAGAGGCATGTATATGCTTTGGAGAAAACAAAGCTCATTGAAGAGAAGCTTGCCTCACCGACAAACTTGAAGATGAAAATGCCAAGCTGAAAGCCTCTCTTGACGCTGCTAACAAGGAAGTCACCGATGAAGAACGACAAGAATGTTCTGTCGACAAGGTTGGCCACCAAGGGAAGCGAAACGACCGAGATTTATCTTGAGGGTTCGCCAAGAAGCTGTTTCTCATGCTTGAAGGTAATCTCTTTTATCCAACTGTCTTGCTCTCACCGGCTCATCACATGATCTTCATTTTGAGTCCGAGTTGTGTTTTCAGAATTCTGCCAAAACTTTGAAGAAGAAACCACGAGTGGAAACCAGCTTGGACCCCATCAACTCTCCCGTGAAGGACGGTTGCTATGAATGTGCTCCGATCGAGTCTCGCGTTGCTAGCGTGGTGGATTATCTTGCTCGATCGAAAGTTGCAAAGGTCGCGGATCGACTCGACTCTCTCGCCGTAATGCACTCGTCCGAATGATCTTGAATCTCGATGACTCGATCAATGAGATTCCAAGTCGAGTGCAAGAATGGAAAAGTCATCTGCCGGTGTGGTGCTGATGTTGCTCTATCTCTGGTTCGTGTCCACCGCAAAGAAGCGCAAGAGGACAAGCTGGTGTCTCTCAAGGTTGCCAATACCAGGAAGCATGACTTCAGATCTTTCATGGAGACTTTCATCGCTCTCGCTACCCGATTGTTGACGGAATCGACCTCGACCAGTTTGTTGCACCTTCTAGTCCTCCGCCGGAGGAGTAAAAACTTCTAAGTCCCACTTTAAATTTGCCTCGAATGCGAGTGGTTTCAGAATCGATAAACTTTAATGTGCTTAACGCCTGAGCGCCTTTGGATCCGTAGGACATTTATCCGAACTTGGTTTTTCCTTTAATCATGCTTTGCTTGCATTCGAGAGAACTTTATTCCTCATTCGGAAGATATACCGTTGAAATTCCAATCGACTTGTGCTTCATTTATCCTGCAGGTAGAGGTGAAACACAGACTGCGACTGACCTTGTCATCCTTACGGATCGGGACGAACCGCATGTTGTGCTTGTGGCGAAGCTCCAAAGGAGGAGGTAGTAGTCGACCTGCACCTCGTCGTCCTTGCGGATTGGGATGGACCGCACGTTGTACTTGTGGCGAAGCTCCGAAGGAGGAGGCAGCAGTCGACCTGCACCTCGTCGTCCTTGCGGATTGGGATGGACCGCACGTTGTACTTGTGGCGAAGCTCCGAAGGAGGAGGTGGCAGTCAACCTGCACCTCGTCGTCCTTGCGGATTGGGATGAATTCCTTACTTAGACGAGCACTGGGCTGCAGCTAAGCCTCCGAGTGGGAGGTTTGCTCTCCACTCGGTAGGATTTTTATTACTTAGGCGAGCATTGGGCTGCAGCTAAGCCCCCGAGTGGGAGGTTTGCTCTCCACTCGGTAGGATTTCTATTACTTAGGCGAGCATTGGGCTGCAGCTAAGCCGCCGAGTGGGAGGTTTGCTCTCCACTCGGTAGGATTTTTATTACTTAGGCGAGCACTGGGCTGCAGCTAAGCCCCCGAGTGGGAGGTTTGCTCTCCACTTGGTAGGATTTCTATTACTTAGGCGAGCACTGGCTGCAGCTAAGCCCCAGTGGGAGGTTTGCTCTCCACTCGGTAGGATTTCTATTACTTAGGCGAGCACTGGTCTGCAGCTAAGCCCCCGAGTGGGAGGTTTGCTCTCCACTCGGTAGGATTTCTATTACTTAGGCGAGCACTGGGCTGCAGCTAAGCCTCCGAGTGGGAGGTTTGCTCTCCACTCGGTAGGATTTCTATTACTTAGGCGAGCACTGGGCTGCAGCTAAGCCCCTGACTGGGAGTTTTGCTCTCCACTCGGTAGGATTTTTATCGCTTTGGATGTTTAAGGCGAATCCTTGGGCTGTTATAAGCCCCCGAGTGGGAGGCTGGCTCGCCACTCGGCAGGGTTTGAATACTTAGGCGAGTACTTGGACTGCAGCTAAGCCTCCGAGTGGGAGGCTGGCTCGCCACTCGGTAGCATTTTGGATACTTAGGCGAGTACTTGGACTGCAGCTAAGCCTCCGAGTAGGAGGCTGGCTCGCCACTCGGTAGGATTTTGGATACTTAGGCGAGAACTTGGACTGCAGCTAAGCCTCCGAGTGGGAGGCTGGCTCGCCACTCGGTAGGATTTTGGATACTTAGGCGAGTACTTGGACTGCAGCTAAGCCTCCGAGTGGGAGGCTGGCTCGCCACTCGGTAGGATTTTGGATACTTAGGCGAGTACTTGGACTGCAGCTAAGCCTCCGAGTGGGAGGCTGGCTCGCCACTCGGTGGGATTTTGGATACTTAGATGAGTACTTGATCAAGCTAAGCCTCCGAGTGGGAGGATGGCTCGCCACTCGGTAGGATTTTGAATACTTAGGCGAAGCGGATTCGCAGCTAATCCCCGAGTGAGAGACCTGCCTGCACTCGGAAAGGATTTTTTACAAACTTAGGCGAATCGGATTCGCGACTAAGCCACCCACTGGGGTAATTTCAACAAAAAGCAATAACAATCACCGGGAAAATTATAACATTCTTGTCTTGGATAAACAAACTACAAAAGTACTTTTATTACATCTCAACCGAGTGAGTTTTAAGTGTAAAAGGCGGAGCAGCTCCGCGTTCCAAGTTCGACGCTCGTCGATCCGGCGATCGACGTTGTAGAGATGATATGCCCGCTGTGGAGGACTCTCATGACGATGAAGGACCTTCCCAAGTAGGAGCAAGCTTGTGTGGTTTCATTGATCCACTCGGAGGACCAAATCTCCTCTTGGAAGGCTCGACTCTTCACATTTCGGCATGGAATCGACGCAAGTCTTGCTGATAGATAGTCGAGCGGATCAAGGCCATCTCTCTCTCTTCTTCCAAGAGGTCGACTGCATCTTGCCGGGCTTGTTCCGCTTCTTCTTCAGAGTATAGCTCGACTCGAGGCGCATTGTGAAGCAGGTCACTCGGCAGAACTGCTTCAACTCCATAGACCAGGAAGAATGGAGTTCTCCCAGTCGACCGATTAGGAGTGGTCCTCAATCCCTAGAGAACTGATGGAAGTTCGTCGACCCAAGCTCCTGCCGCGTGTTTGAGATCACGCACTCAGCCGAGGTTTTAGCCCTTTGAGAATGAGGCCGTTTGCACGTTCTGCTTGTCCATTCGACTAAGGATGAGCCACTGAAGCATAGTCGACCTGCGTGCCTTGAGAGGCGCAGAAGGCTTTGAACTTGTTATTATCGAAGTTTGACCCATTGTCGGTGATGATGCTATGCGAACTCCATATCTGAATATCAACTCTCCGATGAAACCGATAGCGAGGCATGCATCGAGGTTCTTGATGGGCTTGGCTTCGATCCACTTGGTGAACTTGTCGACTGCTACTAGCAAATGGGTGAAACCGCTTCTGCTAGTTCCCAACGGTCCAATCATGTCCAATCCCCAAACAGCGAAGGGCCAAACGAGTGGAATGGTCTTCAAGGTTGAGGCTGGCTTGTGCGACATGTTGAATAGAACCGACATCCTTCACACTTGTCGACTATTTCTTTTGCCATTTCATTTGCTTTCGCCAAGAAAATCCGCGCCAAGATGCTTTAGCCACAATGGTCCGAGAGGACGATGATGGCCACAGTCCCCGAGTGGATATCCTCAAGAATTATCTCGACCTTCTTCTCGCGTGATACACTTCTCGCCAACTCGATCGTGCTTTCTCGTATAATTGTCCCTTGATCACCAGAAAGGCCTTGGATCGACAGACGATCCGTCAAGCCTCTTCTTCATTCTCCGGGAGCTCTTTCCTTAGGATATACGCAATGTACGGCACTCGTCTCGATCGGGAGTGACGACCACAACTTCCATAATCAGGTCGACCACGGCCGGGACCTCAACTTCACCGGATCATTGGCACTCTTTTGCTCAAGAGGGCTTCTTCAGTGAAAGGATCCTCCTGCACCGATGGAGCATGAATGTGTTCCAAAATACATTACTAGGAATGGCTTCCTCTTGGACCCTATCTTCGCCAAATCATCCGCAACTTGATTTTTCAATGGGGTATATGATGAAGCTCTAACCCTCGAATTTCTTCTCCAAATTTCTCATCGCATTACAATAACTCTGTCATAGCTGGGCTTTTGACATCCCACTCCTTCATCACTTGATTAACAACTGCACCCAAGTCGCCATAGACCATAAGGCTGACGACGCTGAGTGAAATGGCCATGCGCAACCCATACAGAGTGCTTCATATTCTGCTTCGTTGTTGGAAGAATCAAAGTGAATCGAGAACATACTTGAGCCTATCTCCTCGGGGAAACCAATACAACCCCTGCACTGTAACTGTTCAACATCTTGAAACCATCGAAAAACATAGTCCAATGTTCCGAGTGAACTTGGGTCGGAAGTTGCTGTTCAGTCCACTCGGCGAGGAAATCTGCTATTGCTTGGGACTTGATGGCTTTTTTGCCTCGAATTTGATATCAAGGGAAGGAGTTCAATCGCCCATTTTGCCACTCGACCGCTTGCATCTCTGTTATGAAGAATTTCCGACAAAGGGGTGTCGTCGACGATCGTAATGGAATGATCGGAGAAATAATGAGCAACCTTCTTCGTGGTCATATAGATCCCATAAACAAGCTTCGATAGTGAGGGTATCTTTGCTTTGATGGGGTCAAGATTGAAAAGATAATAAACTGGGCGTTGAACTTTGAAGGTTTTTCCTTCTTCTTCCGCCGACCGTAAGTACGGCATCGACGACTTGTCCAAGAGCTGCAATGTAAAGCAGCAAAGGCTCCTTGCTGATTGGAGCAGCAAGCACCGGTTGGTGGAGAGCGAGCTTTGAGCTCGCAAACGCTGCATCAGCTTCTAGAGTCCACTTGAACTTGTCTCGATTTCTTCATCACGGTAAAGAGGCAATGCCTTTTCACCGAGGCGAGGGATGAATCGACTTAAAGCGCCAAGCATCCAAAGAAGTTTCGGACATCGCACACGCATTGTATGCTTCATTCGGAGTATGGTGCCAACCTTTTCGGGTTAGCATCGATTCCTCGCCGAAACGAAAACCGAGTAACTTTCCACCGTGAACTCCAAATGTACACTTTGATGGATTAAGCTTGATATCATACCTCCTGAGATTGGCAAATGTTTCAGCAAGGTCAGTCAACAGGTCGGAACCCTTTCGTGACTTGACCACTATATCATCCATGTATGCTTCCACATTCCGACTGATTTGAGTGAGCAAACACTTCTGAATCATCCTCATGAATGTGGCTCCGGCATTCTTGAGACCGAATGGCATGGTGACATAACAGAAGCACCCGAATGGAGTGATGAACGCTGTTTTAATCTCATCGGGTCCATACAGACGGATCTGATGGTACCCGGAATAGGCGTCTAAAAAAGACAACCTCTCGCATCCCGCAGTTGAGTCGACTATTTGGTCGATGCGAGGAAGAGGGAATGATCTTTCGGGCAGGCCCGATTGATATGCTTGAAATCGATGCACATGCGCAACGACTTGTCCTTCTTGGGGACCATGACAACGTTGGCGAGCCACTCGAGTGGTAGATCCTCGGATGAACTCTGCTGCTAAGAGCCGAGCCACCTCCTCGCCAATGGCCTTTCTTCTTCGACGGCGGACCGCCAAGATACTCTTTAACTGGTTTGAATTTTGGGTCGACTCAGAGGCGATGCTCAGCCAGCCCCAGAACACCCGCATGTCGGCAGCTTCCATGCAAAGATGTCCCAGCCTCATGGAGGAACCGGATGAGCGCTTCTTCCTATTTTGAGTCGAGTGTTGTTGAGATGTTGGTCGGAGCAGCATCGGGATCACCGGGTGAATGTGAACCTGTTTCGCCTCGCCATCGACCGAATGCTGACTCAGAAGCGGCTTCTTAGCTCGCAACAAATCACTCGGATCTGCAGTTTTCGATACTCTTGTAGATCTACCATCGCTAATCGAGCATCGGCGATCTTAGAGCCTTTCGAAGCACTCTTACGCCTTCTTCCGATTGCCGTGATAAAGATCACGCCCTTGGGACCAGGCATCTTCGCTTAAGATACACGTAACATGGTCGGGCCATGAAACGTGCATAAGCTGGTCTCCCGAATAGCGTGATAAGCGCTCTGGAAATCCACGACTTCAAAGGTCAACTTTTCTTTCCGGAAATGCTTTGAATCACCAAAAACTACATCAAGAGCAATTTGGCCGAGTGACTCAGCCTTCTTTACAGGAATGACTCCGTGGAAGCTCATGTTACTGGTACTGAGTCTGGACATCGGAATGCCCATCCCTTTCAACGTCTCCGTATAATATATTCAGACCACTACCACCATCCATCGACTTTGGTCACCGAGTGCCTTCGACAACTGGGTCGACCACCAATGCTTGCCTCCCAGGGGTGGCAATGTGCGTCGGGTGATCAGACTGGTCGAATGTGATGGCGGTCTGGGACCATTTCAGATAATTGGGAGTTGCCGGAGCAACCAAGTTTACTTCCCGATTGATAACCTTCAATCGACTTTTGCTTTCGACGCCGGCAAAAATCATCGTGGTGGAATTGACCGGGATATCCACCATCACCGCTCATCTCTATCCTCAACTTTGTCTCTCCTTATCCTTATCCTTGGACCGTTTCCCTTGAACTGCTGAATCAAGAGCCGACATCGTCGAGTGGTATGTTTCGGTAAATGAGTTTACCCTCTTCATCTTTCTTTGTATGAATATGACATGGTAAATCCAACACGTCGTTCCCATCCTGGTATTTCACCTTCTTAGGGTTCCAAGGACCTTTGGGTTTCCCCTTGAACTTTCCTGGGGTGACTGCCAAGGCCTCTCCGGGAGCCGCTGGCTCGGCTTTGCGCTTCGCTTCGATTGAATTTCCTCCGCCGTCTCATTGGCGGCTGATTTATATTTACCACTCCGGAGCCGATCCTCTTCTTCACCATGTGCATATTTGGTGGCAATCTCCATCATCCGACTCAGGGTCATATCTCCGGTTCGACCAAATTTCAAACTCAATTCTATGTTCTTGACACCTTCCTTGAAGGCGCAGACTGCCTGGTGATCAGATACATTCTCGACTGTGTGGTGCAAAGTGATCCACCTCTGGATGTAATCTCTCAAGGTTTCACTCGACTTCTGCACGCACGACTGCAACTCTGTCAAACCTACCGGTCGCTTGCAAGTTCCTTCAAATGTCTGACAAACACTCGGGCAAGATCTTCCCAAGTGTAAATCACTGGTGCTAATCGATTCAACCACGCTGGCTGAACCCTCCAACATAAGAGGTAAATGCTTCATGGCTACCTCATCGCTGCCACCGCCGATCTGAACCGCCACTCGGTAATCTTCAAGCCAAGTGTCGCTTGGATTCTCCGAAGAACTTGCTGACTCCAATCGCCAACCTTGAAGTTGGGAGGAATCACCGTGGCCCTGATGGCTCTGCTGAAACACTCGGTCCCAAGACATGAACTCTACTCATCGAAGGAACATCTCTATCATGGCCGCCTCGGTGAGCTCTATTCTGTCGACCAAACCTTGAACGATAATGGATCTCGCATCAAAGCCTGGTTCCACAGGGTCGACCGAACTCTTTGCCAAAGACTGCTTTGGCGTCTGTCGTCCCGCTGCCGAGGAGCGTATGATCCACCCCTTGGGGGAGGAGTGGGCACTCGACGTCGATCGTTGCGATCGAATCGGTGCTCATATTGCTCGCGGCCCTTGTATTGATCATCACACCGGCCCCCACGTTCCTCACGCCTCGGGGGCGATCTTGGACTATGGGCCGACTGGAATGAATTCGCAGCGACAGATCGGCTGTGAACCCTGTTCCGCGATCGATACAACTGAGTTTTGATCTCCTGCCACCCGGAGCAAATCCTGATTTGCTGCAAACCTCTACCTGCCTCCGATCGAAGGCTGAATTGACTCGCTATACGGTGGCAGCCGCTAAATTCTGAATCGGAGTTTGATATACCGGTTGGCGGTTAAAGAGTGGCGTCGATTGGATTCAGGAACCCTCGGTCACAGACGCTCGTCGAGTACTCGCTGAAGATTCTCGGTCGAGTCGCGCCAGCCAAAGTTGGCTAGCGCGCATCCTCCAAGGCGCGAGCCTCGGGGTTTCTCCAATGATAGGAGTGTGAAGTCCATCCATGTTCCGACGACGAAGCTCCTCCCTCCGGAGCGAAGTGAGGGGCTCGCAAGTACTCTTCGTGGGCTTGCACCGATCGCTTCCACCGCCACCTTCGTTGGTGCCGTGAATCGAGGGGACTGCGTGGTCCATCGACCATCGTAACCTCTGCCGCGGGTCATCGCTATCGCATTCGGACGCTGTCTCTCACGGAGCCGGTCGGCAGTCGAACAGTAGTAGAGAGATTCGTCGGGCTCGATCGTCGCGACTTGGGAGATGGCCGAATGGCGGGCCACCGCATGCCTCACCCACCGCTGAAGCCTCGACCGACCGGAACGCTTGCGCCGGTGGGAGACTGGGAGTGAAGACAGCGCAGGAGCCGACCCATACTGGGTCGACGGTTGCCGCAGGAGGACGCCGCGGACACACGCGCGAAAGTGCATCGCCCCGCGGATGGGGAGCGCGTCCACGTCGAGTGGAGCCTCCTGAAGCTGCGGAGTCGTCGGCGACGAACGTGAGCGCACCAAACGGATCTCGTGGCCGTCGACCGAACTCCACCAAACCATGATGCCGAGATCGAGAGAATCCCAACTTCTCCAACAATTAAGCTAGAACACCGCCCCACGGTGGGCGCCAACTGTCGTGGTTCTAAGTCCGACAAAGAGAATGTGGGGTAGGTATGGAGAGGCAAGATCCTAGCTATGGAGTAGTTGTATACGCAAGGGATTTACTGAGTTCAGCCCTTCTCGGAGGAAGTAATAGCCCCACGCCTCGGAGCCCGGAGGCGGTCGATCGGATTATCTGCGTATGTGTTACAGAGGTGCGAACCCTTCTACCGTGGAGGGGGGTGGCTTATATAGAGTGCGCCAGACCCCAGCCAGCCCACGAGTAGAGGGTTTAAGGTGCGTTAAAGCTAGGCGTTCCATCGTAACGCCACATAAAGTATCATTAAGGTCATAAAGACTATTTAACTACAGACCGTTTGGACACCGAGTGGCTCTTGGACTCTTGGTGGTCGAGTGGGTCTTCATAGTCGAGTGTCTTTGAATCTGTCGAGTGGAAGCCTACCAGGTCGACTGGAAGGCTGCTTCTCTTGTAAATGTCCTTGTGGAGGGTACCTCTGGGCAGGTCTATGACCCTACCCCAGGTACATGACTTCATCAGCACCCACGTCCAATCAACCGCCACGCAGTGCCCAAGGCCGCAGGCTGTTAGGGCCCGCGGCGCTTCGCGCTTGCCCCTTCGCGGCCAAGTCCAGGCGCGCCTTGGGCCCGGGGGCTACTGTCGGTGTTCTGGGAATGGGGGTCCCCAGACTTGCCTGCCTGCGGCATGGCTCAAAGTGGGGCCCATCACGGCCCATCTTCATCAACACGAGCTCAAGACCCTTGCGAGGGGCCAAGCCTCGCGGGGCGGACGACAGGGAGCTTCCTCAGGCTCGGCCTCGTCAGGCTAGCTCACGAGGAGGCGGAGAGATCAAGGCGGGGTACCTCGCGAGGTGCCCATGACGCAAGCCATGACGACCAAGGGCGCCAAAGTGGCGCCGCCAGCAGATGTCCTCCTTTCCTCTTTGGTGCAAAGGGAGCAAGCGCAGTGAGAGCATCAAGCAAAGGCATCCATTTCGTGCAACAAGACCAAGACCAGTCCAACGGCAGGAAGGAAGTCATTGTGGAGCCCAAGCCAAGTCCACCACCAGAGCCTTTGACAGGCGAGGACCAACTTTAGTCAGGATAAGTGTACCAGATGTTCCCCTTCAAAATGGCCAACTGTTGGCGCCCTTCCCGCTCAATATTTGGGAAGAGGCCCAGGGCCCTTGCATATAAATAGGACTAGCCACCCACGGTGGAGGCATATGGCATCCAATCGGTAGCTGGAGGCACCTTGAACAGAGAGAGAGAGAGAGCGACTGAACTCCCCCTAGCAGTTCATCGCACCAGGCAAGAACAGAGCCCTCGCAAGGCTGTTCTTCCTTGTATTGTTCATCACCCTCAGCCCAAGAGGCAATCCACCACACCACAAACTAGAGTAGGGTATTACACCACAATGGTGGCCCGAACTAGTATAAACCTTGCGTCTCTTGTGTTGTTCCTTTTGTAGTTTAGATCCTAGCGAGGCGGCGGGGTGCAGGTAGGTTGAGGGCGAGATCTCCGCGTGCACCCCACTGTTCGAACCTCAAGGGTCTGCCGGAACCCGAAATCCGACACCGATGAAATAGCCAACTTGGAGCTCGAGATCACGCTCCAGATGTACCGCTAGCATGTTGACCGCTTGGACAAACGCCTGCACGAGTTTAGGCAGAACCAAGAGCTACCGTAGGCAAGGGCTGCTAGTCATGGTCTCATGGACGCGTTTTATTTTGTTGAGTCGTTTTGACGTGGATAGCTATGTATTCACAACAATCATAGTATTGCTCTGTTTATTGCTCTGTTTCAATATGTTTACTCTATATTCCGTTCTTATATGTTCTGTTTCAGTGTGTGTATATACGCTGTCCATTCTGTATATGTGGATGAGAACAACTAGATTCAAATTAGTATACAAAAAAGATAGAAAATGGAATTCATAATATATATATATATATATATATATATATATATATATATATATATATATATATATATATATATATATTGTTCAAGAGTTCATCACAGAATATATATATATATATATAATCATCACATATACGTAATGATACTTAACTACTAGGTACAATGCATAAAATTGAAAACGAACAATACTAAAACTAATAATCGCTCATGGGGCCAGTATTCCGGCAGCCCCTCGCCAGCAGCTCCCTGGTGCGCGGCGTCTTCCCAGTGCAGATGCAGTACTCCGCCTCCTCCGCCTCGTAGCGCTCGATGTACCGATCTGCCTCTTGCTGGCGGACGAGCGCGAACGATCTTGCCATTTCGTTGGGCGCCCACCGTAGCTCCTCGTAGGTGGCATGCTGGAGCTTATCGGCCCACCTCCACGCAGCGACGAGGCGCCCAGTGCCTTCGACCTTCCTCGTGAAGTACCCGTCTTCGTACACCTCCTCCTCATGACGACGCGCCCGCCCCCAAAGCTCCGTCGCCTCCTTTTTTCCAGGCGGCATCACGGGCTTCACAGGCTTCTTGAACGCCACTTGCCTTGCTTTCTCAGCCGGCGGCAGCGACTTCCAGATACAAAGATTGTACTGGCCCCAAAACCAATCCAAAGTTGGGGGGTCCGGCGCAACCTCATCCGGCGGCGCGTAGGGGTCCTCGTTGCTGCTATTCGAGTGAGCGTCCTTGGGGGGCAGCGACTCCTCGTTGGCGCGTGGGTAGGCCGGTGGCGCCATGGCAGAGATTTGAGAGAGAGAGAGAGAGAGGGTGAGCGAGGGGAGGATGTAGATGAGAATGCAGGCGGGATGATGTGAGCAAGGTAGTATTTATTGGCGGCCGGAATCTAGATCAACGGGAACACTACACACGCCGGTCGCCGGAATTTACGAGTACTGTAGTTTGAATTACACACGATTCCGTAGAAAAATCCGTGTGTGAACATAATAGCTGACGGTTTCCAATACAGAACTGTATCTGATTAATGATCCCCGCCACTCACCTACCAAACCTTGAGCCGCGAGATAGAGTGCCAATCATGTGGGGGCCGGTTGTCTTGCCACATCTTTACATCTTCGTTTTTGAACACAAGATATTTACATCGCCGTTGAAAATATCTGGGTCTATTTAAGTCTTCCTCCTTCAGCTCTGCCGGCTCATCTGCTCCAGTGCCGGCAACCCTCGAATCAACGAATCCTGATCCCCATTCCCGCACCCCCTTCTTGCAAAGATGACGCTGTGGAAATGCTTCGTGAAGGCTCGTACGATGGCCGCGTCCCTCCCGAGTGCTGCCGCCAGGGCCGAGAGCGTGGCCGCCTACGCCGAGAGTGCCGCCGCATCCGCATTGCGCGCGGCTGTTTCCACCGAAAGGGCATCTGCGGCAGCCGACATGGCAGCTGCAGCAGCCGAGACGGCTGCAGCTGCTGCTGCGACGGCGGCTGTAAACGCTGAAAGCGCTCGAGCTGCCTCCAGTGCCGCCGATGTCGCCCTGGCCCAGGTCGAGGCCATCCACGCCAAGATCGAGGATGCACACGCCAAGATATTCCAGGCCACCTCGGAATCCAGCATGCAACCCACATCCGAAAATGTGGCGGTGGCCATGGAGCTCCCGCTTCCTCAAGAGGTTGCCGAGCGGGAGCTGGAGATGTAGGAGACGGCAGAGATCGAGGAGCGCCGGGAGGAGGAGTTGCGCGTGGCCAGGTAGAGAAGAGTCTGTCCGTCAAGGAATCAATGGTGGAATACCAACACAAGCTCTGGCGCAGCCACTACTACGAGTACTACAACCTTGAGGGCGGCGCCGAGGACGAGGACGAGGACGCGGTCGACTTCAGCAGGGGGACGCGGAGTCCACCAACGGCGGCATGTCGCCAGGACAAGTCATCGATGTCTCATCTCACACCGGCGATGCATAGGCCGGCGCATAGGCCGGCACTTTGTTTTTAATGCTGGTCTTTTGTTAGAGCAATGTTTAGGTCAACTGGCTCTATTTAATTACTAAAATTGCTTGATTCAGTAAGTGTGGTCTGTCCGCTGTATGCTCTTTTGTGTGCCCATATTAGCCAGCGATGTTAAATTATGCAATGACGTACCGGGGGAAATTTCCACCAAAATTTGAATTATCAAACTCATCCCATGCACGTAAAGCAGAAGAATCGTTTGCAGTGCACACAATCATTCAAAGTGAATGGTCCGGCGGCACCGTGTAGCGACCCGACCTTATACGGTCAAGTCTCTGTGCTTCAATGTCATCCCTGGATTGATAATGCTGACACACACAGTACTCAAAGGATTTATAACAGAGTAGCTATCACACACTTATTACATCGAATGTCTCCAAAGAGAACTTATTACAATAAATATGGCTTAAGGCCATCTAAAGAAGATAACAGCGGAAGACTTGGAAGATAAAGTGAGTCCATCAACTCCAACGTCATAGCTGAGTGCACGACAACGGCCTAGTGAGCCTTACTCTTCGTCTGAGAAGTCTGCAACATGATACGTTACAGCCCGAAAACGAGTCAGCACATGGAATATGATGGCATAGTAACACAATAGAGCAATGAACAGAATAAATGCTATCACTACATGCATATATGGCTGGTGGAGGCTCTATGGTTATATTGTTTTGCGAAATGCCAATTTTTCCCTACAACAAAGGAATATATTTTATTTAACTATCATGGTAGTTGAAACATCATTGAGAAGGTTCCTCCAACTCAATCCCAATTAAAAGTAATTATCAACCCAACAAAATTAAATTAGAGTGATGAGATCCATATGATAATCCAAGAACCAGATACTCAAGATGTCCATAACCCGGGACACGGCTAACCATGATTAGTTTGTACACTCTACAGAGGTTTGCACACTTTTCCCCACAAGACTCGATCTCCTCTGTTGGATTTCTCGCACTACATGGTGTTTGAGAAATGGATGACCGAGACACAATCTTTCAGAAACATTAACTCTTTACTCTGGGTGAAAGTTACACCTACTTTCCCTCTACATATGCTAGCCCACCACTGAAAGAGGTCATGCAACATACTCAACCATTCTAGAACCCATAATAGCTTGTGGCTGCACACGGAAGTTTCTAGCATGAATAATCTTATGATCCCTTTGAGCCTGGGTGGCGGACCGTAGGATGATCACACGGGTACTCCGGGATATCCTAGGACAACACTGGATTCTCCAGGTGCCCACAAGCAATCCACCCAGATGTGTATTAAAGTTGCCACCTTAAGTTGAACCATCAATTAACAAACTCACATCTGTCATGGATACACTCAAACCCAAACCACGTCTACGAGCATAACATAGCAATATAAGCATAATGTAGAAGTAACTCCCAAGGTTTGATAATAAACAGGGCAATAGGTTCTATCTCATCATCTACTTCCCAATACCCACAAGTTAATCACATCCTAATCATGCAATGTTTGAGTGTTGATACTAATGCATAAAAATTGGTTATGAAAAGAGTATGATCAATGTGTTACTTGCCTTGCTGACGATCCGCAAAACCTAGTGACTCGTAGTAGCACGCTTCGCACTCCGGGAATTCTATCGCAAACAAACAATAGCATACATAAGCACTCAATAAAAGATGCATAGGTAAAACTCAAATAAGAAGATCGAATCTGAAAACTCAACTAAAGAGATTCGATTTGCAAAAAGAATCAAATCAAACGGAGCAACGAAACTCAAACTACGAAAGAAACAAGATACAATTGCAAATCTGGACTAAAGTCAAATTTTACAGTACCAAAATCTTGTGCAAGTTGGTTAAACAGAAAGAGGGCTTCGAGACGAAGATCTATACGCTTGTTTCACCCGATTTGGATAAACGAGCGAAAAGTTATACTAGAACGAAGATCAGGGCAGGAATCACGATCGAAAATATTCGTGAAAAACCCTCGAAAAAGAAAAACTGACGAACAGGCTAACGAACGAACGTTCGCTGCCTGCGGCTAACGGACGAAAAGCGTTCGTTAAAACGAACATACGGACGAATGTCCGCTATTTAACGGAACCGAGTAAAATCTAAACAAAACCGATCTAAAAAAATGAACTAGGGTTTCGAAAAAAATTGAACGGTTTTCTTGCGAAAACCAGCGGTGGCGGCGGCTTATACCTCTGGTGACGGTGGATGGCGGGGCGACGAAGCGGCGGCGGCGCGACACGTATTGGGCGCGGGCGGCGGCGGTGCTAGAGTTAGGCGGGGTTGGGGCGCTCGGGCCTCCTGGCTTATAAAGCCGGCCGGGCTAAGTGTCCAGGTCGGACACGGCCCGGTAAGTCGGTTATTATTATTTTTTAAATAAATCCTGACGCAGAAAAACAATTAAAAGAAATACTAAACGGACTCCGAAAATCCTGAAATAAATTTACACGGTCATCTAATAATATTACGGACGAAGTGAACATTTATTTGGGCCTCTAATGCAATTTTGAAAAACGCATATTTTTCCTAATTCAAATAAAATTGCAATAAAATCCAAAAAAATTTCTTATTTGATTTTTAAAAAATTTCCTCCAATATTTCATTTATTTTGGAGAAGTCATATTATCTCCTCTCATATATTTTAATATGAAATATTTTCGGAGAGAAAAATAATAAGAATCAAAGTGATCCTTGTTTCGATATTTGGTAAAATTCAAATATGAAAAACGTGAAATCCCCAACTCTCTTCGTAGGACTTTGAGTTGCTTAGAATTTTGAGGAAATATGATATGCATGAATGACCTGTGTATAACATTCCAAATTGAAAATTTGGGATGTTACAAACCTACCCCCTTAAGATGCATCTCGCCCTCGAGATTCGGGTTGGCTAGAAAATAGGTGTGGGTGGTCCTTCCGTAGATCATCCTCTCGTTCCCAGGTGGCTTCATCCTCGGTATGGTGGCTCCACTGAACTTTACAAAACTTGATAATCTTGCTGCACGTAACCCGGCTGGCAAACTCGAGAATCTGGACAGGTTTCTCCTCATAGGTCAAATCACTGTCCAACTGAATTGCTTCCAGGGGCACTGTATCTCTCAGAGGAATATCGGCCATCTCAGCATGTCACTTCTTCAACTGGGAAACGTGGAACACATCATGAACTCCTGATTGTCCTTTAGGTAACTCCAACTTGTAGGCAACCTCTCCCATGCATTCCATAACATGGTACAGTCCTACAAATCTCGGGGCCAACTTTCCCTTAACTCCAAAACATTTAACTCCTTGCAGAGGTGACACACGAAGATATGCTCGGTCTCCGATTTCATAGACTACCTCTTTGCGTTTTGAATCTGCATAACTCTTCTGCCTGGACTGAGCTACCTTCAGTCTATCTCGGATTAGCTTAACCTTCTCTTTTGACTCTTTGATCAAATCTGGTCCAAACAACTGATGTTCTCCAACTTCATCCCACATCAACGGTGTTCTGCACCTTCTTCCATACAGGGCTTCGAACGGTGCCATCTTCAAACTGGCCTGATAGCTATTGTTGTATGAAAACTCCGCGTATGGCAAATTATCATCCCAACTAGATCCATAGTCTAACGCGCAAGCTCTCAACATGTCTTCCAGAATCTGATTGACTCTCTTAGCCAGTCTGTCTGTCCGTGGATGAAAAGTTGTACTGAACTCTAGTCTGGTTCCCAAAGTCTAGTGCAGCTGGAGCCAAAACTTTGAAATAAACTACGTTCCTCTATCTGATACAGTGGTCCTCGGAACTCCATGTAGACATACGATCCTGGTCATGTATATCTTGGCCAATTTCGCACTTGTATAGGTGGTCTTCACTGGGATAAAGTGAGCTACTTTGGTCAAGCGATCCACTACTACCCAGATAAAATCATATCCCGATCGGGTCCGGGGTAATCCGGTGATAAAATCCATGCCAAGCTTATCCCACTTCCATTCGGGTATAGGCATAGGCTGCAGTAATCCTGCTGGCTTCTGATGTTCTGCCTTCACTCTCTGACATACATCACATACGACTACATACTCAGCAATATCCTTCTTCATACCAGTCCACCAGAAACGCTCCTTCAAATCCAAATAGATCTTGGTGTTTCCGGGGTGTATCGAGTATGGCGAGTCATGAGCTTCCTGTAGTATCAACTTCCCGATTTCTGCATTATTGGGCACATAAACACGGTCCTCGAACCACAAGGTGTCGTGCTCATCCTCACGAAATCATTTGTCCTTTCCTTTGCTCATTCTCTCCTTTATCTCGGCAATTTCCTTGTCATCCTTCTGAGCTTCACGAATCTTTCCCAACAATGTAGACTGAACTTCCATCGCTGCAAAAAAACCTCTAGGAACAATCTCCAAACAAAGTTCCCTGAGATCCTTGGCTAACTCCTTTGGCAACTCTCCTGAGGAGAGTATTGACATAACTCTTCCGGCTCAAGGCGTCTGCTACGACATTGGCCTTGCCTGGATGATAGTGCAAATTCATGTCATAATCCTTTATAAGCTCCAACCATCTACTCTGCTTGAGGTTCAGCTCCTTCTGGGTGAATATGTACTTCAAACTCTTATGATCCGTGTACACATCACAACGATTCCCAATAAGAAAGTGTTTCCAAGTCTTGAGAGCATGCACTACGGCTGCTAACTCCAAATCATGAGTGGCATAATTTAAATCATGCGATCGAAGTTGACGTGAGGCATATGAAACAACTCTTCCGTCCTGCATAAGCACTCCTCCAAGTCCTAAGCGAGAGGCATTACAATACACTTGGAAATCCTTGCATATATCCGACAGAATCATCACTGGGGCTGTAGTCAGTCGTTCCTTCAACTCCTGGAAACTGGCCTCGCATTCTTCTGTCCATTTGAACTTAGTGTCCTTCTTCAACAACTCTGTCATGGGCTTCGCAATTTTAGAGAAATTCTCAATAAATCTCCGGTAATATCCTGCGAGTCCAAGAAAACTGCGGATTTCTCCAACTGTGGTGGGTGATAGCCAATCGGTGACTGACTTAACATTGTTGGGGTCTACTGCTATACCTTCTCCTGATATAACATGTCCAAGGAATCCAACTTCCTTCAGCCAAAATTCACACTTGCTGAACTTGGCATATAACTGATGTTCCCTGAGCTTCTCGAGAACCGAACGCAAATGTTCCTTGTGTTCCTCTTCATTCTTTGAGTATACCAAGATACCATCAATGAACACCACAACAAACTTGTCCAAGAACTCCATGAATACTTTATTCATCATACTCATGAAATAGGCAGGGGCATTAGTCAATCCAAATGACATAACCGTATACTCATAAAGCCCGTACCTTGTGGTGAAAGCTGTCTTAGGTATATCTTTTTCTCGAATCTTCAAATGGTGGTATCCTGATCGCAGATCGATCTTCGAAAACACTTTAGCTCCTTGCAGCTGGTCAAACAAATCATTGCTCATCGGCAATGGGCACTTGTTCTTGATCGTCACTTCATTCAGCGCACGATAATCAACAACCATTCTCAACGATCCATCCTTCTTCTCAACCAAGAGCACTGGGGCTCCCCATGGTGATGAACTTCGTCGGATGTAACCTTTCTCCAATAACTCCTTGATCTGCTTCTTGATCTCTTCCAGATCATTCACGGACATCCGGTATGGTCTCTTTGATATAGGCCCGATGCCTGGCAACAGCTCTATCAAAAACTCGATGTCTCGATCTGGCGGCATGCCTGGTAGTTCCTCTGGAAACACATCCGGTAATCCTTCACAACAGGCACTTCCTCCTGAACAACTCCTGAGAGGGAATTTACTTGGGTTCTCCTTGGCGCATGCCTGGATACATACTTGATCGTTTTTCCCTCCGGGGTGGTAAGCAGAATTGACTTACTGGCGCAATCGATGTTTCCTCCATACATCGACAACCAATCCATTCCTAGTATCACATCCAATCCTTGCGACTCCAGAATTATCAAGTCGGAGGGGAAAACATGACTACCTATGGTTAATGGCAACTGAAAACATCCACTGCTTGCCATATACTCAGCTCCGGGTGAGGTTACTAGCATAGGTGTCCTAAGAACTTTCGTGGGCAACTTATACTTATCCACAAATCCCCTTGATATGTATGAATGCGATGCACCAGTATCAAAAAGAACGATTGCAGTAAATGACTTAACCAAAAACTTACCGATAACTGCATCTGGCTGTTCTTCAACCTCCTCCACGTTTACGTGGTTCACTTGTCCCCTATTGAAAGGGTTGGGCTTCTTCCCAGAGCTTCCATTGCCATTCCCATTCTTCGCCTCAGGGCACTCAGTGGCATAGTGTCCAGTCTTCCCGCACTTGAAACAAGTAATGTGACTTAGGTCCTTCTTGGCGGGTGTGGCTGGATTGGAGCGGTTCTGATTGCTGCTTGCTCCATTCCCATTCCCATTCTTGGGGCCATTATGATTATGAGAACTTCCTCCATTGTGAGTGTGGCCTCCATGGTTATGGGTGTATCCTCCCGAGTTCGGGGTAAAGCGAGGCTTCTGCTGAGCTCCTGAATTGTACTTCCCTTGTCCATACTTCCTCTTGCGGCTCTCAATCTGCTGCTGCTTCCCTTCAATCATGAGAGCTTTATCTACCAACTCCTGGTAGTTGGTAAATGTTGCCACCATCAACTACATACTCATCTCATCGTTCAACCCTTCCATAAACTTCTCCTGCTTCGCGGCATCTGTGGCCACATCATCTGGGGCATAGCAAGATAACTTGCTAAACTCATCCACGTACTGCCCCACAGTACGGTTCCCTTGGCGTAAGTTGCGAAACTCACGCTTCTTCATGCTCATAGCTCTAGCTGAGACATGGGCTGTGCGGAATGCTTGCCGAAACTGCTCCCAAGTGACATTGGCTATAGGGAATGTGGTTGTATAATTCTCCCACCATGAGGCTGCGGGTCCATCCAATTGATGTGCGGCAAAACGCACCTTCTCAGCATCTGTGCAACCTGCGGTGGTCAACTCCCTTCCAATCCTGCGTAGCCAGTCATCAACAAGTATTGGCTCGGTGCTACTGGAAAACACCGGCGACTGCAACCTCAGAAAACGGGCTAAGTTGCCAACTTGAGGTGGTGGCGGTGGGTTGTTGTTTTTGTTGTTGCCTTGGTTTTGAACTAGTAGCTGCATCAAGGCATTCTGCTGTTGGATTAACTGAGTGAGCTACGGTGGAAAGACAAATCCGGTATCACGTCTCAGAGGCATCTGATGGGTTTAGAGGGAAGAGATTAGAATAGAATGAGGTCTAGTGAGAAAGCACCACCCATATGCACATGAGACAAACACAATCATATCATAACACTCAATCAATCAAGCAAGGGCATACAATCGATCTAGCTATCGTTACAATGTTGAGACTATACTATGTACATGGGGGAATACTACTTGATCATATGGTGGTCTACTAGAATTTTTTATCGGTGGAAGACTCCATGATATCCGCTCCAGCTTCGTCTTCATAGTCATCATCACTTCTATCGGGGTTGGAGTCGGTGTCGTTGATGATGATGTAATCCTCAGAACAAATGTCTTTGGATTGATGGTCATCTCCTCCTGGCGCGGGATCTCCCATGAATATTCCGAGCTTCTTTATCATGTCGTCATTCTTCTGCAATAGTATTGCAATTTCCTCCTCGTATCCATCGCGTGTAGACTTGAGTTCCTCTTCTAGCTCCATGTTCCTGGTCATCGCCTTCTTCAAATCTATCATGCTAGCGCACATCTGGTTCTCCTGGCGTCAAATGTGCTGGTTTAACTCCTAGATGAAAGCTGCAACGGACCTGTCCTTCCTGGTGCTGATCATCTCCCATTGCTCATCTCGGCGCCCACATATCTGGTAGATAGTGTCCTTCAGCTCCTGTTTGTAGACTTCTCCAATACGTCCCACAGCAATGTGGGCTACCATGCTCTTGCCTAGACTCCAGGTTGGTGCATCAAAGGAAAACTCTATGGGCCTAGTGACTGGCGTGAATGTCCTTCCTGGAACTTGAACTCGAATCATCCAACACTCCTCTTCTGGTATAGTGGCGGTGTAGGTCCCGATGAAGCTTGGTATTCCTATGCTCAGGTACCGAGTGACTTCCTTCAAGTGCCATCCAAAAGGTGTGTCTTCATCCGGTTGTGCAAACTTGTTCCTTGAGTCCGCCATCCTAAGGAGTAGAAAATGGAGAGGAGTCAGAAATGAGTAGAGAAGAGTGACCTATGGCTCATCTTAGTGGTCGTGTCCTACATTCAGCGTGTGCTCTGATACCATCTTGTAGCAGCCCGACCTTAGACGATCAAGTCTCTGTGCTTCAGTGTCATCCCCGGATCGGTAATGCTGACACACACAGTACTCGAAGGATTTATAACAGAGTAGCAATCACACACTTATTACATCGAATGTCTCCAAAGAGAACTTATTACAATAAATATGGCTTAAGGCCATCTAAATAAGATAACAACGGAAGGCTGGGAAGATAAAGTGAGTCCATCAACTCCAACGGCATAGCTGAGTGCACGACAACGGCCTAGCGAACCTTACTCTTCGTCTGAAAAGTCTGCAACATGATACGCTGCAGCCCGAAAACGGGTCAGCACATGGAATATGCTGGCATAGTAACACAATAGAGCAATGAACAGAACAAATGCTATCACTACATGCATATACGGCTGGTGGAGGCTCTATGGTTATATTGTTTTGTGAAAAGCCAATTTTTTCCCACAACAAAGGAATATATTTTATTTAACTACCATGGTAGTTGAAACATCATTGAGAAGGTTCCTCTGACTCAATCCCAATTAAAAGTAATTACCAACCCAACAAAATTAAATTAGAGTGATGAGATCCATATGATAATCCAAGAACCATATACTCAAGATGTCCATAACCGGGGACACGGCTAACCATGATTATTTTGTACACTCTGCATAGGTTTGCGCACTTTTCCCCACAAGACTCGATCTCCTCCGTTGGATTTCTCGCACTACATGGTGTTTGAGAAACGGATGACCGAGAAACGGTCTTTCAAAACATTAACTCTTTACTCTGGGTGGACAGTTACACCTACTTTCCCTCAACATCTGCTAGCCCACCACTGAAAGAGGTCATGCAACATACTCAACTATGGTAGAGCCCATAATAGCTTGTGGCTGCACATGGAAGTTTCTAGCATGAATAATCTTATGATCCCTTTGAGCCTGGGTGGCAGACCGTAGGATGATCACACGGGTACTCCGGGATATCCTAGGACAACACTGGATTCTCCAGGTGCCCACAAGCAATCCACCTAGATGTGTATTAAAGTTGCCACCTTAAGTTGAACCATTAATTAACAAACTCACATCTTTCGTGGATACACTCAAACCCAAACCACGTCTACGAGCATAGCATAGCAATATAAGCATAACGTAGAAGTAACTCCCAAGGTTTGATAATAAACAGGGCAATAGGTTCTATCTCATCATCTACTTCCCAATACCCACAAGTTAATCACATCCTAATCATGCAATGTTTGAGGATTGATACAAATGCATAAAAACTGGGTATGAAAAGAGTATGCTCAATGTGTTACTTGCCTTGCTGACGATCCGCAAAACCTAGTGACTCGTAGTAGCACGCTTCGCACTCCGGGAATTCTACCGCAAACAAACAATAGCATACATAAGCACTCAAGCAAATATGCACGGGTAAAACTCAAATAAGAAGACCGAATCTGAAAACTAAACTAAAGAGATTCGATTTGCAAAAAGAATCAAATCAAACGGAGCAACGAAACTCAAACTACGAAAGAAACAAGATCCGATTGCAAATCTGGACTAAAGTCAAATTTTACAGTACCAAAATCTTGTGCAAGTTGGTTAAACAGAAAGAGGGCTTCAAGATGAAGATCTAGACGCTTGTTTCACCCGATTTGGTTAAACGAGCGAAAAGTTATACTAGAATGAAGATCAGGGCAGGAATCACGATCGAAAATAATCGCGGAAAACCCTGGAAAAAGAAAAACTGACGAACAGGCTAATGAACGAACGTTCGCTGCGTGCGGCTAACGGACGAACAACATTCGTTAAAACGAACATACGGACGGACGTCCGCTATTTAACCGAACCGAGTAAAACCGAAACAAAACCGATCTAAAAAAACGAACTAGGGTTTCAGAAGAAAAAAAACCCGAACGGTTTTCTCGTGAAAACCGGTGGCGGCGGCGGCTTATACCTCCGGCGACGGCGGACGGCGGGGCGGCGGCAAGGCGCATCACGGATCGGGCGCGGGCGGCGGCGGTGCTAGGGTTAGTCGGGGCTGGGGTGGGCTGGGCCGCTCGGGCCTCCCGACTTATAAAGCCGGCCGGGCTAAGTGTCCAGGTCGGACACGACCCGGTAAGTCGGTTATTATTATTATTTAAATAAATCCTAACGCAGAAAAAATTTAAAAGAAATACTAAACATACTCCGAAAATCCTGATTTTCACGGTCCTCTAATAATATTACGGATAAAGTGAACATTTATTTGGGCCTTTAATGTAATTTTGAAGAGCGCATATTTTTCCTAATTCAGATAAAATTGCAATAAAATCCAAATAAAAATTCTTATTTGATTTTTCAAAAATTTCCTCCAATATTTCATTTATTTTGGAGAAGTCATATTATCTCCTCTCATATATTTTAATATGTAATATTTTCGGAGAGAAAAATAATAAGAATCAATGTGATCCTTGTTTCGATATTTGATAAAATTCAAATATGAAAAACATGAAATCCCCAACTCTCTCCGTAGGTCCTTGAGTTGCTTAGAATTTCGAGGATCGCAAAACGAAATGCAATAAAATATGATATGCATGAATGACCTATGTATAACATTCCAAATTGAAAATTTGGGATGTTACACACCGCGTGCAAAGTATCCCTCCACATTTCCAAAATTTTGGCCTACCGTCAAAATATCTACCTCCGCCCCATCCCCCCTTCCCCAACCCCTTTTCTCCCTGACCACAAGTCACATTTCCCCTGTTTCCTCCTTCCTTCCTAAGCTATAGCCGCTTCCTCGCTCTCGTCATCTCGCATCCTACCGCCGGGATCGCCATGCTCTTCTTCGAAGACCTCTCCAGCGGTTCCTCCCCCGGTGATGACTCTTTCACCACTCGGGTATGCCTCTCTTCTCTCTCTCGGGCTATGACTTGGAATGGCGGATTTTTACCCGGCTGTCGATTTGAGTCATTTCTTCCTCTTGTAGCTCCCTAGGACCATCAGTGGCAATGAATGGAGCGGGGTGGCTAAAGATCTACCTGCTCGTTGTCACCATCAATCTCCATGCGTGAAGCTAGTTGCGTTTGAATCTGTGGACAGTGGGAGGAAGTTTCTGGCATGTGCAGAGAATGTTAGACCCTCTTTCGTTGTTATAAATCATTTGTTAGATGTGATTCAGACATTGTCACGGTCCCAACCCATTCTTACCACACCTTCAACCAAACGCATCCTATGACAGTGTCACATTTTGTACCTAGTATCTAAAATTGTTGCCATCTCATCAGCGATTCCATTAGAAAATTATTTGGCACCGCTTTAGCAGTTTGTGCAGCCAACTTTTGTCCACACATCCGAGCAGCCAAGCAGTAAAATACTAAATCTTTATGGCACGAAGGAACTGGGCATCGGAGCAACTAGGTGCTCCGGAGTCCGGGTCCTTGATTTCTTTCCGCTGCATCGGCTCGCTAGTGCAGGGCACTGGTGCGAGATGTAGCAACAGTTGTCTTTACACCAGTTTTGGCATACATAGTGGACGGCCTTAGTGCTATTAGTTCTATGTTACTAAATTTGTGCGGTACACACTGTTAGTATCAATTCTTCATCATCCAAACATTGTCACTATGTTGTTGCGATTATATTTACCTTCCTCATAAAATGTTCAATTTGTTATTTATTATACATGAGTAAGAACTTGTAGCGTTGTTGTAGTTAATTATAGCTTCTGATGTTCTAGAATTTGGTTGTTGTCTCAGTAGAAATTAATTCATTTGCACATTGATCTTTCTGAGAAGATATGTCATAATTAACATGTTTCTTCAGTTTTTCAAAATAAGCATTGGTGATTTTCTATGTTGCTATAAACCCATTTCCCCTACAATTGTTACTGATCTAGTTTTAAATATTATAGGATGAACGGAAGTGTTCTTACTTGGAGTGGGTTGATCAAGAGTGGCCACAGTCTTTGAAGATGTGCCTAGCGAAGCTCTGGAGCATGTATGAGGAAGAGAACAGAGGTAGGCTTAGAGAAAGTGTTTTCAACGCTGAAGAATATTGGAAGATGCGGGATAAAAAGAGGAAGGTGGAGAATGAGCTCAAATTTTTTAAATCAGACTTTGCTAAGATGGTGTTGGCGAGGGAGGAGGCACTTTCCCAGTTGGCCAGTGCAAAACAAGTTCTTATTGAACTGAAAGCAAAGGTGGATAAGATGAGCATGGATGATCTCGATTAGGGAAATGAATATATTGGTCTAATATTGTTCTTATGAAGTTGAACTAGCTATATGTTGTGATGTGCTGTTTTCATGTAGCCATCGTACTGTGATGTTAAAATATATTTATGGGCCTGATATGAAAATGGCAAACAGCTGTTCTATATGAAATGTGAATTTGTGTAATACTAGAATTGTTAATTGTAAATTAATAAACCTACTAAATGTGTCATGGAACTTTGCAAACGGTTCTAGCAGTAAAAGCGCTTGTGATGGATAGCCCAATGCCACAAAGTTTTCTTCATCAAATCGTGTGTGATGTAGTTGATAAAAGCAAGGGTCGCACTAACTGCCACACGTGTGGCAGGAAGGGAGACGCACCACACGTCTCTAATGTAAACAGATTGCCACGTCATCGCATGCATGCATGTAGGAATCTTTTTGGATTTTTAGTTTTTAAAATGTTTTATCTCTTAAACGAAAAATCCGATTGAAAATCCGTTTTCACCATTAAATACCTCGCGATGAGATCTTCGAAACTAGATCCCATGTTGGTATGTTTTGATTAAAATTTTTTTGGATTAAAAGTTGCCATATCTATTGCATATGAATTGCCATGATGTTTACACCGAAGTTGCCATGATATGTTTCAGCTATTTTCTTCTATATTTAAAAGTAAATTTTGACATTTATAAAACAGGGAATTAAGAAACTAGACTTGCCATGAACCATAAACTAAAATTGCCATGATACATGCACGTAAAATTGCCCTGGTTCATACAAAAAATAATTTCATGGTCAAAGTACTGGAGTTGCCATCATCAAAATACTAAAATTGCCATGATCTACAAACTAAAATTGCCACATGGCAACTTTAGTTTAAGCCCTATAACAACTGCGATTAAACATCATGGCAACCGGCAAAAAATTCATCGAAACATATCAACATGGGGTCTAGTTTTGAAGATCTCGTCGAGACGGATTTAATGGTGAAAACGGATTTTTAGTTCGCTTTTTTATTTAGGAGATACAACATTTTTAAGCCGAGAACCAAAAAAAATTCTGCTGATGTCATCTATTCATATGTGGCAAAATGAGTGGTGGTGGAAGCGTGTGGGCGATGTGCAAACGCCCACACGTGTGGGCGTTAACATTTCCGAAAAGCAAATAGTTAACCAAGGCAGAGCGTGTGTGATAGTTACACCTTTCACACACGAGCCTACACATAAAACTGTGTGGGATGTACATACGAATGGAAACATTTTCCCTGGATTGACTGTGTGGGATGTACATAAGAACGGAAACGTATTCCTTGGATTGACTGTGTGTGATATACATACGAACGGAAATGTTTTCCCTGGATTGACTGTGTGGGATGTACATAAGAACGGAAACATATTCCTTGGATTGACTGTGTGTGATATACATACGAACAAAAATGTTTTTCTGGGATTCACCATGTGGGATGTACATACGAACGGAAATGATTGGGTTTCGATGCCTCGCCCGATCGCACACAAGCTCATGTGGCCCCATCCTGTGTCCCAGGAGGGCCTATCCCCGACGATTTCTGGGTCGTGCGGGAAGGACCCCCCTATCGCCCACACTCACTTGGCGACGGTTCCAAATGCCGTCGCGCAAAGGGGTTAAAAACCATTTGTATAGCACCGATGCGTACCAGTGTTAGACTATGAGTTTATGCAACTCCCGGATACCGGAGGAATACCTTGTGTGCTATCAAACGTCACAATGTAACTGGGTGATCATAAAGATGCTCTACAGGTATCTCCGAAGGTGTTTGTTGAGTTGGCATAGTTCGAGATTAGGATTTGTCACTCCAAGTATCGGAGAGGTATCTCTGGGCCCTCTCGGTAATACACATCATAAGAAGCCTTGCAAGCAAATGACTAATTAGTTATTACGAGATGATGTATTATGGAATGAGTAAAGAGACTTGCCGGTAACGAGATTGAACTAGGTATGAAGATATCGACGATCGAATCTCGGGCAAGTAACATACTGATAGACAAAGGGAATTACGTATGTTGTCATAAGGTTCGACCGATAAAGATCTTCGTAGAATACGTAGGAGCCAATATGGGCGTCTAGGTTCCGCTATTGGTTATTGACCAGAGAGGTGTCTCGGTCTTGTCTACATAGTTCTCGAACCCGTAGGGTCCGCACGCTTAACATTCGTTGATGATATAGTGTTATATGAGTTATATGATTTGGTGACCGAATGTTGTTTGGAGTCCCGGATGAGATCACAGACATGACGAGGAGCTCCAGAATGGCCCGAAGGTGAAGATTTATATATAGGACGATGATATTCAGACAGCGGAAGAGTTTCGGAGTGCACCGGGTAGTTATCGGATCACCGGAAGGGGTTCCGGACACCCCCGGGAGGTATATGGGCCTAATGGGCCAAGGGGAGAAACACGCCAGCCAACAAAAGGGCTGGCGCGCCCCTCTCCCTGGCCACCGGCCCTAGGGAAGGAAAGGGGGAGGGCTAGCCCCTCCTGGCTTCCCCTTCTCATGGGAGAAAGGAAAGGGGGGCACCCTCCCATGCCTTTCCCCGCTCACCTAAAAAGGCAAGGGGGGCGCGGCTAGGGGCAGGACCCCAAGTGGGATTCGGCCCCACTTGGGGCGTCTCCTGGCTACCTCCTCCCTCCCCCACCTATATATATGTGGGAGGGGGTGCCACACAAAGCCACGACAATTGCTTAGCCGTGTGTGGCACCCCTCTCCACAGTTTCGTCCCTCGGTCATATTTTCGTAGTGCTTAGGAGAAGCCTTGTGGAGATAGCTTCACCATCACCGTCACCATGACGTCGT
Organism: Aegilops longissima; assembly: GCA_021605205.1. Lineage (NCBI taxonomy): Eukaryota > Viridiplantae > Streptophyta > Magnoliopsida > Poales > Poaceae > Aegilops > Aegilops longissima. The sequence goes on along the minus strand of CM038677.1, from coordinate 478,429,930 downwards.
GCTGCCGAAACTCATCCACTACTTCACCGTATTGCTGGATCAAGAAGTCGAGGACGTCACCGAGTTGAACGTGTGCTGAACGTGGAGGTGCCGTACATTTGGTACTCGATCGATTGGATCGCAAAGAAGTTCGACTACATCAGCCGCGTTACTAAACGCTTCCGCTTACGGTCTATGAGGGTATGTAGACACACTCTTCCCCTCGCTGCTATGCATCTCCATGGATAGATCCTACGTGTGCATAGAATTTTTTTTGTTTTCCATGCAACATTTCCCAACAAATTTATAGAGGCAGAATTAGGTCAAAGGGTGAACATGGGCTCCACGAGCCACCAGGGTGCGCCTACCCCCTGGGCGCGCCTTGGTGCCTCGTGGGCCCCTCCTTCACCTGCTGGCGCTCTCTCCAAGCTTCTAGGGTCTCTTTTGTCTAGAAAAAAAAATCTCCAAAAAGTTTCGTGGCATTTGGACCTCGTTTGGTATTGATATTCTGGAAAACCAAAAACAGGCAAGAAACAACAACTGGCACTAGGCACTAAGTTAATAGGTTAGTCCCAAAAAATGATATATAACTGCTTGTAAATGCATATAAAACATCCAAGATTGATACTATAATAGCATGGAACAATAAAAAATTATAGATACGTTGGAGATGTATTAATGGCAGAAATCATCTTCACCTAATCCACGTCAGAGGAGCGGGCACGCAGGCCTGCGCCATGGCGTGTGTAGCTTGTGCAACTGATCAAGTGGGCGATGGTCGGAGCGTGCTCTGGAAATTCGCTACAGCAGAAACGCTGGGCCTGCATGCTGAACAAGGTAACTTGTCCGGCATCCCCACCACCAAATCGGTAACAAGTTTGGGAAATGAGATATTAGAGGTACAACGCTGCACAGGAAAAGCAACTGTAGATATGAAGATGGGACAGTGGCCCGTGATTGATATGCAATCAGTGCAGGAAAATTTGGAGTTTAGTGAAGGATGGCCGCATCTGGCGCTTGAAGTTGGGTTTGAGCTCTCGACATGGAGCAATGAACACACGAATCTGATGCTTGGCTTGGACTCTGCATATCATCTAGGTCATGCCTGCTGCCATGGCCTCACCCCTTGATCTGGTGGAGGAAAATCAAATCAGGTGAGAGCAGAGGTTGGTGGCACAATACAGAGCGCAACTCCAGCGAGATTTGAGAATTTCAGTTTCATGAAGAGACAATTATTAGAAGCTGGTGTCGACAATCATCATAGTTGCCACTGAAGAGGAACTCCGAGTTCAGTTGCAGGGGAGGAACATGTCTACGAAGGAGATGATTTCCTAGGCACGCCCACTGATGGAATCAACCCACCTATTTTAGAGAGCACGCTGGAAGGCCTTCTAGGAAATCCAGCCTTGGGCTCCGCAGCAATGAGATGCTTGCTTCCTGTACCACAGGGATCTAGCTCATGCGCGCCACTGTAGTTGATCATGGGCAACATCAGTGGTTCCAATTTTGTTCAGAAGCTGCAAGGGCGACAGAGTTTGAGCGTAGAAAATCAATTAAAAACAAGGCAGTCCATGTGGGCGATGAGGTCACAACGCACTTCGCCCATCTCTGGAGCCGATTGGAGCATTGTGTGGATAAAGCTAGGATTGGGAGGCTACTTCAATACCTCCCCTCCACACAACACCCCACTAACCCTTCCCTCATCGCCGCCACCACTGTAGATACAACTGCCATGGAGTCCAACCTTGGGAGGGACCGAGGAAAGAACGGGCAGGGGCGGGGAGATGGTGACCGACCGAACCAGAAGCAGCAGTGGCAGGAGCCACCCCCGTGGATGGTGCAAGCACTGCCCCCTTTAGTTTTCGATTTGGGTTCCTGGGACACCCACTGGCCTGGGCATTCAATGACCAGTTCCATGGGGGGTACCCCCCGCCGCAGCAGCAGTGGCAAGGGATGACACCCCATGGTTTCCCCAGCAGATGGAGCAACCCCCTTCGGGGCAACAGGGTGGAGATCACGGGGTTTCCTTGAGCAACACCAGTCATGATTCTGGTAGCTCTGGGATCTCTATACAAGGGAATCAGAAAAATCACAACAATCAACAAAGGAAGAAGCAAAATAGCAAAGTGGTAGTTAACAACAATGCTACCTCTCTCATGTCTTATGTGATTGTGATTTGTGGTGGTCGTGAAGAGCTAGGTCATGACAAATAGAAGTGCTCCAAGACCAGAATATGTTTCGTTTGCAAGATGGTTACCCATCAAGAAGACAACTGTCCAGTTAGGAAGAATCCTCATCTAGCTGTCAGGTACTTTGGGAGTGGAGCTCCTAGATTAGGCTTCTACCATGTGGATATGTCAGATGTTATCTTGTAACACTCTAGGATACTCAAGAATTTACGGATTATTTTCATAGAATATGGGAAGATCGGCAAAGAGGACCTAGCAACTGAATTCTCAGAGATATACAAAACTAACTAGCCATGGCAGATTAATGCTCTAGATGACTAGACCATGTTAGTGAAGCCCCCCTCCTAAAATTCCCGTAGAATCAGTTGCGAGTTACCCTTGCTTTGGCCTCCCAAAGAGCAATGTTATTATGAAGGTTGAGGCTTGGAAAGGGGAGATTGAAGCCTCTTCCTCACAACGGTTGGTCTGGATAAAAAATATGAAGATAAATCCAAGAGAGTGTGAATGGTCTATTCTAGACCAAATTACTTTTGTCTTTGACACCCTAGTGGATGTGGATTGGCAATTCAAATTCAAATTAAAGCTTCTATGAGGTGGTGAAAGTTAAGTTGTCCCGTAAAGAGGCTAGCAAGATCCCCAAGGAATGAATCTTTTGAATAAATGGAAAGTTCGACAAAAATGCTTATTGAAGTGGTACCAATCACAAAGCAAAGGGCTGAAGCTGGGACTAATAACAATGCTACAATCAACCAAGGAGGACAAGAAACACAATCTGAGACTGAGACCTCATCTAGGACTCAAGATAGTAGGTCAAACAAAAGCACTAGGTCTAATCTGGGGAGTGGGGGTGGTTCTGACCCTACTTTGGGAAAACAGGCACTGGTTGTCGGATTACGGGTTCTGGCAAACCCTTGAGGTTCGAACACTAGGGTGCGCATGAAGATCTCTCTCTACCTAGATCACCCTCACAACGACCCCAAGGCCTAGCTCGACGAACCAAAAGAACAAGACATGAGGGTTTATACTAGTTTGGGCCACCGTTGTGGTGTAATACCCTACTCCAGTGTGGTGTGGTGGATTGCCTCGTAGGCTGAGGATGAACAAGTACAAGGGATGAACAGCCTCCTGAGGAGAGGTGTTCTTGAGCTCGGTGAGCTTGTGTAAGGGCATATTTATCCCTTAGGTGTTTTGGTGATTGATGACGATACTTTTGCAGACTAATCGTATGCCTTGAGTTTCTCAGATGCTTCATCACTAGGCACGAGACGATTCGGTGCCCCTCGGAGACTATTGAAGATGGCGTCGTTCTACGTTTCTCTTTGATGGTTTTGAGTCATAGGAGAGCCGTACTATTAATAGGGGGTCCGCGTCGGAAAGGTTTGGGTGGAATCAACACGTACACTTGTCCTTCCTTTCCTTGCACTTTGGAGCATCTTCCCGTTATCATAGCTGTGCTTAAATCCGGTGGCTATTGCTGTTCTTGCGGTAGTACTGCTCTAGGGAGCGGTAGTACCATAAGCACCAACGATAGTACCGCCGGAATCACGGTAGTACCGCTCCCCGAGCCTTAGTACCGCAACTCCCGGGCCTAGTGCTGCTCGATGCGGTAGTAAGCGCGGATGTAATTTTTACATCCGCGCCCGCCGGTAATACCGCCGCCTTATCTTGATAGTACCGCTGGTGGACACGATAGTACCGCTCGCTTGGAGCCGTAGTACCGTGGCCCTCTTGCCCGATACCGTTCTTGCGCGGTAGTAGGAGCGGATGTAATTTTTACATCCGCGCCTCCTGATAATCCGCACCTCGTCTTGCGATAGTACCGCGTCGGGTTTTCGCTGCTTCTTTTTTCAGCGAGTAAACACGGATGTAGTTTATTTCATCCGCGCTCTTAGTGAGGCTGTGGCTTACCTGCCTTGCGGTAGTACCGCAAGGGTGTCTTGATAATACCGCGAGCGGTAATACCGCGCTCGATCGAGCCGATCGCGATCTCTGCTGCTGCCATGTAGTACCATGGTCCTGCAGTAGTACCCTTGTGCGCAGCGATAGTACCGCGCTTTGAATGATAGTACCGCGTGTCGCGGGCTGAACTAGAGGATAATGGTTGGATCTTTTCCACGAGTATAAAAGGCGTGTCTCCTACCTCTAGTTGACCACCTCTTCCATCTCTAAGCTCCATTGTTTCTCCAAGCTCCATTTTGGCCCGATCTCTCTCCCTAGCCAATCAAACTTGTTGATTTGCTCGGGATTGGGTGACAAGGGCCCGATCTACACTTCCACCAAGAGACATTTGATTCCCCCCGCTTATCCCTTGAAGATCTTGTTACTCTTGGGTGTTTGAGCACCCTAGACGGTTGAGGTCACCGTGGAGCCATATTCCATTGTGGTGAAGCTTCGTGGTGTCGTTGGGAGCCTCCAATTAAGTTGTGGAGATTGCCCCAACCTTGTTTGTAAAGGTTCGGTTGCCGCCTTCAAGGGCACCAATAGTGGAATCACGGCTCTTGCATTGTCTTGAGGGCGTGAGGAGATTCTGGTGGCCCTAGTGGCTTCTTGGGGAGCATTGTGCCTCCACACCGCTCTAACGGAGACGTACTTCCCCTCAAAAGGAAGGAACTTCGGTAACACATCCTCGTCTCCACCGGCTTCACTCTTGGTTATCCTATCCCTTTACTTGTGCAAGCTTATTGTGTTTCTATCTTTGCTTTCTCTTGTGCTTGTGTTGATTGCATCATATAGGTTGTTCACCTAGTTGCACATCTAGACAACCTTTATTATCGCAAAGTTTAAATTGGTAAAGAAAAGCTTAAAAATTGTTAGTTGCCTATTCACCCCCCTCTAGTCAACCTTATCGATCCTTTCAATTGGTATCAGAGCCTCGTCTCTTTTTTAGGACTTTACCGTCCGAAGAGTATGGTTGATGTCGTAGATGATGTGGGGCAGCACTCCGGTGCGAATCCGATATCATCTACGGGAGATGGGGGTACCTCGATCTCTCATGAGGAATTCAATGTGGCGTTGGACACATTGAAAACCTCCATGACGACCGAGGTCAAGGACATGTTTAAGGAATTCCTAGAAGGGCTTAAACTTTCCACCGCACCGTGAAAGTGGGTGATCCGCCAACACGGAGCGGATGCTAACTCCGATAAGGGGAAGCTACTAGTGAAAAGCCCCATCGTCTAGTGGTAAGAATGGCACGGCATCTTCCCCATGTGCAACCTCCTCCCGTTTATGGTGGACCGATTCCTTCCACTCATTTGAATCATGCCGGTCCACCACCTAAGATTGATAAAAAGGAGGATTTTGATTCTTGGGTTTATCGTTTTAAGCGTCATTTAAATCATGTGAACACTAACCTTTGGATTATCATTGAAGAAGGTTTCTATCCGCATGATCCGAGCAAATTATCTCCTAGAGAAGTCGTGGACCATCAATTCAATGAGAATGCTCTCTTCATCATCCAAGAAGAAATCCTCTCCGAAGACCTCCCTCATCTCCGGCCCTACTCCCTTGCCAAAGATGCTTGGCTCAAGGTGGTTTCCCTTTATCGAGGAAGCGCAAGCATTCAACGATCCAATTATGAAGTGGTGCAAGATGAAGCCGATGAGTTTGCAATGAAAGAAGAAGAAGAACCTCGTGAGATCTATCGGAGAGTAACCAAGCTTGCAGTATCCCTCCAGGATCATGGAAGTAAGGACACGGATGACAACTGGATCAAGCGCAAGTTCCTCAAGGCAATGATGCCCTACCACAAAGCCATGTCCTCCGTCATCCGTCAACGGCCGGACTTCCACACCCTATCCTCAAGTGATGTGTTGGATGAGTTTGTGGCTATGAGCATATTGGACAAGACCGCCGACAATGTGGTGCTTCGCTCCCAAAGAGCAAAGAAGCCCAACCTCGCTTTGAAGGCCAAGATTTGTGTCGAAGAAGATGGAGAGGAGGAAGAAGAAGAGCAACCTCGAAGATCTGATATGACTATCATGAACACATGGCCCTTGCTTCAAGGCAATTTTGGAGCAAGAAGAACTCAAGGCCCAACTTCAACAAGAGCAACTCAAGTGGCACAAAGGGCAAGCAACAGTGAGGACTTGCTTCAATTGTGGCAATGTGAGTCACTTTGTTGCGGAGTGCCCATATGAGAAGAGGAAGACAATGGTGGCAAGCTCATCCGTAAGGACAAGGCCAAGTCTTTCCCCAACAAGAGCAACTTCACCAAGAAGGCTCCTCACAAAGCTTTGGTGGTTCAAGAAGAGTACAATGAGGATGATGATGATGAAGAAGAAGATGGTGAGTCGGTTTCCATGGCCTCCGTTGCCATTACAGCGACTCCTCGTGTCTCTCTTGATTCACCCAATGAAAGCATCACCGCCAAGTGCCTCATGGCTAAAGCCACCAACAAGGTAACCCCAACATCAAAACTACCATCATCAATCATTCTTCTTTGTCGGATTGCATTGATGAACATGAGGGGACTAATGCGGAGGAGAATGAGTTTGAGATCTTTATGGGTAAACTCAAGGGCAAATCCAAGACGCACTTCGTTGCTCTCTTGGAACAAATTGGTGAAGCCAATGTCATGATCGAGGCTCATGAAGAAACCATCTCTAAGATGGAAGGGCATAGTCGTGACTATGCCGATGAGATTTCGGATCTTTCCAATGCTCTTGAGGAAGAGTGTGGTCTTCGTTTGGCTCTTGAGGAGTCATACAACGATGATCATGCTAAATTAAAGAAACACCTTGATCATGCTCTTGTTGTGTCTCGTGTGCTTAGCTCGGAGAAGGCAAAGCTTGGAGTTGATCTTGCTAGACTCAACGATGAGTTTGACATTCTTGACAAGGCTCAAAAAGTCTTGAAGGGTGCTCATGCTAGTCTCAAAGAGTCTCATGATCAACTCCAAGTGAAACTAACCAAGGAGAAAGCCACCTTTCCTCATATTGTATTGATTGATAATGCAAATGCTACTAACCCTTGTTGTGAGCATGTGCATCTTGTTGAGGAGAATGCTAAGTTGAAGGAGCAACTTGAAAAAGGCCTTGTCACATGCATACAAGGTGAGAAGAACCTTAACGACCTTTTGAGTAATCAAAAGGAAGTTGTAACCAAGGAGGGATTGGGTTCGCGCCAAGCCCAAGAGCAAGAAGAAGAATGACAAGACCAAGCAACCTCCTCCTCTCAAGCAAACTTTTGTGAGGGAGGGAGAGGGTGCTTCCAAGAAGAAGAAGAAGAAGAACCATGCAAAGGGTGGCAATGCCAAGAAGGACAACGCCATCCCCTCGAACATAGCCGACGACTTTAACCCCTCATATGTGTTGTGCCGTGCTAGTGATGGGCATGTTTATGCTAAATTTTTTGGTTCTTCTTATGAGTACATTGAATGGTCTATTTGGGTTCCTAAGACCCTCGTTACTAACATCAAAGGACCCATTACTAAATGGGTACCTAAAACCAAGCATTGATTTCTTGTAGGTGTTTGCTTCCGGTGGGGGATCATGGTTGCTCGATAGTGGAGCAACAAATCATATGACCGGGAGCAAGGACTTGGTGGTGGACGTGAAAAAGATCCCATCTATGCCCACCAATGGCGAGTGGGGTGATGCCTCACATTCTAAAGTATTGGGTCTTGGCAAGGTTGTCGTTTCTCATGATCTAACGATCGAGAAAGTCATGCTTGTTGAGTCCCTTGCATACAATTTGCTTTCCATTCGTCAACTTGCACTCATGGGTTTTGCCACCTTCTTTAACATTGATACCGTGGCCCTCTTGTGGAGCAAGACTCTTAAAGTAGCCTTTGTTGGGCATGTCGAGAATGGTCTTTATGTGATAAACTTTTCGGAGCGACCCACTAAGACCGCGACATGCCTAATGGCTAAAGTTGACGTGGGATGGCTTTGGCATCGCCGTTTAGCCCACGTCAATATGAGATCTTTGCAAAGTCTTCTCAAGGGGGACCATGTCCGTGGACTAACAAATGTTAGTCTTGCCAAAGATCGTGCTTGTATCAAAGGAAAGCTTCATGAAACGGCTCACCCTCCCACGACTATCATCTACTCGAAGAGACCCTTGGAGCTCCTGCACATGGACCTCTTTGGACCTCCATCCTTTGATAGTCTTGGGGGGTAGAAAGTATTGCTTGGTGATTGTGGATGATTATTCAAGATATACTTGGGTATACTTCTTCAAGAGGAAGAGTGAGACTCAACAAACTGTCATCGACTTTGCAAATGAAGCTCAACGTCAACATAATGCAAAGATCTTGACAATAAGAAGTGACAACGACACCGAGTTCAAGAACTACACCTTGGATGCGTTTCTTAGTGATGAGGGGATCAAGCATCAATACTCTGCACCATATACCCCTCAACAAAATGGTGTTGCGGAGAGGAAGAACCGGACGTTGATGGATGCGGCAAGAACCATGATGGCGGAGTTCAAGTCTCCATACAAATTTTGGGCCGAAGCCATCAACACCGCATGTCATGCATCCAATCAGCTCTATCTCCGCAAAGGATTGAACAAGACTCCTTATGAGATACTCACCGGCAACAAGCCCAATCTCAAGTACTTCTGGGTGTTCGGGTGTAAGTGTTTCATTCTCAAGAAAGGTGTTCGTTTGTCTAAATTTGAAGCTAGAGCTTCTGAGGGCATATTTGTTGGTTATGCTACAAACTCTCATGCTTACCGTGTCCTCAATAAATCCACGGGACTTATTGAGGAGACGTGTAACATGGAGTTTGATGAAAATAACGGCTCCCAAGTGGAGCAAAGTGGCACTTGTGATGTAGGTGATGAAATTCCTCCTCAAGCCATAAGAAGAATGGGTGTTGGTTTTATCCTACCGTTGAGGAACCCCTTGTGGCGAAGGAGAAGGACAATGCTCCACTCAAGTGGAGCCATCACCAACAAGGCCCTGCACGCTTCAAGAACAAAGTGAAGGCCCTCAACCTCATGAACAAGACCAAGGGCAAGATCATGCTCAAGGCGATGGTGACACACCAAATGATGCCCAAGGTCAAGTTATCTTCCCGAGCATGCTCAAGATCAAGAACATGTTCAAGATGGCGCTCAAGATGATCAAGTGACCCTCCTCATCTCACCTCCGAGGAAGAATTAGGCGTCGTGCCGCCAAGATTGCATCAAACTTACCACCAAAGGCCATCTCATGGAGAATGTGGTTGGAAGCCTAAGAAAAGGGTAAGCACTTCGTAGACAATTGGCAAACTATTGTGAACATCACGCGTTTGTCTCTTGTGTTGAACCCCAAAAGGTCTATGAGGCGCTCGAAGACTTGGATTGGCTCAATGCCATGCATGAAGAACTCAACAATTTCGAGTACAACAAGGTGTGGAGATTGGTGCCAAGGCCATCGGGGAACCACAACGTCATTGGAACCAAGTGGATCTTCAAGAACAAGCAAGATGCTCATGGGAACATCATTCGCAACAAGGCAAGATTGGTAGCACAAGGCTACTCCCAAGTCGAGGGTATCGACTACGGTGAAACCTTTGCTCCGTTGCTGCGCCTTGAATCCATTCGTTTGTTGATTGCTTATGCTGCCCATCACAACTTTAAGTTGCAACAAATGGATGTGAAAAGTGCTTTTCTTAATGGTCCTATTAATGAGTTGGTCTATGTCAAGCAACCCCCCGGGTTCGAGGACCCCTACTTCCCGGATCATGTGTATCAACTCGATAAGGCACTCTATGGCCTTAAACAAGCCCCACGTGCGTGGTATGACCACCTTACCGAGTTGTTACAAGATCGTGGATTTGAAGTGGGGCAAATCGATCCCACTCTTCTTACTAAGAAGGTCAACGGGGAGTTGTTTGTATGCCAACTATATGTTGATGATATTATCTTTGGTTCCCCTAACAAAGCTTTCAATGAGGAATTTGCCGCTCTCATGACCTCCAAGTTCAAGATGTCTTCTATGGGAGAGTTGAAGTTCTTCCTTGGTTTCAATATCAAACAAAGAAGGGAAGGAACCTTCATCAACCAAGCCAAATACACTCAAGACATGCTCAAAAGATTCAAGCTAAGTGATGTCAAGCGGCTACTACACCAATGCCTACCAAGTGCCAACTTGACATTGATCCCAATGGTAAGCGGTGGATCAAAAGGTATATCGCTCCATGATTGGCTCCTTGCTTTACCTTTGTGCATCTAGACCGGATATCATGTTGAGTGTGGGAATGTGTGCACGGTTTCAAGCCGCACAAAGGAAAGCCACTATGTGGCGGTCAAGCGAATCTTCGATATTTGGCTCATACCCCAAACTTTGGCTTATGGTACCCAAGAGGGCAAACTTCAAGCTTGAAGGATTCTGATTCGATTGGGCGGGAGACAAAGTGGATAGGAAGTCCACTTCGGAGGTGCCAATTTCTTGGTTGCTCTTTGGTAAGTTGGTCTTCCAAGAAGCAAAGTTGTGTGTCTCTCTCGTCCACGAAGCGGAATATGTGGCGGCGGTAGTTGTTGTGCTCAACTCCTATGGATGAGGCAAACTTTAAAGGAGTACGGTGTCATTTGTGACAAAGTGCCTCTTTGGTGTGATAAGGAAAGTGCCATCAAGATTTCTCTCAACCCGGTGCAACACTTCAAGACGAAGCACATTGAGATTCGGTATCACTTCATCCGGAATCACATTAGGCGAGGGGAGATCGAGCTCAAGTATGTCAACACTCATGATAACCTTGCAAATATTTTCACGAAGCCCTTGGATGAAGCAAGATTTCGCGAGTTAAGGCATGAGCTAAATATCATTGATTTGAGCAATGTGACTTGAACCCGTGCACCCCCCACCACACTCAACTTGTTGTCTAGTTTAAGTGTAGGCATGGACATAGGGGGAGTGTTGTTCTCTCAATGAACTCTCCCTCCCCCCTATCATGCATAAATAGATCAACTCTTTCACATTAGCCATTTTTATGGTACTTGTGCTTCAAAGACGAGTTTTGGTCATGGGCCCAAGGAATTCTTCGTGGTGCCATACCATCTAACTCAAACATAGGTGGCTTCGGCCACCGCCCTCTCCTTTTGAGAGGTTGTGTCGCTTGGTGTTCTCTTGTTGTCTTTCTGCCTCTGGTTTGTGCGCGTGCTTGTGGCCTCTTTTGTGTGAAAAGTTTCCGTGCAAAGACCTTTCTCTTGTGTTGAAACTGGCGGTGTCTTGAGCTCACGGTACTACATGGCCGGCTCACGGTACTACATGACCAACCACGGTACTACAGCGTGTGGGAGCACAGTACTACTACTTGCCCCACGCGCAGTAATTTTTATTGCCGCTGGGTGGCGGTACTACCGCTTGGTCGCGTACTTCCGCCCGAGCCGTACTACCGCGATGACTTGCGGTACTACCGCGCCGACTTGGGCGCGGGGGATAGGGCAGGCGGGGGAGTTCTAACTCCCCATACCCATTCGCAGTTCCTCCCGTCGTCTCTCTCTCTCTCTCACGCTCAAGATAGGAGCCGGCGTTAATCGCGGATCTCCTCCTCCGGCTGCCCTCCGTGATTCCGTCCGGTGGGATCCTTCCCCACCACGTGCTCTTGCTATGGACCCAGGTTTTCCCCAATCCTTTCTCGTTTTATTGAGTTCTTTGCCTCTAGATTGTTGGGGAGACTTGTGTGTTCTAGAGATTAAATAGGCTTTCTCTTTGCAAGAATAGGATGAAGGAGATAGCGTTGCGTAGGAATTATACTTGTTTTGGTGTCTTGCGCTAGATTTGATCACCGTAGCACTTGCTGTTGTTTAGTGGGTCTTTTCAGATTGAACTGTCGTTTGGATCGGCGCGATCTTGATACTACCGCCCGTCGGTAGCGGTACTACCGCTTGCACGGTACTACCGCCCCTCTGGCGTGGTACTACCGCGCAAACTGCGGCACTAAAATTTTACTACTGCTCCAACCACGGTACTACCGTGACCTCGCACGGTACTACAGCGACTTGGAGCAGTACTAATATTTTAGTACCGCAGGCACTGGCAGTGCTACCATGGCTCACATCTATCGCTGGCCAACCTTCACGTATATTTCCTATGTGTTTCTTGTGCTTTGCTGTGGTCTTTGCATTGATCCTCTTTGCGTTCGTTGGTGTTTTGCGTGTGTGTCTCAGGTGGTGGCTCTCGCCGTTCCAATCCCAGTCGTGACACTGGCTCCAAGCGTCTGCGCAACCCGGTGGCCTTGCAGAGGGCTCCTCGCCCCAAGCGCAATGTCAAGACTACAGCTAGCAAGTACAAGGAGCCCGCCAAGGGCATGGATGAGATGCCACAATCTGACTACGTCCGTCTCAGGCAGCTTCACCCGTACGTGACCCCTCGTTCCTCTGTCAGGGGTTGTGAGCTGTTTTGGAACAAGCAACAAACCAACATCTATCTGGATGTCATCAAGAACAAGCAGAATACCTATGTGGATGTGAAATGGATTGACATGCATCACTTGAGGAAGGACAAGTTCCGTGCCTACTTTGGAGAGGCTCTGGACTTGGTGGAGCAGTTTGGCATTGAGCATGTGATATCCTTTCACCTTGACTATGACCACGAGCTTATCATCGGTTCTTTGCCTCGGTATACTTTCACCCATATGAGGAGAGGAGGATGACTGGATGTCCAATGGCCGTAAGTGGATTGCTACACGGAAGGAGTTCATGGATTTGCTCCGGTGCACGATGGCGGGCTCGACACTCCGTGGGTGTTAGCCCCATGCCAACTCTGATTCTGCCAACAAGGATAAGCTTGCACCATACTATGTTGGGAAGACGCTCCCAAGTGGCAAGATAGGGTTGGTGCTCAACTCTTTTCTGGATATCATGTATCGCATCTTCCGCAACTCATTGTTCCCTCGCATTGGTGACAAGGACAAGGTTCATGCCTATATGGTGGATATGATGCTCATCTGTGAGGAGGCTCGTTTGTCTCAGACTCAGCCACTTGATGTCGCACACATCATGTGGTGTGAGCTTCGGTTTGGGGTGTTCAACCGCAAGTGCCTATCTATGGGCCCTATCTGTTTCTGCTGATCTCGAAGACTTGGGAGAAGATGTTCCCTGGTGAGGAGTTCCTTGCCCCTGACTAGATTCGCCATGATCCCATCTGTCTGCGTGTCAAACCCAACTGGGCCAACACTACTACTCGCTCCAAGGCGACTGCTGCTAGGGCTGCTGCCGATGAGGAGGATGCTGGCGCCGAGAATGTTGCTGAGGGCCATGCTGCTAGGCCTTCCCAGAGCTCCTCTATGCCTTCATGGGCCAAGAAGCTGAAGGACAAGATGAAGACTCTTTTCTGCATGCAAACCAAGGGGCAGTACAAGACTCACGTGGCGTCCAAGGAGAGTCGTCGCCAGGACAGGAAGATCTGGCAGCTATATGGTGAGGATGTGTCTGGTGGGTCTGAGGAGCGCATCACTCCAGAGGTCGAGTGGATGAAGAAGCAAGGCTACAGGTGGACTGATTCTGAGGAGGATGTCGAGGAGTCCATCCCTGCTGCCGAGGAGTCCGACGGAGAGGGTTGGGATGAGTTCCCTGCTGCTTGTGTGTAGGTGTCCTCTCTGCCTTTTTGGCGTCTCGATGCCAAAGGGGGAGAGAGTGTAGGGATTTGCGAGTCGTGTGTCGTGTTCGTGTTTGGTGTGTTTATTGCTTTCTCGGTTGAACTTTGTTTGAACCTCATTTTAGTTGCTTTTCCTTCATATGGTGTAAGACATATGCACTCTATCTATCTTAGCGAGCTGGTGTTATATTGTGCTATGTTTTGCTTAGATATTAATCTTCGTGCCTTTGTCTCTAAAATATAGGGGGAGTGGTGATCCTAGTATGTGTGCTATGCAGTCCAAAGCATTCATCCAGTGCACACATCTAGGGGAGCCGTCTATATTTTGGAGAGGAGGGGTTTGCCCTTGCTCAATATTATCGTATCTTTGTGCAAATCCCGTATTGTCATCAATCCACCAAAAAGGGGGAGATTGTAAGGGCATATTTATCCCTTAGGTGTTTTGGTGATTGATGACAATACTTTTGCGGACTAATCGTATGCCTTGAGTTTCTCGGATGCTTCATCACTAGGCACGAGGCGATTCGGTGCCCTCGGAGACTATTGAAGGCGGCGTGGTTCTCGTTTCTCTTTGGTGGTTTTGAGTCGTAGGAGAGCCGTACTATTAAGAGGGGGTCTGCGTCGGAAAGGTTTGGGTGGAATCAACACGTACACTTGTCCTTCCTTTCCTTGCACTTTGGAGCATCTTCCCGTTGTCATAGCTGTGCTTAAATCCGGCGGCTACTGCTGTTCTTGCGGTAGTACTGCTCTAGGGAGCGGTAGTACCGCAAGCACCAATGATAGTACCGCTGGGGTCACGATAATACCGCTCCCTGGAGCCTTAGTACCGCAACTCCCGGGCCTAGTGCTGCTCGATGCGGTAGTAGGCGCGGATGTAATTTTTTACATCCGCGCCCGCACGGTAGTACCACACGCCTTGTGCGGCAGTACCGCGGGTGGACACGGTAGTACCGCTCGCTTGGAGTCGTAGTACCGTGGCCCTCTTGCCCGATACCGTTCTTGCCCTTGATAGTAGGAGCGGATGTAATTTTTTACATCCGCGCCTCCACGGTAGTACCGCACCTCGTGCGTGGTAGTACCACGTCGGGTTTTTGTGCTGCTTCTTTTTCAGCGGAAGTAGGCACAGATGTAGTTTATTTCATCCGCGCTCTTCGTAGGTTGTGGCTTACCTGCCTTGCGGTAGTACCGCAAGGGTGTGCGTTAGTACCGCGCGAGCGGTAGTACTACGCTCAGTCAGGCCAGTCCTAGTCTCTGCTGCTGCCGCGGTAGTACCGTGGTCCTCCACGGTAGTACCGGGTGGCGTCTTGATAATACCGCGCTTTGAATGGTAGTACCGCGTGTCGCGGGCTGAACTAGAGGATAACGGTTGGATCTTTTCCACGAGTATAAAAGGCGTGTCTCCTACCTCTAGTTGACCACCTCTTCCATCTCTAAGCTCCATTGTTGCTCCAAGCTCCATTTTGGCCCGATCTCTCTCTAGCCAATCAAACTTGTTGATTTGCTCGGATTGGTGACAAGGGCCGATCTACACTTCCACCAAGAGACATTTGATTCCCCGCTTATCCCTTGCGGATCTTGTTACTCTTGGGTGTTTGAGCACCCTAGGCGGTTGAGGTCACCGTGGAGCCATATTCCATTGTGGTGAAGCTTCGTGGTGTCGTTGGGAGCCTCCAATTAAGTAGTGGAGATTGCCCCAACCTTGTTTGTAAAGGTTCGGTTGCCGCCTTCAAGGGCACCAATAGTGGAATCACGGCTCTTGCATTGTCTTGGCGTGAGGAGATTCTGGTGGCCCTAGTGGCTTCTTGGGAGCATTGTGCCTCCACACCGCTCTAACGAGCGTACTTCCCTCAAAAGGAAGGAACTTGGTAACACATCCTCGTCTCCACAGGCTCCACTCTTGGTTATCCTATCCCTTTACTTGTGCAAGCTTATTTGTGTTTCTATCTTTGCTTGCTCTTGTGCTTGTGTTGATTGCATCATATAGGTTGTTCACCTAGTTGCACATCTAGACAACCTTTATTATCGCAAAGTTTAAATTGGTAAAGAAAAGCTTAAAAATTGTTAGTTGCCTATTCACCCCCCCCCTCTAGTCAACCTTATCGATCCTTTCAGCTTGTGTGTGCGAGGATGGTCTGAATGATCCGTCCCCTGCTAGGGTGGTGGCTAGTCCTATTTATAGAGGCCTTGGTCCTCTTCCCAAATATTAGGCGGGAAGGGATCCCACAACCGCCAATTTTGACGGGAGACTACTAGTACAAGTTATCCTGACAAAAGGTGGTCTCCTGCTGCCAAAGGCTCTGGTGGTGACGCCGTCGTGGGCTCGGCGGTGACCTTCGTACTGCCGTCCTGCTGGTCTTGGTCTGGTTGCACCGATATGGAAACCTTTGCCTGATGCCTCGGGACTCCTCGCCTGCGCTTGCCCTTTTAGCACCAAAGAGGCAACTGGTACACTGCGCCCGTTGGCGCCCGCCTGGCCTTGATCATCATGGCTCACGTCACGCGCACCTCGCGAGGTGCCCTTGCATAGATATCCCTGCTCCTCGGGAGCCAGCCTAGGGAGGCTACACCCGAGGAGGTCTTGTGTCGTCCACCTCGCGAGGCTTGGCCCCTCGCGAGGGTCTTGAGTGATTGCCGGTGAAGATGGGCCGTACCAGGCCGTTGGTGGAGCCACGCCCTGGGCCGCAGGCAAGCAAGTCTGGGTACCCCCGTTCCCAGGACGCCGACACTGCTTGCCTTCCTACAACAAATGCCAGCTTTATGCCCATTTGAAGGGGTGGAACATCCATCACTACTCAAAAGTCAGCCCCCTCCCTCCCTCCAGGCCTCAAGGAGATCAAAGATTCACAAGATAGTGGCTGAATTTATATCTATTGACCAATGTTAATCTATCCTCAGAGAAATGGAGTCGGTTGAAGATGGAAACTGCTCCATTGACCTGCATCAAGAGATGGAGGAGATTGGCGACACCCAGGAGCAAGCCGTTGTGGCATCAGAAGAGCCTCTGAGGAACACTTATGAGGCTGACTTTCCTCTGCTATCCAAGACAGTTGTTGACAAGTAACAAAAACAGATGTGGGGGCCAATTCATGCTACTAGACACAACTCAAGGGTGGAGCCCTCTGGCAAAACTACGCTGGAGAAAGCACAAGAACTCAAGCAAGTGAGAGATTTGGAAAACCTGGTAAGAACCTTTTTCCCATTTCAATAAACCCTCCTTTATTGTTGTTGCTAAAAAAATAGGAGTGGATGTTGAAGAACATGGTAGTCCTGCTCCTAGTCAGTTGATATCTACTGATCCAATTGACAACCTAGCTGGTCAATGTAACGTAGACTAGTTTTTGGGAATGCGTGTTTTACTCCTGGTAGAACTATTATCAATAATTTCATAGATGGCAATGTAGTTGAACAACTTTCTCCTACTAGCATTCAGACATGGGTTGTGGTCTGTGACTATAGATGAGGCAAGCACCCTATGGCTATAGTTATACCATGAATTGCTTGTTTTGGAATGTGAGGGGCATTACAACTCTTGGTAGAAAAACATTACTTTTAGATTACGCTAGTAAGATCAAACCTTCCATTGTAGGATTACAAGAGACCAAGAAAGAGTTTCTCCGACTCCTTTCTGAAATCCTTGGTTAGTGGAAGAAATTTTTCCTGGAATCTCCTTCCAGCCACTGGTTCAGTTGGAGGGATCCCGTTAGGTGTTGATCTAGATCTTTTTGATGTTTTAGACTGGACCATTACTAAGTTTACTGTCTCATGTACTGTTAGGTTGAAAACTAAACAACTAGAGTTTAGAATAGGCATGATTTATGGGTCCCCATATGAGGAGGGTAAAGAAGAGTTCCTTTCTGAACTCGACTCATTGTTCATTAACAATGAGACCCCAACCTTGGTAGGGGGGATTTCAATCTGGTTAGATTTAACCATGATAAAAGTAATGGGCACATTAACCATAGATGGAGTGATAAATTTAGTGCTTGGGTGGAAATATGGAGTCTGCTAGAAATTAAGCTTTCCTCCAGAAAGTTTACTTGGGCTAATAACCAGTCAGATATCATCATGTCTACCATAGATAGACTTTTTTGTGATACTGACATAGATAAGTTTTTCCTTTTGGCCTCACACGCAACTCTGCCTAGACTGCGTAGTGATCACACACCATTGTTTGGAATTCAGGGTAGTGTAAACAGCCCACGTCTAGTAGTTATAAATTTGTCGGTGTGGAACGACACCTATGGGATCACAAGAATCCCTACTATGGTTGCCGGGGCACGGGGTTGCAAGAAGAGCAGGATTAGTAACCAGCACGAGGATCGTTTACCCAGGTTCGGGCCGTGAGGATGCGTAAAACCCTAGTCCTGCTTTGGTGGGTGTATTTCAGAGAGTTCTTGAGCTCTCGAACTAGCTGTGGTGAGTGCATGGTTGAAGAGCGAATCCTTCTCCAAGATGCCATGGGCCTCCTTTTATAGTCGAAAGGGGCTACCACAAAGCACACAAGGAGGTGGAAAGCGCCTGATGCTATGAGCTTATCGCTCGTATTACAGGACAAGACGCATTTAATGCGTATCTTAGGTGTCCCCTTGCTTTATCGGGGACGGGGACGAGCCCCGTCCCGTCCGTCACCGCTCGTCCTTGCTTCGACACGCGCCCAGGCAAGCGACGCATGCAGCGCCACATAGGCAGGCAGGCAACTGAGGTGGCGCGGTGGTGGAGCCTCCACAAAGATCTGCATGCCGCCACGCAGGCGCTTGATGAGTTGGCCTGGGAGCTGCATGCCGCCACGCAGGTGCCCGCCCAGCTGGTGGGGCTGGCAGCTGCATGTGAACGGTAGTGGAGACTTGGTTGGTGCGGGCCTGGTAGTGGCCCTGCTGGCGTCCTCGGTGAGGGCCTTGTCGGGTGGCCCGGCAAGGGTCTTGTCGTGGCGCGCTGTCGTCCCCGGCAAGGATCTTGCCGGGGGTCCGGTGGCCTTCCTCGGCAAGGATCTTGCCGAGGATCGTCATCTTCTAATCCTCATCTGATCTTGAGTGTTCCTTGTCTTCACAAAGATCTGCATGCCACCATGGAGGTGCCTCCCGAGCCCTGGCCCAACGTGATGTTGGAGACCATGGGCGCAAGGGTGGCTCGCTTTGTTGGTGTGGGGTGAGCTGCCCCGGCAAGGGTCTTGCCGGGGCTGCCCCGGAAAGGGTTTTGCCGGGGGAACCTGCTTCGTCCCTCTGCTCTTTGTGGTCTTGGCCTTGGCGTTGCTCTGGTTATCTTGGGCTTCGGTCTTACCTTGGCTCACCTCCCCTACTCTGCTTGGTGTGACCGTGGGCGCGGCTCCAACTGCCCGTGCATTGGCAAAGGAGTACAAAAGTGCGCCCCTCCTTTTGTACACCAACAGGAGCCCCCGGGCCTGGGCCACACATAAGCGCGACACGTTGTTGGGCCAGGGCCAAAACGGTGCGTGGGCAGGCGGGCGGTTTTTACCGCGGTAAAACTTTTCACGCGCTGCGCCTCCCATGACCCGCGCGCGGTGCAGCGTGGCGTGGAGGGGTGCACATGACGTGGGCGGCATGCGTGGGGCAGTTCCTACATGCATGCGTCACATCGTGGTAAAGAGGCGGCTCGCACCTTCCCCATAAAAAGAGGGAGGCGTGGAGGCGCGGCTCATTTACCGCGCGGGGCCGGGTCGCGGTCTTCAAGGCGTCCACACCCCATGATCACGGGGTGGGGAGAGGTCGCCTCACCCGTCCCCTTGAATCTGCACGTTCGCCACACGTCCTCCATGTGCTTGGGGTGGCAAGCGGTGGAGGCAGGAAACCAGGCCGTTGCTGGTAGGGGCAGCGGATCGGTCCCGATTCCCTGCGCCTCTGGTGGTTGGATTGGCCGAGTGGGGTGGCCGAGCCTCGACCCCTCCCCTTTATAAGGAGGGGGAAGGGGGACGGCATCCCGCACTCTTCTATCATCTATCTCCTCTCGCTTCTGCTTCTTCCTTTCACTCGCCATGGAGAAAGGGAATCCTGGTCCCTCGACGGTGGCGGCGAGGGTCACCGCTCAACAACGCGTCCCTCCTCCTCCTGAGCCCGCGGTGGTGGAGCCGGCCGCGAGGGGAAGGGGGAGGGGGCGAGGCCGGGGCAGAAGTCGTGGTGCTCGGGGAAGAGGAGGACAGGGTGGCGTGCCGGCTTCACCCCCGCCAATGATTCCCTTCCCGATGGAAGGCCATGTTGGAGATCAGCCCTGCGAGTTCTTCATCAGGCTGCGCCGGCCTCCACGTCGCCGCCTTCCTCTTCCCGCCCCATTTGCTCGGGAGATGGAGCGCGACCCGCCCCAGTCCCTCAGATTGCACATGAGGGGCTGTGGGAATGGGGGCACGTGGGTCGACGTTGACTTCTCGGCTCCTCGGGTCATGTACCTCCATCGTGGATGGAAGACGTTCGCTCGCATCCACATCCTGACGGCGGGGCTTGTCCTCTACTTCAAATTAATGGAGGGCGGCCTGCTCTCCATCAAGGTCTTCGAAGACTTCAGGACTCGCCTGAAGTGCTGCGTGGAGAGCTCCTCCGACGGAGATTCCAACAATGGAAGCTCTTCCTCGAGCGAGAGTGATGAGGAGGACAGCGGGGCGGATGACGGGGACGAGTCTGACTAGGCGTCGGACGCCCAGCGCTGGCGGTCTTGGCAGCAAAGATCTGCACTGGCAGCTCCTCTGGCGAGTTTTTGCGGGGTGGGGCCAACTCCTTGAACTTCTCCAGGCCGTCTCCTTGGGCGGCTGGCATTGGGAGGTTGTGGAAGAGGAAGAGGGCAGGCGGCAAGGCCGTCAACTCGGAGTACGCGGGCACCGACGCCTTCATCGCGTATTGCAGTTCCTGCCGCCTCGTCTTCGGCTCCTTTCCGGCACCGTCATCACTGGCCCACCCGTGGGCGCACGAGTCTTCTCTTGGTGCTTCTGCTGCTCGTAGCTTGCCTAGGCGCCCCTTTGCCCTTCGCCTCCTTGACCTGCCTCCTAAGGAGAGGGACAAGAAAGGGATCCTGAGCATCTTATCTCTTTTTAATCTGTAAGCCTTGGGCCTTGTTAAATTTAAAGCTTGTAATCCCCTTGTTCATGTTTTTCATTCCGTGCAACTGCACATGTGGGATGCTTTTAATGAAAAAGGGATGTTTGCCGGGTTTTTTCGTTCGTGGGTAGACCCCACGACAAGGAGCGAATCCTTGTTACAATTTAAGATAAACATTTTCACCCGGCAACAGGCCTTGCCGTCCCCCCACTTTGCTCGACCATTCTTGCGCCCTTGGCGGAGGCAGGGATGAAGCGGGCTTAGGCTCCTCGTTCTACTTCCTTGCCACCGCGACTACAACCAAATCCGGGCCCATGAGATAATCCTTGGGTATAGATAAGGGGAGCACGGTGGCTTAGAAATAAAACGAGGTTTCACATATCCCAGTTCCGTTCCTAAATGCATGATAGAGGATGAAAGACTTATCTGGATCTGCAGCCCCCGACAACCTTGTCTTGCCGCGGTGGGATCCTTGTGCTTGCAGCCCCCGGCAACTCTGGTTTGCCGCGGTCGGGACGCCGGTCCGTTTCCTTTCTTCCAAGTAGCTCAACAGAAGTGCTCATGTGCCCTGCGAACCAAAGGAGGACAGAAAACAAACAGATAGACGTGCACTTGACCTCTAGGCTAGGGGTTAGTCGCTGCTAAGCACTATCAACCCTAACCAAGGAAGAGACTCGACCTAGCATGCATGCTATAACTTAGGGCACCAGCGCTTCATTTATTTATGCTCAGGGTCTGCGCCTGGCTTTGTACGAAGGGTTACATGCCTTGCCGGCAAAGCTTGTACAAAATGTGGCTTGCCGGGAGGCCCGACAAGCCGCGCCTTCTGAGTAAAACTTGCAAAGATGCTCGTTGTTCCAGGAGTTGCTCATTTGGGACAACATCTTGATCTCGGCGGACTGCGCCGGGCACAGTGACTTCGCATTACCGATAATGGCCTTCCCACTTTGGCGTCAACTTGTTGGAATTCTTGGCTGATCGAGCGCTACTGAAGAACAAGGTCGCCTTCCTCAAAGCTTGGGCATGAACCTTGCGGCTATGGTAGCGGCGCAAGGCTTCTTTGATAGCGTGCTGCTCTCCTGACCGCCGAAGACAATCTTCCTCAAGGAGCATCGCGTCATCTTGGCGCAACTACTATTGCTCAAGCTCATCATAAGCGAGCACTCGAGGTGACCCGTATATGAGTTCCGTGGGGAGAACTGCTTCTGCCCCGTATACCAGGGAAAAAGGTGTCTGGCTGGTGGCTCGATTTGGTGTCATCCTGATCGACCAAAGAACCGCCGGCAATTCATCAATCCAGCGCCTTCTGCTCTTGCGCAGCTTGTCAAAAGTCTTTGTTCTTAGGCCTCGCAACACTTTAGCATTTGCCCTCTCCTCTTGGCCGTTGCTCCATGGGTGTGCCATGGAAGCAAAACAGACCTTGCTGCCGAGGTCTTGAATGTATTGCTTGAAGGTGTGGCTTGTGAAATGCGTGCCGTTGTCGGTGATGACTCTGTTTGACACACCAAAACGGCAGACAAGTCCCTTGAAAAACTTGGCAG
This sequence comes from Aegilops longissima, assembly GCA_021605205.1. Classification (NCBI taxonomy): domain Eukaryota; kingdom Viridiplantae; phylum Streptophyta; class Magnoliopsida; order Poales; family Poaceae; genus Aegilops; species Aegilops longissima. Next base: position 478,407,648 of record CM038677.1, on the reverse strand, counting down.
CTGAATGAGCAGTCACCTTTCTCACTGCTTCCACCTCCGGCCACTTTGTGAACTTGTCTATTGCAACATACAAGTACTCAAAGCCCCCGACAGCGCGGGGAAAGGGCCCAGTATATCGAGCCCCCAGACCGAGAATGGCCAGGAGAGAGGGATTGTTTGAAGGGCTTGAGCTGGTTGATGAAGCTTCTTTGAATGGAACTGGCACGCTTCACACTTGGTTACTAGTGCCGTCGCATCCTGGAGGGCGGTGGGCCAGAAGAAACCTTGCCGGAACGCCTTTCCGGCAAGGGCCCTCGACCCTATGTGGGACCCACATATGCCTCCATGTAACTCTGCCAACAACTCCAGTCCTTCCTCCCGGGGGATGCACTTCAATTTCACGCCGTTCGGCCTTCTCTGTCTGACAGACATCGTCGATTTAACTGAGTGCAGGCGGACCGGCGGGCTACTTTTTCCGCTTCCTCCTGCCCCTCAGGAAGTTCCCCTGTTTGGAGGAATTGGACAATATGTTGTGCCCATGCCGGAGCCTGGGGCTCGACGGCAAGGACCAAAGGCATTTCCTCAGCCATGGGCGCGATCGTGTCTCCATGGCGGGGCTTGGCGCCTGCGGAGCCGATTGCCCTTTAGCGAGCTCAGGCGTCCACGGCAGCACCCTTGCCGGCAACCCCAGGGGGCTCGGTAGGAAAGCACTTGCCGGGACCGGACTTCCTCCGCTTGTTTTGCTTCGTTGATGGTTCGACGGATGGTTGAGTTAACCGGAGCAAAAAGGTAGATGGTTCCACAGGTAGCTTGAATGCAGCACGCTTTGACAGGTAATCGGCGATGTCGTTCTCCATTCGGGGGACGTGCTCCGCTTGGATACCGTCAAAGTGTTCCTCCAGCTTCTTCACCTCATCTACGTAGGCCTCCATCAGTGGGCTCTGGTAATCCTTGTTGACCTTCCTAACAACAAGCTGCGAGTCACCCCTGACGATGAGCTTCTTAACCCCGAGGTCTACCGCGATCCTGAGACTGGCGAGCAACCCCTCGTACTCAGCAGTGTTGTTGGTGGACATCTCCCTGGGGAAGTGTATCTGGATCACGTACTTGAGGTGCTCTCCGATGGGTGCGACGAGCAGCACACCGGCACCGGCGCCTTGCAGTGAGAAAGCCCCATCAAAGTACATGATCCAGTCGCGGTCCGCTTCCTTGCCGGGGAGAGTGGTCTCCTGGATTTCTTTGTCAGGCGTTGAGGTTCATTCTGCAATGAACTCCGCCAAGACTGTGCTCTGGATTGTCGAGGTACTTTCAAACTTCAAACCGAAACTCGACAACTCCAAGGCCCATTCCACAATCCTTTCGATTGCATCTGGGTTATATCGATGTCGTTACAGCGGAGGCGGTGGCGACAATGATCTCGTGGGCTTGGAAGTAATGGCGCAGCTTCCTCGAGGCCATAAGGAGGCGAAGAGCAATTCGCACACCGAGTACCTCGATCTAGCTCCCTGCAAGAGGGAGCTGACAAAGTAAACCGGGTGCTGCATCATCTTCTTCTTCTGCACCACCTCACTCGACTGCACGGGCATTGCCTCGGTGGCATCAGACTCTGCCGGGGGCCTTGCCTTGCCGGCACCAGGCCCTGCCGGGGGAATCTTTGGCTTGCCATCTGCTGGTTCTGCCGCCACTGCCTCCTCGTCGACCTCCCTCTGTGCCACCAGTGCGGCGCTGACCACTTGATTCGTCGCTGCTAGATACAGCAGCAATGGCTCTTGTGGTTTAGGCGCAACCAGTATTGGCGTGGAGGAAAGGTATTTCTTCAGATCCTGTAATGCTGCCTCGGCTTCTGGGGTCCACTCCATTGGGCCTGCCTTCTTCAAGATTTTGAAGAAAGGAAGGGCGCGCTCGACAGACTTGGAGATGAATCGGCTCATGGCGGCGACGCAGCCGGTGAGCCGACGCACATCCTTGATCCGCTTGGGCGCCTCAATCTGCTCAATAGCCTTGATTTTGTCTGGGTTTGCCTCGATCCCGCGCTGCGACACAATGAACCCGAGAAGCTTCCCAGACGGAACACTGAAGACACACTTCTCAGGGTTCATCTTGAGGTTGATCTTGCGCAGGTTGGCAAATGTCTCTTCCAGATCTTGCACAAGAGTTGCCCCGTCTTTGGTCTTGACCACTATGTCATCCATGTATGCTTCCATATTTCTATGGAGCTGGGGTTCAAAACCAATTTGGACTGCTCTTGCAAACGTCGAGCCAACACTCTTCAACCCAAAAGGCATCCGCAAAAAGCAGTACGTACCACATGGGATGATGAATGATGTCTTCTCTTCATCTTCTCTTGTCATGAAGATTTGGTGGTAGCCCGAGTAGGCGTCAAGGAATGACAACAGATCACAGCCGGCCGTGGAGTCAACAATCTGGTCGATGCGCGGCAACGGGAAGGGGTCCTCAGGACATGCCTTATTGATATCTGTGTAACCAATACATAGCCTCCACTTCCCATTCGCCTTGCGCACCACTACCGGATTGGCCAACCACGTCGGGTGGAGCACTCCTCTCACCAAACCTGCCGCTTCCAACTTCTCGATCTCCTCTATGATGAACTCCTGCCTCTCCAGAGCCTGCTTTCTGACCTTCTGCTTGACGGGCCGCGCATGAGGACAGATAGCTAGGTGGTGCTCAATCACCTCCCTGGGAACACCAGGGATGTCGGATGCTTGCCACGCAAACATGTCGACGTTCGCCCGCAGGAAGGTGATGAGCGCGCCTTCCTATTTGCTATCGAGGGTGGAGCCTATGGTGAAGGCCCCTCCCGTGCCACCCTCCCTGACGAACACCTTCTTGGTTTGCGGCGGCTCAGCTCCGGATTTCTTGCTCTTGCCGGTAGAGCTCTCTGGCACGTCCTCGACGGTAGCACAACACTCCGAGGAGGTGCGCTTGCGGATTAGGTGCGAGAGGTCTTGCGGGCTTCTTCTTCCCTCCGGGCCTTGTTGGCGGGGCGAGGGCCTTGGCGGCAGCTGCTGCTGCGCTTCTGGTAGAGTTGGTCGGCGCAGATCAGCGCGTCCTTCTTGTCGAGGGGACAGAGATGATGGTCAACGGCCGGGCATCTTTAGCATGTTGTAGGCGTGGTGTGATGCTGCCATGAACTTGGCTAGTCTTGGCGGCCGAGGATCCCATTGTAGGGCAAGGGGATCTCGGCCACATCGAAGATGATCCTCTCCGTTCTGTAGTTCAACTCCCCTCCAAATGTCACGGGCAGTGTGACCTTCCCCTTCGGCTGGCTCCTCCCCGGATTGAACCCTTGAAACGTGCCCGTTTCCTCGAGGTCTCCATCAGGGATTTGCAATCTTTTGATCACGATAGGCGAGATCAAATTCAGGCCGGCCCCACCGTCAACCAACATCTTGTTCACCCTGAGGTTGCGTATCGTTGGTGAGACCAACAATGGCAAACACCCGACCGCGGTTGTGCGGTCAGGGTGGTCCTCGGTGTCAAAGATGAGGAGCGTGCTGGACCACTTCAGCGGCTTCTGAGTGTCGAACGATGGTTCCGCTGCTGTAATCTCACGCGCCCACTGCTTGAGCTGGCGGTGAGAACTATGCAGCGAGGCGCCACCATCGACGCACATGGCCTCCGTAGCCTTCTGTAACTCTTTCTCACCGGACTCGTCATCCTCGTCGTGATCATTGTCTTCTTTTTTCTTTTCACGGCCCCGGGCGGGCCTCTCTTGCTGGTTGTCCTTGCCGCGGCGGCCTCCTTGGCCGCCACGCTTCTTGCCGGATCCCTCAGCACCGTCCTGACCTTTCTCCTTGTCCCGCCTTTCATACTCGGCCTTTTGCTTTTCAGCAAGCAGCTTGACTTGTCGGCAGTTCTGGAGGTCATGGCCCTTGGTGCGGTGGATCTTGCAGTACTGCTTGCCGGAGCCTCCTGGCTTGTCGGTGGCTGCTAAGGCCCGGCAGGCGGCGCACCCGGCAATCTCCTTGTCGGGGCCGTCTGCCTTGACCTTCTTGGCAGCGCCGGTGTCGTCAGACCCCTTGACGGCAAGTACGGCCTTGCCCTTGCATTTCCTGTTGCGATGTCGACCCTTCCTTGTCGGGGTGGCGGCGTCTTCGTCGATAGAGTTGGTTTCCGCACCGGCGTCTTCGCCAGGGTAATACCTTCCCTCTTCAGCCCGGGCGCACTTATCGTCCAGAACGTAGAGCTCGGCCACATCCTTAACCTTGGTCATCGCCAACTCTTCGCGCATCTTGCGGTTGCGCATGTTCTGATGGAACGCGCTGATCACAGCGGCGGGATGAACGTCGGGGATGTTGTACTGCACCCGGCTGAACCTCTGGATGTACTTGCGCAGGTTTCCCCTTCCTACGGGAATGATATGCGAGATCATCGGCACGGCCATGAGCTTGGTGGCCTCCTGTGAAGGCGCCAACGAACTCATGGCACAGATCTGACCAAGAAGAAATGGAATCCGCCGGCAAGTGCATCAACTAAGACATAACATTAGGCTTCAGCGCCAGCGGGAAATAGTTGGCAAGCACCTTGTCATCGCGAGCTCCAGCAGCCTGCATCGCGATGGTGTAGATGCTGAGGAACTCGGACGGATGGGTCTTGCCAATGTACTTCTCGCCGACATCGGGCTTGAACATGCGGTGGGACAGCCACTAGAACTGCCACAACTCACGGGTGAAGGCCGGGCAGGCCACCTCGTAAGGTAGGTCACCGGAGCCCCCCGGTGCTGGGTGGTCCATAGCGGGTCCCGCCCTCTTGTCCGACTGGTGGCGCGTTTCGCGCCGGCGCTCGATGGTGCTCCGAGCGTCTTCGTGAGCTCGTCCCCGAAGAACTTGGCGCTGGTCGTGGTGGGTCCGCGGGTCGGACGACGCTATAGAAATGTGATCACAAGCGTCGTCATGACGGGCCGACGCCCGCGGCGGCTGGCGAGGAGGAGGAGAGTGCACCGTGGCCGCAGTTCCCCCAGTCCTCCCAGCGTCATCATGTGGTGGCTCGGTGGAGCGCTGCTATGTCTTGTGCTTGCGCTGGTTTTCCCCGGAGAGGAGAGGATGATGCGGCAGAGTAGCGTAAGTATTTCCCTCAGTTTTTGAGAACCAAGGTATCAATCCAGTAGGAGGCCACGCGCAAGTCCCTCGTACTTGCACAAAGCAAATAACTCCTCGCAACCAACGCGATAAGGGGTTGTTAATCCCTTCACGGTCACTTACGAGAGTGAGATCTGATAGAGACGATAAATAATATTTTTGGTATATTTGGTATAAAGATGCAAAGTAAAATAAAAGGCAAAGTAAAAAGCAAATCAATAATAAAGCGTAGGAAGATTAATATGATGAGAATAGACCCGGGGGCCATAGATTTCACTAGTGGCTTCTCTCAAGAGCATAAGTATTTTACGGTGGGTGAACGAATTACTGTTGAGCAATTGACAAAATTGAGCATAGTTATGAGAGTATCTAGGTATGATCATATATATAGGCATCACGTCGGAGACAAGTAGACCGACTCCTGCCTGCATCTATTACTATTACTCCACTCATCGACCGCTATCCAGCATGCATCTAGAGTATTAAGTTAATGAAAACAGAGTAACGCCTTAAGCAAGATGACATGATGTAGAGGGATAAATCCATGCAATATGATAAAAACCCCATCTTGTTATCCTCGATGGCAACAATACAATCGTGCCTTGCTGCCCTAGTGTCACTAGGAAAGGACACATAAGATTGAACCCAAAGCTAAGCACTTATCCCATTGCAAGAACTACCAATCTAGTTGGCCAAACCAAACGGATAATTCGAAGAGACTTGCAAAGATAACCAATCATACATAAAATAATTCAGAGAAGATTCAAATATTGCTCATAGATAATCTTGATCATAAACCCACAATTCATCGGTATCAACAAACACACATAAAAAGAAGATTACATCGAATAGATCTCCACGAGAGAGGGGAGAACATTGTATTGAGACCAAAAAGAGAGAAGAAGCCATCTAGCTAGTAACTATGGACCCGAAGGTCTAAATTAAACTACTCACACTTCATCGGAGAGGCTATGATGATGATGTAGAAGCCCTCCGTGGTGGATTCCCTTTCGTGAACTCGGAACAGGCCCCAAGATGGGATCTCGTGGATCTGAGAAAGTTGCGGCGGTGGAATTAGGTTTGGCTCCGTGTCGATCTGTTGAAGTGCGTGGGTATATATAGGAGGAAGAATGCGTCGGTGGAGCTTCGGGGGGCCCACGAGGCAGGGGGCACGCCCTAGGGGGGGGCGCCCTCCACCCTCGTGGCCGCCTCCCTCCTTTCTTGACCGAGGGTCCAAGTCTCCTGGATCATATCTGGTGAGAAAATCACGTTCCCGAAGGTTTCATTCCGTTTGGACTCCGTTTGATATTCCGTTTCTTCGAAACACTGAAATAGGCAAAAAAAAAACAAATCTGGCTGGGCCTCCGGTTAATAGGTTAGTCCCAAAAGTAATATGAAAGTGGAAAATAAAGCCCAATATGGTCCAAAACAGTAGATAATATAGCATGGAGCAATCAAAAATTATAGATATGTTGGAGATGTATCAGGCATCCCCAAGCTTAATTCCTGCTCGTCCTCGAGTAGGTAAATGATAAAAAGAGAATTTTTGATGCGGAGTGCTACTTGGTATAATTTCAATGTAACTCTTCTTAATTGTGGTATGAATATTCAGATCTGAAAGATTTAAGACAAAAGTTCATATTGACATAAAAATAATAATACTTTAAGCATACTAACTAAGCAATTATGTCTTCTCAAAATAACATGGCCAAAGAAAGTTCATCCCTACAAAATCATATGGTTTTGTCATGCTCCATTTTCGTCACAGAAGAATGCTCTCATCATGCACAACCCCGATGACAAGCCAAGCAATTGTTTCATACTTTAGTAATCTCAAACTTATAAACCTTCACGCAATACATGAGTGCGAGCCATGGACATAGCACTATGGGTGGAATAGAATATGATGATGGGGGTTATGTGGAGAAGACAAAAAAGGAGAAATTCTCACATCAACGAGGCTAATCAATGGGCTATGGAGATGCCCATCGATTGATGTTAATGCAAGGAGTAGGGATTGCCATGCAACAGATGCACTAGAGCTATAAATGTATGAAAGCTCAACAAAATGCAACTAAGTGGGTGTGCATCCAACTTGCTTGCTCATGAAGACCTAGTGCACTTAAGGAGGCCCATTATTGGAATATACAAGCCAAGTTCTATAATGAAAAATTCCCACTAGTATATGAAAGTGACGAAACGAGAGACTCTCGATCATGAAAATCATGGTGCTACTTTGAAATACAAGTGTGGTAAAAGGATAGTAACATTGTCCCTTCTCTCTTTTTCTCTCATTTTTTTATTTGGGCCTTTTCTCTTTTTTATGGCCTCTTTTCTTTTCTCTTTTTTTATTTTTCCTCACTTGGGACAATGCTCTAGAAAATGATGATCATCACACTTCTATTTATTTACAACTCAATGATTACAACTCGATACTAGAACAAGGTATGACTCTATATGAATGCCTCCGTCGGTGTACCGGAATATGCAATGAACCAAGAGTGACATGTATGAAATAATTATGAACGGTGGCTTTGCCACAAATACTATGTCAACTACATGATCATGCTAAGCACTATGACAATGATAATGTGTCATGATGAACGGAATGGTGGAAAGTTGCATGGAAATATATCTCGGAATGGCTATGGAAATGCCATAATAGGTAGGTATGGTGGCTATTTTGAGGAAGATATAAGGAGGTTTATGTGTGAAAGAGCGAATCATATCACGGGGTTTGGATGCACCGGCGAAGTTTGCACCAACTCTCAATGTGAGAAAGGGCAATGCACGGTACCGAAGAGGCTAGCAATGATGGAAGGGTGAGAGTGCGTATAATCCATGGACTCAGCATTAGTCATAAAGAACTCATATACTTATTGCAAAAGTTTACAAGCCATCAAAAACCAAAGCACTAGCGCATGCTCCTAGGGGGATAGATTGGTAGGAAAAGACCATCGCTCGTCACCGACCGCCACTCATAAGGAGGACACTCAAAGAACACCTCATGTTTCAAATTTGTTACATAACGTTTACCATACGTGCATGCTACGGGACTTGCTAACTTCAACACAAATATTTCTCAATTTCACAACTACTCAACTAGCATGACTCTGATATTATTACCTCCATATCTCAAAACAATTATCAAGTATCAAGCTTTTCTTAGTATTCAACACACTCAAAAGAAAGTTTTACAAATCTTGAATACCAAGCATATTATTATTTTTTAAGCAAATTACCATGCTATTTAAGACTCTCAAAATAATCTAAGTGAAGCATGAGAGATCAAAGGTTTCTATAAAACAAATCCATCACCGTGCTCTAAAAGATATAAGTGAAGCACTACAACAAAACTATATAGATCAAAAGATATAAGTGAAGCACATAGAGTATTCTATCAAATTCCAATTCATGTATGGATCTCTCAAAAGGTGTGTACAGCAAGGATGATTGTGTTAAACTAACAAGCAAATACGCAAATAATACAAGACGCTCCAAGCAAAACACATATCATGTGGTGAATAAAAATATAACTCCAAGTAAAGTTACCGATGGAAGTGGACGAAAGAGGGGATGCCTTCCAGGGCATCCCCAAGCTTTGACTTTTTTGTGTCCTTAGATTATCTTGGGGGTGCCATGGGCATCCCCAAGCTTAGTCTGTTGCCACTCCTTGTTCCATAACCCATCAAAAGATTTCACCCAAAACTTGAAAACTTCACAACACAAAGCTCAACAGAAATCTCGTGAGCTCCGTTAGCGAAAGAAAACAAAAGACCACTTCAAGGTACTGTAATGAACTCATTCTTTATTTATATTGGTGTTAAACCTACTGTATTCCAATTTCTCTATGGATTATAAACTATTTTACTAGCCATAGATTCATCAAAATAAGCAAACAACACAAGAAAAACAGAATCTGTCAAAAACAGAACAGTCTGTATTAATCTGTAACTAACTCAAACTTCTGGAACTCCAAAAATTCAGCCAAAATAGGACGGCCTAGGAATTTTTTTATTGATCATAAGCAATTGGAATCACTATTTTATCACGTCCTGGTGATTTTTAACAATTGTTTTCGTGAACCAAAAGTTTCTGGAAATTACAGCAAGATCAAATAACTATCATCCAAGAAGATCCTATAGGTTTAACTTGGCAAAAACACTAATTAAAACATAAAAACACATCTAAACAGAAGGTATATGGATTATTTATTGAATAACAGCAAGGAAAAATATTGGGTTGTCTCCCAACAAGCGCTTTTCTTTAAGGCCTTTTTAGCTAGGCATTGAGATTTCAATGACGCTCACAAGAAAGACAAGAATTGATGCACAAAGAGAGCATCATAAAACATGTGACAAACACACTTAAGTCTAACATACTTCCTATGCATAGGCATATTATAGGCAAACAAATTATCGTAGCAAGCAAAAACTAGCATATGCAAGGAAGCGGAAAGGAACAATAGCAATCTCAACATAACGAGAGGTAATTTATTATCATGAAAATTTCTACGACCATATTTTCCTCTCTCATAATAATTACATGTGGGATCATAAGCAAATTCAACAAAATATCTATCACATAAAATATTTTCAACACGATCCACATGCATGCAAAGTTGACACTCTTCTGAAATAGTGGGATTAACATTAACTAAAGTCATGACCTCTCCAAACCCACTTTCAATATTATTGCAAACAATATTATCAATCTCATATTCATCACGGGGATTGAATAAATTTTCAAGATCATAAGAAGAATCACCCCAATCATGATCATTGCAACAAGTAGTAGACATAACAAAACTAGCATCCCCAAGCTTAGGGTTTTGCATATTATTAGCATAATTGACATGAAGAGAATTTATAGTAAAATCATTGCAATCATGCTTTTCATCGAAGGAACTACCAAGTATGGGTGCAATAGCAACGATCTCATGTTTAACATAAGGAACTATAGCAAATTCATCTTCATAAATATTAGCATCATGGCCACAAGAATAGAAAGCATCATGTTCATCAAGGGATATTTCAATCAAATCATCGGAATCATCATTATCTATAGATTCATGCATATCATTATTTTCTTCCAAAGCAACGGTCATTCTTTCAATAAATTCTTGGACATAGACATTATGAGCAAGGTTTTCATTGCAATATTTAAGTATGACGGAATTTTCAGATTTGTTGAGAGTAAAATCATACTTTTCAATCAAATAAGCAACTTCATGAGCACCCTTAAAAAATGAAAAATTCTTCAATTTGTTCGATATCATAGTAACTATAAACACCCCTTGCATAAGAAGATAAGATTTCATTATCATTGAACTCACATAGGTAGGGAAGATGTTTTTTAGGGTTCTTAGAACAACAAGTAAAATCACACATTTCACAAAGATTCCAAGCATAGCATAGCAAACTATTTATATGATACCATAAGAGTCTCCTTTTTCGGACAACGATGGCGCACAAAATGAGCATGCTCATCTAAAGATTTCACATCAACTAGGCTAGTTGGGGTTTCAACGACGCATATAGGATCAAGATGATCCAAGTAGAACACTTTAAGTGGATCCATATCAATAGATTTTAGCAAGCAAAGATGCAAGCATATAGAAGGCACAAAGAAACACAAACAAATATACATACGGGAAGAAGGCGAACGAAAAGAGAGGCGAATAAAGCGGCAAGGGTGAAGTGGGGGAGAGGAAAACGAGAGGCAAATGGCAAATAATGTAATGCGGGAGATAAGGGATTGTGATGGGTACTTGGTATGTTGACTTTTGTGTAGACTCCCCGGCAACGGCGCCAGAAATCCTTCTTGCTACGCCTTGAGCTCGCGTTGGTTTTCCCCGAAGAGGAGAGGATGATGCAGCAGAGTAGCGTAAGTATTTCCCTCCGTTTTTGAGAACCAAGGTATCAATCCAGTAGGAGGCCACGTGCAAGTCCCTCGTACTTGCACAAAGCAAATAACTCCTCGCAACCAACACGATAAGGGGTTGTCAATCCCTTCACGTTCACTTATGAGAGTGAGATCTGATAGAGATGATGAATAATATTTTTGGTATTTTTGGTATAAAGATGCAAAGTAAAATAAAAGGCAAAGTAAAATAGCAAAGCAATAATAAAGCGTAGGAAGATTAATATGATGAGAATAGACCCGGGGGCCATAGATTTCACTAGTGGCTTCTCTCAAGAGCATAAGTATTTTATGGTGGGTGAATGAATTACTGTTGAGCAATTGACAGAATTGAGCATAGTTATGAGTATATCTAGGTATGATCATGTATATAGGCATCAAGTCCGAGACAAGTAGATCGAAACGATTCTGCATCTACTACTATTACTCCACTCATCGACCGCTATCCAGCATGCATCTAGAGTATTAAGTTAATGAAAACAGAGTAACGCCTTAAGCAAGATGACATGATGTAGAGGGATAAATTCATGCAATATGATAAAAATCCCATCTTGTTATCCTCGATGGCAACAATACAATACGTGCCTTGCTGCCCCTAGTGTCACTAGGAAAGGACACCGCAAGATTGAACCCAAAGCTAAGCACTTCTCCCATTGCAATAACTACCAATCTAGTTGGCCAAACCAAATGGATAATTTGAAGAGACTTGCAAAGATAACCAATCATACATAAAAGAATTCAGAGAAGATTCAAATGTTGCTCATAAATAATCTTGATCATAAACCCACAATTCATCGGTCTCAACAAACACATCGCAAAAAGAAGATTACATCGAATAGATCTCCACGAGAGAAGGGGAGAACATTGTATTGAGATCCAAAAAGATAGAAGAAGCCATAGCTACTAACTATGGACCCGAAGGTCTGAAGTAAACTACTCACACTTCATCGGAGAGGCTATGATGATGATGTAGAAGCCCTCTGTGGTGGATTCCCCTTCGTGAACTCGGAACAGGCCCCAAGATGGGATCTCGTGGATCTGAGAAAGTTGCGGCGGTGGAATTAGGTTTTGGCTCCGTGTCTGATCTGTTGAAGTGCGTGGGTATATATAGGAGGAAGGATGCGTCGGTGGAGCTTTGGGGGCCCACGAGGAAGGGGCGCGCCCTAGGGGGGCCTCCACCCTCGTGGCCGCCTCCTCCTTTCTTGACCGAGGGTCCAAGTCTCTGGATCATATCGATGAGAAAATCACATTCCGAAGGTTTCATTCTGTTTGGACTCCGTTTGATATTCCGTTTCTTGAAACACTGAAATAGGCAAAAAACAACAAATCTGGGCTGGGCCTCCGGTTAATAGGTTAGTCCCAAAAGTAATATAAAAGTGGAAAATAAAGCCCAATATGGTCCAAAACAGTAGATAATATAGCATGGAGCAATCAAAAATTATAGATATGTTGGAGACGTATCAAGCGCCGACCCGAGGGCCCCGCCAGCCGCGGATCGTCTTTGTTGGCGACAGCGATGAGGCTCCGGATGGTGGCCCTCCACTCGTCGAGCTTCTCTGCAGCAGGAGGGATGTCGAGGAGCAGCTGCGTGCGTGCCAAAGCTTCTGCTGGCATGGGCGGTGGCGACAGCTGCGTGGATCGTGGCGCGCTTTGACTTCTAACCACGTTAGAAGGAGCTCCATTACGATCCAGCGGCTGCGTGCCATTTTTGCCAGCACTTCGGCGGGCATGCTGAACTCCTTCATCCCGTGGACGACGCACATGGCTCTTCCCACGGCGGTGCCCAGGGTCACCGGCATGGTGACGCTACTCGTCGCGCACACCATGGGAGGAGCACGCAGTGGTCGCCGGCGTGGGCGTCTTGGAGGTCGCTGTGCCGCCCGGGGGTGGCACAAAGACACTCCTGGAGGGCCCCGCGCCGCCTGCGGGGGGTCCAGCTCCGTCTTTGGATCTGGCGACGTGCGGCCGGTCGTCTGGCGCGCGAACGACGCTGCTCGCCAGGTTCTGACTGCCAGAGCGATGCTAGTGTTCGCGGACTGCGGCCCCGGTCCTGTCCGCGACCGGCCCACTACTCGCCCGCGCTGGCACGGGCCGTTCGGCTCCCAACGAGCCGATCGCCGTGGCCGTCTTCTTCTTGGGAGCCATGGCGATGAATAACTGCTAGGCTAGCTACTAGACCAGATTCTCACAATTGCTCCCCCTACCTGGCGCGCCAAAGATGTCGGTGTGGAACGACACCTATGGGATCACAAGAATCCCTACTACGGTTGCCGGGGTGCAGGGTTGCGAGAAGAGCAGGATTAGTAACCAGCACGAGGATCGTTTACCCAGGTTCGGGCTGCGAGGATGCGTGGTGAGTGCGTGGTTCGAAAGAGTCGAATCCTTCTCCAGTATGCCATGGGCCTCCTTTTATAGTCGAAAGGGGCTGCCACAGTGGCACACAGGAGGTGGAAAGGCACACAGTGCTATGAGCTTATCGCTCATATTACAGGACAAGACGCATTTAATGCGTAGCTTATGTGTCCCCTTGCTTTATCGGGGACGGGGACGAGGCCCGTCCCGTCCGTTGCTGCTCCTCCTTAGTTCGATACACGCCCTGGCTAGCGACGCATGCGGCGCCATGTAGGCAGGCAGACAGCTGAGGTGGCGCGGTGGTGGAGCCTCCACAAAGATCTGCATGCCGCCACGCAGGCGCTTGATGAGTTGGCCTGGGAGCCGCATGTCGCCACGCAGGTGCCCGCCCAGCTGGTTGGGCTGGTAGCTGCATGTGAACGGTAGTGGATACTTGGTTGGTGCGGGCCTGGTAGTGGCCCTGCTGGTGTCCTCGGTGAGGGCCTTGCCGGGTGGCCCGGCAAGGGTCTTGTCGTGGCGCGCTGTCGCTTGCCGGGGGTCTCGTGGCCTTCCTCGGCAAGGATCTTGCCGAGGATCGTCGTATTCTAATCCTCATCTGATCTTGAGTGTTCCTTGTCTTCACAAAGATCTGCATGCCACCATGGAGGTGCCTCCCGAGCCCTGGCCCAACGTCATGTTGGAGACCATGGGCTAAAGGGTGGCTCGCTCTGTTGGTGTGGGGCGAGCAGCCCCGGCAAGGGTCTTGTCGGGGCTGCTGAGGCTGCCCCGGCAAGGGTCTTGCCGGGGGAACCTACTTCGTCCCTCTGCTCTTTGTGGTCTTGGGCTTGACATTGCTCTGGTTATCTTGGGCTTCGGTCTTACCTTGGCTCACCTCCCCTGTTCTGCTTGGTGTGACTGTGGGCGCGGCTCCGACTGCCTGTGCATAGGTAAAGGGGTACAAAAGTGCGCCCCTCCTTTTGGACACCGACAAAATTTGAGAGGATTTCCAACCTTAGTAGAGAAGATTTGGAATGCTCCTACTCATGGGAAAACTTCTATTGCTAGATGGCAAGAGAAATTAGAAGATTTAGGAAGCCACTAAAGGGTGGAGTAGCAACACTGAGCTTGAACTTAGAAAACATAAGAAGAGCCTTATGGAAGAATATGACAACTTAGACATTAAGTGAGATAACACTGACCTCACTGACAAAGATCATGATAGAAGGAGAGAGATCCATCTAGAATTACAGGCGCAGTGGCTCAAAGAGGAAGTTAAAGCTAAGCAGAGATCTAGAGAGAGAGAGAGAGAGAGAGAGAGAGAGAGAGAGAGAGAGAGAGAGAGAGAGAGAGAGAGAGAGAGAGAGAGAGAGGGAGAGAGAGAGAGATTAGGGAAGGTGATAGAAATACAACCTATTTTCATGGTGTAGCTAACCAAAGGAGGAGGAAACTTTTATCCACTCCCTAGAAGGCCTTGATGGTGTGGTTACAGAAACATCAGACATCCTGAAAGTAGCTGGTGATTTTATAAGACCCTTTTTCTAGGAAAGACTCTAAGAGGGCTTGTTCCCTCAACAATGATTTTCTCTCTGTTGAGGAAAAAGACTATCCCAATGAGAATGAGACACTACAAGCCCCCTTCTCTAAGGAGGAAATTAAGAAAAGCAGTGATTGACTCATATGCTGATGGGGCCCCTCGCCCTCATGGTATTCCTTTTTCCTTCTACCAAAATTTTTGTGATTTAACCAAGCATGATCTTATTGAGATGTTTGATGACTTCCATGCGGGCAAGTTACATACATACATACATACATACATACATACATACATACATACATACATGCATGCATGCATGCATACATACATGCATGCATACATACATACATACATACATATATATATACATACATACTTGGTTATATATATATATATGCTAAATTTTGCTATGCTCTCTTTGATCCTTAAAGAAGCTGATGCTACTACCATAAAGAAATTAAGACCAATTAGTCTCCTAATTTGTACTTTTAATATTTTCACTAAGTTTTTAACTAATAGAATTAATGCCATGTCGCATAGACTCATTGCCTGCAACCAATCTGCCTTTCTAAATGGCAGATACATCTTGGAAAGTGTAGTCAGTGCTCATGAGGTCCTGCACTTAGTCCATGTCGGGAAAGAGCAAGGCCTAGTGCTTAAATTAGACAATGACAAAGCTTTTGATTTTGTTGACCTAGACTTCCTGATTGAGCTCCTTTGTCTTAGAGGTTTTGGGAAGAAATGAATATCCTGGATCCTAGCAGTCACCAGAGGAGGGTCAATCGGAGTTGGATGTGAGAGTGATTTATTCCTCACCAGTAAAGGTCTAAGGCAGGATGGATCCCCTTTCCCCCTTCTCTTTAACCTAGTTGTGGATGTACTCTCTAGGATGCTTGTGAAAGCAGCTGCTTGGAACCTGATTAGTGGCCTTTGTCACGCTGTTTGCCCTGGAGGAATCATGTGCTTCCGGTATGCCGATGACACAATCCTATTCCTTGAGAATAGCATAGAAAAAGCTACTAACCTCAAGATGGCGCTGACATGTTTTGAGCAAGTTTCTAGGATAAAAATCAACTACACCAAGTATGTCTGTGGACGAAACAAATAATTTTGTAGAAGTTTTAGGATGTAAGAAAGGAAACTTTCGATCAAATACCCAGGGATCCCTCTCCATTATCATAAATTGAGGAGAGAGGATATTCAACCTTTGATTAACAAAATTCTTAAAAGGATTGCTGGTTGGAGAGGTAAAATACTTTCCTACAAAGGCAACTTAGTCCTTATCCACACTTGCATGGCCAACATCCATGTGTACTTACTTTCGTTCTTCGAATTTCCCAAAAGGGCCATTGAGCTTATTAATACTTAGATGGCTAACTGTTCATGGAATGATTTTGAAGGCCATAGAAAATTCCACTTGGCAAATTGAAGACTTGTTTGTACGAAAAAAATAGTATGGAGGCCTAGGTATTCCTAACCTCTAGGAACTTAATATATGTCTCCTGGGCTCTTGGATTAAAGGTACTCTGAAGGAGAAGGGAAACTCTGGAGGAAAGTGATTGACCATAGATTAAATATAACACTGACAAACCAAATATTTTCAATTGCTCGGCTACTCCTACCTCTTTTAGATTATAGATGGGAGTAGCAAAAGTAGTGAATTTAGTTTTAGGTAGAATGTGGGCAATGGAGCTAATGTAAGATTTTGGGAGGACACATGGTTTGGGACTTCCCCCTTGCTGTCCAGCTCTGGTCCCTCTACATAGTTTGTAATCAGTCATCCAAAACTTTTAGAGATGTCTGGGATGGTACTCTGTAGGACCTTGAAGTATGTCTAGAGGGGGGGGGGGGTGATTAGACTACTTGACCAATTAAAAACTTAACCTTTTCCCAATTTTAGAGTTTGACAG
The DNA here is from genome assembly GCA_021605205.1 of Aegilops longissima. Taxonomy (NCBI): domain Eukaryota; kingdom Viridiplantae; phylum Streptophyta; class Magnoliopsida; order Poales; family Poaceae; genus Aegilops; species Aegilops longissima. The sequence continues at coordinate 478,390,873 of CM038677.1, read as the reverse complement.
ATTTTAGCTATCTTAGGACAAGTCAAGAAATCATCACACAAATCAAGCAAGCATGCAAAGAGTATATAGGCAGCAGAAATTAAAGCATGCAACTTGCAAGAAAGTACAGGGAAGGGTTTGGAGGATTCAAGCGCAATTGGAACACGGATGTTTTGGCATGGTTCCGATAGGTGGTGCTATCGTACCTCCACGTTGATGGAGACTTCAACCCACGAAGGGTAGCAGTTGCTGCCGAGTCCACGGAGGGCTCCACCCACGAAGGGTCCACGAATAAGCAACCTTGTCTATCCCACCATGGCCATCACCCACGAAGGATTTGCCTCACTAGAGGTAGATCTTCACAGTAAGCGATCTCCTTGCCCTTACAAACTCCTTGGTTCAACTCCACAATCTTGTCGGAGGCTCCCAAGTGACACCTAGCCAATCTAGGAGACACCACTCTCCAAGAAGTAACAAATGTTGTGTTGATGATGAACTCCTTGCTCTTGTGCTTCAAATGATAGTCTCCCCAACACTCAACTCTCTCTCATAGGATTTGGATCTGGTGGAAAGAGGGTTTGAGTGGAAAGCAACAGGGGAAGGCTAGAGATCAAGATTCATATGGTAGGAATGACATATCTTGGCCTCAACACATGAGTAGGTAGTTCTTTCTCGAAATGGTAAGTTGGAAGTGTAGGTTCGGTCGATGGCTCTCTCCACGAATGAAGAGGAGGTGGAGGGTATATATAGCCTCCACACAAAATCTAACCGTTACACACAATTTACCAAACTCGGTGGGACCGATTCAACAGACTCGGTCGGACCGATTTAGTAAACCTAGTGACCGTTAGTGATTTTTGGTGGGACTGACATGCAACTCGGTGAGACCGATTCGGTTAGGGTTAGGGCATAACGTAATATCGGTAAGACCGATTACACAAACTCGGTGAGACCGATTTTGGTAATAAGCTTTCCAGAGAGTTGGTCAGGTAAACTCAGTGGGACCGATTTGCTCTTTTCGGTGAGACCGAAATGTTACAAAAGGGAAACAAAGAGTTTACATTGCAATCTCGGTGGGACCGATCGCTCACTTCGGTTAGACCGAAACGTTACGAAGGGAAACAGAGAGATTACAATCCCATCTCGATGAGACCGAGATCCCTATCGGTAGGACCGATTTGCCTAGGGTTTGTAGCAGTGGCTATGACTTTTGAAATCGGTGGCGCCGGGTAGGAAGAATCGGTGTGATCGATTTTGGCTTTAGGTTCAGGTCATATGTGGATGTGAGAAAGTAGTGGAGGGTTTTGGAGCATATCACTAAGCACATGAAGCAAAAGGCTCATTAAGCAACACCTCATCCCTTCTTGATAGTATTGGCTTTTCCTATAGACTCAATGTGATCTTGGACCACTAAAATGTAAAATGAAGAGTCTTGAGCTTTTGAGCTTGAGCCAATCCTTTGTCCTTAGTATTTTGAGGGATCCACTTTCATCATCCATGCCATGCCATTGATTGAGCTTTCCTGAAATAATAGTCTTGGAATAGCATTAGCTCAATGAGCTATATGTTGTTATGAATTACCAAAACCCCCTAAGGATAGTTGCACTTTCAATCTCCCCCTTTTTGGTAATTGATGACAACATATAGATCAAAGCTTCGACAAATGATAATAAGATTGAAAAATATCGTCGCTTTGAGAAGTATGTGATAAGCAAGAGCTCCCCCTAAATTTGTGCATAGTTTAAGATTTGCTTTGGACTGCAAATGCACAAGGAATTAGGCTCATGGGTTACTCTTCCATGTCACATACATCTTGGTGGAGCGCTCAAAATGATAAAGATTGAATACATGCACTCATCACCAAGCAAGGTGAATGATCACATAGGATAGATAAGATAATATCATCAAACATGCATAAGTGTAGCTTATGATCAAACACATGATCATCAATGTCTCACAAGAATAGCATAGTATCTCAAGCAATCAAAAGCAAACAAGTTTGAACCACCAAATCAAGAGAGAACAAAAGCAACACTCTCTCTCTCTCGAAGCCTATGATCTATACATTTTTCTCCCCCTTTGGCAACAAGTTACCAAAAAGTTCATAGAAAATGCATATTACTATGTCGTCTCTCAGGCTTGGTCTTAAGGTGGTGGTGTAGAGATGGCTCCTTGGACGAAGACTTCAGTTGATGTAGAGGGAGCTGGAGGAGTTGGTGCTGGAGCTGGTTGCACTGGAGCTGTAGGAGCTGTAGCTGGTGCAGATGATGTTGCTCTAGTGTATGGCACTGGCACTTCATCTGATCTCTGAGCTCTAGGCACTCTGGCAAATACATTAGTGGTAGTCTTGCCCTTCATCTCCTGCATGTCATCCTGCAGCTGCCCCACAACTGACTGAATCTCAGTTACTTTGACATCTAGATCATAGAATTTTTGTTCCATGATTCTTTCCAAGCTCTCCTGATTTAGAGTGAGGGTGGCCAATCCCTTCTCAATCCTCGGAGATGATGCTATCAAGTAACCAAGCTGCTCCTGCTTGTTCTTCAAGAAATACTCAGATGCCTCCTCTTGAGTTGCATCTTGACAGCCTTCTCCTTCCTTGCCTTCTCCTTCTTCTCTTGAGCTTGAACTAATGATGGATCATTCTCATTCATGACAACCTCATTATCCTCAAAGTCTGGATAAAGTGGAAAATGTTCCTTATCCAATAGATATTTGCCTGTGCCCATCTTTGAGTTAATCAACTCCTGAATCTGAGGGGCATATCCACAACTCCTCTTATGATCTGCTGCTGTCCTCTTAATTGTCTCGATTATGAGGCTCATGACCTTGAATTTCTGATGCACATCAAATAAATGCAACATATTGATTGCATGTCCTCTGATCATGTTGTGGTCACCTGACTTAGGCAATAGAGTGTGCCTTAGGATCCAATTGATTGTAGGCAACCCAGACAGAAGAAAGTGGACTGATCCAAAAGAGAAAGTCTCTAGGGATTTGTCTGGGATCTCCTTGTACATATGTGCCATGGTATTGTGTCCCATTTTCTTCCTGGCATATACATCCAGGTCATCATCATTTTCCTTTGGGGCATTTATCATTTTTGCCCACTCCTCAACAGTTGACTGGTACCTTGTACCTTCAGACATCCAAACTATCCTCACATCTGGATAGAAGTGTGCTGTGGAGTAGAATTGCATGATAAGTCTGTCGTTCCAGTTGGTGAGCGTCTGCCCAACAAAGTCAGCAACTCCACAAGCACTGAAGCTGTCATATACTCCAGGGTAGTGTTCTGCGTTCTCCTTCATGTAGGTCCAGTCGACCCACCTCATATCACACACAATGGGCTTCTTGTCCAACAAGATTGTCTCATAGAAGTCCTGCTATTCCTTGGTATGGAACCTGTAATCAACAATAGTCCTTCTCCTTGTGGCATATGGATCTGCCAACCTCCATAGCCTCAACCCTGAATCTTTTTTGATGTTCATGTCCTCAGCCACAGGATGGGCATCATTGTGGTCTGGTATCTTGGGCTTGAGCTTCCTCAGAACTTGTCCTTCTTCATCTTCCTCCTCAGCAACCTCTGGCACTGGGGCCTTGTTCTTCTCAGCAGCTGGAATACTCCTGGTATTCCTCTTTGGTGCAAACTTGGCCTTGGGGGCAGCTTTGGGTGCTTCCTTGGGCTTAGATGTTCCAGTTGGTGAGCTTCTGCCCAACAAAATCAGCAACTCCACACGCACTGAAGTTATCATATACTCCAGGGTAGTGTTCTGCGTTCTTCTTCATGTAGGTCCAGTCGACCCATCTCATATCGCAAACTATGGGCTTCTTATCCAGCAAGATAGTCTCATAAAAATCATGCTGCTCCTTGGTGTGGAACCTGTAGTCCACAGCAGTCCTTCTCCTCGTGGCATATGGATCTGACTCTCTCCATAGCCTCAACCCATGATCTCTCCCGATCTTCATGTTTTCAGCCATAGGATGAGCATCATTGTGGTGCAGGATCTTGGGTTTGAGCTTCCTTAGGACCTGCCCTTCTTCATCTTCCTCAGCCTCAACCTTAGGCATTGGGGCCTTGTTCTTTTCAGCTTCTGGTATGCTCCTGGTATTTCTCTTGGGCTTGGGGGCAGCTTTGGGCTTTGAAGTTGCAACCCCTGACTTGATAGCATCACCCATCAGCTTTTGTGCCTTGGGTGCTGGTGCAGCAAGCTCTTCTTCTTCTTCCTCTTCCATCATGGAAGGCTTCCCAATCACTCTTGCCATGGTCTTCTTGACCCTTTCTTTCCTTTTCTTTCCCTCTGCAGCAACAGGCTCTTTGGGTTGAGATTCCAAAAGAGCTTGAGTAGACACTCTGGCTTTGGACATTGGTTGTCTGCCTGCTGGCCTTTTGATTTTCAGGCCTGGCTTTGTATGCTTTGCTGAGCCATACTCCTTTTTGAGTACTACTTTCTTGGAGGTAGCCTCATCTTCTTCAGCTCTATAATCCTCATCTTCAGAGTCTGAGGTCTTCTTCTTCCTTTGCCTGGTAGCAGCCTTAGGCAGGTTGCTAGGAGTGCTTCTGCTCCCCTCATCTGAGCTGCTTGAGGGACTAGTGCCCTCACTCATGTGCATCTGCCCTTCTGACCTGTTCTGACTATCACTCAGTGCGACATCTTGTAAACACTGATCGCTGACCTGTGAAGAGTTATAGATGAGATAGAGTGGATGAGCATCAGAAAATGTAGAGATTTTTGCAAAGAATGATTCAAAATTCAGTTTTAGTTTTCCACGAAAGCATTTCGGATCAACCGATTTTCAAACTCGGTGATACGAAGCAGTTTTGGAACCTAAACTGATGAACTCGGTTGGACCGAGTCACAGTTGATGTACACGAGACTGCTAGGGTTTCACAAAGTCCTAAAATCGGTCACACCGATTAGCAATTCTCGGTCAGACCGAGAGTTACTAGTGCAATGGCATATGCCAAATCGGTGGGACCGAGTTTTTCAACTCGGTGGGTCCGAGATGGTTTCGGCGGAAACCTAACCCTAAATTTCCAAATCTCATCTAATCTACGGATTGCATTGACTAGATAGGAGTGTTTCAATCATGGCAAGAATCAATAAGAACACAATGTGCTAGGAATCAGACGAGGATAGCACTGTGATCGATTCCATACCCTAGCTCGGCGATGAACTCGCTACGGCGGCAATGGCGGGGTTGAATTCCGTTGACGGCGGCAGAGACCAGCGACAGGAGGCGGCTGGCGACGAGGAGACGATCCGGAGACCTTGGAGGCAGAGCGAGCTATTTCACGGGCGAAGGGGTTCGGAGAAATTTCCAAAATTTTGCCCGTGACTATATATAGCCTGACCCTGTCGGTGTGACCGAGTGGGACAACTCGGTGGCACCGAGAAGCATAACTATGTTCAGTTACAGCAACTCTGTGTGACCGAAAAGTTCAAATCGGTTGCACCGAGATTGAAAACCTAGATTGACTTAGTGATCTCGGTAGAACCGAAATGGAGGAATCGGTCGGACCGATAATCACAAAGAAGTTTTGGAAGTTTAAGTCTATGACGAATCGGGGACTCCGAGTGCTCCTCACACAGAGTGGTTCGAATTTGACTTGATCAAATTTTGTGATGTAGCATGAATAGAGTTTGAGACGAGAAAAGCATAGATAGCTAGAGAAAGTTCTTAGGCATTCTTGTCCATCCACTTGGCCAAAAGAAGAAAGAAGCAAACAATCAAAACAACAAGTGGATGTCCTTGAATGAGTAAAATATGCACCAACATGCTCACACAATAAGATGACAAATAAAATATGTGACAAAGCATGCACAACCAATTCTAGCATCTATCAAACAATTGGCGATGACTAGGTCATCTATATATGAGTATATTGACTTAGGAGTCAAATGAGAACATTTGATCATAGGTCATACTCATCGTTTAAGCTCAAGTGGGGTTACCACTTTTACATAATGCATTGATGTGTTCACACCATTAGAGTTGCTTTGACACAATTCTTAGAGTTAAGCTCCCCCTAGATGTGAGATCCCCCCTTAGAGGGATGAACTAACCTTGGGTTTTGTCGATGATGACTTCATGTAGGTGTTGAAGATGTGGATGCTCAATGTTGATGTAGAACAATTGGAGCAATCCTTTGGAGTGAATTGCACTTTCAATTTTCCTACATGGGCTAGTCCCACAAGGAACAAACAAGAATATCCATAGACATAGAGTGATGCACACACAAGATGATGTCCATGAAATCATTAGGTTACCTTGTCCCTTGCCTTACCAACATGAGGGTTTGTGACTCCTTGAACTAGTGCAAGATGTGGAGGTTGATTGCACTTGTCCTTGCCATAATGATATGAGTGAAGAATGTTGGCGGAGTCACCCTCAAGAACTCTCTAGTTCTTCTTCTTCGGGATCCACATCATCTTGATGGGAATCCTTGGAGTTGTAGTTGTACTTGATGAAGTAGAACTTGACGTAGTCTTGGGAATCCACTTGACCAAGACCTTAGGTGCTTCTTCAAATGCATCAATCTCTTCTTGAAGCTTGTCCTTGCCTTTGTTCTTGTGGTCTTGTGGTGGAAGATCATCTTGAGCTTGTGTTCCCTTGAAGGAAGTAGGATCATACTTCTCTTGTTGAGGAACAAACTTCGTCTTGGGGTATTGATCTTCTTCCCACTCAACTCCATTGGCATTGAACTTTCGTTCAAAACCAACACCTTGATTCTTCCGGTGTCTTCCTTGCTTGCGTACAATTTCCTCGAATTGCTTACTCCCGGCAAGGCTCTTGTAAACACCTTTCTCTATAATTCCCTTCAATAAGCTATTTTCTTGCTCAAGTGTAACTTGGCTAAGAGAATCATTAGTGGAATCAAGAGAACTACTAGAAGCAACAATATTGGATTTGACATTATTATTGTTACTACTAGAGGAAGTATCTTTCTTGTACTTGTTACTAGACTTGACTTGAGGCATGTAAGTAGATAGGAGTAAACGCTTGGCAATGTAAGAAGAACTTTTCTTACGGAGATCATCATTGATTGCTTTTAAGAACTCATGCTCTTGCTCAAGATTGAGCTTTTCAAAGCGTAACTTCTCATGAGCCCTTAAAAGTTCTCGATGATCTTCGAAGATAGTTTCATGAGCCAACTTAAGAGTGTTTAGTTCCTTAGTTAGAAGCTCAATCTTCTCCTTATCATTGTCATTCGTTTTATCTTAATTAGCATGATTAATTGACGTTTCATCATAGTATTCATCACTAGAGTTGTCAACAAGTAAATCATCATCCAGAAGCAAGTCATCTTCATCACTATTGAAATCAACATACTCGGGGTGTGTTACCTTAGGACCTTTGGCCATGAAGCATCTTCCAATTCCTTCATTTGGTGATTCAAATATGTCGTAGGAGTTGGTTGACACAAGTGCTAAACCGGCAACACCTTCATCTTGAGTATATTCGGAGTCGGAGTGATAGATTCTCTCGGAGTGTTTGTCGGAGTCGGAGCCGGATATCCATTCACCAACATGAGCTTGATGTCTTCATTTTGTGTAGCGCTTTGATGACTTGTCCTTCCTTTCCGAATCCTTGCTTCTCTGTGAGGATCTTCGTTCATAGCGATCATCTCTGCTCCTCCTCTCTCTTGGTGGTGATTCTTCTCTTTTGCTTCTTCTTCTTGGAGAATCTTCTCTTCTTTTGTAGGGTGCCGTACACTCATTGGAATAGTGTCCAGGCCTCCCACAATTGTAGCAATTGCGCTCTCGACTAGAAGATCTTTTGTCATGGTAAGTCCTTGACTTGGAACTTCTTTCTTTGCTTCTACTCTTGTAGAATTTGTTGAAGTTCTTCACCATTAAGCTCAATTCTTCATTGAAGGTTTGTTTCTCACTTGATGATGTGGGGGCTTCACTTGAGGCTTTGTAAGCACCACTTGACTTGTTGTGAAGTTCCTCCTTATCCTTGAGTGACATCTCATGAGCAACAATTCTTCCAATGACTTCCGTTGGCTTGAGATCTTTGTAGTTTGGCATCCTTTGGATCAATGTGCACACGGTATCATACTTTCCATCCAATGCTCTTAGGATCTTCTTGATGATGAATCTGTCGGTCATCTCTTCACTCCCTAAGTCGGCAATCTCATCTGTAATAAGAGCAAGCCTAGAGTACATTTCAGCGACACCTTCACCATCCTTCATTTTGAACTTGTCAAGCTGACTTTGGAGCACATCCAACTTGGATTCCTTGACGGATTCGGTACCTTCATGCATATCAATCAAAGTATCCCAAATTTCTTTTGCATTCTCAAGGCGGCTGATTTTGTTGAATTCTTGAGGCACAATCCGTTGAAGATGATATCACAAGCTTGAGCGTTGTATTGCAACATCTTTAATTCTTCCGCATTAGCTTCACGGTTCGGCTCTCTCCCATCAAAGAATTCACCTTGCAAGCCAATACAAATAATTGCCCAAGCAGCGGGTTATGTCCGAGAATATGCATTTTCATATTATGCTTCCAACTAGCAAAATTAGTACCATCAATGTAAGGACCTCTACGGTGATAATTTCCCTCGCTAGACGCCATACTCTCCTAGGTTATGAAACCAAGGCTATGACCACCAAAAGCTATGGAAATCAAAGCAAATGGAGACCAAGGCTCTGATACCACTTGTAGGACCTTGAAGTATGTCTAGAGGGGGGGGGGGTGAATAGACAGACCAATTTAAAACTTAACCTTTTCCCAATTTTAGAGTTTGACAGATTTTAGCTATCTTAGGACAAGTCAAGCAAACATCACACAAATCAAGCAAGCATGCAAAGAGTATATAGGAAGCGGAAATTAAAGCATGCAACTTGCAAGAAAGTAAAGGGAAGGGTTTGGAGGATTCAAACACAATTGGAGACACGGATGTTTTTGGCGTGGTTCCGATAGGTGGTGCTATCGTACCTCCACGTTGATGGAGACTTCAACCCACGAAGGGTAGCAGTTCTTGTGAGTCCACGGAAGGCTCCACCCACGAAGGGTCCACGAAGAAGCAACCTTGTCTATCCCACCATGGACGTCGCCCACGAAGGACTTGCCTCACTAGAGGTAGATCTTCACGAAGTAGGCGATCTCCTTGCCCTTACAAACTCCTTGGTTCAACTCCACAATCTTGTCGGAGGCTCCCAAGTGACACCTAGCCAATCTAGGAGACACCACTCTCCAAGAAATAACAAATAGTGTCTTGATGATGAACTCCTTGCTCTTGTGCTTCAAATGATAGTCTCCCCAACACTCAACTCTCTCTCATAGGATTTGGATCTGGTGGAAAGAGGGTTTGAGTGGAAAGCAACTTGGGGAAGGCTAGAGATCAAGATTCATATGGTAGGAATGGAATATCTTGGCCTCAACACATGAGTAGGTAGTTCTTTCTCAGAAATGGTAAGTTGGAAGTGTAGGTTCAGTCTGATGGATCTCTCCACGAATGAAGAGGAGGTGGAGGGGTATATATAGCCTCCACACAAAATCTAACCGTTACACACAATTTACCAAACTTGGTGGGACCGATTCAACAGACTCGGTCGGACCGATTTAGTAAACCTAGTGACCGTTAGTGATTTTCGGTGGGACTGACATGCAACTCGGTGAGACCGATTCGGTTAGGGTTAGGGCATAACGTAATCTCGATAAGACCGATTACACAAACTCGGTGAGACCGGTTTTGGTAATAAGCTTTCCAGAGAGTTGGTCAGGTAAACTCGGTGGGACCGATTTGCTCTTTTCGGTGAGACCGAAATGTTACAAAAGGGAAACAGAGAGTTTACGTTACAATCTCGGTGGGACCGATCGCTCACTTCGGTTAGACCGAAATGTTACGAAGGGAAACAGAGAGATTACAATCCCATCTCGGTGAGACCGAGATCCCTATCGGTAGGACCGATTTGCCTAGGGTTTGTGGCAGTGGCTATGACTTTTGAAATCGGTGGCGCCAGGTAGGAAGAATCGGTGTGACCGATTTTGGCTTTAGGTTCAGGTCATATGTGGATGTGAGAAAGTAGTGGAGGGTTTTGGAGCATATCACTAAGCACATGAAGCAAAAGGCTCATTAAGCAACACCTCATCCCTTCTTGATAGTATTGGCTTTTCCTATAGACTCAATGTGATTTTGGACCACTAAAATGTAAAATGAAGAGTCTTGAGCTTTTGAGCTTGAGCCAATCCTTTGTCCTTAGTATTTTGAGGGATCCACTTTCATCATCCATGCCATGCCATTCATTGAGCTTTCCTGAAATAATAGTCTTGGAATAGCATTAGCTCAATGAGCTATATGTTGTTATGAATTACCAAAACCACCTAGGGATAGTTGCACTTTCATACTCAGATCAAGATCACCTTCAGGTGCAATTTTACAGAGAATATGATGGAGCAATGGTACCATCTAGTGGAGATTATCCCTGATATTGCTCTTACCGATGAACCAAATGCTTAGAACTGGCAGTATGAAAGCAAAGGGCAATATTCTAGTAGTTCCCTTTACCATGTAATCAACTTCAAGGGTGTGAAGCCTGTCTACATTCCTGCTATTTGGAAATTACAGGTTCCACCTAAGATCCATATGTTCCTTTGGTTGATTTCTCATAATAAAAAATTCCTAGAGATAACCTTTATTTTTGCGAGAAAATTTCCGATCTATTCATCAACTGTCAAGGCAGTACAAAGAACACTAGAGGTAAAAATTCCATCCAGGTCCATAGACCACCTAACAACAACTACAATCACTAGAGCGAGCCGAAGGCGTGCCGCCGTCATTGCCCCTCCATCATCGAAGTCGGGCAAACTATGTTGTGCATGATACGTCTCCAACGTATCTATAATTTTTTATTGTTCCATGCTGTTATATTACCAATCTTGTATGTTATATATATATTTACTAGCAACTTTATATCATTTTTTGGGACTAACCTATTGACATAGTGCCCAATGCCAGTTACTGTTTTTTTTCTTGTTTTTACTTTGTAGAATACCAATACCAAACAAAGTCCAAATGCCACGAAACTTTTTGGAGATTTTTTCTGCCAAGAAGAGACCCTGGAAGCTTATATAGGCCACGAGAAGAGGCCGAGGGGCCCACTAGGCACCAAGGTGCGCCAGAGGGCCCATGCACGCCCTGGTGGGTAGTGGAGCCCTCGGGCATCGACTTGACCTACCTCTGCCTCTATAAATACTCTAAAATCCCAATAACCCTAGGGAATCAACGAAATACTTTTTCTACTGCCGCAAGTTTCAGAACCACGAGATCCAATCTAGAGGCCTTTTCCGGCACTCTGCCGGAGGGGGCAACGATCCCAGAGGAGTTCTTCATCATCCTTGCTGCCCCTCCGATGATGCGTGAGTAGTTTACCATAGACCCATGGGTCCGTAGTTAGTAGCTAGATGGTTTCTTCTCTCTTTTTGATCTTCAATACAATGTTCTCCTCGATGTTCTTGGAGATCTATTTGATGTAACTATTTTTTGCGGTGTGTTTGTTGGGATCCGATGAATTGGGAGTTTATGATCAATTCTATCCATGAATATTATATTATTTGTTTCTTTGCTGAACTCTTTTATGCATGATTGTTATAGCCTCATATTTCTTCTCTGATTTATTGGTTTCGTTTGGCCAACTAGATTGATTTATCTTACCATGGGAAGAGGTGATGGGTTTGATCTTGCGGTGCTCAATCTCAGTGATAAAAAGAGATTGACAAGCATGTATCATTGCTATTAAGGGTAACAAGATGGGGTTTATTCATACGTGAGTTTATCTTGTCTACATCATGTCATCGTTCTTATTGCATTACTCCGTTTTTGCATGAACTTAATACACTAGATGCATGTTGGATAGCGGTCGATGTGTGGAGTAATAGCAATAGATGCATAATCATTTCGGTCTACTAATATCGGACGTGATGCCTATATACATGATCATTGCCTTGGATATCATCATAATTATTTGCTTTTCTATCATTGCCAAACAGTAATTTGTTTACCCACCGTATGTTATGTTCTCGAGAGAAGCCTCTAGTGAAAACTATGGCCCCCGGGTCTATTTCCTATCATATATTAAATGCAAAATACCTTGCTTCAATTTTTCGTTCTTTATTTTATTTTGTATTTTTGTTAGGTCTATTTATCAAAACCTATACAATTTAATTTATCTCAATACCGTTGACGGATTGACAACCCCTGTTACGCGTTGGGTTGCAAGTATTTGTAATTTGTGTGTAGGTGTTGTTTACATAGTGTTGCTTGGTTCTCCTACTGGATTGATAACCTTTGTTTCATAACTGAGGAAAATACTTACCTTTGTTTTGCCGCATCATCCTCTCCTCTTCGGGGAATTACCAACGCAGATTACAAGCAATCAGGAAGAATTTCTGGCACCATTCCCGGGGAGACATCAATAACATCTATCAAGTACTTACGGATAAACTCTTATCTCCTTGCAATTACTTTATTTGCCATACGCCTCTCGTCTTCATCCCCCCACTTCTAAAATAGTTATTGCAAAAATACAAAAATATTTTTCATTTGCCTTTTTTCTTGTTTTGCCTTTTTGCTTGCTTGAACCTATCATCATGAGTGATTTTGGTATGGCAGAAACAGATGATGGTAGAACTCCTAAAATTGGACGTTCTACTAATCTGGATGCTAAATTTTTTGTTTTGGGACAAGGGAATGTTATATAGGAAAAGGTGCCATCCAAGAATTCTTTAATTGCGTTGGAACCTTGACTTGTGATGATGGTCCTATACTTAGAATAACTAAAACTTATGCAGAAGCTATTTCACCACTTGCTTAAACTTGAGAAAATATTTATTCGTACTCATCCTCCCTTGCAAATATTGTTTTATGAGTTACCTGTTATAAAAGATCCTAGAGCTAGGAAGATAGCTACCCTTGCTCTTATGAATGAGTTTGATTACATAGTGCGGGAAGCTAGGGAGATCTTTGATTCTTATGGTATGAACTATGAAAAAACCGGTAATAGATGAGATCCTTTACAATAGTGATTATTTATTAACACATTTTCTTGGCAATGATCACATCTTTGATGAAAACCTTAAAAAGGAAGTTCCCGTTTTGGATATCAACCAACAAGTTTTCAATGATGTTAATCAACAATATTCTTGGATCATAGCCAGTAATCAAAGGGGATATGCGGATGGACAACTTGACAATGCTAAATTTTCTATGGATGATGTGTTTTTATGTTATGTTTGAGAAACCTCCTGAGAAGAACACCTCTATGGAGAATAAGAAGAAAGAAGATAATACTTGAATCTATGCATTATGCCTAGCTAGGGGCAGAAAACAATAGCGCTTGTTGGGAGGCAACCAATGAATAAAAAAAAATTCACTATTTATTTCTGTTCTTGTGTGTTTGCACAATTATGCTACTGTTATGATTGTGTTTTTATGTTTTAATTAGTGTTTGTGCCAAGTAAATCCTTTAGGATCATGTTGGGTGATAGTTGATTTGATCCTGTTAAAAACAACTTCGCGTCCAGTAGCAGAATTTTTAAAATTCTCTGGAGCATGATACAATTCTTAGTTTTTTACACATGATTGATATACAAATTGCCTACGTAGTCCTAATTTTTCAGAATTGTTGGAGGTACAGAAGTATGGCTAAAGTTCATATTACTACGAACTATGTGTTTTTGACAAATTCTATTTTTGTTGCATTGTGTGCTTATTTTGATTACTCTATGGGGTATAAGCTATTGTAAAGTTAGAATACAGTAGTTATAATGAAGTAATAAAATATGAATGGGTTTGCAACAATACTTAAAGTGGTGATTTGCTTTATTATACTAATGTATCTCATGAACGTTTTTATTAAGTTTTGTGTGATTGAAGTTTTGAAGTTTTGGGTGAGATCATGATGGATGAAGGAATAAGGAGTGAAAATAGCCTTAGCTTGGGGATGCCCATGTCACCCCAAGGTAATACTCAAGGACTACCAAGCAACCAAGCCCCGGAAGGTATCCCCTCTTTCTTCCAACGACCATCGGTAATTTTACTTGGAGCTATATTTTTATTCGTCACATATCATGAGTTTTGCTTGGAGCGTCTTGTATTATATGAGTCTTTGCTGGTTTTGCTTTTTAGTTTGTCACAATCATCCTTGCTGGACACACCTATTTGAGAGATCCATAATGATGCTATGATCTGTTAGAATTGCTCTATGTGCTTCACTTAAATTTTTTGAGCTATGGAATTGCTCTAGTCCTTCACATATATCTTTTGAGCATGGTGGTGGATTATTTTTTTGAAGAAATGCTCTCATGCTTCACTTAGATTATTTTGAGAGTTAGTAAATTTTGAAGAAATATGCTCTCATGCTTCACTTAGATTATTTGGAGAGTTAAATATTTTTAAGAAATATCCTCTCATGCTTCACTTATATTATTTTGAGACATGAAAATTTTGAAGAAATATTCATGCTCTTGTGTTCCACTTAAATCTTTTTGAGAATCAAGAATAGTCATGATAATTTTCACAACATGTGAAATTGGTCCCAAAGTGATAGATATTCAAGAGGGATATAATAAAACTTTCATGAATATCATTGGATATTATAAACTTGATTCCTCGTAATAGTTTTGAGATATGGAGATAATAATATGTGAGTCATGTTGGTGTGTAATTATACTTTAGTAAGAATATTGGTGTTAATGTTTGTGATTCCCTATGCAAGCACGAAAGTCAATAGTTATGCAACAATGTTACATCCAACGTGTGGTGCATTATTCAGTGTTAGTTATGTGTTATGCTCTTTTATGATCGTTTTCGTTTCTTGGTTGGTTGCTTCTCAATCTATTTGCTAGCCTTCACTTGTACTAAGCGGGAATACTACTTGTGCATCCAAATCCTTAAACCAAAGTTGTGCCAAATGAGTCTACCATACCTACCTATATGCGGTATTTCCATGCCGTTCCAAGTAAATTTGTATGTGCCAACTCTAATTTTCAAAATGAATTTTGTCGGAATCAGGGCTTCGCGGACCCAAACAAGGTTCAAACTCTGGGGCGTGTGCGAAGGACTCCGCTAGGCTACAGCTTGTTGCTCCCTGCCTCGTGGCCTTGCTTCGTCGTGCTCGAGCGAAAGGGGAAGGAAAGGGACACCGAGATTTACCTAGGTTTGGGCCACCTTGCGGTGTAAAACCCTACTCCTGCTTTGTGGTGGATTGTCTCGCGAGGAGGATGAGTATGAATTGGTAGAAGGGATGAGATGCCTCATGAGGGCTTGAAGGGTGGATGGATCCGATCCCTCTCTATGGTGGAGACTAGTCTATTTTTATAGCGGCCTTGGTCCTCTTCCCTTATGGCTTAGGAGGGAAGGGATACCACAGGGGCCAATTTTGAAGGGGGATAATAGTATATCCTATCCTGACTAAAGGTGGTCTTCGCCTGCAAAGCTTCTGGCCGTGACGCAGGTGGTGGGCTCGGTGAAGACCTATGTCTTGCTGAGCCCCTAGTCTTGGTCTCGTTGCACCAGAATGGAAACCTTTGAGGATTCCTTGGGAACCCGCGCACATCCTTGCCTCCTTAGCACCAAAGAGGAAACTGTCCTCGCATGTGCCTTCTGGCGTCCTTCTGGCTCTGGTCGTCATGGCTTACGTCATCGCGTGCCTTGAGAGGTGGGACGTGAGCCTAGAGATGTCCGCCCCTCGGGAGACTGCTCCTTAGGATGTCTTGATGTAGTTCGCCTTGCGAGGCGGGGGCCCTCGCGAGGGTCTTTCTCGTGAAGTCCTGATGCTGGGCCACGTTGGACCGTTAGTGGAGCCACGCGCCGGGCTGTAGGCAGACAGGTTTTGGTACCCCCGGTCCCAGAACCCTGATAGTAGCCCCCGGGCCCAAGGGGCACTCGGCCTGGCTTCGAGGCGAAGGTGGAGAGGGGAGGGCGAAGCGACGTGGGCCCCAACGAGACGCTCCCCCACTTCCCCATGTTGCCTCGGCAACTGCCCAAGCTCACAAAAAGCCTGATGCACGCCACGGGGCCATCATTGCTCTGAAGGTGAAGGGACACCAGTTGGCCTTCTCGGACTGCTTATAAGAGGGCGAAGGGGCGGAGCCCCGGGCCCATATCTGTCTTCTTGCCTCCTTATCCCCAACTCTTGCTGCTGCAGCCATGGCGCCTGTGAGGAGATTCTCCGCCCTTGAGTAGGGCAAGGCGGTGCAGGAGGGGCTGGAGCAGCCGCAGCCCAAGAGGGGGCGTGTCGCCCCTGTAAGTCCGCCACTATGCCCGCGGCGCCACCTCGGGGACGCGGGCGCCACCTCGAGGACGCGGGCACCCACCATTGGCAGTCTACACTGGCTCCGACAGCCGAGGGAAGAACTCCACCTGCGGAACCGGCAGTGGGGGCTATGGCGGCGGTGGCCGCGGGAGGAATGGGGCGGCCGCCCGACCACCTCGACCATGGGCTCACTCCGCCGGTTGGCTCGCGAGTTCGTAGTGTGGATGGAGAGTCCACCCCGCACCTGGCTCCAGCTCCCGAACTCCTTCACAGGGGAGCTGGCGGTGGACGGGCCCGTCGGGCTGTGGCTGCAGCTGGACGGCTGCTGCAACAGGTCCTCGTGGGTGGAGGTCGAGGTCACTCCCTCCAGCTTCGTGTACCTGACTCGGGGATGTCAGTCGTCCGGCCGCGCCTGCGGCTTGAAGGGGAGGCTCACCCTCCACTTCAAGTTTGACGGGGCGATGACACTTTTCACGAAGATCTTCTGGGAGGACGACATGTGCCTCCGATGCTGCCCGAAGAGCGACGGCAGCGGCAGCGGCCACACTTCCTCCGGCTACGACGACCACAACAGCGGTGGTGACGTCCTCGGCGGTGAACTCGCCCTTGGCGATGACAACGACACCAACAGCAGAGACGGTACCTCCTTCGGGGCAAGCGGAAGCGACGAAAACTATGACGAGCCGCCGTGCTACTGCGTCAAGGTGGAGGATGACTCCAACTAGGCACCCACGATGTCGGAGTCGGAGCCCCAGGAGCGGCAGCCTCCGGGGGAGTTCTTTTGTTCTTTCCTGCACTTTAAATGACATGGGCCCCGTGGGGGCATGTAAGAAATCGCGGCGCTTGCGCCATTATTTTAATTCTTCTATTTTGTGCTTAAATCATCATGGCATCTCTTGCCTAGGCTCAGCCTCTTTTTCTTTGTGAACGCTTAGTGCTATGCGTTGCTGGGACCCAGTCCCCAAGCAAGCCTCAACCATCGCTGGTATGCCAGGTCACAGTGCCTCGGGCAAGGCCAGGAGGTGATGGGCTCAAGGTCCAGTAAGAGATCCTGAGGCACGATGCTCAAGAGGCCCCCCTAGACGCGCAAGCGGCTCTTGAGAGAGAAAGGGTCTTTGCCCAGGCGAGATCACGGAAGTAACGACAAAGTGTTATTAGAAACTCGTTCTTAGCACGAAGAGGATGACTTAGCTTATGGGGTGGCGCGAGGCGTTCATGACACGCGGGCAATCTTTGCGGCGTGAGGGCGCGCTTCCTTGGAGCTTTGGTTTCCTATACTCCCTTTCCCTATGATAAGTCAACACAAATCCCGCAAAGGGCATGTAAAGCATCGAAGTCCTTTGCGTTTCAATTGATGTAAATTTGGCCGCACTGCGGCCCTCTCACCCATATCTCCTCACGAGGTTTGCCTCTCTTTTCCTCGCTCGTCAAGGTGCTCTACGTCATCGGGACCCGGTCCTCGAGCGAGTATCATCCACTGCTGGTATGTCAGGTCTCTATGCCTAGAACAAGTCCAGGAGGTGAGGGCCCGAGAGCCAGTAGGAACTCCTGAGGCGAGATGCTCTAGGGTTCCCCTTTTAACATGCAAGCGACTCGCGTGAAAAAGAAATGTGTGTCTCAAAAAAGGTCATGGGGGAGGTCCTCGGTTGGCAGCAATGCAGCGTAAGGTGGTTGTACTTAGCTTTTTTTGGCGACAAGGAATTTGTTCGTCCGGAGCCGGCCCTCGTGAGGCGGCAGGGCGTCGCTGTTGGGGAACGTTGCATGGGAAACACAAAATTTCCTACGCTCACCAAGATCAATCTAGGAGATGACCATCTACGAGAGGATAGATTGCATCTACATACCCTTGTAGATCGCTAGGCGGAAGCGTTAAGAAACACGGTTAATGTAGTCGAACGTCTTCGCGATCCAATCACGATCCGTCCCGCGAACTACCGATCTAAGTGCTGAACGGACGACACCTCCGCGTTCAACACACGTATGACTTGATGATGCCATCACCTCCTTGATCCAGCAAGCAGTGGTGAAGTAGTAGCTCGAGTCCTCCGGCAGCACGATGGCGTGGTGGCGGCGGTGGTCGAGAAATCTTGGCAGAGCTTTGCTAAGCACTACGGAGAAGAAGATGGCTACAAGGGAGAGGGAGGGCAGTGCCGTGGAATAGATGGGGTGCGGCTGCCCTCCCTCTACCCCATCTATATATAGGGGGAAGGGAGGAGGAGGGGGTACCCTAGATCCCATCTAGGGGGTCGGCGGCCACAAGGGATGGGAAAACATAGATGGGTTTTGGCCCTCCCCTTAGGAGACTTGGCCCCCAAGCCAGGTGGAGGCAAAACCCTAGGGAGGCGCCCCCACCCCTTCTGGCAACGTGGGATGGGGTCTGGGGGCTCACAACCCCTTATTGGGATGGTGTGCCCCCTCCTCTTGGCCCACGAGGCCCCCAACACTTGCCGGGGCCCCCCGAAACCCCTTTCGGTCATGCTGGTCATCACCCGGTACCTCCGGAACAATTACGGACTCCAATATCCATCGTCCAATATATAAATCTTCACCTCCAAACCATTCTGGAGTTCCTCGTCATGTCCGGAATCTCATCCAGGACTCCGAACAACCTTCGGTAATCACCATAATGACTCACCTATACTTATATCGTCACCAAACGTTAAGTGTGTAGACCCTGCGGGTTCGAGAACTACGGAGACATGACAGAGACACCTCTTCGGTTAATAACCAATAACAGTACCTGGATGTCCATATTGGTTCCCACATATTCTACAAAGATCTTATCGGTCGAACCTCGATGTCAAGGATTCAGCTAATCCCTTATGCAGTTCCCTTTGTCTGTCGGTATGTTACTTGCCCGAGATTCGATCATCGGTATCTCCATACCTAGTTCAATCTCGTTACCGACAAGTCTCTTTACTTGTTCCGTAATACAAGATCCCGTGGCTAACTCATTAGTCACATTGCTTGAAAGCTTCTTGTAATGTTGCATTACCGAGTGGGCCCTGAGATACCTCTCCGTCATACGGAGTGACAAATCCCAGTCTTGGTCCATGCCAACTCAACAGTCACCCTCGGAGATACCTGTAGAGCACCTTTATAGTCACTCAGTTATGTTGCGACGTTTGGTACACACAAGGTACTCCTCCGGTGTCAGTGAGTTGCATGATCTCATGGTCATAGGAATATATACTTGACATGCAGAAAATGATAGCAATAAACTTGATACGATCATATGCTACATTCATAGTTTGGGTCTTGTCCATCACATCATTCTCCTAATGATGTGGTCCCGTTATCAAATGACAACTCATGTCTATTGATAGGAAACCATAGCCATCTTTGATCAACGAGCTAGTCTAGTAGAGGCCCACTAGGGACACGTTGTTATCTATGTATCCACAAATGTATCTGAGTTTCCGATCAATATAATTCTAGCATGGATAATAAACGATTATCATGAAAAGGGAAATATGATAATAACCAATTTATTATTGCCTCTAAGGCATGTTTCCAACAGTCTCCCACTTGCATTAGAGTCAATAATCTAGTTCACATCACCATGTGATTAACACCCAATGAGTTCTAGGGTTTGATCTTGTTATTCTTGTGAGAGAGGTTTTAGTCAACGGGTCTGCAACATTCAGATCCACATGTATTTCACAAATCTCCATGTCATATTGTAGATGCTGCTACCATGCTCCACTTGGAGCTATTCCTAATGGCTGCTCCACTATACGTATCCGGTTTGCTGCTGAGACTCATCCGGATTAATGTTAAAGCTTGCATCGACGCAACCCTTTACGCTGAACTCTTTATCACCTCCATAATAAAAAAACATTTATTATTCCTCTAAGGATAATTTTGACCGCTGTCCAGTGATAAACTCCTGGATCACTCTTGCACCCCCTTGCTAGACACATGGCAAGGTACACATCAAGTGCGGTACACAGCATGGCATACCGTATCGAGCCTACGGCTGAGGCATAGGGGACGAACTTCGTCCTTTTTATTTCTTCTGTCGTGGTCGAGCTTTGAGTCTTACTCAACTTCACACCTTACAACTCAGGCAAGAACTCCTTCTTTGACTGATCCATTTTGTGCTCCTTCAAAATCATGTCAAGGTATGTGCTCTGTGAAAGTCTTATCAGGCATCTAAATCTGTCTCTATAGATTTTGTTGCCCAATATGTAAGCAGCTTTACCCAGGTCTTCCTTTGAAAAGTTCCTTTCAAACAACCCTTTATGCTTTCCAGAAATTCTACATCATTTCTGATCAACAATATGTCATCCACATATACTTATCAGAAATGTTGTAGTGCTCCCACTCACTTTCTTGTAAATACAAGTTTCTTGCAAACTTTGTATAAACCCAAAAGCTTTGATCACCTCATCAAAGCATATGTTCCAACTTCGAGATGCTTGCTCCAGTCCATAGAAGGATATCTGGAGCTTACATACCTTTTAGCATCCTTAGGATCGACAAAACCTTCTGGTTGTATTGCATACAACCTTTCCTCGCGGAAACCGTCAAGGAAACTTTGTTTTGACATCCATCTACCAGATTTCGTAATTGAAAATGCATCAACTGCTAACATAATTCCAACATACTTTAGCATCGCTATGAGTGAGAAGGTCTCATCATAGTCAACTCCTTGAACTTGTCGGAAACTTCTTTGTGACAAGTCAAGCTTCATAAATGGTGATAATACCATCAGCGCCTGTCTTCTTCTTAAAGATCCATTTATTCTCAATGGCTTGCCGATCATCGGGCAAGTCCACCAAAGTCCATACTTTGTTCTCATACATGGATCCTATCTCGGATTTCATGGCTCCTAGCCATTTGTTAGAATCTGGGCCCACCATCACTTCTCCATAGCTCGTAGGTTCACCGTTGTCCAACAACATGACCTCTAAGATAGGGTAACCGTACCACTCAGAAGCTGTACGTACCCTTGTCGATCTACGAGGTTCGACAGTAACTTGGTCCAAAGCTTCATGATCATCATCATTAGCTTCCTCTTCAACTGACGTAGGTGCCACAGAAACATCTTTCTGTGTTACGCTACTCTCTGGTTGAAGTAAAGGTTCAACAACTTCATCAGTTCTATCTTCCTCCCACTCAATTATTTCGAAAGAAACTCTTTCTCGAGAAAGTACCCGTTCTTAGCCACAAACACTTTACCCTCGGATCTGAGATAGAAGGTATACCCAACCTTCTCTTTTGGGTATCCTATGAAGACGCATTTGTCCGCTTTAGGTTCGAGCTTTTCTGGCTGAAGCCTTTTGACATAAGCATCGCAGCCCCAAACCTTAAGAAATGACAACTTAGGTTTCTTGCCAAACCACAGTTCATACGGTGTCATCTCCATGGACTTAGATGGTTCGCTATTTAAAGTGAATGTAGTGGTCTCTAATGCATAATCCCAAAACGATAGTGGTAGATCGGCAAGAGACATCATAGAACGCACCATATCCAATAAGGTACGATTACAACGTTCGGACACACCATTACGCTATGGTGTTCTGATACGTCCATTTTGCATCATGTTTACCTACTCTTATTTATAATGTTTTTATGCATAATAATGCTTTTTGGAGTAATTCTAATGCATTTTCTCTCATAATATGCAAGGTTCACACAAAGAGGGAGAATTCCGACAGCTGGAAATCTGGACCTGGAAAAGCTACGTCAGGCCACCTATTCTGCACAACTCCAAATGAGATGAAACTTCACGAGGATTTTTATGGAATAAATAAAAAATACTGGAGCAAATAACTACCGGAGGGGGACCACCTTGTGAGCACAAGACACCAGGGCACGCCTGGCCCCTCAGGCGCGCCCTGGTGGGTTGTGCTCAGCCAGCCCACCTCCAGTGCCCATATTCTAATATATAAGTCATTTTGACCTGGAAAAAATAAGGAGAGGATTTTTGGGATGGAGCGCCGCCGTCTCGAGACGGAACTTGGGAAGGAGCACTTTTGCCCTCCGGTGGAGCGATTCCGCCGGGGGAACTTCCCTCCTGGAGGGGAAATCATCGTCGTCATCATCACCAACAACTCTCCCATCTTGGGGAGGGCAATCTCCATCAACATCTTCAACAACACCATCTTGTCTCAAACCCTAGTTTATCTCTTGTGTTCAATCTTTGTACCAGAACTATAGATTGGTTCTTGTGGGTGACTAGTAGTGTTGATTACATCTTGTAGTTGATTACTATATGGTTTATTTGGTTGAAGATTGTATGTTCAGATCCAATATGCTTTTTAATACCCCTCTGGTCTTGAGCATGATTATCTTTTGTGAGTAGTTACTTTTGTTCTTGAGGTCACGAGAGAAATCTTGTTGCAAGTAATCATGTGAACTTGATATGTGTTCGATATTTTGATAATATGTATGTTGTGATTCCCTTAGTGGTGTCATGTGAACGTCAGACTACATGACACTGTTGACATTAGAATTTGGCACGGCGTAGAGGGAAAATAAGATAGCCTCGAGCGAAAGGATTTTCAGCATGAAAAGTTTCACGTCGCCGAGTGGAACAACTTTGATGTTCAGGTTATTGTCATCCGACGACCTCATCTTAGGGGCTGAAATTGTACTCCGAGTGGTAGAATTTAGTGTTCCGAGTGGTTTTCGGCCAATTACACCTTCAAGACGACCTCGGATGAAGGAGCACTCTAAAGGAATTATCTTCGCCTCGTCGAGGTAATTGATTTTAATATATAAATCATCTAAATCCGAGTTTGTATGCAGAAGTTAGAAGCAATACACTACAGATCGAACCTAAACGGAAATATGGCGCGAGGTACCAGACACCCTGTCTGATGGGTCGCGCGAGCAATTCGGCCCTCAAGAAGGCCTGAAATCAAAAAACCTTCAACACAAGAAAGTTTCTTCTCGTCGAGCTGGTCGATTTTCATATATAATTCTAGAGACCTGGAGAGACAAATTGAAATCAGACTTTGTTTTCAGTCGGGAAATCCGAGTGAAAAGCTTACCATTCGAGTGAAAACTTACCGATCGAGTGAAAGTTTACCGTCCGAGTGAACTTATTATCATCCGAGTGAAAATATAGTCATCCGAGTGAAAGATTTGTGTTCCGAGTGAAAGATTGACTTCCGAATGAAAATTTTGCCATCCAAGTGAAAGATTCTAACATCCGAGTGAAAAAGTCCAGTCGGACGATCCGAGTGAAAGACTCTAATATCCGAGTGGATGAGCTCGAATCCGAGTGAAACTAAACATGTGCCCTAAACTTTATCAAGATGACCTTGGATTGAGAAGTGTTCAATACAGAAGTTGTGCGTATCGTCAAAATGGTAAACTTTGGTTTTGGAGTCATCATCATCTGATATAGTATATAGCCTGCAAATTCACTACGAGACTCGGACAATCCAGTCTGCTGCAAGACCGAGTCCGACTGAAAGGTAAAGATGACCTCGTAAGTATTCAAGGTAGCCTTGATTGGAAAAGTGATCAACATGAGAGTTGTTCGTCTCGTCGAGGCGCAAAAATTTGATATTTGGGCCGTCTCGATCGGAGGTAATATGCAAGCTCGACGGCCCACACAAGGAGGAAGATAGAAGTTGGGCCAGATTCATACTGAATCCGAGTTGGAATAGAACTAGGACTCTAGGACGTGAATTGATGTAATTTTTTGTAAGGATAGCCTAGATGAATCCTTTACTTGTACGAGAAGTCCAGCCGCCTCTTATATATGTCGGGGGTGATGGCCGATTGAGCAACACACAATCGAACAAATCAATATACTACTTTTTCATCTACGTTTTATCTCTCCATCGTTTTCTCTCTCGTTCTTCGCTGTTCCTCGAGTTTGAGAGCTACAAATCCCGAGGCTCTAGGGGCGAGTGAGTCGACCTAGGGAATCCCATAGCCGCCGCACTCCCTGATAGGGTCCCTCCCGGGTGCGCGGGGTTTCGGGTCTGCAAAAGCGCCCGCCGACTGTCCTGCGTATGGCGCTGTTGGTCGGGTCTCCTTCGACGTGACCTGCAGTGCATCACCCCCAGCATCGAGGGTACACGTGTTGACTAAACCTCTCCCTAGAGCAAAACATGATCAACACCAGAACTCTATGGGTGTTCGATTCATCACAATGTAACTAGATTAGTGACTCTAGTGCAAGTGGGAGACTGTTGGAAATATGCCCTAGAGGCAATAATGAAATGGTTATTATTATATTTCTTTGTTCATGATAATTGTCTATTATTCATGCTATAATTGTGTTATCCGGAAATCGTAATACTTGTGTGAATACATAGACCACAACATGTCCCTAGTGAGCCTCTAGTTGACTAGCTCGTTGATCAACAGATAGTCATGGTTTCCTGGCTATGGACATTGGATGTCATTGATAACGGGATCACATCATTAGGAGAATGATGTGATGGACAAGACCCAATCCTAAGCATAGCACAAAGATCGTGTAGTTCATTTGCTAGAGCTTTTCCAAATGTCAAGTATCATTTCCTTAGACCATGAGATTGTGCAACTCCCGGATACCGTAGGAGTGCTTTGGGTGTGCCAAACGTCACAATGTAACTGGGTGGCTATAAAGGTGCACTACGGGTATCTCTGAAAGTGTCTATTGGGTTGGCACGAATCAAGACTGGGATTTGTCACTCCGTATGACGGAGAGGTATCTCTGGGCCCACTCGATAATGCATCATCATAATGAGCTCAATGTGATCAAGTGTCTAGTCACGGGATCATGCATTACGGAACGAGTAAAGTGACTTGCCGGTAACGAGATTGACCGAGGTATTGGGATACCGACGATCGAGTCTCGGGCAAGTAACGTACCGATTGACAAAGGGAATTGTATACGGGATTGATTGAATCCTCGACATCGTGGTTCATCCGATGAGATCATCAAGGAGCATGTGGGATCCAACATGGATATCCAGATCCCGCTGTTGGTTATTGACCAGAGAGTCGTCTCGGTCATGTCTGCGTGTCTCCCGAACCCGTAGGGTCTACACACTTAAGGTTCGGTGACGCTAGGGTTGTAGAGATATTAGTATGCAGTAACCCAAAAGTTGTTCGGAGTCCCGGATGAGATCCCAGACGTCACGAGGAGTTCCGGAATGTTTTGGAGGTAAATATTTATATATAGGAAGTCAAGTTTCGGCCATCGGGAAAGTTTCGGGGGTCACCGGTATTGTACCGGGACCACCGGAAGGGTCCCGGAGGTCCACCGGGTGGGGCCACCTATCCCGGAGGGCCCCACGGGCTGAAGTGGGGAGGGAACCAGCCCCTGGTGGGCTGGTGCGCCCCCCTTGGGCCTCCCCCTGCGCCTAGGGCAGGAAACCCTAGCGGTGGGGGCGCCCCCCTTGGCTTGTGGGGCACGCCACCCCCTTGGCCGCCGCCCCCCCTTGCAGATCCCATCTCCTAGGGCCGGCGCCCCCCCTAGGGGACCTATATATAGTGGGGGGGAGGGAGGGCAGCCGGACCCTAGCCCCTGGCGCCTCCCTCTCCCTCTCCAACACCTCCTCCTCTCCGTAGAGCTTGGCGAAGCCCTGCCGAGATCCCCGCTGCATCCACCACCACGCCGTCGTGCTGCTGGATCTCCATCAACCTCTCCTTCCCCTTGCTGGATCAAGAAGGAGGAGATGTCTTCCCCAACCGTACGTGTGTTGAACGCGGAGGTGCCGTCCGTTCGCACTCGGTCATCGGTGATTTGGATCACGGCAGTATGACTCCATCAACCCCGTTCTCTTGACGCCTTCCTTTCATGATCTAAAAGGGTATGTAGATGCACTCCTTTTCCCCTCGTTGCTAGATAACTCATAGATTGATCTTGGTGATGCATAGAATTTTTTTGATTTCTGCTACATTCCCCTACAGTGGCATCATGAGCTAGGGCTATGCGTAGTTACTATGCACGAGTAGAACACAAAGCAGTTGTGGGCATAGATGTTGTCAATTTTCTTGCCACTACTAGTCTTATCTTGCTTCAGCGGCATTGTGGGATGAAGCGGCCCGGACCGACCTTACACGTACGCTTACGTGAGACAGGTTCCACCGACTCACATGCACTAGTTGCATAAGGTGGCTAGCAGGTGTCTGTCTCTCCCACTTTAGTTGGAGCAGATTCGATGAAAAGGGTCCTTATGAAGGGTAAATAGAAATTGGCATATCACGTTGTGGTTTTACGTAGGTAAGAAATGTTCTTGCTAGAAACCTATAACAGCCACGTAAAAACATGCAACAACAATTAGAGGACGTCTAACTTGTTTTTGCAGCAAGTGCTTTGTGATGTGATATGGCCAAAGGATGTGATGAATGATATATGTGATGTATGAGATGATCATGTTCTTGTAATAGGAATCACGACTTGCATGTCGATGAGTATGACAACCGGCATGAGCCATAGGAGTTGTCTTTATTTTTTGTATGACCTGCGTGTCATTGAATAACGCCATGTAACTTACTTTACTTTATTGCTAAACGCGTTAGCCATAGAAGTAGAAGTAATCGTTGGTGTGACAACTTCATGAAGACACGATGATGGAGATCATGGTGTCGTGCCGGTGACGAAGATGATCATGGCGCCCCGAAGATGGAGATCAAAGGAGCAATATGATATTGGCCATATCATGTCACTATTTGATTGCATGTGATGTTTATCATGTTTTGCTTCTTATTTGCTTAGAACGACGGTAGTAAATAAGATGATCCCTTATAATAATTTCAAGAAAGTGTTCCCCCTAACTGTGCACCATTGCGAAGGTTCGTTGTTTCGAAGCACCACGTGATGATCGGGTGTGATAGATTCTAATGTTCGAATACAACGGGTGTAAGCTAGATTTACACACGCAATACACTTAGGTTGACTTGACGAGCCTAGCATGTAAAGACATGGCCTCGGAACACGGAAGACCGAAAGGTCGAGCATGAGTCGTATAGAAGATACGATCAACATGAAGATGTTCACCAACGTTGACTAGTCCGTCTCACGTGATGATCAGACATGGCCTAGTTGACTCGGATCATGTTTCACTTAGATGACTAGAGGGATGTCTATCTGAGTGGGAGTTCATTGAATAATTTGATTAGATGAACTTAATTATCATGAACTTAGTCTAAAATCTTTACAATATGTCTTGTAGATCAAATGGCCCACGCTAATGTTGCCCTCAACTTCAACGCGTTCCTAGAGAAAACCAAGCTGAAAGATGATGGCAGAAACTATACGGACTGGGTCCGGAACCTGAGGATCATCCTCATAGCTGCAAAGAAAGATTATGTCCTAGAAGCACCGCTAGGTGAAGCACCCATCCCGGAGAACCAAGACGTTATGAACGCTTGGCAGTCTCGTGCTGATGATTACTCCCTCGTTCAGTGCAGCATGCTTTATAGCTTAGAACCGGGGCTCCAAAAGCGTTTTGAGCAACACGGAGCATATGAGATGTTCGAAGAGCTGAAAATGGTTTTCCAAGCTCATGCCCGGGTCGAGAGTTATGAAGTCTCCGACAAGTTCTTTAGCTGTAAGATGGAGGAAAATAGTTACAAGAAGCACATACTCAAAATGTCCGGGTTCCACAACCGCTTGACTCACCGGGAGTTAATCTCCGGATGACGCTTGATCATTGACAGATCCTTGATCGCTTCCACCGAGCTACAAGAGCTTTGTGATGAACTTCAATATGCAGGGATGGAAAAGACCATTCTGAGGTATATTCAATGCTGAAATTAGCGGAGGTGGAGATAAAAAAGGAACATCAAGTGTTGATGGTGAATAAAACCACTAAGTTTAAGAAAGGCAAGGGTAAGAAGAACTTCAAGAAGTACGGCAAGGAGTTGCCGCGCCGATAAGCCAGCTTGCCGGAAGAAGCCAAAGAATGGACCCAAGCCTGAGACAGAGTGCTTTTATTGCAAGGGAAGTGGTCACTGGAAGCGGAACTGCCCCAAATACTTAGCGGACAAGAAGGCCGGCAACACTAAAGGTATATGTGATATGCATTGTAATTGATGTGTACCTTACCAAGATTACTCGTAGTAGCTCCCGGTATTTGATACCGTGTCGTTGCTCATATTTGTAACTCAAAGCAGGAGCTGCGGAATAAGCGGAGGTCTGGCGAAGGGCGAGGTGACGATCTTGCGCGTCGAGAATGGTTCCAAGGTCGATGTGATCGCCGTCGACACGCTACCTCTACATTTACCTCGGGATTAGTTTTAAACCTCAATAATTGTTATTTAGTGCCAGCTTTGAGCATGAACATTGTATGAGGATCTTGTTTAATTCGAGATGGCTACTCATTTAAATCCGAGAATAATGGTTGCTCTATTTATATGAGAGATATGTTTTATTGTCATGCCCCGCTGGTGAATGGTTTATTCTTAATGAATCTCGAGCGTAATGTTACACATATTCATAGTGTGAATACCAAAAGATGTAAAGTTGATAACGATGGTCCCACATACTTGTGGCACTGCTGCCTTGGTCACATTGGTGTCAAGCGCATGAAGAAGCTCCATGCTGATGGACTTTTAGAGTCTCTCGATTATGAATCATTTGACACATGCGGACCATGCCTTGGGCAAAATGACCAAGACTCCGTTCTCCGGAACAATGGAGCGAGCAACCAACTTGTTGGAAATCATACATACCGATGTAAAGCGGTCCAATGAGCGTTGAGGCTCGTGGAGGATATCGTTATGTTCTCACTCTCCGATGACTTGAGTAGATATGGATATGTCTACTTAATGAAACACAAGTCCGAGACCTTTGAAAAGGTCAAGGAATTTCAGAGTGAGGTTGAGAATCAACGTGACAGAAAATAAAGTTCTTACGATCAGATCGTGGGGAGAATATTTAAGTCACGAATTTGGTATGCACTTAAGGAAATGTGGAATCGTTTCACAACTCACGCCTGGAACACCTCAACAGAATAAAGGTGTCCGAACGTCGTGATCGCACTCTATTGGATATGGTGCGATCCATGATGTCACTCACCGATTTACTGCTATCATTTTGGGGATACGGTCTAGAGACAGCCGCATTCACTCTAAATAGGGCTCCGTCGAAATCCGTTGAGACGACACCGTATGAATTATGGTTTGGGAAGAAACCTAAGCTGTGGTTTCTAAAAGTTTGGGGATGCGATGCTTATGTCAAGACACTTCAACCTGAAAAGCTTGAACCCAAGTCAGAAAAATGCGTCTTCATAGGATACCCTAAGGAAACCATTGGGTATACCTTCTACCTGAGATCCAAAGGCAAGGTCTTTGTTGCCAAGAACGGGTCCTTTCTGGAGAAAGAGTTTCTCTCGAAAGAATTAAGTGGGAGGAAAGTAGAGCTTGATGAAGTACTACCTCTTGAAACGGTAAGTAGCGCAACTCAGGAAGATGTTCCTGTGGTGCCTGCACCGACTAGAGAGGAGGTTAATGATGATGATCAAGGTACTTCGGATCAAGCTCCTACTGAACTTCGTAGGTCCACAAGGACACGTTCCGCACCAGAGTGGTACGGCAGCCCTGTCTTGGAAATCATGTTGTTAGACAACGGTGAACCTTCGAACTATGAAGAAGCGATGGCGGGCCCAGATTCCGACAAATGGCTAGAAGCCATGAAATCCGAGATAGGATGCATGTATGAACACGAAGTATGGACTTTGACTGACTTGCCCGATGATCGGCGAGCCATAGAAAATAAATGGATCTTTAAGAAGAAGACAGACGTGGATGGTAATGTGACCATCTATAAGGCTCGACTTGTCGCTAAGGGTTATCGACAAGTTCAAGGGGTTGACTACGATGAGACTTTCTCACCCGTAGAGAAGCTGAAGTCAGTCCGAATCATGTTAGCAATTGCCGCATTCTATGATGATGAGATATGGCAAATGGACGTCAAAACGGCATTCCTTAACGACTTTCTTAAGGAAGAATTGTATATGATGCAGCCGGAAGGTTTTGTCGATCCTAAGAATGATAACAAGGTGTGCAAGCTCCAACGCTCAATCTATGGGCTGGTGCAAGCATCTCGGAGTTGGAACATTAGATTTGATGAGATGATCAAAGCGTTTGGGTTTACACAGACTTATGGAGAAGCCTGTGTTTACAAGAAAGTGAGTGGGAGCTCTGTAGCATTTCTCATATTATATGTGGATGACATACTGTTGATGGGAAATGATATAGAATTCTTGGAAAGAATAAAGGCCTACTTGAACAAGTGTTTTTCAATGAAGGACCTTGGAGAAGCTGCTTATATATTAGGCATCAAGATCTATAGAGATAGATCGAGACGCCTCATTGGTCTTTCACAAAGTACATACCTTGACAAGATATTGAAGAAGTTCAATATGGATCAGTCCAAGAAGGGTTCTTGCTCAGATTGCAAGGTGTGCGATTGAGCACGGCTCAATGCCCGACCACAGCAGAAGATAGAGAAAAGATGAGTGTCGTCCCCTATGCCTCAGCCATAGGGTCTATTATGTATGCCATGCTGTGTACCAGACCTGATGTAAACCTTGCCGTAAGTTTGGTAGGAAGGTACCAAAGTAATCCCGGCATGGAGCATTGGACATCGGTCAAAAATATCCTAAAGTACCTTAAAAGGACTAAGGACATGTTTCTCGTTTATGGAGGTGATGAAGAGATCGTCGTAAAGGGTTACGTCGATGCTAGCTTCGACACAGATCTGGATGACTCTAAGTCACAAACTGGATACGTGTTTATTTTGAATGGTGGGGCAGTAAGCTGGTGCAGTTCCAAGCAAAGCGTCATGGCGGGATCTACATGTGAAGCGGAGTACATGGCAGCCTTGGAGGCAGCGCATGAAGCAATTTGGGTGAAGGAGTTCATCACCGACCTAGGAGTCATACCCAATGCGCCGGGGCCGATCACACTCTTCTGTGACAACACTGGAGCTATTGCACTAGCCAAGGAGCCCAGGTTTCACAAGAAGACCAGGCACATCAAGCGTCGCTTCAACTCCATTCGTGAAAATGTTCAAGATGGAGACATAGATATTTGTAAAGTACATACGGACCTGAATGTAGCAGATCCGTTGACTAAACCTCTCCCTAGAGCAAAACATGATCAACACGTAACTCTATGGGTGTTCGATTCATCACAATGTAACTAGATTAGTGACTCTAGTGCAAGTGGGAGACTGTTGGAAATATGCCCTAGAGGCAATAATGAAATGGTTATTATTATATTTCTTTGTTCATGATAATTGTCTATTATTCATGCTATAATTGTGTTATCCGGAAATCGTAATACTTGTGTGAATACATAGACCACAACATGTCCCTAGTGAGCCTCTAGTTGACTAGCTCGTTGATCAACAGATAGTCATGGTTTCCTGACTATGGACATTGGATGTCATTGATAACGGGATCACATCATTAGGAGAATGATGTGATGGACAAGACCCAATCCTAAGCATAGCACAAAGATCGTGTAGTTCATTTGCTAGAGCTTTTCCAAATGTCAAGTATCATTTCCTTAGACCATGAGATTGTGCAACTCCCGGATACCGTAGGAGTGCTTTGGGTGTGCCAAACGTCACAATGTAACTGGGTGGCTATAAAGGTGCACTACGGGTATCTCTGAAAGTGTCTATTGGGTTGGCACGAATCAAGACTGGGATTTGTCACTCCGTATGACGGAGAGGTATCTCTGGGCCCACTCGATAATGCATCATCATAATGAGCTCAATGTGATCAAGTGTCTAGTCACGGGATCATGCATTACGGAACGAGTAAAGTGACTTGCCGGTAACGAGATTGAACGAGGTATTGGGATACCGACGATCGAGTCTCGGGCAAGTAACGTACCGATTGACAAAGGGAATTGTATACGGATTGATTGAATCCTCGACATCGTGGTTCATCCGATGAGATCATCAAGGAGCATGTGGGATCCAACATGGATATCCAGATCCGCTGTTGGTTATTGACCGGAGAGTCGTCTCGGTCATGTTCAAGGTCTCCCGAACCCGTAGGGTCTACACACTTAAGGTTCGGTGACGCTAGGGTTGTAGAGATATTAGTATGCAGTAACCCAAAAGTTGTTCGGAGTCCCGGATGAGATCCCAAACATCACGAGGAGTTCCGGAATGTTTTGGAGGTAAATATTTATATATAGGAAGTCAAGTTTCGGCCATCGGGAAAGTTTCGGGGGTCACCGGTATTGTACCGGGACCACCGGAAGGGTCCCGGAGGTCCACCGGGTGGGGCCACTTATCCCTGAGGGCCCCATGGGCTGAAGTGGGGAGGGAACCAGCCCATGGTGGGCTGGTGCGCCCCCCTTGGGCCTCCCCCCGCGCCTAGGGCAGGAAACCCTAGGGGTGGGGGGCGCCCCCCTTTGCTTGGGGGGCAAGCCACCCCCTTGGCTGCCGCCTCCCCCTTGGAGATCCCATCTCCTAGGGCCGGCGCCCCCTAGGGGCCCTATATATAGTGGGGGGGAGGGAGGGCAGCCGGACCCTAGCCCCTGGCGCCTCCCTCTCCCTCTCCAACACCTCCTCCTCTCCGTAGAGCTTGGCGAAGCCCTGCCGAGATCCCCGCTGCATCCACCACTACGCCGTCGTGCTGCTGGATCTCCATCAACCTCTCCTTCCCCCTTGCTGGATCAAGAAGGAGCAGACGTCTTCCTCAACCATACGTGTGTTGAACGCGGAGGTGCCGTCCGTTCGGCACTCGGTCATCGGTGACTTGGATCACGACGAGTACGACTCCATCAACCCCGTTCTCTTGGACGCTTCCGCTCGCGATCTACAAGGGTATGTAGATGCACTCCTTTTCGCCTAGTTGCTAGATAACTCATAGATTGATCTTGGTGATGCATAGAATTTTTTTGATTTCTGCTACGTTACCCTACAGTTCGTGTGTCAACACACTTTTTGGCGACTCTGCTTGGACTGAAGATCAATCGTCATCATCCACCATGTCCGATCTTCCCAAGCCATCTGAGGTAGACGCCGATAACATCATTAAGCCTAGTCTTGATGAGATATCGGCCAATCATCGCCAAGTCTATGAGGAGTACAAGAAGGCACGCGAAGAGAAGGATTTGCAGGTGTTCCTTGCAAAATTCCGGAAGGATCGCCATGGCAACATCACTCTGATTGAAGAAATCAAGTTCCCTTCTCTTCAAGCCGAGCAGGTTAAACCCTCTATGAGTACAACCTTTTCTCCTGAGCAGTGGGCTGAGATTGAGAGTCATATTGCTGATGGTGACAATCTGGTCTATCAAACTTTCATTGAAAATACTGATGCTCGGAAGAATATATCTCAATCATCTAGTGGTAATGATGGTGTAGCTGCTAGTGTGCAAAGCCCTAATCTGGCTTTACCTATTGCATCGGCGCCTCCCATGCCGATGGCTTATTACCCTACCCATGCAAATCAGATTGTGGCCGTACCCATTAGTCCTATCATGAGCATGCCAGGTTCGGTGGCAACGCCGAACCAAACCCTACCTACAGCTACAACCACTCGGCCATTACCGAACTATGGTTTGGCATACATGCCACAGTTCCTACCTACAGCTAGTAGTCCTACTATCCTATGCCACTGCCACAAGTTTCATCGTCCATTGTGGATGATGGTCTAGCTAATCTTAGAGAGGAGATGGCTAAGATGCTTCGAGCGAATTTTGGAGTTGAGTTACCGCGCAATCGGATTTACCAAAAACCGTACCCCGAGTACTTTGATGCCATCTAGTGCCCCCCGGGATATAAAATTCCTGATTTTGTTAAGTTCAATGGAGAGGGCACGAAAAGCACATGGGAGCATGTTAGTCAATACTTAGCACAATTGGGTGAGGCAGGCTCGCTGAATGAATTGAAAGTGCATTTATTTCCTTTGTCATTAACTGGTACTGCATTTTCATGGCTTTCTTCTTTACCACATGGTTCCATTCGGGCTGGGTCGCAACTGGAGCAGAAATTTCATGATCACTTTTATAGCGGCAACAATGAACTCAAGTTGTCACATCTAACATCGATTAAACAGAAGCATGATGAGTCGGTCTCCGATTACGTCAAGAGATTTAGAGAAACAAAAAACTGGTGTTATAGTTTGGTGATAACCGAGAGAGACTTGGCAGACCTAGTGCTGAGTGGTTTGAGAACTACCATTAGAGAAAAGCTAGAAGGCTATGAGTTTTTAAATATGAACCAAGTCTTACAAAGGGCTTTGGCTCAGGAAAGCCAAAGCAAAGATCTCAAAGAAGTGCATAGATACAAAGTCGATCGTCCAAAGATGAATATGGTTGAATGTGATAGTGATCACTCGGACGATGAGGATGATATTTATGCACTGAATTTTTTTGGCCATCTAAGGCCAAACCCTTTACTTGCAATGATCTGAAACCGATTCATAAGAATCATGATGAAGAGATGAAGTTTACTTTTAACATTGCCAAGTGTGATAAAATATTTGATGCTTTGCTGCAAGCTAAAATTATTAGAATATCTCATACTTTACCGCCGTTTCAAGAGCTAAAACGGCGTGCTTATTGCAAGTATCATAATTCTTTTTCTCATTCTACTAACGATTGCAATGTTTTTCAACGACAGATACAGTCGGCCATTAATGATGAACGATTGAACCTTTCTGAGATGCAAGTTGATAAACAACCCTTTCCAATGAACACCATGGATTTAGAAGGGAAGAAGCTGCTCATTTGGTCGGAGGTGGCCGAATCTGCTAATAAAGCTAATGTCATTGTTGGTGAGCCCAGAAAAGACATGGAGGGCGACAAGGTCTTGGGGAGACTGTTTGTGCTTGATAAGCAACCCGATGGCAAGAAAGTGATCAAAATCACCATCAAGAATCCTACACTCGGGGGGCAAGCACAGATGCAGCAGGACACTTGAGTTAAATTTGTTAAGCCCAAGAGTCATGAAGTTGGCAAGTGGAAGATGAACAAAGCTAAAGTGCAGTGCAAACAAATCAAACCAACTTTTGACATGTTATTGTCCAAGTACGCCAACCAGTCGGCTGGTTCCAGCTCTAACAGGCCATCACACTTCAAGCGACCAAGGTCACCATCAGATGATATGTTCAGCTGGTATACAAAACCGAGTGGACCAAGGGCACAGTTTTCAGAATAGCGGAGCCAATCTGTGTGGGATCAACTTGATTACTCGTATAATGGCCGACTGAACATTGGTGACTATCAGTCGGCTGGTCAAAATATGCGACCGAGTGGAAACTATCCTAGTGTAAGAATACACCCAGGTGGAAGCCATGTGAGTGAAAAAATGTGGCGGGGTGGATTCCATCCGAGTGACATTCATCCGAGTGGATTCCATCCGAGTAAAAAGGTGCGCCCGAGTGGAAATTTCATGCATCAGGGAAGTCAAAAAGAATGGTGTGTTAAGTCACCAAGTGTTGCAGCAGTTGAGTTAGGAAAGGTCAAGGAGAAAATCGATGCTGACTCACTTATCTTGGGCACCAAAACATTCACCATACAACAGCCGATTGTGCGTAACAACCCGACTGAGCCGATCGCGCCAAAACACTCGGCTAATGACCATGAAGCAAGCACCAGTCAAGTAAAGATGAGAGATCCTAAATACACTCAGCCAAAGTGGTGTCCTCCGGGGCTAACCAAGACATAGAAGAGGAAACTACAGAGGTTAAGGACCCAAGAGATGGCAGAACAGGAGGCTGAGAAGCAAAGGGATAAGTTTTTGAATGACACTCGACCCATGATTCTAGCAAAACAAGTGTGGAGGCCTAAACAAATACAAGATACAGCAGCTTCTACATCTATCACGGCCGCACCTGCACCACCAAAAGAGGACGATGCAGTTATTACATCGTCTACATCACCTAGTACTTCTCCTTCACTCGGACAGATTTCAGAATCGGTAGATATACTTGAAGAAAAGGATGATATGTTGGACTATGAGTCTACGCCGGTTCATGAAGGTATGGATATCAATATGGTGTATTACTTACCTGCTGAGTTTCATGTTGTAGATGAGGAAGGGGAGGTGGCTCAGCTGGATTTTGGCCCTAAAAACATAATATTCGAGAAACCAAAAGACCTAGTGACACATCTGAAACCGTTGTATCTCAGAGGTCATATCAACGGATCACCACTCAGTCAAATGCTTGTTGATGGTGGTGCTGTGGTAAATCTTATGCCCTATTCGGTCTTCAAGAAATTGGGTTTGCCTGATGAAGAGCTGATAAAGACGAATATGGTGCTCAATGGATTTGAAGGCAAAGAGAAAACCGAAGCCAAAGGTGTGATGTATGTGAAGCTTATAGTCGGAAGCAAAACTTTGGCTACTGCATTCTTTGTCACCGAGGTGCAAGGTAACTACAACGTCATACTAGGCCGTGATTGGGTTCATGCAAACCTATGTGTGCCATCCACTATGCACCAGTTTTTGATCCAGTGGGTTGATGATGAAGTGGAAGTCATTCATGCGGATAACTCGGCCTGTGTTGCTTTGGCTGATGCATCGGTGGATTGGCAACACCCCAATGCTACTTGCTTGACAGGACGTGACTTGTCAGAGTTCGATTTTCTCAGCGCAACCAAGAATGGTTTCGTGCCCGTCTCTTTTAAGTCGAATGAATTCGATCGGCTCCAAGGTATGATATATTTAAATGGATTCTAGTTCCGAGTGGTTAGAAAAACGTCTTTCAAAATATCGGTCCAGCGAGAATGATATGTATGAGTCTATAGAGGATTTAGATGACATGGAGAAACTTGGAAAAGGTTTTATCGGCCGATCCATTAGAAGAGATAGATATTGGAGATGGTTCAGTCACTCGGTCGACCTTTGTAAACAAAAATTTGAGAGCCGATTGTAAAGCTAAGTTAATCGAGCTATTGAAAGAATATGTTTGTTGCTTTGCATGGGAATATCATGAGATGCCAGGTTTAAGCCAAGAGCTAGTGGAGCATCGGTTACCTATAAAGGACAGTTTTAGACCTTACAAACAATCAGCCAGAAAGTTTAATCCAAAAACATATGACCGGATCAAGGAAGAGATCAGTCGTTTGCTTAAAGCTAATTTTATTAGACCTTGCAGGTATGCCGAGTGGATTTCTAACATTGTCCCAGTGGAAAAGAAAGGATCCGGCAAGTTGAGGGCATGCATTGGTTTCAGAGATTTGAATAGGGCTACACCAAAAGATGAGTATCCCATGCCAATGGCCGATATGCTTATTAATGATGCTTCTGGACATAAGGTTATTAGCTTTCTTGATGGTAATGCGGGGTATAACCAAATTTTTATGGCCGAAGAGGACATGTCCAAAACGGCTTTTCGATGCCCTGGTTTCCTTGGTTTATTCGAATGGACGGTGATGACATTCGGATTAAAAAATGCTGGAGCTACACATCAAAGGGCTATGAATTTGATTTTTCATGATTTACTCGGTGTCATACTTGAAGTTTATATTGATGATAATGTTGTCAAATCACATGCTTTTGAATCTCATTTGGCCGATTTGCGTTTTCTTTTGAAAGAATGAAAAAGTATGGACTAAAGATAAATCCTTTGAAGTGTGCATTCGGCGTGTCGGCTGGAAAGTTTTTGGGTTTCATTATTCATGAAGATGGCATAGAGATTGATCCCAAAAAGACAGAGGCCATACAAAAAGTGGAGGCTCCCATGCAAGAGAGATATGCAAAAGTTCCTTGGCAAGGTCAATTATTTGAGAAGGTTCATAGCTAATCTGTTAGGGAAAGTTGATGCATTTACTCCTATCCTTCGGTTAAAGAATGATGTTGATTTTATTTGGGGAGCAAAACAGCAAGAAGCATTTGACCTGATCAAGAATTATTTGTGCACTCCTCCGGCGATGAAAGCACCCAAGCATAGAGATCCCTTTAAGCTTTACATTGCAGCAGAGGAAGGTGTTATTGGTGCTATTTTGACTCAAGATACTGAAGGAAAAGAGCATGCTATTACATATTTGAGCAGGCGCTTGTTGGACGCCGAGAAAAGGTATACATTTATTAAAAAACTATGTCTATGCTTATATTATGCTTGCACAAAATTGAGACATTATCTAGTGCCGAGTGCTTGCATAGTAGCTTGTCAAAATGATGTCATTACATGCTGCATAGGCCAATTCTTAGTGGTAGAATTGGCAAGTTGGCTTATGCTTTGATTGAATATGATTTTGCTTATGAATCTCTAAAATCCATGAAAGGCCAAATCGTTGTTAATTTTATCATTGAGCATCGGATTAATGACAAGCATGATGTTGATATAAACCTTGTTTCGTTAGTACCATGGAGATTGTACTTTGATAGTTCAGTTTGTTGCAATGGCCAAGGTGTTGGTATTGTTTATATATCTCCTCATGGTGCTGTTTTCGAAGCCTCATGCCGCTTAGAATATTTTTGCACAAATAATCAAACCGAATATGAAGCATTGTTATTCGGCCTAGAGATGTTGCTTGCTATAGGTGTTACACATATTGAGGCTTATGGTGATTCGTTACTAGTGGTGCAACAAATATCCAAAGTCTTTTGGTGTTTGGACGAATCACTTAATGTTTATCTTGATAAATGTCTAGATATAATTTCTACTTTGGATTGTTTTAGCATTGCTCATATATCTAGACATGACAATTGGAAAGCAAATGAGTTGGCACAACAAGCATCCGGATATCATGTTGATCATGGCATGTTTCATATTTCTCAAAAACTGATGTTTTGTCTTACCAGTATGGAAGAGGCCGAACCAGAACCCATTGATTCGGTCATTAACAAAAAATCTAGTGCAGATGACAATTCCGACTGGAGGAAGCCCATTGTTGATTACTTGCGCAATCCGAGTGAAAGGGTGGACAGGTCTATTCAGCGTATGGCTTTCAAGTATACAATGAGGGATGACGGTCTTTATCGCCGAACAGTCGATGATGTTCTTCTAAAGTGCTTGGACGAGGACCAGGCAAGAGTTGCTATGGGAGAGGTACATGAAGGCATTTGCGGCACTCATCAGTCGGCTCCCAAGATGAAATGGTTATTGCGACGTGCTGGATTTTATTGGCCGACTATGATTAATGAATGCTTCAAATATTATAAGAGGGGTGAAGCTTGTCAAAAATTTGGTGATATTCAATTGGCTCCTGCTGCTATGTTACATCCTATTATCAAACCGTGGCCTTTCAGAGGTTGGGGTTTAGACTTCATTGGAGAAATCCATCCGTCTTCCTCAAAAGGGCATCAATTCGTATTGGTGGCAGCTGATTATTTCACTAAATGGTGTGAAGCACCACCTCTCAAGAATATGGAACATACAGAGGTAACTCAATTCATAACCGAGCATATTATTCATAGATTCGGTATTCCTCAAACGTTAACTACAGATCATGGTTCATCTTTCATGTCACACCAAGTCAGAGAGTTTGCCGAATCTTATAACATAAAGCTTCTCAATTCCTCTCTGTATTATGCCCAAGCTAATGGACAAGCTGAGTCTAGCAATAAAATTTTAATCAAACTCATCAAGAAGAAGATTGAGGATAGTCCAAGGATATGGCATGAGTTGTTGTCTGAAGCTTTATGGGCACATAGAATCTCAAGGCATGGTGCTACGAAGGTGACTCCATATGAGCTAGTGTATAGTCAGGAAGCTGTTTCTGTTGGGGAATGTAGTAATTTAAAAAAAATCCTACGCACACGCAAGATCATGGTGATGCATAGCAACGAGAGGGGAGAGTGTTGTCCACGTACCCTCATAGACCGAAAGCGGAAGCGTTAGCACAACGCGGTTGATGTAGTCGTACATCTTCACGATCCGACCGTTCAAGTACCGAACGTACGGCACCTCCAAGTTCAGCACACGTTCAGCCCAATGACGTCCCTCGAACTCCGATCCAGCCGAGTGTTGAGGGAGAGTTTCATCAGCATGACGGCATGGTGATGATGATGATGTTCTACCGACGCAGGGCTTCGCCTAAGCACCACTACAGTATTATCGAGATGGACTATGGTGGAGGGGGGCACCACACACGGCTAAAAGTTTAAATGATCAATTGTTGTGTCTCTAGGGTGAAGGAAAGGGGGGGCGCCGCCCCGTCTCATTGTCCTATTCGGACTAGGGGGAGGGGCGCGCGGCCTGCCCTGGCCGCCACTCCTCTTCTCCACAAAGGCCCACTATGGCCCATTAAGCCCCCGGGGGGTTCCGGTAACCCCTCGGTACTCCGGTAAAATCCCGATTTCACCCGGAACACTTCTGATATCCAAACATAGGCTTCCAATTTATCAAGCTTCATGTCTCAACCATTTCGAGGCTCCTCGTCATGTCCGTGATCACATCTGGGACTCCGAACAACCTTCGGTACATCAAAACATATAAACTCATAATATAACCGTCATTGAAACGTTAAGCGTGCGGACCCTACGGGTTCAAGAACTATGTAGACATGACCGAGACACGTCTCCGGTCAATAACCAATAGTGGAACCTGGATGCTCATATTGGCTCCCACATATTCTACGAAGATCTTTATCGGTCAGACCGCATAACAACATATGTTGTTCCCTTTGTCATCGGTATGTTACTTGCCCAAGATTCGATCGTCGGTATCTCAATACCTAGTTCAATCTCGTTACCGGCAAGTCTCTTTACTCGTTCCGTAATACATCATCCCGCAACTAACTCATTAGTTGCAATGCTTGCAAGGCTTAAGTGATGTGCATTACCGAGTGGGCCCAGAGATACCTCTCCGACAATCGGAGTGACAAATCCTAATCTCGAAATACGCCAACCCAACAAGTACCTTCAGAGACACCTGTAGAGCACCTTCATAATCAGCCAGTTACGTTGTGACGTTTGGTAGCACACAAAGTGTTCGTCCGGTTCCTCCGGGAGTTGCATAATCTCATAGTCATAGGAACATATATATGTCATGAAGAAAGCAATAGCAACATACTAAACGATCGAGTGCTAACTAACGGAATGGGTCAAGTCAATCACATCATTCTCCTAATGATGTGATCCCACTAATCAAATGACAACTCTTTGTCCATGGCTAGGAAACATAACCATCTTTAGTTAACGAGCTAGTCAAATAGAGGCATACTAGTGACACTCTGTTTGTCTATGTATTCACACATGTATTATGTTTCCGGTCAATACAATTCTAGCATGAATAATAAACATTTATCATGATATAAGGAAATCAATAATAACATTATTATTGCCTCTAGGGCATATTTCCTTCAGTCTCCCACTTGCACTAGAGTCAATAATCTAGATTACACAATAATGATTCTAACACCCATGGAGCCTTGGTGCTGATCATGTTTTACTCGTGGAAGAGGCTTAGTCAACGGGTCTGCAACATTCATATCCGAATGTATCTTGCAAATTTCTATGTCTCCCACCTGGACTAAATCCCGGATGTAATTGACGCGTCTCTTGATGTGCTTGGTTCTCTTGTGAAATCTGGATTCCTTCGCCAAGGCAATTGCATCAGTATTGTCACAAAAGATTTTCATCGGACCCGATGCACTAGGTATGACACCTAGATCGGATATGAACTCCTTCATCCACACTCCTTCATTTGCCGCTTCCGAAGCAGCTATGTACTCCGCTTCGCACGTAGATCCCGCCACGACGCTTTGTTTAGAACTGCACCAACTGACACTTCCACCGTTCAATGTAAACACGTATCCGATTTGCGATTTAGAATCGTCCGGATCAGTGTCAAAGCTTGCATCAACGTAACCATTTACAATGAGCTCTTTGTCACCTCCATAAACGAGAAACATATCCTTAGTCCTTTTCAGGTATTTCAAGATGTTCTTGACCGCTGTCCAATGATCCACTCCTGGATTACTTTAGTACCTCCCTGCTAGACTTATAGCAAGGCACACATCAGGTTTGGTACACAACATTGCATACATGATAGAGCCTATGGCTGAAGCATAGGGAACATCTTTCATCTTGTCTCTATCTTCTACAGTGGTCGGGCATTGAGTCTTACTCAACTTCACACCTTGTAACACAGGCAAGAACCCTTTCTTTGCTAGATCCATTTTGAACTTCTTCAAAACTTTGTCAAGGTATGTGCTTTGTGAAAGTCCAATTAAGCGTCTTGATCTATCTCTATAGATCTTGATGCCCAATATATAAGCAGCTTCATCGAGGTCTTTCATTGAAAAACTCTTATTCAGGTATCCCTTTATGCTATCTAGAAATTCTATATCATTTCCAATCAACAATATGTCATCCACATATAATATCAGAAATGCTACAGAGCTCCCACTCACTTTCTTGTAAATATAGGCTTCTCCAAAAGTTCGTACAAAACCAAATGCTTTGATCACACTATCAAAGCATTTATTCCAACTCCGAGAGGCTTGCACCAGTCCATAAATGGATCGTTGGAGCTTGCACACTTTGTTAGCTCCCTTTGGATCGACAAAACCTTCCGGTTGCATCATATACAACTCTTCTTCCAGAAATCCATTCAGGAATGCAGTTTTGACATCTATTTGCCAAATTTCATAATCATAAAATGCGGCAATTGCTAACATGATTCGGACAGACTTAAGCATCGCTACGGGTGAGAAGGTCTCATCGTAGTCAATCCCTTGAACTTTTCGAAAACCTTTTGCAACAAGTCGAGCTTTATAGATAGTAACATTACCGCAAGCGTCAGTCTTCTTCTTGAAGATCCATTTATTCTCAATCGCTTGCCAATCATCGGGCAAGTCAACCAAAGTCCACACTTTGTTCTCATATATGGATCCCATCTCAGATTTCATGGCCTCAAGCCATTTTGCGGAATCTGTGCTCACCATTGCTTCTTCATAGTTCGTAGGTTCGTCATGGTCTAGTAACATAACCTCCAAAACAGGGTTACCGTACCACTCTGGTGCGGATCTTACTCTGGTTGACCTACGAGGTTCAGTAACAAATTGATCTGAAGTTCCATGATCATCATCATTAACTTCCTCACTAATTGGTGTAGGCGTCACAGGAACAGATTTCTTTGATGAGCTATTTTCCAATAAGGGAGCAGGTACAGTTACCTCATCAAGTTCTACTTTCCTCCCACTCACTTCTTTCGAGAGAAACTCCTTCTCTAGAAAGGATCCATTCTTAGCAACGAATGTCTTGCCTTCGGATCTGTGATAGAAGGTGTACCCAACAGTCTCCTTTGGGTATCCTATGAAGACACATTTCTCCGATTTGGGTTCGAGCTTATCAGGTTGAAGCTTTTTCACATAAGCATCGCAGCCCCAAACTTTAAGAAACGACAACTTTGGTTTCTTGCCAAACCACAGTTCATAAGGCGTTGTCTCAACGGATTTTGATGGTGCCCTATTTAACGTGAATGCAGCCGT
The DNA here is from genome assembly GCA_021605205.1 of Aegilops longissima. Lineage (NCBI taxonomy): Eukaryota > Viridiplantae > Streptophyta > Magnoliopsida > Poales > Poaceae > Aegilops > Aegilops longissima. The sequence goes on along the minus strand of CM038677.1, from coordinate 478,347,317 downwards.
CTCTAAAGCATAACCGCAAAATGATAGCGGTAAATCTGTAAGAGACATCGTAGATTGCACCATATCTAGTAAAGTACGATTACGACATTCGGACACACCATTACGCTGTGGTGTTCCGGGTGGCGTGAGTTGCGAAACTATTCCGCATTGTTTCAAATGTAGACCAAACTCGTAACTCAAATATTTTCCTCCACGATCAGATCGTAGAAACTTTATTTTCTTGTTACGATGATTTTCAACTTCACTCTGAAATTCTTTGAACTTTTCAAATGTTTCTGACTTATGTTTCATTAAGTAGATATATCCATATCTGCTTAAATCATCTGTGAAGGTGAGAAAATAACGATATCCGCCACGAGCCTCAACATTCATCGGACCACATACATCTGTATGTATGATTTCAAACAAATCTGTTCCTCTCTCCATAGTACCGGAGAACGACGTTTTAGTCATCTTTCCCATGAGGCACGGTTCGCAAGTACCAAGTGATTCATAATCAAGTGGTTCCAAAAGTCCATCAGTATGGAGTTTCTTCATGCGCTTTACACTGATATGACCTAAACGGCAGTGCCACAAATAAGTTGCACTATCATTATCAACTCTGCATCTTTTGGCTTCAACATTATGAATATGTGTATCACTACTATCGAGATTCATCAAAAATAGACCACTCTTCAAGGGTGCATGGCCATAAAAGAATTAATCATATAAATAGAACAACCATTATTCTCTAATTTAAATGAATAACCGTCTCTCATCAAAAAAGATCCAGATATAATGTTCATGCTCAACGCTGGCACCAAATAACAATTATTTAGGTCTAATACTAATCACATCGACTTTGGAACCGTTTCCCACGCGCATCGTCACCTCGTCCTTGGCAAGTGTTCGCTTAATCCGTAGTCCCTGTATTGAGTTGCAAATATTAGCAATGAACCAGATCAAATACCCAGTGCTATCATGAGCTCTAGTAAGGTACACATCAATAACATGTATATCACATATACCTTTGTTCACCTTGCCATCCTTCTTATCCGCCAAATACTTGGGGCAGTTCCGCTTCCAAAGACGATCGCTTGCGGAGAAGCACTCAGTCTCGTGCTTAGGTCCAGACTTGGGTTTCTTCTCTTGAGCAGCAACTTGCTTGCTGTTCTTCTTGAAGTTCCCCTTCTTCTTCCCTTTGCCCTTTTTCTTGAAACTGGTGGTCTTATTGACCATCAACACTTGATGCTCCTTCTTGATTTCTACCTCCATAGCCTTTAGCATTCCGAAGAGCTCGGGAATCGTCTTATCCATCCCTTGGATGTTATAGTTCATCACGACGCTCTTGTAGCTTGGTGGCAGTGATTAAAGAATTATGTCAATGACGCTATCATCCGGAACATTAACTCCCAGTTGAATCAAGTAATTATTATACCCAGACATTTTGAGTATATGCTCACTGACAGAACTATTCTCCTCCATCTTGCAGCTGTAGAACTTATTGGAGACTTCATATCTCTCGATCCGGGCATTTGCTTGAAATATTAACTTCAACTCCTGGAACATCTCATATGCTCCATGACGTTCAAAACGTCGTTGAAGTATCGGTTCAAGCTGTAAAGCATGGCACATTGAACTATCAAGTAGTCATCAGCTTTGCTCTGCCAGACGTTCTTAACGTCGTCAGCTGCATCAGCAGCAGGCCTGGCACCCATCGGGGCTTCCAGGACGTAATTCTTTTGTGCAGCAATGAGGATAATCCTCAAGTTACGGACCCAGTCCGTGTAATTGCTACCATCATCTTTCAACTTTGCTTTCTCAAAGAACACATTAAAATTCAATGGAAAAACAGCACGGGCCATCTATCTACAATCAACATAGACAAGCAAGATACTATCAGGTACTAAATTCATGATAAATTTAAGTTCAACTAATCATATTACTTAAGAACTCCCACTTAGATAGACATCCCTCTAATCCTCTAAGTGATCACGTGATCCAAATCAACTAAACCATAACCGATCATCACGTGAAATGGAGTAGCTTTCAGTGGTGAACATCACTATGTTGATCATATCTACTATATGATTCACGCTAGACCTTTCGGTCTCAGTGTTTCGAGGCCATATTTGCATATGCTAGGCTCGTCAAGTTTAACCTGAGTATTCTGCGTGTGCAAAACTGGCTTGCACCCGTTGTAGATGGACGTTGAGCTTATCACACCCGATCATCACATGGTGTCTGGGCATGACGAACTTTGGCAACGGTGCATACTCAGGGAGAACACTTTTATCTTGAAATTTAGTGAGAGATCATCTTATAATGCTACCGTCAATCAAAGCAAGATAAGATGCATAAAAGATAAACATCACATGCAATCAATATAAGTGATATGACATGGCCATCATCATCTTGTGCTTGTGATCTCCATCTCTGAAGCACCGTCATGATCACCATCATCACCGGCGCGACACCTTGATCTCCATCGTAGCATCATTGTCATCTCGCCAATCTTATGCTTCTACGACTATCACTACCGCTTAGTGATAAAGTAAAGCATTACAGGGCGATTGCATTGCATACAATAAAGCGACAACCATATGGCTCGTGGCAGTTGCCGATAACTCGGTTACAAAACATGATCATCTCATACAATAAAATTTAGCATCATGTCTTGACCATATCACATCACAACATGCCCTGCAAAAACAAGTTAGACGTCCTCTACTTTGTTGTTGCAAGTTTTACGTGGCTGCTACTGGGCTTAGCAAGAACCGTTCTTACCTACGCATCAAAACCACAACGATAGTTTGTCAAGTTGGTGATGTTTTAACCTTCGCAAGGACCGGGCCTAGCCACACTCGGTTCAACTAAAGTTGGAGAAACTAACACCCGCCAACCACCTGTGTGCAAAGCACGTCGGTAGAACCAGTCTCGCGTAAGCGTACGCGTAATGTCGGTCCGGGCCGTTTCATCCAACAATACCGCCAAACCAAAGTATGACATGCTGGTAAGCAGTATGACTTATATCGCCCACAACTCACTTGTGTTCTACTCATGCATATGACATCTACGCATAAAACCAGGCTCGGATGCCACTGTTGGGGAACGTAGTAATTTCAAAAAAATTCCTACGCACACGCAAGACCATGGTGATGCATAGCAATGAGAGGGGAGAATGTTGTCCACGTACCCTCGTAGACCGAAAGCGGAAGCGTTAGCACAACGCGGTTGATGTAGTCGTACGTCTTCACGATCTGACCGATCATGTACCGAACGTACGGTACCTCCGAGTTCAGCACACGTTCAGCCTGATGACGTCCCTCGAACTCCGATCCAGCCGAGTGTTGAGGGAGAGTTTCATCAGCATGACGGAGTGGTGACGATAATGATGTTCTACCGACACAGGGCTTCGCCTAAGCACCGCTACAGTATTATCGAGATGGACTATGGTGGAGGGGGGCACCGCACACGGCTAAAAGATCAAATGATCAATTGTTGTGTCTCTATGGTGCCCCCCTACCCCCGTATATAAAGGAGCAAGGTGGGAGGTGCGGCCGGCCAAGAGGGGGCGCGCCAGGAGGAGTCCTACTCCTACCGGGAGTAGGACTCCCTCCCTTTTCCTTGTTGGATTAGGAGTGGAGGGGGAAAGAGGAGGGAGAGAGGAAGGAAAGGGGGGGGCGCCGCCCCCCTCTCCTTGTCCTATTAGGACTAGCGGGGAGGGGCGCGCTGCCCTGCCCTGGCCACCTATCCTCTTATCCACAAAGGCCCACTATGGCCCTTTAAGCCCCCGGGGGGTTCCGGTAACCCCTTGGTACTCTGGTAAAATCCCGATTTCACCCGGAACACTTCCGATATCCAAACATAGGCTTCCAATATATCAAGCTTCATGTCTCGACCATTTTGAGACTCCTCGTCATGTCCGTGATCACATCCGGGACTCCGAGCAACCTTCGGTACATCAAAACATATAAACTCATAATATAACCGTCATTGAAACGTTAAGCGTGCGGACCCTACGGGTTCAAGAACTATGTAGACATGACCGAGACACGTCTCCGATCAATAACCAATAGCAGAACCTGGATGCTCATATTGGCTCCCACATATTCTACGAAGATCTTTATCGGTCAGACCGCATAACAACATACGTTGTTCCCTTTGTCATCGGTATGTTACTTGCCCGAGATTCGATCATCGGTATCTCAATACCTAGTTCAATCTCGTTACCGACAAGTCTCTTTACTCGTTCCGTAATACATCATCCCGCAACTAACTCATTAGTTGCAATGCTTGCAAGGCTTAAGTGATGTGCATTACCGAGTGGGCCCAGAGATACCTCTCCGACAATCGGAGTGACAAATCCTAATCTCGAAATACGCCAACCCAATAAGTACCTTCGAAGACACCTGTAGAGCACCTTTATAATCACCCAGTTACATTGTGACTTTTGGTAGCACACAAAGTGTTCCTCCGGTAAACGGGAGTTGCATAATCTCATAGTCATTGTAACATGTATATGTCATGAAGAAAGCAATAGCAACATACTAAACGATCGAGTGCTAAGCTAACAGAATGGGTCAAGTCAATCACATCATTCTCCTAATGATGTGATCCCATTAATCAAATAACAACTCTTTGTCATGGCTAGGAAACATAACCATCTTTAATTAACGAGCTAGTCAAATAGAGGCATACTTGTGACACTCTGTTTTTCTATGTATTCACACATGTATTACGTTTCCGGTCAATACAATTCTAGCATGAATAGTAAACATTTATCATGATATAAGGAAATAAATAATAACTTTATTAATGCCTCTAGGGCATATTTCGTTCAGTTTCACCGGTGGAAGTAAATTTGAATGCTTTGAGAATAGCCAAACAAAATGATTTATCGGCAATAGACTTTTATAACATGATGATGGACAATATTGATGAGGTTGCCGATAAATGTTTGGCTGCTTTGAAGGCCATAGGGAGAGATAAGTTGAGGGTGGCAAGAGCTTACAATAAGAAAGTCAAGTTGAAGATTTTTCAAGTTGGTGATCTCGTCTGGAAAGTGATTTTACCGATTGGTTCAAGAGATAGAAAATTCGGGAAGTGGTCTCCGAGTTGGGAAGGTCCTTTTAGGATTACAAGAGTAGTTCCCAGAAACTCTTATTTGGTGGAATCCGTACAAGGGATGGTGTTACCTAGAGCTCTCAATGGCAAATACTTCAAGAAATACCACCCGAGTGTGTGGCAAGAAGCCTAAGTACGCAATGGCCGATATACAATTATCGCCCTTGGCACAAAAATGGCAGATACATAATTATCGCCCTAAGAGATATAAATGGCCGATGGAGTGTTGACATCATCCTTAGAACAATCACCGTGCATATTATTATTCGGCATGCAAGCTTTGCCGAAAAACAGGGGGCATGTGTTGACATTAGAATTTGGCACGACGTAGAAGGAAAATAAGATAGCCTTGAGTGAAAGGATTTTCAGAATGAAAATTTTCACGTAGCCAAGTGGAACAACTTTGATGTTCAGGTTATTGTCATCCGACCTCATCTTATGGGCCGAAATTGTACTCCGAGTGGTAGAATTTAGTGTTCCGAGTGGTTTTCGGCTGATTACACCTTCAAGATGACCTCAGATGAAGGAGCACTCTGACGGAATTGTCTTTGTATCATCGAGGCAATCGATTTTGATATATAAACCATCTCAATCCGATTTCGTATGCAAAAGTTAGAGGCAATGCACTGCAGACCGAATCTAAACGGAAATATGGCGCGAGGTACCACACACCCTGTCTGATGGGTTGTGCGAGCAATTCGGCCTTCAAGAAGGCCTGAAATCGAAAAACTTCAACTTGAGAAAGTTTCGTCTCGTCGAGCCGATCGATTTTCATATATAACTCCTCTCAATCCGAGGTCGTATGAGACCTGGAGAGACAAATCAAGATCAGGCTATGTTTTCAGTCGGGAAATCCAAGTGAAAAGCTTACCATCCGAGTGAAAACTTACCGATCACTGAAAGTTTGCCGTCCGAGTGAACTTATTATCATCCGAGTGAAAATATAGTCATCCGAGTGAAATTGTCCTCCAGGTGAAAATATTTCGAGTGAAAAGATTACAGTCGGAATGAAAACTTGCCGATCGAGTAAGATATTGCCTTCCGAGTGAAAATATAGTCATCCGAGTGAAAGATTTGTCTGCCGAGTGAACATTTTACCATCCGAGTGAAAGATTATCTTCCAAGTGAAAATTTTGCAATCCGAGTGAAATATTGTCTTCCGAGTGAAAATTTTCCCATCCGAGTGAAAGATTCTAACATCTGAGTGAAAAAGTCCAGTCAGACGATCTGAGTGAGAGAATCTAATATCCGAGTGGATGAGCTCGAATCCGAGTGAAACTGAACATGTGCCCGAAAGTTTATTAAGACGACCTTGGATGGAGAAGTGCTAAATAGGGAAGTTGTGTGTATCGTCAAAACGGTAAACTTTGGTTTTGGAGTCGTCATCATCTGAGATAGTATACAACCTGCAAATTCAGTACGAGACTCGAACTATCCAGTCCGCTGCAAGACCGAATCCGACTGGAAGGTAAAGATGACCTCGTAAGTATTCAAGAGAGCCTTGTTTGGAAAAGTGATCAACATGAGAGTTGTTCATCTTGTCGAGGAGCACAAATTTGGTATTTGGTCCGTCTCGATCGGGAGGTAATATGCAAACTCGACGGTACGCGCAAGGAGGAAGATAGAAGTTGGGACAGATTCAGACTGAATCCGAGTTGGAATAGAACTAGGACTCTAGGACGTGAATTGATGGAATTTTTTGTAAGGAAAGCCTATATGAATCCTTTACTTGTACGGGAAGTCCAGCCGCCTCTTATATTGGGGGTGATGGCCGATTGAACAACACACAATCGAACAAATCAGTATACTAATTTTTCATCTACGTTTTATCTCTCATCGTTTTTCTCTCTTGTTCTTTGTTGTTCCTCGAGTTTGAGAGCTGCGGATCCCGAGGCTCTAGGGAAAGTGAATCGACCTAGGGCAGCCCATAGCCACCGCACTCCGTGACGGGGCCCCTCCCGGGTTCGCGGGGTTTCGGATCTACAAAAGCGCCCGCTGACTGTCCTGCGTATCCCGCTCTCGGTCGGGTTTCCTTCGATGTGAGCTGCGGTGCATCACCCCCCGCGTCGAGGGTACACGTGACGTGTTCATGTGTCAATAGACACTTCACCATATTTAGGCCTAAGGGAATGCATTGTGGAGTAGTAATGATGGGTTGCGAGAGTGACAGAAGCTTAAACCATACTTATGCGTTATTCCGTAAGGGACCGATTGTATCCAAAAGTTTAATGCTATGGTTAGAATTTATTCTTAAGATGTTTCTCGTAGTTGCGGATGCTTGTGAGGGGGTTATTCATAAGTAGGAGGTTTGTTCAAGTAAGAAAAACACCTAAGCATCGGTCCACCCACATATGAAATTATCAAAGTAGCGAACACGAATCAAACCAACATGATAAAAGTGACTAGATGAAATTCCCGTGTACCCTCAAGAACGCTTTGCTTATTATAAGAGACCGTTTTGGCCTGTCCTTTGCCTCAAAAGGATTGGGCTACCTTTCTGCACTTTTGTTACTATTATCGTTACTTTCTTGTTAAAAATTATCTTGCTATCAAATTACTCTATTACTTACAATTTCAGCACTTGTAGACATTACCTTGCTGAAAACCACTTGTCATTTCCTTCTGCTCCTCGTTGGGTTCGACACTCTTACTTATCGAAAAGGCTGCAATTGATCCCATATACTTGTGGGTCATGAAAGCTCTTTTCTGGCACCATTGCCCGGGAGTGAAGCACTCTTGGTAAGTGAAAATCGGTAAGGAAAAATTATTACTACGTGCTGAAATTTATTGTCACTTGTTACTATGCAAAACAATCCTTTGAGGGGTTTGTTCGGGGTATCTTCACCTTGACAGGAACCACAATTAGTTACCCCTCAACCTACTATACCTACTGAAAATATTGAATATGAAATTCCTTTGGGTATGATAGAACAACTGCTAGCTAATCCTTATGCAGGAGATGGAACCGAACATCCTGATATGCACTTGATATATGTGGATGAAAGTTGTGGATTGTTTAAGCTTGTAGGTTTACCCGGAGATGAAATTAAGTAGAAGTTTTTCCCTTTATCTTTGAAGGGAAAATCATTGGCAGGGTATAGGCTATGCAATGATATTGGATCTTGAAACTAGAATCGATTGAAATTGGAGTTTCACCAAAACATTTGTCCTATGCATCTAGTTCATCGTGATCGGAATTACATATAATTTTTGGCCTCGTGAAGGAGAAAGTATCACTCTGGATAGCGGGAGGCTTAAGTCAATGTTATATTCATGCCCCAATCATGAGCTCTCAAGACAAATTATTATTCAGAATTTTTTTTTTCAGCTTTCTCATAATGATCGATCCATGCTTGATACTTCTTGTGCTGGTTCTTTTATGAAGAAGACTATTGAATTCCGGTGGGATCTCTTAGGAAGAATGAAACGCAACTCTTAAGATTGGGAACTCGATGAAGGTAAAGAGTCAGGTATTAAGCTTAAATATGATTGTGTTAAATCTTTTATGAATACCGATGCTTTTCAAAAGTTTAGCACTAAATATGGACTTGACTCTGAGATAGTAGCCTCCTTTTGTGAATCTTTAGCTACTCATGTTGATCTCCCTAAAGAGAAGTGGTTTAAATATCACCCACCAATTAAAGAAGAAATTAAAGAACCGGTAATAGCTGAAGATGAAACTATTATTGACAATGTTGATCCAGTTGTTCCTACTGCTTATATTGAGAAACCACCTTTCCCTATTAGGATGAAGGAACATGCCAAAGTTTCAATTGTGGTCAATAAAAGTTATGTTAGAACACCTAAGCCAGCTAAACAAATCAATGTAGAACCTAGTGTTGCTATAGTTAAGGATCTCCTGGAAGAAAATATAGATGGGCATGTTATACTTCTGTGATGAAGCTGCTAGAATTGCCAAACCTGATAAAAAGGATAAACATAGACCCGTTGGTGGCATGCCTGTTGTCTCAGTTAAAATAGGAAATAACTGATACATCTCCAACGTATCTATAATTTTTTATTGTTCCATGCTGTTATATTATCATTCTTGGATGTTATACAATCATTTTAGAATCATTTTATATCATTTTTTGGCACTAACCTATTGACATAGTGCCAAGTGCCAGTTGCAGTTTTCTGCTTTTTTGACATCACAGGAAATCAATATCAAATGGAGTCCAAACGCAGCAAAACTTTTTGTGGAATTTTTATGGACCATAAGACACCCAATGGGACCGAAGAAGCACCTGGCGGTGCTTCGAGGGGGGCACAGTACACCAGGGCGCGCCTGGAGGCCCAGGCGCGCCCAGGTGGGTTGTGCCCACCTCGATGGCCTCCCACACCGCCTCTTTGCTCTATAAATATCCCAATATTCCAGAAACCTTAGGGGAGTCGATGAAAATCAATTCCAGCCGCCGCAAGTTCCAGAACCACCATATCCAATCTAGACACCATCACCGAGGGGTTCATCATGCCCATTGGTGCCTCTCCGATGATGCGTGAGTAGTTCATTCTAGACCTATGGGTCCGTAGTTAGTAGCAAGATGGCTTCCTATCTCTCTTTTGATTCTCAATACAATGGTCTCTAGGAGATCCATATGATGTAACTCTTTTTGTGGTGTATTTGTTGGGATCCGATGAACTTTGAGTTTATGATCAGATCTATGTTTTTATTCATGAAAGTTATCTGAGTCTTCTTTGATCTCTTATATGCATGATTGCTTATAGCCTCGTATTTCTTCTTTGATATTTGGGTTTTGTTTGGCCAACTTGATCTATTTATCTTGCAATGGGAAGAGGTGCTTTGTGATGGGTTTGATCTTACGGTGCTTGATCCCAGTGACAGAAGGGGAACCGGCACATATGTATTGTTGCTATTAAGGATAACAAGATGGGATCTATTTCTACATAAATAGATCTTGTCTACATCATGTCATCGTTCTTATTTGCATTACTCTGTTTCTCCATGAACTTAATACACTAGATGCATGCTGGATAGTGGTCGATGTGTGGAGTAATAGTAGTAGATGCAGGCATGAGTCGGTCAACTAGTCTTGGACGTGATGCCTATATAATGATCATAGCCTGGATATCGTCATGATTATTTGAAGTTCTATCAATTGCCCAATAGTAATTCGTTTACCCACCATTTGCTATTTTTCTCGAGAGAAGCCACTAGTGAAATCTACGGCCCCCAGGTCTCTTCTTTATTATATTTGCCTTTGCGATCTATTTTTATTTGATTTTATTTTCAGATCTATTAAACCAAAAATACAAAAAATACCTTGCTGCACTTTATTTTATTTGAGATCTATTTATCCCATCTATCGTATGTTTATCCCGTCATCTTGCCAATTTCTAGCGCCGTTACTCGGAAAGGATTGACAACCCCTTTAATACGTCGGGTTGCGAGTATTTGTTATTTTTGTGTAGGTGCCGTTCACGTAGTGTTGCATGGTTCACCTACTGGTTTGATAACCTTGGTATCATCACTGAGGGAAATACCTACCGTTGCTGTGCTGCATCATCCCTTCCTCTTTGGGGAAATACTGACGTAGTTCAAGCAAACATCAGTCTCTGTTATCATGGTTTATGTGACATAGGTGCTAGCGTGAGTGCTATTCCTTCTACCTTATATCAAGAATTTATGAATGACATAGCACCCACTAAAATAGAATACATAGATGTTACTATTAAACTTGCTAATAGAGACACCATCACACCACTTGGGATTGTTAGAGACGTTGAAGTCTTGTGTGGAAAAATAAAATATCCTACTGATTTTCTTGTTCTTGGTTCCCCACAAGATGACTTTAGTCCCATTATCTTTGGTAGAACTTTCTTGAACACAGTTAATGCTAAAATAGATTGTGAGAGACAAACTGTCGGTGTCAACTTTGGTGATGAGTCTCATGAGTTTAATTTTTTTTCAAGTTTAGTAGAAAATCTCATAAAAAAGAATTGCCTAGTAAGGATGAAATAATTGGTCTTCCTTCTATTGCTGTACCTCCTACTGATCCTTTAGAACAATATCTGCTATACCATGAGAATGATTTACATATGCATGAAAGAAACGAAATAGATAGGATTTTCTTTGAACAACGTCCTCTGCTTAAACACAATTTGCCTATTGAAACTCTAGGAGGTCCTCCTCCACCTAAAGGTGATCCTGTGTTTGAACAAAAACAATTGCCAGACACTTTGAAATATGCTTATCTTGATGAGAAGAAGATATATCCTGTTATTATTAGTGCTAACCTTTCAGAACATGAAGAAGAAAGGTTATTGAAAGTTATAAGGAAGCACCGAGCTGCTATTGGATATACTCTTGATGATCTTAAGGGTATTAGTCCCACTCTATGTCAGCACAAGATTAATATGGAACCTGATGCTAAACCCGTTCTTGATCACCAACATCGGTTAAATCTGAAGATGAAATAAGTGGTAAGAACAAAAATATGAAAACTTCTGGAAGCAGGTATAATCTATCCTATAGCTGATAGTAGATGGGTAAGTCATGTTCATTGTGTGCCTAAGAAGGGAGGTATTGATGTTGTTCCTAATGATAAGAATGTACTCATTCCACAAAGAATATTTACGGGCTATAGAATGGTAATTGATTTTAGAAAATTAAACAAAGCAACTAGAAAAGATCATTACCCTCTGCCTTTTATTGATCAAATGCTAGAAAGATCATCTAAGCACAACCAATTTTTCTTCCTTGATAGATATTCTGGTTTTTCACAAATACCTGTGTCTCAACCTAATCAAGAAAAGACCACTTTTACTTGTCCTTCTGGAAATGATGCTTATAGACATATGCCCTTCGGTTTATGCAATGCACCTGCTACCTTTCAAAGATGTATGACTGCTATATTCTCTGACTTGTGAAAAGATTGTTGAGGTTTTCATGGATGTTTTTTCTGTTTATGGAAAGTCTCGTGATGATTGTTTAAGCAATCTTGATTGAGTTTTGCAGAGATGTGAGCAAACAAATCTTGTCTTGAATTGGGAGAAGTGCCACTTTATGGTTAATGAAGGTATAGTTTTGGGCCATAAAATTTCTGAAAGAGGTATTGAGGTGGACGAAGCTAAGGTTGATGAAATTGAGAAAATTCCATGTCCTAAAGATATCAGAGGTATTCGTAGTTTCCTTGGTCATGCTGGTTTCTATAGGAGATTTATCAAAGACTTTTCTAAAATTTCTAGCCCTCTTACAAATCTTTTGCAAAAGGATATTCCTTTTGTTATTTATGATGATTGTTTAGAAGCCTTTGAAACACTCAAGAAAGCCTTAATTTCTGCACCTATTATTCAACCACCTGATTGGAACTTGCCTTTTGAAATTATGTGTGATGCTAGTAATTATGTTGTTAGTGCTATTCTAGGACAAAGAGTTGATAAGAAACTAAATGTTATTCATTATGCTAGTAAAACTCTAGACAGAGCACAACGAAATTATGCTACTACTAAAAAAGAATTTCTAGCATTGGTGTTTGCTTGTGATAAATTTAGATCTTACATTGTTAACTCTAAAGTTATTGTTCACACTGATCATGCTGCTACCTTATGGAAAAGAAAGATGCTAAACCTAGACTTATTCGATGGGTTCTCTTGCTACAAGAATTTGATTTGCATGTCACTGATAGAAAAGGAGCAGAGAACCCCGTGGATGATAACTTGTCTAGGTTGGAAAATGTCCTTGATGACCCACTACCTATAGATGATAGTTTTACTGATGAGCAGTTAGCTGCAATAAATGTTTCTGATAAGACTCCTTGGTATACTGACTATGCTAATTAAATTTTTGCTAAATATTTACCACCTAGTTTCACATACCAACAAACCAAAAAAATTCTTCTATGATTTAAGACATTATTGTAACATCCCAAATTTTCAATTTGGAATGTTATACATTAGGTCATCATGCATATCATATTTTCTCGCATTTTTCCGATCCTAGAAAATTTCACGCAACTCAAGGACCCTTGGAGAGAGTTGGAGATTTCATTATTTTCATATTTGGGATTTCTCAAATCATGAAAATATAGGATCATTGGATTTATTTAATTATCTTCAAAAAGTTTCCGATAAAAAAAAATTCAGAGAGGGAATAATATGACTTTCCCAACATTTAGGAAAAATGAAGATTTAATAAATAAATCAAATTTTGGTTTTCGAAAGTTTATTTGCTTTAGGAAAAATGAGTATTTTTAAAAATAAGCATTTTTGCCCCGCTTTAAAGTTCATTTTGTTCGACTCATTTTTAGGAGTCGGGGAAAATTAATTTTATTTAATTTGGAGTTCGTTTGGTTTTATTTTAAATTCGTTTAAGTAATGTTTTAAAAAAAACGCGCCGCCCGCCTGGGCCAAGGGTCCAGCCGGCCCAACCGCCTGTGACCCGGCTCCCTCCTCCTCGCGCTCCCTTGCGGGAGGAGACCGCGCCGCCGCCGCCTCCCGAGTCCGGCTCGGCCCCGCGCCGCCGCCGTTGCCCCCTCCCCAAGGCACGAGCCCCCCCTCCTATTTATACCGCCCCCCCCTCTCTCCTCATCCCGCCCCTGCCGCCGCCCTCAACCCGAGCCGCCCGCCCTTGAAAACCGCCGCCGCCGCCGCTGCCGCCGCGCCGCGCCTCCCCTCGCCACCCGCCGCCACCACCACCGCCTGTCGCCCGACCCACGGGAGGTCGAGCCCACGGCGACCACGGAGGTAGCCACCCCGCCGCCGCCCCCCGGTCCGGTTTTTGCTTTAAAAACCGATCCGGTTTTTCGTTCGTTGTTCCGTTTTTTTTAAAAACCCTAGACGGTTTTTTTTGTTTTATTTAATTAGTGAACGTTCACCGACCCGTTCGTTTCAATGAACGCGTTCGTCGGTTAGTTTCTATTAACGAACGTTCGTTGTTTTAACTGTTCGTCGTTTTCTTTTAAATCGGATTTAATCCGTTATTTTCCGATTTCGATTTCCGATTCAATTTTCAAATCTGTTTATTTTCTCGCTCGTTTATCGGAATCAGGTGATTCAAGCGCCTGGAGTTTCGTTACGAAACCGCCGTTCCGACTAACCTACTTAAACAAAGTTTTGCTACTGCAAAATTTTGACCTAGTTTCAAATTGCTAAAACCGAGTCGTTCTCTCTCGACTTTCGACTTTCGTTGCTTATTTTGATTTGATTCTTTTTGCAACCAGGGTTCTTAAGTTGAACTCTCTGGTTAGATCTTTTATTCGAGATTTCCCTATGCATTAGATGAGTACTTATTGTATGCTTGTTGTTTGTCTGCGTTAGATCACCGGTCGCCGCTTGTTACTTGAATCTCTAGGTCTCATGGATCATCGACAAGGCAAGTAACACTTGATCATATCTTTTCTACTACCCAGTTTTATGCATTAGCCTATTCCTCAAACACTTGCATGTTTAGGATCAACTTAAATTGTGGGATGGGAAGTAGATTGAGGTAGTACCCATTACTGTTTTACTTATGAAACCTTGGGAGTCACTTCTCGTTTGCTTAATCATGCCATGCTATGCTAGTAGGCGTGGATTGGGTGAGTGATATCCATGACAGATGTGAGATTGTTAATTAATGGTTTATCTAAGGTGGCAACCTAAACACACATCTGGGTGGATTGAGGCACCTGGTTTCTATCAGACTTGCTGTATTTCTTGGACCGCCACCTGGGCTCTAAGGGATCATAAGATTATTCAAACTGGAAACTTCCGTGTGCAGCCACAAGCCAATATGGGCTCTGGCATAGTTGAGTAAGTTGTGCGAACTCTTACGGGTAGGCTAGCTGATGTAGGGGATGTAGGTTGGTACGGTCTACCCACATGTAAGGTGCTAGTGCTTCGAAAGATCGTGTCTCGGTCATCCGTTTCTCAAACACCATGAAGTCACGAGAACCAAGCGGAGGCGATCGAGTCTTGTGGGGAAAAGTCATAAACCTCTGCAGAGTGTATAAACTAATCATGATTAGCCGTGTCCCGGTTATGGACGTTTTGAGTATCTAGTACTTGAATATCATGTGAATCTCAACATGTTACTTCTAATAAATGTTATTGGGTTTTAATGAGTACTTTTAATTGGGA
Source organism: Aegilops longissima (assembly GCA_021605205.1). Classification (NCBI taxonomy): domain Eukaryota; kingdom Viridiplantae; phylum Streptophyta; class Magnoliopsida; order Poales; family Poaceae; genus Aegilops; species Aegilops longissima. The sequence goes on along the minus strand of CM038677.1, from coordinate 478,332,131 downwards.
TTGAGGATGCTGTCAACCATTCTCAATGTTTAACAACCACCATGATAGTTAAATAAAATTATTCCTTTGTTGTAGGGAAAAACTAGCTTTATGCAAAAATGTAACCGTAGAGCTTTACCACCAGCCATATATGCATGTAGTATAGGCTTATTCCTTCATTACTCTCTATGTGTTACATTGCCAGCATATTCCATGTGCTGACCCGTTTTCGGGCTGCAACTTTCATGTTGCAGACTTTTCAGACGACGAGTAAGGTGTTAGGTCGTGGTTCTATACTCAGTGATGCCGTTGGAGTTGATGGACTCACTTATCTTCCAAGCCTTCCGCTGTTATTATTAGATGGCCTTAAGCCATATTATTGTAATAAGTTCCCTTGTGGACAACGTTGTAATGAGTGTGTGATTGCTACTCTGCTATAAATCCTTCGAAGTACTGTGTGGTGTCAGCATTACTAATCCAGGGATGACACTGAGCACAGAGACTTGATCCATTCGGGTCTGGTCGCTACAATTATTTCTGGGATGACCCATATCTTTATAAAGGAGTAGATGGTATTATTAGACGTTGTGTACCTGAGCATGAAAAGGGACAAATCCTATGGAAATGTCACTCCGAAGCTTATAGAGGACATCATGCGGGAGACAGAACTGCTCACAAGGTATTGCAATCTGGGTTTTATTGGCCTACTTTCTTCATGGATGCTTGTAAGTTTATATTATCTTGTGATGAATGTCAAAGAATAGGTAATATCGGTAAGCGTCAAGAAATGCCTATGAATTATTCACTTGCTGTTGAACCATTTGATATTTGGGGGTTTGATTACATGGGACCTTTTCCTTCCTCTAATAGGTATACTCATATTTTGGTTGTTGTTGATTATGTTACTAAGTGGGTAGAAGCTATTCCATCTAGTAGTGCTGATCACAACGCCTCTATTAAAATGCTTAAAGAAGTTATTTTCCCAAGGTTTGTAGTCCCTAGATATTTAATGACTCATGGTGGTTCACACTTTATTCATGGTGCTTTCCGTAAAATGCTTGCCAAGTATGATGTTAACCATAGAATTGCATCACCCTATCATCCTTAGTCTAGTGGTGAAGTTGAACTTAGAAATAGAGAAATAAAATTAAATTTTGCAAAACACTGTCAATAGGTCCCGGAAGAATTGGTCTAAGAAATTAGATGATGCACTTTGGGCTTATAGAACATCATATAAAAATCCTATGGGTATGTCTCCTTATAAAATGGTTTATGGAAAAGCTTGTCATTTGCCTCCTGAGTTAGAACATAAAGCATATTGGGCAATTAAAGAACTCAACTATGATTTCAAACTTACTGGTGAGAAGAGGTTATTTGATATCAGCTCATTAGATGAATGGAGAACCCAAGCTTATGAAAATGCCAAGTTATTTAAAGAAAAAGTTGAAAGATGGCATGATAAAAGAATCCAAAAGCGTGAGTTTTAAGTTGGAGAAAATATTCTTTTGTACAACTCTTGTTTCAAATTCTTTGCAGGAAAACTCCTCTCCAAATGGGAAGGACCCTGTGTTATCGAGGATGTTTATCGATCTGGAGCTATCAAAATAAGTAATGCCGAAGGTACTAACCCGAAGGTTGTCAATGGGCAACGAATAAAACATTATATCTCAGGTATGCCCATTAATGTTGAAAGCAATATTATCCAAACTATGACACTGGAAAAACACATAAAAGAAACCTTCCGGAACTCTCCAGAATCGTGAAAAAGAGGAGGTACGTGATATGGTAAATAAACGGACTCCAAAAAATTTGCAAAAATATTTTCTATCCGTTGGAATAAAAAAATAGGAAATAAGAAACAACCAGGAAGGTCACCCTGGTGGGCACAAGACACCAGGGCGGGTACCTTTCGGACTCCAATTTTCTTCTGTTTGCTTGTTTCCCAAGATAAAAAATCTTTATATACCCCCCCCCCCCCCCCCGAACCTATTGACCACCGTATTGCGGAGAAATCTTCTATGTTCTTTTTTTGCTGTTTTCGGTCAGATCTGTTAAGCCTGGCATCATGTCTTCTCCCTCCTCCAAAAAAGTAGAAGAGGATGCTTGGTTGATGAAGATCGAGATGAAGAGAGAAGAGCCCGTATAACTTCTCGAAGGGGGCCAGAGCAAGGAGGCCATCAGAGATCAAGCGTCGGTGGTCGAGCAAGCCCTGCCCGCCGAGGAGGAAGAAGAAGATATCCTTAAACCTTAATATGCTCATCTTACCCCTGCTGAGATTGAAGCTTTTCGGATCATTGAAACGGTTCATGTGCAAAATAAATATCTCACTCATGAAAATATTTTGTTGCAAGAGCACATAACCTTTCTCCGAAGCGTCATCCGTAGAATGGATAATCTTTTGATCTTGAAGGACACCATCGCTACTACTTCATCACCACCACCTCCTTCTTCATCACCAAAAGAAAATTGAGTATCGGGTATGGGCACTCCCCTTGGCTTACGCCAAGTTTGGGGGAGGAGCCCCGATATTGTATCACCTCCACTATCTTTTGCCTCTACTTATCTTAGTTCGATCCATAGTTATCTTTTCCTTTAGATGAATAAAAGTTTAGTTCGATCCTATCGTTTTGAGAGTATGCTTAGTGATCTATCCTTGTAATCGTGTGCGAGATATATAATAAAATTTAGTTTGAGTTTTGCTTTCTTTACTTTCTTGTTCCAATAAAAAGAAAGGAAATAAATGAAACAAATCACATGCTAATCTTATGTAAGTAATGACATCACATAAGGAAAAGTATAAGTAGAAAATTTTATTGTAGATTGACAAACATAACACTGGGAAATGACTTAGTTCATGAAAGAATTAATAAGGGAGCAGAAGATTCACATGCAAATACACTATCTTAGAAACATTTTGTGATTGTGAGCCCCCATCAAAATATTATATGCCAAAATTGTTGACGTTGGACAAGGAAGACAACGTATGTTTGTTCATATTCACATAGAAGTTATATTGTCATAGATCCTTCAACATGTGGTGCTTGCCCCCCATCTTTGCTAGCCGAAAATTCCGCACCAAGTAGAGATACTACTTGCGCATCCAAAAACCCTTAACCCAAATTTTATTTTCAAGAGTCCACCATACCTACCTATGGATTGAGTAAGATCCTTCGAGTAAGTTGTCATCGGTGCAATAAGGCAATACAAATTGCCTCTAAAAGTGTTAGATCAATTAGTCTAAGAGAAAATTGAGCGTTGTATGAACTTGTGATGGCAAAGAATAAAAGTGACAAACTACAAATAAAGGTTGCCATCACAAGGGGCAATATAACGTGGCGTTTTTTGCACTAAGGGATTGAGCATACAAAAAAAAGCGCATGGAAACCTCTGCTTCCCTCTATGAAGGTCCTATATTTTACTTTTATGTATTTACTTCTATGCAAGAGTCAAAAAATTTCTCTCTATTCCCTTTTTTTTGTCTTTTGGCAAGCAACATTTGGTGAGGAAAGATCTAGGCACATATATCCAGTTGGATGTGGGTAGCATGAGTAATTATTGTTGGCATCACCCTCGAGGTGAGTATGTTGGGAGGCGAAATTATAAGCCCCTATATTTCTATGTGTCTGTTTGAAACATTTTGCTCATGTGTATGCGGTGAGTGTTAGCAATCATAGAAGACTATATGATGGTTGAGTATGTGGACTTGCCTAAAGGCTCCGATATGTGACCCTTCCTGAAAAGATGATGAATTGTAGTTGCAAAGTTGACTAAGAACATAGTTTGTTGGTTTCCAATAGAGTTTATACTTTATACTTCGATGGTGTGATGAATTGTTACTTATTCATGAGAAATCTATGATAAAAGTTCTATGATAAAATTGTTATGTTTAAGTTTGTTGCTGTTACAATAATTCGCATGATGCTTTTATGTTCGTATTTTGTTTTTATCGACACCTCTCTCTAAGCATGTGGGCATGTTTTCAATTTTGGTTTTCGCTTGAGGACAAGCAAGGTCTAAGCTTGGGAGAGTTGATACGTCCATTTTGCATCATGTTTACCTACTGTTATTTATAATGTTTTTATGCATAATAAAGCTTTTTGGAGTAATTCTAATGCCTTTTCTCTCATAATATGCAAGGTTCACACAAAGAGGGAGAATTCCGGCAGCTGGAAATCTGGACCTAGAAAAGCTACGTCAGGCCACCTATTCTGCACAATTCCAAATAGGTTGAAACTTCACGCGGAATTTTTGTGGAATAAATAAGAAATACTGGAGCAAATAACTACCGGAGGGGGGCCACCCGGTGAGCACAAGACACTAGGGCACACCTGCCCCCCCCCCCCCAGGCGTGCCCTGGTGGGTTGTGCTCAGCCCAGCCCACCTCCGGTGCCCATCTTCTAGTATATAAGTCATTTTGGCCTAGAAAAAATAAGGAGAGGATTTTCGGGTCGGAGTGCCGTCGTCTCGAGGCGGAACTTGGGCAAGAGCAATTTTGCCCTCCGGCAGAGTGATTTCGTCGGGGGAACTTTCCTCACGGAGGGGGAAATCATCGTCATCATCATCACCAACAACTCTCCCATCTTGGGGGGGGGGGGGGCAATCTCCATCAACACCATCTCATCTCAAACCCTAGTTCATCTCTTGTGTTCAATCTTTGTATAGGAACTATAGATTGGTGCTTGTGGTTGACTAGTAGTGTTGATTACATCTTGTAGTTGATTACTATATGGTTTATTTTGTGGAAGATTATATGTTCAGATCCAATATGCTATTTAATACCCCTCTTATCTTGAGCATGATTATCATTTGTGAGTAGTTACTTTTGTTCTTGAGGTCACGGGAGAAATCTTGTTGCAAGTAATCATGTGAACTTGATATGTGTTCGATATTTTGATAGTATGTATGTTGTGATTCCCTTAGTGGTGTCATGTGAACGTCGACTACATGACACTTCACCATATTTGGGCCTAAGGTAATGCATTGTGGAGTAGTAATTATATGATGGGTTGCAAGATTGACAGAAGCTTAAACCCTAGTTTATGTGCTATTCCGTAAGGGACCGATTGGATCCAAAAGTTTAATGCTATGGAAATAATTTGTTCTTAATACTTTTCTCATAGTTGCGAATGCTTGCGAGGGTGTTAATCATAAGTAGGAGGTTTGTTCAAGTAAGAACAACACCTAAGCACCGGTCCACCCACATATCAAATTATCAAAGTAGCAAACACTAATCAAACCAACATGATGAAGGTGACTAGATGAAATTTCCGTGTACCCTCAAGAACGCTTTGCTTATTATAAGAGACCGTTTGGCCCGTCCTTTGCCTCAAAAGGATTGGGCTACCTTGCTGCACTTTTTATACTATTATCATTACTTGCTCGTTACAAATTATCTTGCTATCAAACTACTCTGTTACTTATAATTTTAGCACTTGCGGGGATTACATTGCTAAAAACCACTTGCCATTTCCTTCTGCTCGTCATTGGGTTCGACACTCTTACTTATTGAAAAGGCTACAATTGATCCCATATACTTGTGGGTCATCATGTTCCAGGTGGCGTCAACTGTGAAACAATTCCACATTGCCTTAAGTGATTGCCAAACTCATAACTCATATATTCTCCCCCTTGATCGGGTCGTAGGAATTTAATCTTCTTGATACGATGATTCTCAACTTCACTCTGAAATCTATTGAACTTATCAAACGTTTCATACTTATGCTTTATTAAGTAAATATACCCATATCTACTGAAATGATTGGTGAAGGTGAGGAAATAACGGTATCCACTGCACGCGTCAACACTCATGAGAATGCACACATCAGCATGTATGGTTTCCAACAAGTCACTTGCCCGTTCCATTGTTCCGAAAAATAGGGTCTTAGTCATCTTGCCAATGAGTCATGGTTCACATGTGTCAAGTCATTCAAAATCAAGTGACTCCAAAAGTCTATCAGCATGGAGTTTCTTCATGCACTTTACACCAATATGACTTAAGCAGCAGGGCCACAAGTATGTGGTACTATCATTATTAACTTTGCATCTTTTGGCATCAACATATGTATCACTACGATCGAGATTCAATAAACCATTCACATTGGGTTCATGACCATAGATGGTATTATTCATGTAAACAGAATAACCATTATTCTTTGACTTAAATGAATAACATATAGCAATAAACACGATCTAATCATGTGCATGCTCAACGTAGACACCAAATAACATTTATCTAGGTTCAACACTAATCTCGAAGGTAGAGGGAGCATGCGATGGTGATCACATCAACCTTGGAAACACTTCCAACACACATCGTCACCTCGCCCTTAGCTAGTCTCCGTTTATTCCGCAGCTTTTGTTTTGAGTTACCAATATTAGCAACTGAACCAGTATCTAATACCAAGGTGCTACTAGGAGTACTAGTAAGGTATACACATCAATAACATGTATATCAAATATACTTCTTTTGAAGTTGCCAGCCTACTTATCTATTGGGGTAGTTCCGCTACTAGTGACCATTCCCCTTACAATAGAAGCACTTAGTCTTGGGTTTGGGTTCAACCTTGGGTTTCTTCACTGGAGCGGCAACTGGCTTGCCATTCATGAAATTTACCTTCTTGCCCTTGCCCTTATTGAAACCAGTGGTCTTGTTAACATCAACACTTGATGCTCCTTCTTGATTTCTACCTTCGCGGCCTTAAGCACAGCGAACAGCTCCGGGGTCATCTCCATCCCTTGCATGTTATAGTTCATCACGAATCTCTAGTAGCTTGGTGATAGCGACTGGAGAACTTTGTTAATCACTATCTTATCTGGAGGATTAACTCCCACTTGATTCAAGCGATTGAAGTAACCAGACATTCTGAGCACATGCTAACTGGTCGGGCTATTCTCCTCCATCTTATAGTCAAAGAACTTGTCAGAGGTCTCATACCTCTCAACACGGGCATGAGCCTGAAATACCAATTTCAGCTCTTGGAACATCTCATATGTTCCATGGCGTTCAAACGCCTTTGGAGCCCCGATTCTAAGCCGCAAAGCATGGCACACTTAACTATGAAGTAGTCTTCAGAACGTGTCTGCCAGATGTTCACAACATCCACAGACGGCGCTAGAGGGGTTGGCACACCGGGCGGTGCATCAAGGACATAAGCCTTCTGTGCAGCAGTGAGGACAATCCTCAGACTACGGCCCTAGTCCGCATAATTGCTTACAATATCTTTCAACTTAGTCTTTCTCTAGGAACGTATTAAAACAGGGAGCTATAGCGCGAGCTATTGATCAACAACATAATTTGCAAAGACAACTCAGACTATTGTTCATGATAATGAGTTCAATTAATCATATTACCTAAGAACTCCCACTCAAATCAACATCCCTATGGTTGTCTGAGTGCAACATGATCCAAATTCACCAACCCAAGTCCGATCATCACGTGAGATGAGGTGGTTTCAATGGTGAACATCTCCATGTTGATCATATCTACTATATGACTCATGTTCAACCTTTCGGTCTCTTGTGTTCCGTGGCCATGTCTGTACATGCTAGGCTCGTCAAGTTTAACCCAAGTGTTCCGCATGTGCAAAACTGGCCTGCACCCATTATATGTGAACGTAGAGTCTATCACACCCGATCATCACGCGGTGCTTCGAAACGACGAACTTTCGCAACGGTGCACACTTGGGGAGAACACAATTTTATCTTGAAATTTTAGTGAGGTATCACCTTATAATGCTACCGCCGTCCTAAGCAAAATAAGAAGCATAAAAGGATTAAAATCACATGCAAATTATAAGTGGCATGATATGGCCATCAACTTGTGCTTTTGATCTCCATCTCCAAAGCACCGACTTGATCTCCATCGTCACCGGCATGACACCATGATCTCCAACATCATGATCTCCATAATCGTGCCGCCATCGGGGTTGTCACGCCAACCATGCTTCTACTACTATTGATACCTCTTAGAGATAAAGTAAAGCATTACATGGCGCTTAATGATTGACACGCAGGTCATATAATAATTAAAGAAGACCCTATGGCTCCTACTGGTTGCCGTATGCATCGACATGCAAGTCGATATAAACTATTACAAACATGATCATCGCATACATCAAATATATTTCATCATGTCTTTGGCCATATCATATCACAACATACCCTGCAAAACCAAGTTAGGCGTCCTCTAATTGTTGTTGCATGTTTTACGTGGTTGCTATGGGTATCTAGCAAGAACGATTCTTACCTACGCAAAGCCACAATGGTGATATGCAAGTTGCTATTTAACCTTATACAAGGACCGTCTTTGTCGAATCCAATTCAACTAAGGTGGGAGAGACAGTCACCCGCCAGCCATCTTTATGCAACAAAGTCACATGTCAATTGATGGAAGCGGTCTCATGTACGTGGACATGTAAAGTTGGTCCAGGCCGCTTCATTCCACAATACCGCTGAATCAAGAAAATACCAAGGAATGAAGCAATCTGAATATCAACGCCCACAAACTCCTTTGTGTTCTACTCATGATGTCATCTACGCATAGACCTAGCTCATGATGCCACTGTTGGGGAACGTTGCATGGGAAACAAAAAATTTCCTACGCTCTCCAAGATCAATCTAGGAGACGACCATCTATGAGAGGAGAGATTGCATCTACATAACCTTGTAGATCGCTAAGAGGAAGCGTTAAGAAACACGGTTGATGTAGTCGAACGTCTTTGCGATCCAATCACGATCCGTCCCGTGAACTCCCGATCTAAGTGCCGAACGGACGGCACCTCCGTGTTCAACACATGTACAGCTTGATGACACCTTCACCTCCTCGATCCACCGAGCAGTGGTGAAGTAGTAGCTTGAGTCCTCCGGCAGCACGACGGCGTGGTGGCGGTGGTGGTGGAGAAATCTCGGCAGAGCTTCGCTAAGCACTACGGAGAAGAAGATGGCTACGAGGGAGAAGGAGGGCAGCGCTGTGGCATAGATGGGGTGCGGCTGCCCTCACTCTACCCCTCTATATATAGGGGGAAGGGAGAAGTAGGGGGCATCCTAGATCCCATCTAGGGGGCGGCGGCCACAAGGGATGGGAAACCCTAGATGGGTTTTGGCCCTACCCTTAGGAGACTTGGCCCCCAAGCCAGGTGGAGGCAAAACCCTAGGGAAGCGCCCCCACCCCTTCTGGCAACATGGGATGGGGTGTGGGCAGTGCACAACCCCTTAGTGGCCTGGTGTGCCCCCTCCCCTTGGCCCATGAGGCCCCCCAACACTTGCCGGCTGGGGGCCCCCGAAACCCCATTCGGTCATGCTAGTCATCACCCGGTACCCCCGGAACAATTTCGGACTCCAATACCCATCGTCCAATATATCAATCTTCACCTCCGGACCATTCCGGAATTCCTCGTCACGTCCGGGATCTCATCCGGGACTCTGAACAACCTTTGGTAATTACCATAATGACTGAACTATACTTATATCGTCACCAAATGTTAAGTGTGTAGACCCTGCGGGTTCGAGAACTATGCAGACATGACAGAGACACCTCTTCGGTCAATAACCAATAGCGGGACCTAGATGTCTATATTGGTTCCCACATATTCTATGAAGATCTTATTGGTCGAACCTCGATGTCAAGGATTCAGCAAATCCTGTATGTAGTTTCCTTTGTCTGTCGGTATGTTACTTGCCCGAGATTCGATCGTCGGTATATCCATACCTAGTTCAATCTCGTTACCGACAAGTCTTTTTACTCATTCCATAATACAAGATCCCGTGGCTAACTCATTAGTCACATTGCTTACAAGCTTCTTGTGATGTTGTATTATCGAGTGGGCCCTGAGATACCTCTCCGTCATACGGAGTGACAAATCCCAGTCTTGACCCATTCCAACTCAACAGTCACCCTCGGAGATATCTGTAGAGCACCTTTATAGTCACTCAATTACTTGCGACGTTTGGTAACACACAAGGTACTCCTCCGGTGTTAGTGAGTTGCATCTCATGGTCATAGGAACATATACTTGACATGCAGAACACGATAGCAATAAACTTGATATGATCATATGCTACGTTCATAGTTTGGGTCTTGTCCGTCACATCATTCTCCTAATGATGTGATCCGTTATCAAATGATAACTCATGTCTATGGCTAGGAAACCATAGCCATCTTTGATCAACGAGCTAGTCTAGTGAAGGCTCACTAGGGACACATGTTGTGTATGTATCCACACATGTATCTGAGTTTCCAATCAATACAAATCTAGCATGGATAATAAACAATTATCACGAATAGGGAAATATGATAATAACCAATTTATTATTGCCTCTAGGGCATATTTCCAACAGTCGCCAAGGCACCATTCGAATGCATGTCTTTGAAAGTTCCTACGTATTAACCGATTACGAGGTACAAAGGGCGGTGCACGCTTGCTGATCTGCTCATGAGTGTACCTTGAGAAGAAAAGGCACTAAGGACCTGGTGAGCTAACGTGCACAGGGCCGGCTCACGAGCCAGACCTCGGTCACTTAGATTTATCAACGCTGGAGGGACTGACCCGAGCACATGCATCGTGCCGATAGCTCCCTCTGATGGGACGTTCAGGAGGAGAGCTGGCAACACGCAAAGCCCATGGAGCGATGCTCCAAAGGCGATGTGGTATCAAGCGTAGGTTAATAGTCATAGCAACTCATAAAAGCATAACTGATTTTTTATACATAAGCAAACTGATGCAGCTGTAGGGGCAGGCCCTGACAGCCTGAGGATAATGCAGCCCATGGGGCACCCTCAATTGAAGAAACCAAAAAGTCACCTGGCAATGTTGCTACAGCAGCGTCGAGGAAGTCGATGAAGTGTGTCGTAGACGTTCGCTCCTCATGATCCGGATGGCTCCTTAGGCTCGAGAGGCTCGCGAGGAACAGGGGGCTCGTGAGGATTCGGGGCCTCCTAAGACAACACCTCCAAGCGTCGGGCCTCTTGAGATGCCATCGCGCGCTGCGCAAGCCGATGGTACGAGGTGCCAATGTTCAGTAGGCCGAAAGGCATGCAAACGTAGTTGTAGGGGAAGCCCCCGCTTCGGCCGACGCGTGACGACTAGAAGAGGTCTTGAGAAGTGGCCTTGTTGAGGCCTGGGATGTCGACACAACATGCGTCCCGTAGCCGCGTCAGGGGCGGCAGCTACACTGGTGGGACGTGCGGGGCAGCGCTCTCCGCGCATGGCTTGCGCTTCCTGAAGTTCCTCAATCGCTTTGGTGATGAATTCTCAAGCTCCTGGCCTTATTCCTTGCTTGTGGGGGCGCGCGTCGAAGCACGCCTCCAAGTGGTGCCCGAGCACCTCCCTCGTCGCACTAGTCAGGTCAGAGGCCCTCCATATGGAAGCCCCCGAGCCCGTCCTGAGGGAGCCGCCAAGCGCACCTTCCTATGCGGGAGGGAGGCACCCCGGCGGCAGGCATGAAGCCTGACAAGTCGCTGGCGGGTTTCTTTGCCTGAGGACAGCTCTTGGGGAGGAGCTGCTTCTTCTTCGCGGGGCCAGCCTCGGGAGGCATGATGCCACACTTGCCATTGGAGTTCTCGGCAACTGCAGCATGGTAGTCATGCTCAAGGGAGCAGACCGCTGTAGGACCTTGAAGTATGTCTAGAGGGGGGGGGTGATTAGACTACTTGACCAATTAAAAACTTAACCTTTTCCCAATTTTAGACTTTGGCAGATTTTAGCTATCTTAGCACAAGTCAAGCAATCTTCACACGATTCAAGCAAGCATGCAAAGAGTATATAGGGAGCGGAAATTAAAGGATGCAACTTGGAAGAATGTAAAGGGAAGGGTTTGGAGGATTCAAACGCAATTGGAGACACAGATGTTTTTGTCGTGGTTCCGATAGGTGGTGCTATCGTACATCCACGTTGATGGAGAATTCAACCCACGAAGGGTAGCAGTTCTTGCGAGTCCACGGAGGGCTCCACCCACGAAGGGTCCACGAAGAAGCAACCTTGTCTATCCCACCATGGCCGTCGCCCATGAAGGACTTTCCTCACTAGCGGTAGATCTTCACGAAGTAGGTGATCTCCTTGCCCTTACAAACTTCTTGGTTCAACTCCACAATCTTGTTGGAGGCTCCCAAGTGACACCTAGCCAATCTAGGAGACACCACTCTCCAAGAAGTAACAAATGGTGTGTTGATGATGAACTCCTTGCTCTTGTGCTTCAAATGATAGTCTCCCCAACACTCAACTCTCTCTCACAGGATTTGTATTTGGTGGAAAGAAGATTTGACTGTAAAGCAACTTGGGGAAGGCTAGAGATCAAGATTCATGTGGTTTGAATGGAATATCTTGGCCTCAACACATGAGTAGGTGGTTCTCTCTCAGAACTTGTAAGTTGGAAGTGTAGGTTTGTTCTGATGGCTCTCTCCACGAATGAAGAGGAGGTGGAGGGGTATATATAACCTCCACACAAAATCTAACCGTTACACACAATTTACCAAACTCGGTGGGACCGAATCAACAAACTCGGTCGGACCGATTTAGTAAACCTAGTGACCGCTAGGGTTTTCGGTGGGACTGTCATGCAACTCAGTAGGACTGATATGGTTAGGGTTAGGGCATAACGTAATCTCGGTGAGACCAATGACACAAACTCGGTGTGACCGATTTTTGTAATTAGCTAACCAGAGAGTTGATCAGGTAAACTAGGTGGGACCGATTCGCTCTTTTCGGTGAGACCGAAATGTTACGAAAGGGAAACAGAGAGTTTACATTGCAATCTTGGTGGGACCGATCGCTCACTTCGGTTAGACCGAAACGTTACGAAGGGAAACAGAGAGATTACAATCCCATCTCGGTGAGACCGAGATCCCTATCGGTGAAACCGATTTGCCTAGGGTTTGTGGCAGTGGCTATGACATTTGAACTCGGTGGCGCCGGATAGAAAGAATCGGTGGGACCGATTTTGACTTTAGATTTAGGTCATATGTGGATGTGAGAAAGTAGTTGAGGGTATTTGGAGCATATAACTAAGCACATGAAGCAAGAGGTTCATTAAGCAACACCTCATCCCTCTTTGATAGTATTGGCTTTTCCTATAGACTCAATGCGATCTTGGATCACTAAAATGTAAAATGTAGAGTCTTGAGCTTTTGAGCTTGAGCCAATCCTTTGTCCTTAATATTTTGAGGGATCCACTTTCATCATCCATGCCATGCCATTCATTGAGCTTTCCTGAAATATTGGTCTTGGAATAGCATTAGCTCAATGAGCTATATGTTGTTATGAATTACCAAAACCACCTAGGGATAGTTGCACTTTCAATCTCCCCCTTTTTGGTAATTGATGACAACATATAGATCACAGCTTCGACAAATGATAATAAGATTGAAAAACATCATCGCTTTGAGAAGTATGTGATAAGCAAGTGCTTCCCCTAAATTTGTGCATATTTTAAGATTTGCTTTGGACTGCAAATGCACAAGGAATTAGGCTCATGGGTTACTCTTCCATGTCACATACATCTTGGTGGAGCGCTCAAAATAATAAAGATTGAATACATGCACTCATCACCAAGCAAAGTGAATGATCATATAAGGATAAGTAAGATAATATCATCTAACAAGCATAAGTGTAGCTTATGATCAAACACATGATCATCAATGTCTCACGAGATAATAGCATAGTATCTCAAGTAATCAAAAGCAAACAAAGTTCAACCAAGAAGACAAGAGAGAACAAAAGCAAACTCTCTCTCTCTCTCTAAAGCCTATTATCTATACATTTTTCTCCCCTTTGGCAACAAGTTACCAAAAGTTCCTAGAAAATGCATAGTACTATATCGTCTCTCGGGCTTGGTCTTCACCGGTGGCGTAGAGATGGCTCCTTGGGCGAAGACTTCAGTTGATGTGGAAGGAGCTGAAGGAGTTGGTCTTTGGAGCTGATTGCGCTGGAGCTATACTGGAGCAGATGAAGTGACTCGGTGTGCATTCGGCTCAGAGCTGATCTCTGAGCTCGAGGCACTCTGGCAAATGCATCGAGTTGTTGTCCTGCCCTTCCTCTCCTGCATGTCGTCTCAGTAGCTCCTCCACAACCGATCAATCTCGCCACTTTGACATCAAGATCATAGAATTTTTGTTCCATGATTCTTTCCAGGCTCTCCTGGTTTTGAGTTAGGGTGGCCAACCCTTTCTCAATCCTCAGTGATGATGCTATCAAGTAACTAAGCTGGTCCTGCTTGCTCTTCAAAAAGTACTCAGATGCCTCCTCTTGTGTTGGCATCTTGGCAGCCTTCTCTTTCCTTGCTTTCTCCTTCTTCTCTTGAGCTTGTACTGATGATGGTTCATTCTCAGTCATGACAACTTGATTGTCCTCAAGGTCAGGGTAGAGAACAAAGTGTTCCTTATCCAACAGATACTTTCTTCTTTGAACTAGCCTCATCCTCAACTGCAACATAATCCTCATTCTTAGACTCTGAGGTTCTCTTCTTCCTTGTCCTAGTGGCAGCTTTGGGCAAATTGCTGGGAGTGCTTTTGCTTCCCTCATCTGAGCTGCTAGAGGGACTAGTGCCCTCACTCATGTGAATCTGCTCTTCTGACTTGTTCTGACTATCACTTTGGTCTAACATGCTGCACACACTGACTGCTGACCCTGTGAATAGTTATAGATGAGATAGAGTGGATGAGCATCACAAAATGCAGAGATTTTTGCAAAAGAATGATTCAAAAAACTTAGTTTTTGTTTTCCATAGAAAGCATTTCGGATCTACCGATTTTCAAACTCGGTGATATCGAAGCAGTTTTGGAACCTAAACTAGTGAACTCAGTCAGACCGAGTCACAGTTCGGTGGCACCGAGACTTCTAGGGTTTCACAAAGTTTTAAAATCGGTCACACCGATTAGCAATTCTCGGTCAGACCGAGAGTTACTAGTGCAATGGCGTTAGCCAAATCGGTGGGACCGAGTTTTTCAACTCGGTGGGTCCGAGATGGTTTCGGCGGAAACCTAACCCTAAATTTTCAAATCACATCTATTCTAAGGATTGTTTTGACTGGATAGAGGTGTTTCAATCGTGGCAAGAAGCATAATGAACACAATGTGCTGAGAATCAGACGAGGATAGCACTGTCATCGAGTTCATACCCTAGTTCGGCGGTGAACTCGCTATGGCGGCAACGGAGGAGATGAAATCCGTTGACGGCGGCGGAGACCAGCGACAGGAGGCGGCTGGCGACGAAGTCGACGATCCAGAGACCTAGTAGGCAGAGCGAGCTATGCGCGGGCGAACAATTTCGGAGAAAGTTTTCCAAAATTTTGCCCGTGTGAATATATAGCCCGACACTGTCGGTGTGACCGAGTGGAACAACTTCGGTGGCACCGAGATGCATAACTGATATGATTACAACAACTCGGTGTGACCGAAAAGTTCAAATCGGTTGCACTGAGATGAAAACCTAGATCGACTTATTGATCTCGATATGACCGAAATGGATGAATCGGTCAGACCAAAAATCACAAAGAAGTTTTGGAAGTTTAAGTCTATGACGAATCGGGGACTCCGAGTGCTCCTCACATAGAGTGGTTCGAATCTGACTTGATCAAATTTTGTGATGTAGCATGAATAGAGTTTGAGACGAGAAAAGCATAGATAGCTAGAGAAGGTTCTTAGGCATTCTTGTCCAACCACTTGGCCAAAGAAAAAGAAACCAATCAATCAAAACAACAAGTGGATGTCCTCGAATGAGTAAAATATGCAACCAACATGCTCACACAATAAAATTACAAATGAAATATGTGACAAAGCATACACATCTATCAAACAATTGGCGATGACTAGGTCATCTATATATGAGTATATTGACTTAGGAGTCAAATGAGAACATTTGATCATAGGTCATACTCATCGTTTAAGCTCAAGTGGGGTTACCACTTTTACATAAAGCATTTATGTGTTCACATCATTAGAGTTGCTTTGACTCAATTCTTAGAGTTAAGATCCCCCTAGATGTGAGATCCCCCCTTAGAGGGATGAACTAACCTTGGGTTTTGTCGATGATGACTTCATGTAGGTGTTGAAGATGTGGATGCTCAATGTTGATGTAGATCTTTTGAAGCAATCCTTTGGAGTGAGTTGCACTTTCAATACCTACATGGGTTAGTCCCACAAGGAACAAACAAGAATATCCATAGACATAGAGTGATGCTCACACAAAATGATGTCCATGAAAATATTAGGTTACCTTGTCCCTTGCCTTGCCAACATGAGGGTTTGTGACTCCTTGAACTAGTGTAAGATATGGAAGATGATTGCACTTGTCCTTGCCATAATGATATGAGTGAAGAATGTTGGCAGAGTCACCCTCAAGAACTCTCTAGTTCTTCTTATTCGGGATCCACATCATCTTGATGGGAATCCTTGGTGTAGTAGTTGTACTTGATGAAGTAGAACTTGACGTAATCTTGGGAACCCACTTGACCAAGGCCTTAGGTGCTTCTTCAAATGCATCAATCTCCTCTTGAAGCTTGTCCTTGCCTTTGTTCTTGTGGTCTTGGGTGGAAGATCATCTTGTGCTTGTGTTCCTTGAAGGAAGTAGGATCATACTTCTCTTGTTGAGGAACAAACTTCGTCTTGGGGTATTGATCTTCTTCCCACTCTACTCCATTGGCATTGAACTTTCGTTCAAAACCAACACCTTGATTCTTCCGGTGCCTTCCTTGCTTGATTACAATTTCCTCGAATTGCTTACTCTCGGCAAGGTTCTTGTATACACCTTTCTCTATAATTCCCTTCAATAAGATGTTTTCTTGCTCAAGAGTAACTTGGCTAAGAGAATCATTAGTGGAATCAAGAGAACTACTAGAAGCAACAATATTGGATTTAGCATTGTTATTGTTACTACTAGAGGAAGAATCTTTCTTGTTCTTGTTACTAGAATAGACTTGAGGCATGTAAGTAGATCAGAGTAAATGCTTGGCAATGTAAGAAGAACTTTTCTTACGGATATCATCATTGATTGCTTTTAGGAACTCATGCTCTTGCTCAAGATTGAGCTTTTCAAAGCGTAACTTCTCATGAGCCCTTAAAAGTTCTCGATGATCTTCGAAGATAGTTCATGAGCTAACTTAAGAGTGTTTAGTTCTTTAGTTAGAAGCTCAATCTTCTCCTTATCATTGTCATTCGTTTCATCTTGATTAGCATGATTAATTGACGTTTCATCATAGTATTCATCACTAGAGTTGTCAACAAGTAAATCATCATCACCTAACAAGTCATCTTCATCACTATTAAAATCAACATACTCGGGGTGTGTTACCTTAGGACCTTTGGCCATGAAGCATCTTCCAATTCCTTCATTTGGTGAATCAAATATGTCGTAGGAGTTGGTTGACACAAGTTCTAGACCGGCAACACCTTCATCTTGAGTGTATTCAGAGTCGGAGTGATAGCTTCTCTCGGAGTGATTGTCGGAGTCGGAGCCGGATACCCATTCACCAACATGAGCTTGATGTCTTTGTTTTGTGTAGCTCTTTGATGACTTGTGTTCCTTTCCGAATACTTGCTTCTCCGTGAGGGTCTTCGTTCATGACGATCATCTCTACTCCTTCTTTCTCTTGGTGGTGATTCTTCTCTTCTACTTCTTCTTTTTGGAGAATCTTCTCTTCTTTTGTAGGGTGCCGTACACTCATTGGAATAGTATCCGGGTCTCCCACAATTGTAGCAATTGCGCTCTCGACTAGAAGATCTTTTGTCATTGTAGGACCTTTGACTTAGAGCTTCTTTCTTTGCTTCTACTCTTGTAGAATTTGTTGAACTTCTTCACCATTAAGCTCAATTCTTCATTGAAGGTTTGTTTCTCACTTGATGATGTGGGGGCTTCACATGAGGCTTTGTAAGCACCACTTGACTTGTTGTGAAGTTCCTCCTTGTCCTTGAGTGACATCTCATGAGCAACAATTCTTCCAATGACTTCAGTTGGCTTGAGATCTTTGTAATTTGGCATCATTTGGATCAACGTGCACACGGTATCATATTTTCCATCCAATGCTCTTAGGATCTTCTTGATGATGAATCTGTCGGTCATCTCTTCACTTCCTAAGCCGGCAATCTCATTTGTGATAAGAGCAAGCCTAGAGTACATTTCAGCGATACCTTCACCATCCTTCATTTTGAACTTGTCAAGCTGACTTTGGAGCACATCCAACTTGGATTCCTTGACGGAGTCGGTACCTTCATGCATATCAATAAAGTATCCCAAATTTCCTTTGCATTCTCAAGACGGCTGATTTTGTTGAATTCTTCGGGGCACAAGCCATTGAAGAGGATATCACAAGCTTGAGCGTTGTATTGTAGCGTCTTCAATTCATCCGCATTAGCTTCACGGTTCGGTTCTCTCCCATCAAAGAATTCACCTTGCAAGCCAATACACGGAATAGCCCAAACGGCGGGGTTATGTCCGAGAATATGCATTTTCATCTTATGCTTCCAACTAGCAAAATTAGTGCCATCAAAGTAAGGACCTCTACGGTAATAATTTCCCTCGCTAGACGCCATACTCTCCTAGGTTGTGAAACCAAGGCTATGACCACCAAAATCTATGAAAATCAAACCAAATGGAGACCAAAGCTCTGATACCACTTGTAGGACCTTGAAGTATGTCTAGAGGGGGGGGGTGATTAGACTACTTGACCAATTAAAAACTTAACCTTTTCCCAATTTTAGACTTTGGCAGATTTTAGCTATCTTACCACAAGTCAAGCAATCTTCACACGATTCAAGCAAGCATGCAAAGAGTATATACGCAGCGGAAATTAAAGCATGCAACTTGCAAGAATGTAAAGGGAAGGGTTTGGAGGATTCAAACGCAATTGGAGACACGGATGTTTTTGTCGTGGTTCCGATAGGTGGTGCTATCGTACATCCACATTGATTGAGACTTCAACCCACGAAGGGTAATGGTTGCGCGAGTCCACGGGGTGCTCCACCCATGAAGGGTCCACGAAGAAGCAACCTTGTCTATCCCACCATGGTCGTCGCCCATGAAGGACTTGCCTCACTAGCGGTAGATCTTCACGAAGTAGGCGATCTCCTTGCCCTTACAAACTTCTTGGTTCAACTCCACAATCTTGTCGGAGGCTCCCAAGTGACACCTAGCAATCTAGGAGACACCACTCTCCAGGAAGTAACAAATGGTGTGTTGATGATGAACTCCTTGCTCTGTGCTTCAAATGATAGTCTCCCCAACACTCAACTCTCTCTCACAGGATTTGGATTTGGTGGAAAGAAGATTTGAGTGGAAAGCAACTTGGGGAAGGCTAGAGATCAAGATTCATGTGGTTGGAATGGAATATCTTGGCCTCAACACATGAGTAGGTGGTTCTCTCTCGAATCGGTAAGTTGGAAGTGTAGGTTTGTTCTGATGGCTCTCTCCACGAATGAAGAGGAGGTGGAGGGGTATATATAGCCTCCACACAAAATCTAACCGTTACACACAATTTACCAAACTCGGTCGGACTCATTCCAACTCAACAGTCACCCTCGGAGATATCTGTAGTGCACCTTTATAGTCACTCAATTACTTGCGACGTTTGGTACACACAAGGTACTCCTCCGGTGTTAGTGAGTTGCATCTTATGGTCATAGGAACATATACTTGACATGCAGAACAGGATTGCAATAAACTTGATATGATCATATGCTACGTTCATAGTTTGGGTCTTGTCCGCCACATCATTCTCCTAATAATGTGATCCGTTATCAAATGACAACTCATGTCTATGGCTAGGAAACCATAGCCATCTTTGATCAACGAGCTAGTCTAGTGAAGGCTCACTAGGGACACATGTTGTCTATGTATCCATACATGTATCTGAGTTTCCAATCAATACAAATCTAGCATGGATAATAAACAATTATCACGAATAGGGAAATATGATAATAACCAATTTATTATTGCCTCTAGGGCATATTTCCAACATTTGCCAAGGCACCATTCGAATGCATGTCTTTGAAAGTTCCTACGTATTAACCGATTACGAGGTACAAAGGGCGGTGCACGCTTGCTGATCTGTTCATGAGTGTTCCTTGAGAAGAAAAGGCACTAAGGACCTGGTGAGCTAACGTGCACAGGGCCGGCTCACGAGCTAGAGCTCGGTCACTTAGATTTATCAATGCTGCAGGGACTGACCCGAGCACATGCATCATGCCGATAGCCCCCTCTCATGGGACGTTCAGGAGGAGAGCTGGCAACATGCAAAGCCCATGGAGCGATGCTCCAAAGGTGATGTGGTATCAAGCGTAGGTTAATAGTCATAGCAACTCATAAAAGCATAACTGATTTTTTATACATAAGCAAACCGATGCAGCTGTAGGGGCAGGCCCTGACAGCCTGAGGATAATGCAGCCCATGGGGCACCCTCAATTGAACAAACCAAAAAGTCACCTGGCAATGTTGCTACAGCAGCGTCGAGGAAGTCGATGAAGTGTGTCTTAGACATTCGCTCCTCATGATCCGGATGGCTCCTTAGGCTCGAGAGGCTCGCGAGGAACAGGGGGCTCGTGAGGATTCGGGGCCTCCTGAGACAACACCGCCAAGCGTCGGGCCTCTTGAGATGCCATCGCACGCTGCGCAAGCCAATGGTACGAGGTGCCAATGTTCAGTAGGCTGAAAGGCATGCAGACGTAGTTGCAGGGGAAGCCCCCGCTTCGGCCGACGCATGACAACTAGAAGAGGTCTTGAGAAGCGGCCTTGTTGAGTCCTGGGATGTCGACGCAACGCGCGGCCCGTAGCCGCGTCGGGGGCGGCAGCTGCACTGGTGGGACGTGCGGGGCAGCGCTCTCCGTGCATGGCTTGCGCTTCCTGAAGTTCCTCAATCGCTTTGGTGATGAATTCTCAAGCTCCTGGCCTTGTTCCTTGCTTGTGGGGGCGCGTGTCGAAGCACGCCTCCAAGTGGTGCCCGAGCACATCCCTCGTCGCACTAGTCAGGTCAGAGGCCCTCCATATGGAAGCCCCCGAGCCCGTCCGGAGGGAGCCGCCGAGCGCACCTTCAATTGCGGGAGGGAGGCACCCCGGCAGCAGGTGTGAAGCCCGACGAGTCGCCGGCGGGTTTCTTTGCCTCAGGACAGCTCTTAGGGAGGAGCTGCTTCTTCTTCGCGGGGCCAGCCTCGGGAGGCATGATGCCACACTTGCCATTGGAGTTGTCGGCAACCGCAGCATCGTAGTCGTGCTCAAGGGAGCAGACCACTGTAGGACCTTGAAGTATGTCTAGAGGGGGGGGGGGGTGATTAGACTACTTGACCAATTAAAAACTTACCCTTTCCCCAATTTTAGACTTTGGCAGATTTTAGCTATCTTAGCACAAGTTAAGCAATCTTCACACGATTCAAGCAAGCATGCAAAGAGTATATACGCAGCGGAAATTAAAGCATGCAACTTGCAAGAATGTAAAGGGAAGGGTTTGGAGGATTCAAACGCAATTGGAGACACAGATGTTTTTGTCGTGGTTCCGATAGGTGGTGCTATCGTACATCCACATTGATTGAGACTTCAACCCACGAAGGGTAACGGTTGCGCGAGTCCACGGAGGGCTCCACCCACGAATGGTCCACGAAGAAGCAACCTTGTCTATCCCACCATGGTCGTCGCCCACGAAGGACTTGCCTCACTAGCGGTAGATCTTCACGAAGTAGGCGATCTCCTTGCCCTTACAAACTTCTTGGTTCAACTCCACAATCTTGTCGGAGGCTCCCAAGTGACACCTAGCCAATCTAGGAGAGACCACTCTCCAAGAAGTAACAAATGGTGTGTTGATGATGAACTACTTGCTCTGTGCTTCAAATGATAGTCTCCCCAACACTCAACTCTCTCTCACAGGATTTGGATTTGGTGGAAAGAAGATTTGAGTGGAAAGCAACTTGGGGAAGGCTAGAGATCAAAATTCATGTGGTTGGAATGGAATATCTTGGCCTCAACACATGAGTAGGTGGTTCTCTCTCAGAACTGGCAAGTTGGAAGTGTAGGTTTGTTCTGATGGCTCTCTCCATGAATGAAGAGGAGGTGGAGGGGTATATATAGCCTCCACACAAAATCTAACCGTTACACACAATTTACCAAACTCGGTGGGACCAAATCAACAAACTCGGTCGGACCGATTTAGTAAACCTAGTGACCGTTAGGGTTTTCGTGGATCGACATGCAACTCGGTAGGACCGATATGGTTAGGGTTAGGGCATAACGTAATCTCGTGAGACCGACACACAAACTCGGTGAGACCGATTTTGTAATTAGCTAACCAGAGAGTTGGTCGTAAACTCGGTGGGACCGATTCGCTCTTTTCGGTGAGACCGAAATGTTACGAAGGAAACAAAGAGTTTACATTGCAATCTTGGTGGGACTGACGCTCACTTCGTTAGACCAAACATTACGAAGGGAAACAGAGAGATTATAATCCCATCTCGGTGAGACCGAGATCCCTATCGGTGAAACCGATTTGCCTAGGGTTTGTGGCAGTGGCTATGACATTTGAACTCGGTGGCGCCGGATAGAAAGAATCGGTGGGACCGATTTTGACTTTAGTTTTAGGTCATATGTGGATGTGAGAAAGTAGTTGAGGGTATTTGGAGCATATCACTAAGCACATGAAGCAAGAGGCTCATTAAGCAACACCTCATCCCTCCTTGATAGTATTGTCTTTTCCTATAGACTCAATGTGATCTTGGACCACTAAAATGTAAAATGTAGAGTCTTGAGCTTTTGAGCTTGAGCCAATCCTTTGTCTAATATTTTGAGGGATCCACTTTCATCATCCATGCCATGCCATTCATTGAGCTTTCCTGAAATATTGGTCCTGGAATAGCATTAGCTCAATGAGCTATATGTTGTTATGAATTACCAAAACCACCTAGGGATAGTTGCACTTTCAACCGCATCCTTCTCATCGCAGGCAACTGTGATGGCACCGCTGCACCCTAACATCTTGCGGACGTTGTAGCCATGGTGAGTGGCCACCATGAACTTGGCGAGGGCAGGTGTGACGCCCCGATTCAATCGTACACTAATCATACACGCAAATGTGTACGATCAAAATTAGGGACTCACGGGAAGATATCACAACACAACTCCAGACACAAACCAAAATAATACAAGCTCTACATTACAAGCCAGGGGCCTCGAGGGCTCGAATACGTAAGCTCGAAAACACAAGAGTCAGCGGAAGCAACAATATCTGAGTACAGACATAAGTTAAACAAGTTTGACTTAAGAAGGCGAGCACAAAAGCATCTACGATCGAAAAGGCAAGGACTCCTGCTTGGGAGCCTCCTAACTACTCCTGGTCGTCGGTGGTCGACACGTAGTAGTAGGAACCCTCGTGGTAGTAGTAGTCGTCGGTGGTGTCGTCTGGCTCCTGGGCTCCACCATCTGGTTGCAGCATCCGAGAAGAATGGAAAGAGGTGGAAAAAGGGGAGCAAAGCAACCGTGAGTAATCATCCAAAGTACTCGCAAGCAAGGATCTAGACTACGTATGCATCGGTATCAATGAAATGGGTTGTATCTGTGGACTGAATTGTAGAATGCCAGAAGAGAAGGGGGAAACCCTAGCCTATTGAAGACTAGTATCTTCAAGCATCTCCAAGCATCTTGCAGCATCAGAAGAGATAAGAGTAGCATAAAGTAAAGTAGTAGTAGTGTTCTCAACCTCGGCCAGAGATCCTTTCTCGACTCCCTGCGAGAAAGCAATCCCAGAGCCATACTATCCAGTTATCACCTAAAGTATCCGGTTTTAGTTGTATTGATCGAGATACAACTCCAAGTGTCCGTTACCGTAGGACAGGCTATCGATAGATGTTTTCTTCCCTGCAGGGGTGCACCAACTTACCCACCACGCTCGATTAACTCCGGCCGGACACACTTTCCTGGGTCATGCCCGGCCTCGGCCAAACAATACGCCGCAACCCGACCTAGGCTTAATAGAGAGGTCAGCACGTCGGACTAAACCTATGCCCCCAGGGGTCATGGTCCATCGCCCCGGGAACTCCTGCATGTTGTATACGCGACCGGTGAGCAGAGCTAGCTACCTCCTTCAAAAAGGCAGGTGCTTACCAGTCCAACCCGGCGCCTGCCGCTCAGTCTCTGACTTCTATTAAGCTTTGGCTGATGCATACGACGCAGAACACCCAATACTATGCCCACGTGATGGTTAGTGCTATCAGGCCAGAGTTCCCTTGGATCAAATATCCAAACCATTAGTGAATTAGGAGCGTGCGGTAACAAGCAGAGACTCACGAAAGATGTGACCATGTCGCCCCGTCTCGAGGACTTGCGGCAAGGGCTAAGAATGCCCGGCACGCCTCGAAATTATCTCGCGGGCACCCTCCAGGTCAATCTGACTCCTCATCACTCGCAAATAAGCTCGCGCGGGTACCCCTCAGGGCCGACCCGTCTTTAGTAACATGGTTCAGTGTAAAGCCATAGTAACCATAGTAACCGTGTGTCTAACACCAAGGGGGAAACCTAAGGACTCACCCCCGACGGATTCCACTCGATGTAATCATCAAGGTGAATGTAAGAGGATCCACCCTCGAGGTTCACACTTGAGGGGTTGCACGACAGAGTCGTATCGAAAGTGGTTAAGGCGGAATCACCCTCGATGACCACGACCGTAGCTACACTACAGGGTTAACATCAGAAGTGTTGATGAGGTATCACCCTCAGCACTCGATAGTAACCCAGTAGTGTCGAGCAACTAAGGGGAAAGTGATGTGCGGTGCCGGGGCCTGGTCTTCGATCCAGTTGATCGGGTCTTCGATGATGAAGCAGGGGCAACAAGGACAAGGTGGGGGTCACTGGTGGATCACTAACCAACCTATACTAAGCAGTTTAGGATATGCAGGTAGGTAACAATAAGAAGGTTACAAAAGCAGGCTATGCAGCAGAATAGGAGCAAACAATTACAGTAGCAAAATCTAATGCAAGCATGAGAGAAAGAAATGGGCGATATCGGGATGATCAAAGGGGGGGGGCTTGCCTGGAAGCTCCGCTGAAAGGGAAGAAGGGTCGTCGTCGACGTAGTCGATCACAGGGGCAGCATCGCTGTCGGGGTCTACCAGAGAGTAGAGGGGGAAGAAACAATAAATATAAAGCCAACAAAGCATCATAAAGCATAACAAGGTAATATGACGTGCCAGGTGTGACCTAACGTATGTCTACACAAATAGGTGAAGGGGGAATTCAATCAGGAATGTTTTCCCGGTTCCGGACCTGTGTCAGACAGATGACCGAAGGGGGAAATATTCCATGTTCAGATAGTTAGAGGCATCTGACATGTAAACGGACCAAGTATTTGGATTCTTCTTGTCGTTCTGAGCAACTTTCATGTAGAAAACATTTTCATCCGAGCTACGGATTATTTTCTATGATTTATCAAAGTTTAAAGCATTTTCTAGAATTAATATTAAATCTAAAACAGAGTTATTGCATCAGCATGATGTCATCATGACATCAGTTGGGTCATCAGTCAACTCTCACTGGGTTGACTGCTCAAAGAGCAGTGGGTCCCAAACATCATTGTCTGCTTAAATAATTAACAGTTAATTAGCTAACTAATCAGACTAATTAGGTTAGGTTAATTAACATGATTAATTAAATAAATAAATTACTAATTAATTAATTTATTTATTATTATTATTTAAAACATGTTTTTACGTTTTTGTTTTACAGGGGCTGGGCCCCACATGTCATAGGCATAGGGGCCTAACGGGCGGTGGTTAACAGAGGCAGTGGCGCGAGCGCCCTTGCGAAAGCAAAGATCGATGGGGGTCGGGCGTCGTGAAGCGCGATCGATGCAGCAGGCAGCGGGCAGCAGGGAGCAAGCAGGCGGCACGGGCAGTGGGGAGCAAGGCGAGCGGCTGCCGCGGTGTGAAGTAGAAGCGGGCGAGCGCATGGCGCCGGGCAGGCCAGAAGCGCAGGGGGGCGAGGCAGCGTCGTGGCAGAGCATCTGCAGTGAGCGGGAGCGGCCACGCACGGGCGACCAGAGGCGGCGTGGGTGCGCCACGGTGGGAAGCAGCAGGGGGCGACATGCGCAGGGGTGGGCGCGATGGTGTGCGGCTATCTTGGGGAGGCGGCAGCAGCAGCAGTTGTTGCGGGCGCGACAGAGCGATGGACGGGGCGTCGGGGCGGCCGCACGGCGAAAAGGGAGGCGTTGGATAGCTCGAGCGCGACGGGCGGTGACGAGCGGGCACACTGGAGGCACGGGACACGGGCTGCCGGAGCCGCAGAGCAGCAGTGCGCATGGCTGGGCGCGGTCGGCAGCGATGCCGGGGCAACATCAGCGCAGTTGCAGAAGCAGCGAGCGGAGCAACGAAGCAACGAGCAGCCGCAGCAGTTGGCGAGCAGCAGCAATACAGAGTAGAGGAGGCACATAGCAGCGCAGCTAGCAGATGAGCAGCACACAAGCGCGGGGCACGCAACGGTAACGGGTGCGCTGCGGCACGCGGAGGCGAGGCCAGGGGCACGGCGGGTCACGGGCGGCCGCGACAGCTGCGGGAGCAGCGCAGCGCGGGCTAAGCGATCGAGGGCGCAGGTATGCGCGAGGCCTTCATGAGCCGATGGCAGTGTGTGGAAAGGCAGGGCGCGGTGACCGCGAGCTCCTCGGGAGCTCTGGCGCGACGGCGGGAGGGACCTACGGCATGCGAACGAGCTAAAGGGGAGGAGAAGGAGGGGCAGTGGCTCATTGTCGTTGCGGGGAAGGCCCGGGGAAGACGCGCGACGGCCGGAGATGATGGAGGCAGCGACGACCCAAGGCGGACGGAGGTCGAAGATGGGGAGGTAGCAGGTGCTCCGACTCCTCCCAGCTTGAGCTCGTGGACGGGGAAGATGTAGCAGACGCCGAAGAAGCGGAAAGGCATGTCGGGGCACCTGGGGATGACGGGGGCTGCGGTGGTGGTCCGGCGACGGCGACAACAACGCGTCGGAGAGGTGGAGGGAAGGAGATCTGGTGGGAAGAGGGAGAGGCGGAGAGGGTGAGGGGAGTGAGCAGGGGTGAGGACCGAGGAGGCAGGGGAGGCTTGTCCTTATCCCAGCGCTGCTGTGGCGTGGGACGGCGATCCGGTCGGGCGGCAACCACGCCCACGGTCGCACGAACAGGGAAGGCAACTGGGGGAAAACGAGCTGGCCTGGCTGGGCCGCTCGGGTGGGCTAAGGTCCCGTGGGGGCAGGGGGCCTCTTTTTCTTTCCCTTTTTTGTTTTTTTCTTTTTCCAGCAGCTTTTGCCTTTTCTTTTAGTCACAATTGACCTTGCAAAAATATGCCACTGGACAAAACAATTTCAAAGAATTATTTTGCACTGCCACAAAAAGATTGTGAGGCTTTTGAAAAAGGTTGCAATTTTTTAAATTAAAAAGGCATATAAACTATTGTTTTAGCCACTTCTTTAATTGGTTTAGGCCATTTAAACACCTTGCAAAAATGTTGGTTCACCACCAATATTAACAAATGATTATTTTCCACAAGATGAACACTTTAGATTTCATGTCTGACAAATATGAATTTTTGACTTTAGATTAGATTTGAATTTGAATCGTGATTTGGATCAAGTGAAGATTAGCAACAGTAACATGGTGTCATGGCACCATTAACAGGGGATTACTGTGGCATGACAATGGGTGTGTTACAAATCTCCTCCACTACAAGAAATCTCGTCTCGAGATTTAAGAGGTGGAGTAAGGGGAAAGGAATTGGTTATGAAAATCTAACGAATCTACTTGTTCTTGGATGCTCTTCTCGAATAAGTTGATCCGTCTCATTGATGTCTTCATTTCTCTACGTCAATGCATCATGATGAAG
The DNA here is from genome assembly GCA_021605205.1 of Aegilops longissima. Classification (NCBI taxonomy): domain Eukaryota; kingdom Viridiplantae; phylum Streptophyta; class Magnoliopsida; order Poales; family Poaceae; genus Aegilops; species Aegilops longissima. The sequence goes on along the minus strand of CM038677.1, from coordinate 478,304,350 downwards.
TTGTCGTTTTTTTGGGATCTTCACCGTACTTACAAATATGTAAGAGGTAGCTCGACAACAATAGGATGCGATAAGGGGTAATCATCTTGGGGTTATCCAATGAGTGAACACATGAGTATCTCTCGAGTTGAAATATGAAAAACATCGAGAGCAAATAAGGTACAATAAGAAGTTCCAAGCGGATAGACAATCGCTCGATGTATGAAACAGAGTGTGAAAGGGTTTCGGAGCAATGAGAATAAGTATCGCGTATGATACCAGTATGAAAGCATGGTATGGAAATTAGCTCGTGTATTATATAAGAGGCCAAGTGCAAAGGATACTTTAGCACCAAGGGTATATGGGAGAGTCAGGTTTCGATCCTGTGGAACTGTGGGTCATGGGCCCACCATGTGGGTTAAAGTAGAAAGGGCGTTGACATCTTGCACAATCGTGATAGCAATGCACGTCAGAGGGAAAACCCGTCAGTTATGTTGGTAAGAACGTTGGTACCAAGGGCGACGGACGAAGAGAACGATTTTCCTGCTCGTTGAACAAGGCGGACCAATAGGCAAAGTTCTCGTCCATCGGTGGTTATCGGAATGTCAACAACAATAATGACAAGGTTTTTTCATAAGCAGGGAACTATTACTGCTCAGATCTCATAAACCACAATAAAGGTTAAACAAAACAATGGAAAAGAAAAGGTGATCATTTGATTAATCAGAACACTGGAACGGAAAATGTGTTTACACACAAGAATTGGGAGTATATCCTTCCCAAGGGGAAGCGGAGCAGGATATACATGACATGACAGCAAGTTCAAAAGGATTTAGATAAAGGGGCGAGGGAAAACCATGATGTTACCCATACCATGGTGTTTGGATAATAGATCAAGAAACATTTAGCAATGTGCTTCCAATGTTGCTGTTTATACTCGGGATACCACAGTCATGCTTTGAGGTAGCAATGACATGGTATTTCAAGTAAAGATAATGGGGAAGCGAAAGGTTATTGAAACCACAGGTACGACGCAAGCTCAAAATCAAGTTTGTTGTTCGAGGTGAAATGATAAGATGAGAGGAACGACGTAAGCTTCACTCATCCTCAAAAATTGTGCTCCGGGAAGAAGGACCAGGTGACACAGTTAAAATTTAGCACGATAATGGTATAGCTGATCAGGCTAGGAATGACTTGAAGGATTATTAAACTCGTAAGTAACGAAAGTTACCTAGAGTTATAGAATCATAGTGCGGAATCGATTCACTTATCGATGTTATCAAGTGACTAATAATCCAGAACCCGTAGAAACTTGGAATCGGCGAGAAATAATAGTTGAGGGAGAAATCATAAGAAGTTACGTAGTCCCATGATATTCTCGAGATACCATAGGGTAATACTCGAAGGAAGATCAAAATAGAGGTTACGGAGATGCATTGATCTGTAGAAGACAAGTGCTTTAACTTGTCCGAGAAATGGAATTAAAGGAGAACAATCATGGTCAGAACCACGGTTGCAAAGGACCAAACATAGATACCAGATGAACTTATAATAAGGGTATTATTATTATCACAAGAAGCTTCCATGATAAGTTCCACATTAGGTCCATGGACATGAACACAAAGTTCAAGGTCGACTCCCACTTCTCCAATGCAAAACATTTCATTCACTTCTCACTTTCGACGAAGTTGTAGTGTTGAAATTGTATTTGGCATAACACCAGTAGAGTATGACCCATAGAAGTTTCTGGGTTCCCACATAGAAAAGGCATAGGTTCAACCCATCAGGGCATCTTAGGAACATATACCACGAACTTCAATACTAATTAACATCAGCTCGAAAGTAGAGCATGGTTCACAAAAAGAGAGGATAATCTTTACCATAGGCATTCTATGTCAGGGGAAAACTCACAAGAATTTAGAATGTGAAGGACACTGTCGGATAATAATCCAACAAAGGATTTGGCAGTCCACAAATGATCTGATACGATTATCGTTACTCAACCAGAGGAAGAAAGAATGCAAAGGCATCGAATTATAGATATATTTGGATAACTTCAAAGCTTAAATACAAAGGGATTACAATTTTCAAATCAGAAGATCAGAAGCAGAGGCTCTAATCATAAGATAATTGAGTTGAATCGATATAGATCGACAATTGATCAAGGTTTGATTTGCCAAGAACAAGCTCATGTTCGGAGTGATGTCTAAGCCAAAAGGACGAATCTCATAGGGATCAACTGATGATTGCGTGCATTCACGCACATGTTGAATCAATAGGATCAGAATCTCAACCACAAAAGATTTCAATGGATATTGCTAGACATAAGTAATTAACCATAATGTAAGCAAGTAGTGAAGAACAAGAACAATAAGCTACTGAGGATTTCGGGAGATCGAATAGTATTTCAAAGAATTTTGTGAAGCACAAGAACAACTAGGGATGAGTGAATCCTCGATAACTGTGAGGAATTACTCATAGGTGTATTCATGTGGAAAAGAGCTGCAAGGCATTGGCACAAAGGATTCTCAGAACAAAAGAGAGAATTTCAGGGGTATCTTGTGATAACAAGAACAACTGGGATCGAAAATATGAACAACAAATGTAGGATGTTACCCACAAGGATTTTTCGATGGTAGGGGTCGCAACGGCGAAGGGCACAAGGGTCTCGAGAAAACATCAGAGAGTATCTTCAGAATCTTCTCGTGCACCAAGCAAACATCTGGAGTGAGGGGCTCTCTAAGAGAAAGTATTTATGAAACATAGAGTTAGAGTTAACAAAATCATTTAACCCGAATAGAAGAGAGGTCAGATTTTCCAGAGTATAGACGAGGAATAAAAGATCATAATACCACTCAATGGCGACATGGGCCCGTAAGACACACAACCATGTTAGTAAAAGTTTGTGTAGTGACTAGACTCGACTTCGGCCAAGGAGTTGGAAAGGGGGCTACCTACAGGCAGTCGGCTCTGATACCAACTTGTGACGCCCCGATTCAATCGTACATTAATCATACATGCAAATGTGTACGATCAAGATCCGGGACTCACGGGAAGATATCACAACACAACTCTAGACACAAATCAAAATAATATAAGCTTTATATTACAAGCCAGGGGCCTCGAGGGCTCGAATACGTAAGCTCGAATACACAAGAGTCAGCGGAAGCAACAATATCTGAGTACAAACATAAGTTAGACAAGTTTTCCTTAAGAAGGCCAGCACAAAAGCATCTACAATCGAAAAGGAAAGGCCTCCTGCCTGGGAGCCTCCTAACTACTCCTGGTCGTCGGCCGTCTCCACGTAGTAGTAAGCACCCTCGTGGTAGTAGTAGTAGTCGTCGGTGGTGTCGTCTGGCTCCTGGGCTCCACCATCTGGTTGCAGCATCTGAGAAGAATGGAAAGAGGTGGAAAAAGGGGAGCAAAGCAACCGTGAGTACTCATCCAAAGTACTCGCAAGCAAGGATCTACACTACATACGCATCGGTATCAATGAAATGGGTTGTATCTATGGACTGAACTGCAGAATGCCAGAAGAGAAGGGGGAAAAAGCGTAGCCTATCGAAGACTAGCTTCTTCAAGCAGCTCCAAGCATCTTGCAGCATCAGAAGAGATAAGAGTAGCATAAAGTAAAGTAGTAGTAGTGTTATCAACCTCGGCCAGAGATCCTTTCTTGACTCCCTGCGAGAAAGCAATCCCAGAGCCATACTATCCAGTTATCACCTCAAGTATCCAGTTCTAGTTGTATCGATCGGGATACAACTCCAAGTATCCGTTATCGTAGGACAGACTATCGATAGATGTTTTCTTCCCTGCAGGGGTGCACCAACTTACCCACCATGCTCGACTAACTCCGGCCGGACACACTTTCCTGGGTCATGCCCGGCCTCGGCCAAACAATACGCCGCAACCCGACCTAGGCTTAATAGAGAGGTCAGCACGCCGGACTAAACCAATGACCCAAGGGGTCATGGGCCATCGCCCCGGGAACTCCTGCACGTTGCGTACGCGGCCGGTGAGCAGACCTAGCTACCTCCTTAAAAAAGGCAGGTGATTACTAGTCCAACCCGGCACGCGCCACTCAGTCGCTGATGTCTAATAAGCTTCGGCTGGTGCATATGACGCAGAACGCCCATACTATGCCCACGTGATGGTTAGTGCTATCAGGCCAGAGGCCCCTCGGATCAAATATCCAAACCGTTAGTGGATTAGGAGCGCGCGGTAACAAGCAGAGACTCACAAAAGATGTGACCCCGTTGCCCCGTCTCGAGGACTTGCGGCAAGGGCTAAGAATACCCAGCCACGCCTCGTAATTATCTCGCGGGCACCCTCTAGGTCGACCCGACTCCTCATCACTTTCAATGAGCTCGCTGGTACCCCTCGTACGAATTCGCCTTTAGTAACATGGTTCAGTAAAGTCATAGTAACCGTAGTAATCGTGTGTCTAACACCAAGGGGGAAACCTGAGGACTCACCCTCGACGGATTCCACTCGATGTAATCATCAAGGTGAACGTAAGAGGATCCACCCTCGAGGTTCACACTTGAGGGGTTGCACGACAGAGTCGTATCGGTAGTGGTTAAGGCGGAAACACCCTCGATGACCACGACCGAATAGCTACACTACAGGGTTAACATCAGAAGTGTTGATGAGGTCTCACCCTCGGCACTCAATAGTAACCCAGTAGTGTCGAGCAACTAAGGGGAAAGTGATGTGCGGTGCCGGGGCCTGGTCTTCGATCCCGTTGATCGGGTCTTCGATGATGAAGCAGGGGCAACAAGGACAAGGTGGGGGTCACTGGTGGATCACTAACCAACCTATACTAAGCAGTTTAAGATAAGCAGGTAGGTAACAATAAGCAGGTTACAAAAGAAGGCTATGCATCAGAATAGGAGCAAACAATTATAGTAGGAAAATCTAATGCAAGCATGAGAGAAAGGAATGGGCGATATCGGGATGATCAAAGGGGGGGCTTGCCTGGAAGCTCTGCTGAAAGGGAAGAAGGGTCGTCGTCAACGTAGTCGATCACAGGGGTAGCATCGGTGTCGGGGTCTACCGGAGAGAAGAGGGGGAAGAAACAATAAATATAAAGCAAACAAAGCATCATAAAGCATAACAAGGTAATAGGACGTGGCGGGTGTGACCTAACGTATGTCTACACGAATAGGTGAAGGGGGAATTCAACCGGGAATGTTTTCCCGGTTTCGGACCTGTGTGAGACAGATAACTGGAGGGGGAAATGTTTCATGTTCACATAGTTAGAGGCATCTGAAAGGTAAACAGACCATGTATTCGGATTCGTCTCATCGTTCTGAGAAACTTTCATGTAGAAAACATTTTCATCCGAGCTACGGAATATTTTCTATTATTTATCGAAGTTTAAAGCATTTTCTGAAATTAACATTAAATCTTTAACAGAGTTATTGCATCAGCATGATGTCATCATGACGTCAGTAGGGTCAACAGTCAACTCTGACTGGGTTGACTGGTCCAAGAGCAGTGGGTCCCAAACGTCATTGTCTGCTTAAATAATTAACAGTTAATTAGCTAACTAATCAGACTAATTAGGTTAGGTTAATTAACATGATTAATTAAATTAATTAATTATTTAAGTTATTATTATTTTTAAACCCTTTTTTATGTTTTCGTTTTACAGGGGCTTGGCCCCACGTGGCATAGGCATAGGGGCCTAACGGGCGATGGTTAACAGGGCGGGCGACGCGAGCGGCACGAGCGGCCCGTGCGTGCGGCAAAGATTAGCGGGGTCGGGCGTCGCCGAAGGCGGCGACGCAGCAGAACACGCGGCAGCGGGAGCAAGCAGCGGCGCGGGCAGCGGGAGTGAGGGCGAAGCGGCGGCATGGCGTGAAGCAGCAGCAGCAGCGAAGCGCATGGCGCCGGGCGAGCCGAAGCGCAGGGGGAGGCGAGGTAGTGGCGCGGCAGAGCATCTGCCGCGAGCGAGAGCGGCCACGCTTAGGCGACCAGAGGCGGCGCGGGTGCGCCGCGGTGCGAAGCAGTAGGGGGGCGACACGCGCAGGGGTGGGCGTGGTGGTGTGCGGCTACACGGGAGGGGGGAGGCTGCAGCAGCTGCAGTTGTTGCGGGCGCGGCGGAGCGATGGACGGGGGCGTCAGAGGCGACGCTGGATGGCTCGAGCGCGACGGGCAGTGACGAGAGGGTGCACTGGAGGCACGGGACACGGGATGTCGGAGCCGCGGAGCAGCAGTGCGCATGGCTGGGAGCGGTCGGCAGCGATGCCGGGGCAATATTAGCGTAGTTGCAGAAGCAGCGAGCGGAGCAACGAAGCAACAAGCAGCTGCAGCGGTTGGCGAGCAGCAGCAATACAGAGCAGCGAGGCACATAGCAGCGCAGCTAGCAGGATGAGCAGCACACGAGCGCGGGGCACGCGACGGTTACGGGCGCGCCACGGCACACGGAGGCGAGGCCAGGGGTGCGGCGGGTCATGGGCGGCCGCGACTGCTGCGGGAGCAGCGTGCGGGGCTAGGCGAGTGAGGGCGTGCAGGTCTGCGCGAGCGCGCGCGGAGAGCTAGTGGCAGTGTGGGGAAAGGAAGGGCGCGGCAACCGCGAGCTACTCGGAAGCTCGGGCGCGACGGCGGGAGCGACCTATGGCATGCGGACGAGCTAAAGGGGAGGAGAAGGAGGGGCAGTGGCTCACTGCCGTTGCAGGGAAGGCCCGGGGAAGACGCGCGGCGGCCGGAGACGATGGAGGCGGCGGCGACCCGAGGCGGACGGAGGTCGAAGACGGGGAGGTAGCGGGTGCTCCGGCTCGTCCCAGCTTGAGCTCGTGGATGGGGAAGATGTAGCAGACGCCGAAGAAGCGGAAAGGCACATCGGGGCACCTGGGGACGGCAGGGCTGCAGTGGTGGTCCGCGACGGCGACAACACCGCGTCGGCGAGGTGGAGGGAAGGAGATCTGGTGGGAAGAGGGAGAGGCGGAGAGGGCGAGGGGAGTGAGCGGGGGTGAGGACCGAGGAGGCAGGGGAAGGCTCATCCTTATCCCAGTGTTGCTGCGGCATGGTGCGGCGAGCCAGTCGGGCGGCAACCACGCCCGCGGTCGCACGAACAGGGAAGGCGACCGGGGTAAAATGAGCTGGCTTGGTTGGGCCGCTCGGGTGGGCTAAGTCCCGTGGGGGCAGGGGGCTCTTTTTCTTTCCCTTTTTTTTGTTTTTTTTGTTTTTCTAGGAGCTTTTGCCTTTTCTTTTAGCCACAATTGACCTTGTATAAATATGCCACTGGACAAAACAATTTCAAAGAATTATTTTGCACTGCCACAAAAAGATTGTGAGGCTTTTGAAAAAGGTTGCAACTTTTATAAATTAAAAAGGCATTTAAACTATTGTTTTAGCCACTGCTTTAATTGGTTTAGGACATTTAAACACATTTCAAAAATGTTGGTTCACCACCAATATTAGAAAATGATTATTTTCCACAAGATGAACACTTTAGATTTCATGTCTGACAAATATGAATTTTTGACTTTAGATTAGATTTGAATTTGAATTGTGATTTGGATCAAGTGAAGATTAGCAACAGTAACATGGTGTCATGGCACCATTAACAGGGGATTACTGTAGCATGACACTGGGGGTGTTACAGCAGGGTACCCCAGGATGGCGTTGTATGGGAGGCTAATGTGGGCCACGTCGAAGTCGATGAGCTCAATATGGTAGTTGTTGCGCTTGCTGAAGGTGACAGGGAGGTGCACCTGCCCCAGGGGAGTGGTGGAGCCGTCGGTCACCCCAGAGAACGGCCTGGTGGGCATGAGCTGGTCATAGGGCACCTGAAGCGTCTCGAAGGTCTCCACAGAGAGCACGTTGAGGTCGGCGCCACCATCGATGAGGGTCTTGGTGACTGACACATTGCTAATGGTGGGCGTGCACAGCATGGGGAGCGCGCTGGCAGTGGCCGAACACCTGACTTGATCCTTGGAGTCGAAGGTGATGGCGTACTGCGACCACTTGAGGGGACGTGCGACCTCGAGCTTCGTGATGGCTGCGTTCACCTCACGAGAGAACTGCTTGAAGATATATTCGAGGCGGGTGCCTGAGCTCCACCAAGAATGCATGTGATCGCACGAGGCTCCTGATATCCCCGAACTCCCCTCATCCTGATGATTGTCGTCGTTCCTGCTCGGCGGTGGCGGCAGCGGAGGAAGGCCAGCGTTGCCTTGAGGGCGGGCCTCGCGAGGCTGATCGCACGAGGCGCCATCACGAGGTTGATCGCGCCAGCCACCTTCGTGAGGTTGGTCGCCCTAGCCTTGGCGAGGGTTGCGGTTGCCCTAGCGGCCTCCTACGCGGCCTCGTCCACGACCAAAGCCACGGTCACTGCGTTCGGGGCGGCGGCCCAAGCGCTCATCCCGGAGTGCCCTGAGCTCATGACAGTCGTCGGTGTTGTGAGTGTGCACATTGTGGAAGACACAGAATGGGCACCTATCCTTGGAGGGCTCGTCACGGTCACGGCCGCGCTTCAGCTCAGGCTCTGCTGCTAGCACGGTGGGGCCCTTGCGCTTCACTTCCTTGGTCTTGACCTTCTTGTCTTCGGGGTCGTCGTCCGGGTGCTTGAGGAGGGAGAGGCGGCCTTCCTCTGCTCTGGCGCACTTGTTAACCAAGTTGAACATCTCCAATACTGTGCATAGGTCATCGTGGATGGCGAGCTCCTCACTCATCTTGATGTCCGTGACGCCCTCGGTGAACACCGAGATGATGGCTTCATCTGAGGCCTTGGGGATCTTGAGGCGGACCTAAGTGAAGTGCTGAATGTACTTCCAGAGAGTTTCACCAGGGCGCTGCTTCATGCGCCGCAGGTCATTGACGGTGAGAGCGCAGTCGCGGGTGCCTTGGAAGTTGGTGATGAACCGCTCGTGTAGCTCATCCCACGAGGAGATCCATCCCTCCGAGAGATGCATGAGCCAGGAGCGCGTACCATCCTTGAGAGCCATGGGGAACCAATTCGCCATGACCTTGTCGTCGCCATTCGCTGCCTCGATGCTCAACGCGTAGAGCTGGAGGAACTCCATTGGGACAAGGACGCCGTCGTAGCGCGGGGGCAGCTCCGGCTTGAACTTGACTTGCCAGACCACCTGGTGCAGCTCGCGGGTGAAGGCACGGCAGCCTGCGGCGCTCACAGGAGGAGCACAGTCCTGGTGCCCACGCGCCGCAACCTCCTGAATGGCTCGGTCTTGGTACTGGCGAGGCAGTGAGGGGAGCGCGCACGTGTTATGCTGTGGCCGCTGCACCACCTGGCAGCTGGCCTTGTCCCGTTCCAGCGTTGGCACTCCACGCCACGGGCCGCACGACCGCGCTTCACGCTGGGGCTTGGCGTTGTCGCTGCGCAAGGGGTAGGTGGAGGCGCGCTGTGCGCCACATCGCTCGCACGAGGCGGAGCATGGAGGGAGTGGGAGGGCACCGGGGCCTCGCCCGCGGCGTTGACAAGCTCGGTGATGCGACCAAGCCAGGCATCGTAACCTTTGTTGGCGGGATGGTAGTGCAGCAGCTCACGCGCCATGAGGAGCGCAGCCTGCGCATTTGCCGACCTGCGGCGAGCATGGGAAGACGAGGCCGTAGCCGGAGTGAGAGAAGGCGTGGCGGTGCGGCAGTCACGCTGCACAGAGGGTGGTAGCGAAGAGTCCTGCTGCTCATGAGCGGCAGGGTCAGTGGCAGCGTTGGCCGCAGCAAAAATGCAGTTGCGGGGGGCAGCGTGGCCTACCGCACCGTCACATCGACATGATCTGTGCGGCGCTCAGCACAAACACGGCGGGCGTCGGCCATGGAGAAGGTGGAGCATAAATGGAGTGAGGCAAAAGAACTTCGACACGCCCCTACCTGGCGCACCAAATGTCGGAATCGGGGCTCCATGGAACCAAACAAGGTTCAAACTCTAGGGCGTGTGCGAAGGACTCCGCTAGGCTACGACTTGCTGCTCACTGCATCGCGGCCTTGCTCCATCGTGCCCGAGCGAACGGGAAGGAATGGGACACAGAGATTTACCCAGGTTCGGGCCACCTTGCGGTGTAAAATGCTACTCCCACTTTGTGGTGGATTGCCTCGCGAGGAGGATGAGTATGAACTAGAACAAGGGATGAGCTGCCTCGTGAGGGCTCAAGGGTGGATGGATCCGATCCCTCTCTATGGTGGAGACTAGTCTATATTTATTAAACATATTGTTGATGCCATGATGAAATCTTTTGAAGAAAAGCTTGAATTGGAAGTTTCTATCCCTAGAATATTTACGATGAGTGGGAACCTGCCATTAAGATTAAGATTAAAGATCATGAGTGCTATGCTTTGTGTGATTTGGGTGCTAACATTTCCATGATTCCAAAAACTTTATGTGATGTGTTAGGTTTCTGTGAATTTGATGATTGTTCTTTAAATTTGCATCTCGCGGATTCCACTATTAAGAAACCTATGGGAGGGATTAATGATTTTCTTATTGTTGCAAATATGAATTATGTGCCGTAGATTTCATTGTTCTTCATATAGATTGCAATCATACATGTCCTATTATTCTTGGTAGACCTTTCCTTAGAACGATTGGTGCAATTATTGATATGAAAGAAGGAAACATTAGATTTTGATTTCCATTAAGGAAGGACATGGAACACTTTCCTAGAAATAAAATTAAGTTGCCATATGAATCTATTATGAGGGCTACTTATGGATTGCATACCAAATATGACAATACCTAGATCTATTTGTGTTTTTATGCCTAGCTAGGGGCGTTAAACAATAGAGCTTGTTGGGAGGCAAGCCAATATTATTTTTGTGTTTTTTGTTTAGCTACTGTTCTTGAATAAATTACTAATTATTACCTCTGTAGTAATTGTGTTTTGGTGTTTTAATTAGTGTTTGTGCCAAGTAAGACCTTTGGGATAGCTTACGGTGATAGTTGATTTGATCTTGCTAAAAACAGAAACTTTTGCGCCCAAGAAAATAATTCTCATTTTTAACAGAAGCGTGATTTTGATTTGATTCTTTTTGCACAAGATTAATATAAAAATTTCCCAGGTAATTTTTCAGAAATTTTGGAGTTACAGAAGAATTCGAGAGTTACAGATTACTACAGACTGTTCTGTTTTTGACAGATTCTGTTTTCTATGTGTTGTTTTCTTATTTTGATGAATCTATGGGTAGTATCGGGGTTATGAACCATCGAAAAGTTGGAATACAATAGATATTACACAAATATAAATAAAGAATGAGTTCACAACAATACCAAAAGTGGTGATTTATTTTCTTATACTAACGGAGCTTATGAGATTTTCTGTTGAGTTTTGTGTTGTGAAGTTTTCAAGTTTTGGGTGAGGATTTGATGGACTATGGAATAAGGAGAGGCAAGAGCCTAAGTTTAGGGATGCCCAAGGGACCCCAAGGTAATATTCAAGGACAACCAAGAGCCTAAGCTTGGGGATGCCACGGAAGGCATCCCCTCTTTCGTCTTCGTCTATCGGTAACTTTACTCGAGGCTATATTTTTATTCACCACATGATATGTGTTTTGCTTGCAGCGTCTTGTATGATATGAGTCTTTGATTTTTAGTTTGCCACAACCATCCTTGTTGTACACACCTTTTGAGAGGGACACGCATGAATCGTGATTTATTAGAATACTCTATGTGCTTCAGTTATATCTTTTGAGCTAGGCAATTTTGCTCTAGTGCTTCACTTACATCTTTTTAGAGCACGGCGGTGGCTTTATTTTATAGAAATTATTGAACTCTTATGCTTAACTTATATTATTTTGAGATTCTCTAAACAGCATGGTAATTTGCTTTGGTTATAAATTTAGTCCTAATATGATAGGCATCCAAGAGGTATAGTAAAAACTTTCATATAAAGTGCATTGAATACTATAAGAAGTTTGATTCGTTATGATTGTTTTGAGATATAAAGATGATGATATTAGAGTCATGCTAGTGAGTAATTCTGGATTGTAGAAATACTTGTGTTAAAGTTTGTGACTCCAGTAGCATGCACGTATGGTGAATCGTTATGTCATGAAGTCAGAGCATGATTTATTTATTGATTGTCTTCCTTATGAGTCGCGGTCGGAAATGAGCGATGGTCTTTTCCTACCAATCTATCCCCCTAGGAGCATGCGCGTAGTACTTCGTTTCGATAACTAATAGATTTTTGCAATAAGTATGTGAGTTCTTTATGACTAATGTTGAGTCCATGGATTATACGCACTCTCACCCTTCCACCATTGCTAGCCTCTCTAGTACCGCGCAAATTTCGCCGGTACCCATACATCGAACATATACCTTCCTCAAAACAGCCACGATACCTACCTATTATGGCATTTCCATAGCCATTGCGAGATATACTTCCATGCAACTTTCCACCGTTCCATTTATTATGACACGCTTCATTATTGTCATATTGCTTTGCATGATCATGTAGTTTACATCGTATTTGTGGCAAAGCCACCATTCATAATTCTTTCATACATGTCATTCTTGATTCACTGCACATCCCGGTACACTACCGGAGGCATTCATATAGAGTCATATTTTGTTCTAAGATCTTCATTATTAGAGGAAAGGATGATGGAGACTATGATTCCCCCACAAGTCTGGATGAGACTCCGGACGAAAAAAAGAGGCCAAAAAATGAGAGAAGGCCCGAAATAAAAAAAATGAGAGGAAAGAGAGAAGGGACAATGTTAGTATCCTTTTACCACACTTGTGCTTCAAATTAGCACTATGATCTTCATGATAGAGAGTCTCCTATGTTGTCACTTTCATATACTAGTGGGAATTTTTCATTATAGAACTTGGCTTGTATATTCCAATGATGGGCTTCCTCAAATTGCCCTAGGTCTTCGTGAGCAACCGAGTTGGATGCACACCCACTTATTTTCTTTTTTGATCTTTCATAAACTTACAGCTCTAGTGCATCCGTTGCATGGCAGTCCCTACTCACTCACATCGATATCTATTGATGGGCATCTCCATAGCCCGTTGATACGCCTAGTCGATGTGAGACTATCTCCTTCCTTTTGTCTTCTCCACAACCACCATATTCTATTCCACCTATGGTGCTATGTCCAAGACTCACGCTCATGTATTGCGTGAAAGTTGAAAAAGTTTGAGAACATCGAAAGTATGAAAAAATTGCTTGGCTTGTCATCGGGGTTGTGCATGATTTGAATTTTTTTGTGTGATGAAGATACAACATAGCCAGACTATATGACTTTGTAGGGATAAGCTTTCTTTGGCCATTTTATTTTGAGAAGACATAATTGTCTTGTTAGTATGCTTGAAATATTATTGTTTTTATGTCAATATTAAACTTTTGTTTTGAATCTTACGGATCTGAACATTCATGCCACAATAAAGAAAATTACATGGATAAATATGTTAGGTAGCATTCCACATCAAACATTATGTTTTTATGATTTACCTACTCGAGGTCGAGCAGGAATTAAGCTTGGGGATGCTTGATACGTCTCCAAAATATCTATAATTTTTTATTGTTCCATGCTATTATATTATCTGTTTTGGATGTTTTATATGCATTAATATGCTATTTTATATTTGGGACTAACCTATTAACCTAGAGCCCAGTGCCAGTTTCTATTTTTTCCTTGTTTTTGAGTTTGGCAGAAAAGGAATACCAAACGGAGTCCAAACGGAATAAAACCTTCGCAATGATTTTTCTTGGACCAGAAGACACCCCAGAGACTTAGAGATCAAGTCGGAGGAGCCACGAGGCGGCCATAAGGGGGGAGGGCGTGTCCCCTGCCTTGTGGCCCCTCCGTGACTCCCCTAACCTAATTCTTCGGCCTACATATTCACAAATATTCCCAAAACACCAAAAGTATCCACGAAAATACTTTTTCACTGCCACAACCTTCTGTACCCGTCAGATCCCATCTTGGGGCCTTTTTCGTCATCCTTTCGGAGGGGGATTCGATCATGGAGGGCTTCTACATCAACTCTATTGCCCTTCCTGTGAACCGTGAGTAGTTTACCTCAGACCTACGGGTCCATAGCTAGTAGCTAGATGGCTTATTCTCTCTCTTTGATTCTCAATACCATGTTCTCCTCGATGTTCTTGCAGATCTATATGATGTAATCTTCTTTGCGATGTGTGTGTCGAGATCCGATGAATTGTGCATTTATGACCAGCTTATCTATGAATATTATTTGAATCTTCTCTGAATTCTTATATGCATAATTTGGTATCTTTGTAATTCTCTTCGAACTATCGGTTTGGTTTGGCCAACTAGATTGTTTTTTCTTGCAATGGGAGAAGTGCTTAGCTTTGGGTTCAATCTTGCGGTGTCCTTTCCCAGTGACAGTAGGGGCAGCAAGGTATGTATTGTATTGTTGCCATCGAGGATAAAAATATGGGGTTTAAATCATATTGCTTGATTTTATTCCTCTACATAATGTCATCTTACTTAATGCATTACTCCGTTCTTCATGAAATTAATACTCTAGATGCAGGCAGGAGTCGGTCGATGTGTGGAGTAATAGTAGTAGATGCAGAACCGTTTCGGTCTACTTGACACGGACGTGATGCCTATATTTCATAATCATTGCCTTAGATATTGTCATAACTTTGTACTTTTCTATCAATTGCTCGACAATAATTTGTTCATCCACCGTATTATTTGCTATCTCGAGAGAAGCCTCTAGTGAAACCTATGGCCCCCAGGTCTATTTTCCATCATATAAGTTTCTGATCTACTATTTTGCAATCTTTTACTTTCCTATCTATAAACCAAAAATACCAAAAATATTTACTTTATCTTTCGTTTAGTTTCATCTATCTCTATTAGATCTCACTTTTGCAAGTAACCGTGAAGGGATTGACAACCCCTTTATCGTGTTGGGTGCAAGTTGTTTGATTGTTTGTGCAGCTATTGGTGATTTGTGCATTGTCTCCTACTGGATTGATACCTTGGTTCTCTAACTGAGGGAAATACTTATCTCTACTTTGCTGCATCACCCTTTCCTCTTCAAGGGAAAAACCAACGCAAGCTCGAGAAGTAGCAGGATGCTGATACGTCTCCAATGTATCTATAAATTTTGATTGTTCCATGCTGTTATATTATCAATCTTGGATGTTTTATATATATTTACTAGCAACTTTACATCATTTTTTGGGACTAATCTATTGACATAGTGCCCAGTGCCAGTTGTTGTTTTTTTGCTTTTTTTTTAATTTGCAGAATATCAATACCGAACGAAGTCCAAATGCCATGAAACTTTTTGGAGATATTTTTCTGGCAAGAAGAGGCCGTGGAAGCTTCTAGAGGCCATGAGAAGAGGCCCGATGGGCCCGCTAGGCACCAACATGCACCAGAGGGCCCAGGCGCACCCTGGTGGGTAGTGGAGCCCTCGGGCACCGACTTGACCTACCTCCGCCTCTATAAATACTCTAAAATCCCCAAAACCCTAGGGAGTTGACGAAATACTTTTTCCACCGCCGGAAGTTCAAGAACCACGAGATCCTATCTAGAGGCCTTTTTCGGCACTCTGCCGGAGGGGGCAACAATCACGGAGTGGTTCTTCATCATCCTTGCTACCCCTGCGATGATGTGTGAGTAGTTTACCACATACCTATGGGTCTGTAGTTAGTAGCTAGATGGCTTCTTCTCTATTTTTGATCTTCAATACAACGTTCTCCTCAATGTTCTTGGAGATCTATTTGATGTAACTCTTTTTTGTGGTGTGTTTGTTGGGATTAGATGAATTGTGAGTTTATGATCAGTTCTATCCATGAATATTATTTGAGCCTTTGATGAACTCTTTTATCCATGATTGTTATAGCCTCGTATTTCTTCTCCGATTTATTGGTTTGGTTTGGCCAACTAGATTGATTTATCTTGCCATGGGAAGAGGTGATGGGTTCGATATTGCGGTGCTTAATCTCGGTGACAGAAAGAGACATGACACACATCAATTGTTGCTATTAAGGGTAACAAGATGGAGTTTATTCACATGTAATTGTTCTTATTGCATTACTCCGTTTTACCATTGAGGGAGTCCTGGATTATGGGGTCCTCGGGCGTCCGGGCTATGTGACATGGGTCGGACTGGTGGGCCGTGAAAATACAAGATAGAAGGCCTTCCCCCGTGTCCGGATGGGACTCTTCTTTGCGTGGATGACAAGCTTGGCGTGCGGACTTGAAGATTCCTTTCTCTGTAAACCGACTCTGTACAACCCTAGCCCCCTCCGGTGTCTATATAAACCGGAGAGTTTAGTCCATAGAGGCAACCATAATCATACAGGCTAGACATCTAGGGTTTAGCCATTACGATCTGGAGGTAGATCAACTCTTGTAACCCATATACTCATCAAAGTCAATCAAGCAGGAAGTAGGGTATTACCTCCATTAAGAGGGCCCGAACCTAGGTAAAAATCATGTCCCCCGCTTCCTGTTACCTTCGATCCTTAGACGCACAGTTCAGGACCCCCCTACCCAAGATCTGCTGGTTTTGACACCGACATTGGTGTTTTCATTGAGAGTTCCACTGTGCCGTCTTCAGAAGGCTCGATGGCTCCATCGATCATCTACAACAATGCCACCGTGAAGGAGACTTCTCTCCCCGGCCAAATTTTTGTATTCGGCGGCTTCGCACTGCAGGCCAACTCGGTTGGCCATCTGGAGCAGATCGACAGCTACGCCCCTGGTCATCAGATCAGTTTTGGAATCTGAACTATGTCGCTGATGTCAGAGGAGACTTGATCTTCAAAGGGTTCGCGGCCCCAACCACCGCTCTGGCCTTAGATCCAGAGCACATCACTAGGCCCGAAGACGGGAGTCTAGAGCCCGTCGGACTCTCTGCAGCTACAGAGCTTGTCATCAGAGAACCGGAGGGGATCACGTCACCGGCATGCCAGGAGTTACGCCGCGCTCCCTCTATCATCGTAAAGCCGGACTCGCCTTCGGACACCAGCTCCGAACTCGCGAGTTCTGCGTCATGTGAGCTCGGCCAGGAAACTTATGTTCCACCCAACTCCACGGACTCTCGCTTTCCCGTCCAAACCTCGCTCTTAAACGAGGCCCTGGACTTAATGCGATTCCTAGCCATTACAGAAGAATCACTACCGAACTACGCCTAGCCCATGCTTGGGGCTGGGAGCAGGGAATTTTACTTCCCACCCACCACCCACTTTATAGCCACTGTCGAGGATCTAATCGACATGCTCGATTACGCCTCCAAAGACATCGACGGTATGGACGACGATGCTAGAGATGCGCAAATCCAAAACCCGCTGTTCACCGGACACTGGACGGCCACTTCCACATACGACATGTACATGGTGGACACACCCAAAGAGGATGGCGATGACGGCAAGGAGGATCCGGTTGAGGACAAGCCTGCCGAAGCCCCTCTAAAGCGTCGACATCAGCGGCGTCGCTCAAAATTGCGTTGCGACAAAGATAGTAACACCGGCACCAGAGGCAATAACACTCCAGAGAATGCCGAAGACCCAGAAGCCCCTGTCGAGCCAACATCCGAACATGATGATTGGGAGGAAGGGCAAGTTAATCCTGATGATCCGGTCGGGAACGAGGACTCGGAGTACGGTAATTACCTACCGATCTCCGAAGAGGATGTGAGCCTCGGTGATGAAGACTTCATCTTGCCAGAGGAACCCCTCGAACAATAGCGCTTTAAGCGTCGGCTAATCGCCACTGCGAGAAGCCTGAAAAAGAAGCAGCAGCGGCTTCAAGCTGAGCAGGATTTACTCAATGAAAGATGGACTAATGTCCTAGCTGCCGAGGATTACGGCCTCGAGCGCCCAACTAAGAGTTACCCAAAGCGTAAGATATCACCACAATTTGACGATGAGGCCCTTGAGCCAATACCACCAAAGCGCAAAACTGCTGACGAGCCCGACTGACCGCCATGTGGACGGGACAGACCGGCTACTCATGCCGAACACCAGCCTGCGCCACCCCGCCGTCGAGGCAAGGAGGCAACGGCCCCGGGCTACACCTATGACCTACGCAAGGACCTGGACAATAGAGCCGGCCAGCCAAGATCAATCTATGGATCAAAGGGACATGCTCCAACGTGAGGGGAAGACGACTATCAGGCCTGGCGCAACATTCATAACCTCACCCGGGCTAAAAACCGCATATGGACTTCATCGGAACTGCGTCATGAAGTGGCCCGACACAGAGGCGCCGCACCCCTATGCTTCACTGATGAGGTAATGGACCCGTGAACATTGAATCATACGATGGCACAAAAAATCCCGCAGTATGGATTGAAGATTTTCTTCTCCACATTCACATGGCTCGCGGTGACGATCTACATGCCATCAAATACCTTCCCCTAAAACTTAAGGGACCAGCTCGGCACTTGTTAAATAGCCTCCCAGAAAACTCTATCAGAAGCTGGGAAGACTTGGAAGACGCTTTAGAGACAACTTCCAAGGCACTTATATCCGACCTCCGGATGGCGATGACCTAAGTCATATTGTCCAAAAGCCCGGAGAGTCGGCCAGAAAATTCTGGACCAGGTTCTTAATTAAAAAGAACCAAATTGTCGACTGTTTCGGACGCCGAGGCCCTAGCGGCCTTTAAACACAGAATCCGCGACGAATGGCTCGCCGACACCTCGTCCAAGAGAAGTCAAAGTCTATAGCAGCCCTTACAGCACTCATGACCAGCTTTTGCGCGGGCGAAGATAGCTGGCTAGCCCGTAGCGGCAACAGTACCAGCGACCCCGGCAATTCTGAGGCTAGAAACGGCTGGCCCCGACACAACAAACACAAGCGTCAAAGCAACAATGACAATACCGAAGACACGGCGGTCAATGCCGGATTCAGTGGCTCCAAATCCGATCAGTGGAAGAAGCCATTCAGAAGAAACAAAGACGGTTCATCTAGCTTGGACAGAATACTTGATCGACCTTGCCAGATTCACGACACCCCCGACAAGCCTGCCAAACATACCAAAAGAAGTTGTTGGGTCTTCAAACAGGCCGGTAAGTTAAATATCGAACATAAGAAGAAAGGGTTGCCCAGCGAGGACGACAATGAGGAGCCTCGCCCACCGAGCACAGGAGGGCAGAAGAAATTTTCCCCCGAGGTCAAAACGGTGAATATGATATACGTTACTCACATCCCCAAGCGGGAGCGCAAGCGCGCATTAAGGAACGTCTATGCGATGGTGCCAGTCGCCCTAAAATTCAACCCATGGTCAGCCTGTCCGATCACTTTCGATCGCAGAGACCATCCGACCAGTATCCGCCATGGAGGTTCGGCCGCACTGGTCCTCGATCCAATTATTGATGGATTTCACCTCACGCGAGTCCTCATAGATGGCAGCAGCAGCCTTAACCTGCTCTATCAGGACACAGTCCGCAAAATGGGTATTGATCCGTCAAGAATCAAGCCCACCAAAACTACCTTCAAAGGAGTAATACCTGGTGTAGAGGCCCGTTGTATGGGCTCAATCACATCGAAAGTCGTCTTCGGCTCGACAGACAACTGCCGAAGCGAAGATTTGATCTTCCACATCGTCCCTTTTCGCAGTGGCTATCACGCACTACTCGGACGAACCGCGTTCGCTCGCTTTAATGCGATCCCGCACTATGCCTATCTCAAACTCAAGATGCCCGGACCACGCGGTGTTATAACAGTCAATGGAAACATGGAGCGCTCCCTCCGCACTGAAGAGCACACTGCGGCCCTCGCATCAGAGGTACAGGGCGGCCTTATCAAGCCAAATACTACATCGGGAGTCAAACCCCCGGACATTGTTAAATGAGTCCGGACTACCCCGCAGAACGACAGTCCAGCTCGTCAGGAGCTCAATTAGCAATTCGGTCTCCATCTCAGCCCTAACCGCATTGCGACGTATGTACCACATGTACATAACTACGCACTAAAAATACTATGGGCAAAGATGGAGGCATAGTAAAGATAAAGTCCACAATACGGCTCGAACCTATCCGGACACGCATATCCTTTTTTTCTTTTTCTTATTTTTATTTTTTTCAGGATCCTTACAACTCACGTCACCTTTCGACGGTACCAAGGGCCCTTTTTCTAGGCCCCTCATGAAAAACCGCTCGTTGATCCTTTCAAAGGATAATACACCAAGGAGAAAAGTAGCATGGACATGCGGTGGAGTATCTAAAGGATCTTTAAAGATCACCTCTTCCTTTTTTAGGACTCGTACACAGCTTTCCCTTGTGCTGGGCATGCAAAATAGCCTCGATGCTTATTGCATTATTTGTACAAATATGTTTTGACGTATCAGCCAGACTATAATGGAAATAGTTCTTTCACCAAAACTATTTGGTACTGGATTATTTCCTAATTTGTCTTCCCTCTTTTCGTCTAATTTTCATGTACACCTCGGTACGACTTAAATCGCCAGGGGCTCCATTCAGCCACATACATAAAATAAGTCCGAACGCTTTTATAGTACAATTCGGCGTCACGAATATCGCGTTATATGCATCGGCTCTGAATCATGTCTTTGGTCAATAGTTGGGTTGCCCGGCTCCTGTGGTTACTGCCTTACATTCCGCTCGTTCGGCTAAGGTTGTAAAGGGAGAACTACTGCGATTGTGTTTCTGGTTCATCCGGATAAACACCTCAGTAGAGAAAGCCGAAAACTAACTACCATGGTGCGGCGAGAGCTGGTCAGCTATTCGGTGACTAATTATAAATCTCTTGCAATTTTTTCTGCATTATGCGAAGGACCGGTTTTCACCCGTTCAGGCATCTACAACACCCAAATTCGGATAATCGAATAATACCAGCGGCTGCGCCTACAATCTCATTGTCAAACTCCTATGGCTAAGTGAGAGTGATAAAGCCACATAGTTTGATTGCCTGGTTCGCTGCACTAACACCTCCTTCAAGGACCTAATCATTGGGTCAAGTGTGTTTAGGTGCTATTCCGAACACCCCAGTACTACCTACGTGGGGGTTGAAGCCGATGACTGGCCAACTCCCAAATACCGTAAACGGCCGCACAGGAGGAAAATAATTTGAGGTAAAACAAGCAACATATTATACATAAGCCTTGTTTCATAATACAAAGTTCGGGCAGCATGGATACATTCATTCAAAAATAATGTCCTTCGAACACTGGCCCTCTACAATGCGGGATCCTTCCAAGACGTCATCAAAATACCGCTCCGGCGTGCGATGCTCCTTGCCTGCGGGCGGTCCCTCGGTTGCAAGCTTGACGGCATTCATCTTCGCCCATTTCACCTTGACACAGGCGAAGGCCATCCGAGCACCTTCGATGTAGATCGACTGCTTTATGGCATCAAGCCGGGGGCAATCATTGACTAGCCGCTTCACGAGCCCAAAATAACTGCTGGGTATGGGTTCGGCTGGCCAAAGACGGACTATAACATCCTTCATGGCTAATTTGACCACCCTATGCAGTTCGGTTAGCTATTTTAGCTGATCACTGAAGGGCACTGGATGCTCTGACGCAAGGTACTGCGACCAGAACAGCTTCTCCGTCGAGCTCCCCTCTTCGGCTCAGAAGAACTCCGCAGCATCAGCAATACTCCGGGGTAGATCCACAAATGCTCCTGGAGAACTCCAAATGCGGGTCAGTAAGATGTACCTTCTCCTTACATATTTGCTTTGCATATTAAAGGCCTTACCCGCTGCAATCTTCTTAGCCTCTTGGATCTCCCACCGGGTGCTACGTCTTGAGCTTGCGTTGGTTTTCCCCGAAGAGGAGAGGATGATGCAACACAGTAGCATAAGTATTTCCCTCAGTTTTTGAGAACCAAGGTATCAATCCAGTAGGAGGCCACACACAAGTCCCTCGTACCTGCACAAAACGATAGGTACTCGCAACCAACGCGATTAGGGGTTGTCAATCCCTTCACGGTCACTTACGAGAGTGAGATCTGATAGAGATAATATTTTTGGTATTTTTGGTATATAGATGAAAAGTGAAAAGTAAAAAGCAAAGTAAAAACAAAGCAAGTATAAAAGTGATGGAGATAGATATGATTAGAATAGACCCGGGGGCCATAGGTTTCACTAGTGGCTTCTCTCAAGAGCATAAGTATTCTACGGTGGGTGAACAAATTACTGTTGAGCAATTGACAGAATTGAGCATAGTTATGAGTATATCTAGGTATGATCATGTATATAGGCATCACATCCGAGACAAGTAGACCGAAACGATTCTGCATCTACTACTATTACTCCACTCATCGATGCTATCCAGCATGCATCTAGAGTATTAAGTTAAAAACAGAGTAACACCTTAAGCAAGATGACATGATGTAGAGGAATAAATTCATGCAATATGATAAATACACCATCTTGTTATCCTCGATGGCAACAATACAATACGTGCCTTGCAACCCTTTCTGTCACTGGGTAAGGACACCGCAAGATTGAACCCAAAGCCATGCACTTCTCCCATTGCAAGAACTACCAATCTAGTTGGCCAAACCAAACGGATAATTCGAAGAGACTTGCAAAGATAACTCAATCATACATAAAAGAATTCACAGAAGATTCAAATATTATTCATAGATAAGCTACTAGCTATGGACCCGAAGGTCTGAGGTAAACTACTCACACTTCATCGGAGAGGCTATGGTGTTGATGTAGAAGCCCTCCGTGGTGGATGCCCCCTCCGTGAGCTCCTAACAGGCCCCAAGATGGGATCTCGTGGATACTGGAAGTTGCGGCGGTGGAATTAGGTTTTGGCTCTGTTCGATCGTTTGGGGGTGCGTGAGGTATATATAGGAGGAAGGAGTACGTCGGTGGAGCAACAGAGGGCCCACGAGGCAGGGGGGCGCGCCCTAGGGGGGCACGCCCCCACCCTCGTGACCGCCTCCGTTGTTCCTTGGCGTAGGGACCAAGTCTCCTGGATCACGTTCGGTGAGAAAATCACGTTTCCGAAGGTTTCATTCCGTTTGGACTCCGTTCGATATTATGTTTCTTCGAAACACTGAAAAAGGCAAAAAAACAGCAATTCTGGGCTCGGCCTCCGGTTAATAGGTTAGTCCTAAAAATAATATAAAAGTGGAAAATAAAGCCCAATATAGTCCAAAACAGTAGATAAAGTAGCATGGAGCAATCAAAAATTATAGATACGTTGGAGACGTATCAGGCATCCCCAAGCTTAATTCCTGCTTCTCGTCGAGTAGGTAAATGATAAAAAGAGATTTTTTTGATGCGGAGTGATACTTTGGCATAATTTCAATGTAAATATTCTTAATCATGGTATGAATATTCAGATCCGAAAGATTCAGGACAAAAGTTCATATTGACATAAAAATAATAATACTTCAAGCATACTAACTAAGCAATTATGTCTTCTCAAAATAACATGGCCAAAGAAAGTTATCCCTACAAAATCATATGGTCTGGCTATGCTCCATATTCCCCACACAAAATATTTAAATCATGCACAACCCCGATGAAAAGCCAAGCAATTGTTTCATACTTTAACATTTTCAAAACTTTTTCAATCTTCACGCAATACATGAGCGTGAGCCATGGATATAGCACTATATGTGGAATAGAATGGTGGTTGTGGAGAAGACAAAAAGAGGGAAGATAGTCTCACATCAACTAGGCGTATCAATGGGCTATGGAGATTCCCATCAATAGATATCAATGTGAGTGAGTAGGGATTGCCATGCAACGGATGCACTAGAGCTATAAGTATATGAAAGCTCAACAAAAGAAACTAAGTGGGTGTGCATCCAACTTGCTTGCTCACGAAGAACTAGGGCATTTGAGGAAGCCCATCATTGGAATATACAAGCCAAGTTCTATAATGAAAAATTCCCACTAGTATATGAAAGTGACAATACGAGAGACTCTCTATCATGAAGATCAAGGTGCTACTTTGAAGCACAAGTGTGGTAAAAGGATAGTAACATTGTCCCTTCTCTCTTTTTCTCTCATTTTTTTATTTGGGCCTTTTCTCCTTTTTTTATGGCCTCTTTTTTTTATTTTTCATCCGGAGTCTCATCCCGACTTGTGGGGGAATCATAGTCTCCATCATCCTTTCCTCACTTGGGATAATGCTCGAATAATGATGATCATCGCACTTTTATTTTTCTTACAACTCGATACTTAGAACAAAATATGACTCTATATGAATGCCTCCGGCGGTGTACCGGGATATGCAATGATTCATGAGTGACATGTATGAAAGAATTATGAACGATGGCTTTGCCACAAATACAATGTCAACTACATGATCATGCTAGCAATATGACAATGATGGAGCGTGTCATAATAAACGGAACGGTGGAAAGTTGCATGGCAATATATCTCGGAATGGCTATGGAAATGCCACGATAGGTAGGTATGGTGGCTGTTTTGAGGAAGGTATATGGAGGGTGTATGATACCGGCGAAAAGTGCACGGTATTAGAGAAGCTAGCAATGGTGGAAGGATGGGAAAAAGTGTGTATGATCCATGGACACAACATTAGTCATAAAGAACTCATATACTTATTGCAAAAATCTAGAAGTTATCAAAGCAAAGTATTACGCGCATGCTCCTAGGGGGATAGATTGGTAGGAAAAGACCATCGCTCGTCCCCGACCGCCACTCATAAGGAAGACAATCAATAAATAAATCATGCTCCGAGTTCATCACATAACGGTTCACCATACGTGCATCCTACGGGAATCATAAACTTCAACACAAGTATTCTTTAAATTCACAACTACTCAACTAGCATGACTCTAATATCACCATCTTCATATCTCAAAATAATTATCAAGCATCAAACTTATCTTACTATTCAACGCACTCAAAAGAAAGTTTCACATATCTTGAATACCAAGTATATTAACATTAAGCAAATTACCATGCTATTGACGACTCTCAAAATAATCTAAGTGAAGCATGAGAGATCAAGTTTGTTTAAAACAAATCCACCACCGTGCTCTAAAAGATCTAAGTGAAGCACTAGAACAAAAATTATCACGCTCAAAAGATATAAGTGAAGCACTATGAGCAAAAACTATCAAGCTCAAAAGATATATGTGAAGCACATAGAGTATTCTATCAAATTCCAATTCATGTATGGCTCTCTCAAAAGGTGTATACAGCAAGGATGATTGTGGTAAACTAACAAGCAAATAGCAAATAATACAAGACGCTCCAAGCAAAACACTTATCATGTGGTGAATAAAAATATAGCTCCAAGTAAATTACCAATGGAAGTGGACGAAAGAGGGGATGCCTTCCGGGGCATCCCCAAGCTTTGACTTTTTGGTGTCCTTGGATTATCTTGGGGGTGCCATGGGCATCCCCAAGCTTAGGCTCTTGCCACTCCTTGTTCCATAATCCATCAAAAGAATTCACCCAAAACTTGAAAACTTCACAACACAAAACTCAATAGAAATCTCGTGAGCTTCGTTAGAGAAAGAAAACAAAAGACTACTTTAAGGTACTGTAAGGAACTCATTATTTATTTATATTGGTGTTAAACCTACTGTATTCAAACTTCTCTATGGATCATAAACTATTTTACTAGCCATAGATTCATCAAAATAAGTAAACAACACGCGCAAAACAGAATCTGTCAAAAACAGAACAGTCTGTAGTAATCTGTAACTAACGCAAACTTCTGGAACTCAAAAAAATCTACAAAAATTAGATGACCTATACAATTTGTTTATTGATCATAATAAATTGGAATCAGTATTTTATCACGTTCTGGTGATTTTTATTAATTCGGGCACTGAGCGCAAAGTTTCTGGAAATTACAGCAAGATCAAATAAATATCATCCAAGAAGATCCAATAGGTTTAACTTGGCACAAACACTAATTAAAACATAAAACCACATCTAAACATAGGATATATGGATTATTTATTCCTAAACAGGAGCAAAAACAAAAAACAAAAAATAAAATTGGGTTGCCTCCCAACAAGCGCTATCGTTTAACGCCCCTAGCTAGGCATAAAAGCGAGGATAGATCTAGGTATTGCCATCTTTGGTAGGAAATTCTTCAATGAGGCATCTATCTTTTTTTATAGAGGTCTTTCTCTCTAGTAATTATCAAACTTTTAGGCATAAGATCGAGAAATTCATTTGTAGCAAATGGTTCCTTAATGATAGTAAAAAGATCGGGATGAATACTTATAGATTTAAGATCCGCAGTTTCCTTACTAGATGATTCACCCTTATTTTTAGGAACATACATAAGCTTGGCAATTTTAGTGGGAGGACTAGGAGTATTAGAAAAAGCGGTTCCCAAGTTGGTAATGATACCCTCAAGTTTATCGATTCGAGTGGAATCTAGATTTATTTTCTCGTTAACCATAGGTTCCTTCTCCTTAATATTTTTCAAAGTCATTCCTACCTTAGATCCATATTGAGTAATTTGATTATGGATCTTTTTATCTGGATTGTCAATTGATTCAATGGTAGCAACTTTGTTTTCAATAATTTCGAGCCTTTGCATAACATGCTCCAAAGTTAACATAGTTCCATTAACCAAAAGAGGTGGTGAGCCAAATAAATCTATTAAAGCATTATAAGAATCAAAAGTATGGCTACCCAACAAATTCCCTCCGGTAATGGTATCAAGGACATATCTATATCAAGGATTAGCACCTACGTAAAAATTACGAAGAAGAACTGAAGTAGATTGCTTCCTGGTAGATCTATTTTGAGCATTGCAAATTCTATACCAAGCGTCTTTTAGATTTTCTCCCTCCCTTTGCTTAAAATTTAGAACTTCATTCTCGGGAGATAACGGAGAAGATATGAGACTAGTCATGACGGCAAGCAAGCAAACTAACACACGAGCAAACAAACGGACTAGGAAAAGGCAAAGGGAAAAAGAGGAGGAGATTGGGAAAGAGAGGGCGAATAAAACGTCAAGGGTGAAGTGGGGGAGAGGAAAACGAGAGGCAAATGGCAAATAATGTAATGCGAGAGATAGGGATTGTGATGGGTACTTGATATGGTTGACTTTTGCGTAGACTCCCCGGCAACGGCGCCAGAAATCCTTCTTGCTACGTCTTGAGCTTGCGTTGGTTTTCCACGAAGAGGAGAGGATGATGCAGCACAGTAGCGTAAGTATTTCCCACCGTTTTTGAGAACCAAGGTATCAATCCAGTAGGAGGCCATGCACAAGTCACTCGTACCTGCACAAAACGATAGCTACTCGCAACCAATGCGATTAGGGGTTGTCAATCCCTTCACGGTCACTTACGAGAGTGAGATCTGATAGAGATAATATTTTTGGTATTTTTGGTATATAGATGCAAAGTGAAAAGTAAAAAAGCAAATTAAAAACAAAGCAAGTATAAAACTGATGGAGATTGATATGATGAGAATAGACCTGGAGGCCATAGGTTTCACTAGTGGCTTCTCTCAAGAGCATAAGTATTCTACGGTGGGTGAACAAATTACTGTTGAGCAAATGAAAGAATTGAGCATAGTTATGAGTATATCTAGGTATGATCATGTATATAGGCATCACGTCCGAGACAAGTAGACCGAAACGATTCTGCATCTACTACTATTACTCCACTCATCGACCGCTATCCAAAGATGCATCTAGAGTATTAAGTTAAAAAGCAGAGTAACGCCTTAAGCAAGATGACATGATGTAGAGGAATAAATTCATGCAATATGATAAATACCCCATCTTGTTATCCTCGATGGCAACAATACAATCGTGCCTTGCAACCCTTTACATCCTTTGGGTAAGGACACCGCAAGATTAAACCCAAAGCCATGCACTTCTCCCATTGCAAGAACTACCAATCTAGTTGGCCAAACCAAGCGGATAATTCAAGAGACTTGCAAAGATAACTCAATCATACATAAAAGAATTCAGAGAAGATTCAAATATTATTCATAGATAAGCTGGATCATAAACCCACAATTCATCGGTCTCAACAAACACACCGCAAAAAGAAGATTACATCGAATAGATCTCCACGAGAGAGGGGGAGAACATTGTATTGAGATCCAAAAAGAGAGAAGAAGCCATCTAGCTACTAGCTATGGACCCGAAGGTCTGCAGTAAACTACTCACACTTCATCGGAGAGGCTATGGTGTTGATGTAGAAGCCCTACGTGGTGGATGCCCCCTCCGGCGGAGCTCCGGAACAGGCCCCAAGATAGGATCTCGTGGATACAGGAAATTGCGGCGGTGGAATTAGGTTTTTGGCTCCTGTTCCGATCGTTTGGGGGTACATAGGTATATATAGGAGGAAGGAGTACGTCGGTGGAGTAACAGGGGGGCCACGAGGCAGGGGGCGCGCCCTAGGGGGGGCGCCCCCACCCTCGTGACCGCCTCCTTTGTTCCTTGGCGTAGGGTCCAAGTCTCCTGGATCACGTTCGGTGAGAAAATCACGTTTCCGAAGGTTTCATTCCGTTTGGACTCCGTTTGATATTCTGTTTCTTCGAAACACTGAAAAAGGAAAAAAAACAGCAATTCTGGGTTGGGCCTCCGGTTAATAGGTTAGTCCCAAAAATAATATAAAAGTGGAAAATAAAGCCCAATATAGTCCAAAACAGTAGATAAAGTAGCATGGAGCAATCAAAAATTATAGATGCGTTGGAGACGTATCAGCGGGCCCCTTGGGCTTCAACCCGGTCTTCGTTCACGCTTTCAAGGGCCTTAGCAAGTTCGGAATTTTGATCAGAAATCTTGCACTCCAAGGATTCACATTTGCTTATGGCATCCTTGAGCTCTTGTTGGACTTCCTCCACCCTTGATTCATGTTTTAGGCGGGCGGCTCGTTCCTCCTCCGCCCCCTTCTTGGCCTCGGCCAGCGCACTCTTGAGGGTCTCGACCTTAGAGGCGTCAGCTATGAGCATAATCATAAAACTCATTCAGATAGCAAATCAGAGATGATATCATTTCAGATGCGTTTCGGTATCACTTACCTTGCCTTTCCTCTTCGTACACTTCGGCGGCACGGGAAACTGCCGTCGACATTAAAGCATGTTTGTTAAAATAGATATGTATGTTAATCTCCTGCGAGAGTGATTCGATCCTCTGTTCGGTCTTTCTTTCCGAACACCAAACAGAGTCTCAGGGGCCACTATCTATACATAGGCATTCCTTTTATATAGCTAAAAAGTATTACATCACATACCTCAAAGCCTCTCAGAAGGCTAGTATAGGCCTCGTTCAATCCGCTTTTAGCGGACCGAACCTTTTCCACTACCGTACCCATAAGGGTACGATGTTCTTCCACAATGGAAGCACTTTGAAGCGCTTCCACTAGATTGTCCGGTGCCTCCGGATTGACAGAGGTCGGCGGCGGAGTTCACGCGCCCCTTTCCTTCAAAGGAGGCTGCTCACCTGATTCCGGAGACGTATGGGTCTCCGGAATGACATTCGGTTGGGGGCCGAATTGGGCATGGCCCCCGTCGCCAGTCTCCATGGGGATCGGTTCCCCCATGTTTTCGGCAGCAGAGGTATTACCTTGACGGCTTCCTGCACCACCCCATGGCCTGGAAGGGTCCTTCGAGACAACACTTCGGTGTTGTCTGTAGTAGTGGGTGGGGAGGCCGGTGGAGGCGACTCGCTCTTGTTGGGGAACGAAGATTTCAAAAAAAATCCTATGATCATGCAAGATCTATCTAGGAGAAGCATAGCAACGAGCGGGGAGAGTGTGACCACGTACCCTCATAGACCGAAAGCGGAAGCGTTAAGTAACGCGGTTGATGTAGTCGAACGTCTTCGCGATCCAACCAATCAAGTACCAAACACACAACACCTCCGCGATCTGCACACGTTCAGCTCGGTGGCGTCCCTCAAACTCTAGATCCAGCTGAGGCCATGATACGTCTCCGTCGTATCTATAATTTTTTATTGTTCCATGCTAATATTCTACAACTTTTACATACTTTTGGCAACTTTTTTATACTATTTTTGGGACTAACATATTGATCTAGTACCCAGTGCCAATTCCTGTTTGTTGTATGTTTTTTGTTTCACAGAAAATCCATATCAAACGGAGTCCAAACGCGATAAAAACTTACGGAGATTTTTTTGGAATATATGTGATTTTGGGGGAAAAGAATCAACCCGAGACGATGCCCGAGAAGTCCACGAGGCAGGGGGCGCGCCCCAGGGGGTAGGACGCGCCCTGGGCCCTCGTGGCCACTCCATAAGGCCGTTGGTGCCCTTCTTTCGCCGCAAGAAAGCAAATATCCGGATAAAAGTCGTGTCCAAATTGCAGCCCAATCGGAGTTACGGATCTCTGGAAATTTAAGAAACGGTGAAAGGGCAGAATCAGGGAGCGCAAAAACAGAAGGAAAAAGAGAGAGAGATTCAATCTCGGAGGGGCTCTCGCCCCTCCGCCGCCATGGAGACCATGGACCAGAGGTGAAACCCTTCTTCCATCTAGGGGGAAGGTCAAGGAAAAAGTAGAATGGGGGCTGTCTCCCCCTCTCTCCCGGTGGCGCCGGAGTGCCGCCGGGGCCATCATCGCGACAATGATCTACACCAACAACTTCACCGCCGTCATCACCAACTCTTCCTCCCTCTATGCAGTGGTGTAACCCCTCTTTTACCCGCTGTAATCTCTACTTAAACATGGTGCTCAACGCTATATATTATTTCCCAATGATGTATGGCTATCCTATGATGTTTGAGTAGATCCGTTTTGTCCTATGGGTTAATTGATGATCGTGATTGGTTTGAATTGCATGTTTTATTATTGGTGCTGTCCTATGGTGCTCTCCATGTCGTGCAAGCGTGAGGGATCCCCGCTGTAGGGTTTGCAATATGTTCATGATTTCCTTATGGTGGGTGGCGTGAGTGACAGAAGCACAGACCCGAGTAAGTAGGTTGTTTGTGTATGGGAGTACCTTATAATGCTATGGTTGGGTTTTACCTTAATGATCTTTAGTAGTTGCGGATGCTTGCTAGAGTTTCAATCATAAGTGCATATGATCCAAGAAAAGAAAGTATGTTAGCTTATGCCTCTCCCTCAAATGAAATTGCAATAATGATTACCGGTCTAGTTATCGATTGCCTAGGGACAAATAACTTTCTTGTGACAAAAAGCTATCTACTAAAACGAACTTAGTTGTTTCTTTATCTAAACAGCCCCTAGTTTTTATTTACGCGCTCTTTATTATCTTGCAAACCTATCCAACAACACCTACAAAGTACTTCTAGTTTCATACTTGTTCTAGGTAAAGCGAACGTTAAGCGTGCATAGAGTTGTATCGGTGGTCGATAGAACTTGAGGGAATATTTGTTCTACCTTTATCTCATTGGATTCGACACTCTTACTGATCTAAAGAGGCTACAATTGACCCCCTATACTTGTGGGTTATCAAGACCTTTTTCTGGCACCGTTGCCGGGGAGCAATAGCGTGGGGTGAATATTCTCGTGTGTGCTTGTTTGCTTTATCACTAAGTAGTTTTTATTTTCTGTTCTAAGTTATTCTCTATCTTTAGTTAAGGATATGGAACACAAAATACCAAAAAAAAATTAGGTTTACTTGCTACTCGTGGAGATGGGGAACCTCCTAAAACCCTCAATGCTCATTATGTGAAAGATATTATGCACTACTTTAATAATCCTGAGAAAACCCCATTCAATTATGTAATGGGAGACACGTTGGATCAACGTGAATACTTTAGGGATTGTCGCTTGACTCAAAAAGGGAAACTATTATGGGATCAAATTCATATGTTGCATTGGTATGCTCGGCAACTATGCTTGAGATATGATTATACTTGTTGCTCTAGGATGAAGGCTCCACACCTTCCCTTTTCATGGAGATTTAATGATAATAAAACCTTGGCTTCTTGTGCTAGAGGTATATATGATCACTATGATGTGGAACGAATAGAAGAATTTGTTGCTTTTAAGGGCGCATGTGAAATTGAATCTTTGTTTAAAGAGTTTGAAGATTTTTGATGATTCAGTTTATAGACCTGAAAATTTAGCTATCCTTAAATATTTCTATGAGAATTATAAATACAATTATGATATTGATTAATTTATTGAGAAAGTCTCCGCTGTCCGAGAAGAGACTAATATTTTGCAAGAGTCTATGGAAGAAGAAATTGATGAAACTGTGAGCTCATTGGATGAAAAAGATGATGAGGAGAGCAAAGAACAAAAGGAGGAATATCGGATTAGCTACACGTGCCCACCTTCTAATGAGAGTAACTCCTCAACTCATACATTATTTAATGCCCCTTCGTTCTTACCAAAGGATGAATGCCATGATAATTACTATGATCCCGTTGATTCTTTTGAAATATCCCTTTTTGATGAACTTGATGTTTGCTATGCCTGTGTCCCAGATGCCAATATGAATGATGCTTATGGAGATTAACTTGCTATTTTTCCTTATGTTAAACATGAAATTGTTGCTATTACACCCACACATGACAATCCTATTATCTTTTTGAATTCTCCAAACTACACTATATCGGAGAAGTTTGTTCTTGTTAAAGATTATATTGATGGGTTGCCTTTTACTGTTGCACATGATGATTTTGATGAATATAATATGCATGTGCTTGCTGCTCCTACTTGCAATTATTATGAGAGAGGAACTATATCTCCACCTCTCTATGTTTCCAACACGATAGAATTGTAAGAAACTACTTATGCTATGTATTGACCTTTACTTGATGTGCATGAATTGTTCTTGTATGACATGCCGATGCATAGGAAGAGACTTAGACTTTGTCATTGGTTGATATATTTTGCTTTGTGCTCACTACTAAATGCCAAATCATTGTTAATTAAAATTGTCTTTGATATACCTTGGGATCCGGGTGGATTCATTACTTGAGCACTTTATGCCTAGCTTAATGACTTTAAAGAAAGCGCCGCCAGGGAGACAACTCGGAAGTTTTAGAGAGTCATTTATTTCTGTTGAGTGCTTTTATAAAGTTTAAAAACGAAAAAATATACAGGGGAACTTAAAACTTAACAAAAATAATAGTGAAAGTGAGATAGACGAGCATTGTGAAAGTGGGGGACGTCCTTGAACTTTGTTCATGCTCACGGAAACTTTGTGAATCTTAATTACAGAAACTTTTCAACAAAAATAATTATCTCTTGTACAATTCCATTGTATTATAAAAATAATGTGCCAAGATTTTCCTTTAGGATGTTTACATTGCTTGTTGGTTTGTGCGGTGCAAAATAGAAACTTTGGCTGTAGTGCGCGATTTTACATTTTTTACTGGAACGTCAAACGGTTCGGAAACTTTTTGCACTTTCTTTATATACAATTTTTTTATTTTTCCTAAATTTTTCAGAATTTTTGGAGTACCAGAGGTATGGTGAATGTTCAGATTACTACAGTCTGTCATGTTTAAGACAAATTCTGTTTTTGATGCATTGTTTTGCTTGTTTTGATGAACCTATCGATTTCTATCAGTGAGTTAAGCCATGGAAATGTTATATTACGTTAGCTACAATGCAAAAACAAAATATGAATTGGTTTGCAACAGTAATTAGAGTAGTGATTTGCTTTATTATACTAACGGATCATACCGAACTTTCTGTTGAGTTTTGTGTGGATGAAGTGATCAAAGATGGAGGAGGTCTCAATGTGAGGAGGAGGAGGAGGAGAGGCAAGAGCTCAAGCTTGGGGATGCCCAAGGCACCCCAATTAAATATTCAAGGAGACTCAAGCGTCTAAGCTTGGGGATGCCCCGGAAGGCATCGCATCTTTGTTCAACAAGTATCAGTATGTTTTCGGTTTCGTTTCGTTCATGTGATATGTGCAAATCTTGGAGCATCTTTTGCATTTAGTTTTCACTTTTCTTTGATGCACCATGCTAGTATGAGATAGTCCATGGTTGATTTATAGAATGCTCATTGCACTTCGCTTATATCTTTTGAGTATGGCTTTATAGAATGCTTCATGTGCATCACTTATATCATTTGAAGTTTGGATTGCCTGTTTCCCTACACATAGAAAACAGCCATTTGTAGAATGCTCTTTTGGTTCACTTATATTAGAGCATGGGCATATACTTTGTAGAAAGAATTAAACTCTCTTTCTTCACTTATAACTATCTAGAGAGATGACATGAATTGGTCATTCACATGGTTAGTCATAAAATCCTACATAAAACTTTCTTGTGACAAAAAGCTCTCTACTAAAACTAACTTAGTTGTTTCTTTATCTAAACAGCACCTAGTTTTTATTTACGCCCTCTTTATTATCTAGCAAACCTATCCAACAACACCTACAAAGTACTTCTAGTTTCATACTTTTTCTAGGTAAAGCGAATGTTAAGCGTGTGTAGAGTTGTATCGGTGGTCGATAGAACTTGAGGGAATATTTGTTCTACCTTTAGATCCTCGTTGGGTTCGACACTCTTACTTATCTAAAGAGGCTACAGTTGATCCCCTATACTTGTGGGTTATCAGGCCGATGGAGAGTTCCGTCAGCACGAGGGCGTGGTGACGGTGATGATGAAGTTATCGCCGCAGGGCTTCGCCTAAGCACTACGACGATACGACCGAGGTGTAAAACTGTGGAGGGGGGCACCGCACACGGCTAAAGATCAACTTGTGTGTCTATGGGGTTCCCCCTCCCCCGTATATAAAGGAGGGGAGGAGGAGGCCGGCCGGCCACAAGGGGCGCGCCAAGGGGGGGGGGGAGGAATCCTACTTCTAGTAGGAGTAGGTTTCCCCCTTTCCTAGTCCAACTAGGAGGAGAAGGAAGGAGAGGGAGAGGGAAAGAGGGGCCCCCCCTCCCCTAGTCCTATTCGACTCCCCTTGGAGGGCGCCTGTCGGTGTCAAAACCGGCGGATCTCAGGTAGGGGTCCCGAACTGTGCGTCTAGGATCGATGGTAACAGGAGACGGGGGACACGATGTTTACCCAGGTTCAGGCCCTCTCTATGGAGGTAATACCCTACTTCCTGCTTGATTGATCTTGATGGATATGAGTATTACAAGAGTCGATCTACCACGAGATCGTAATGGCTAAACCCTAGAAGTCTAGCCTATGACAATGGTAATGAGTATATGTGGTGTCCTCGGACTATCCCCTTTGGTTTATATAGACACCGAGGGGATCTAGGGTTTACATGGAGTCGGTTACATAAGAAGGAATCTTCATAATTGGTCGCCAAGCTTGCCTTCCACGCCAAGTAGAGTCCAATCCGGACACTAGTATGATATTCGGTCTTCATGTCTTCACAGCCCATCAGTACGGCCCATAGATAACAGGCCGGACGCCCAAGGACCCCTTAGTCCAGGACTCCCTCAGTAGCCCCTGAACTTGGCTTCAATGACGAGGATTCCGGCGCGCAGATTTGTCTTCGGCATTGCAAGGCGGGTTCCCTCCTTCCGAACTCCAAAATTGTCTTCGGATGATGTAAATATATCCGGACCTATGTATATAACCACGGAGAATATGATATTTCACGAACCCAAGTTGTTGATAACTGTTCATGACATCGTATCATGCCCGCCCGGTTACTTTTTCCAACTGTTGGCTAGCGGGCCGCCCCACCTCTTGGGGCAATGTTTTATTGGCACGTCTTGTCAAGGCAGAGATCGTGTCCCTTTATTTACAGGATCTTCATTAAGGCAGGCGTGGGTAACCCAACCGTCCCCTGGGTACAACTCCTCGATGATAGGTAAGTTTAGAGATCTAGGGGGAAACACCCAGAATTCGGGGCCTTTATATAGAGACCCAGTCTCGTCGTCTTCTTTTGCGCTTGCTCCTTCCTCAACCCCAGTCACCCCAAGTTCCAATCCTCGGGTTCCAATCGCCACTAGCACTAATCATGTCTGGATCCAACCGTCAGGGCCGGTGGGTGGCATCTTCTGTCACAGAGGAGGATATTGCGAAGCTCCGCGTAGCGAGGTATCTGACTCCGGAAATCCTTCATCGGCTTGCAGCACAAGGGCAAATTATACCGACCCCCAAATCTGGCGAGAGGGTAGTATTTGTATCCCACTTCCTTCACGGGCTAGGGTTCGCGCTTAACCCCTTCGTCTGGGGGCTCATGTTCTACTACGGGCTAGATTTTCACGATCTGGCCCCGGACTCTATTCTCCTCATCTCGACATTTATCGTCATGTGTGAGGCCTTCCTCCGGACTCCTCCACACTTTGGTTTATGGCTCAAGACCTTTGACGTGAGGCCGCAGGTGGCAGAGGAGGAGCAGGCGGAGTGCGGCAGCGTCATAATAGGCAAGCCGGCCGGCGCGGTTTGGCCCGAAGGGTCTTTCGCCAATTCTTCCAACTTATGGCAGCAGGGGTGGTTTTATATCAACGAGCCGCGGGGCTCCAAGTGGGCGGCCACACCTGCGTTCTGACACGGCCCTCTAACTCAGCTCGCTTCATGGATCAACAAGGGATTGAACTGGGGATCCGTCAATGAGGTGCAGACTCTGCAAAATCGCATCTGAAGCCTTACCGAGAAGGGCATTGATTTTGTGAACGTCTTTCAAGTAATGCTGGTTCGCCGGATCCTGCCATGTCAGCAGCGGCCTCTTCGTATGTGGGAATTTAACCCAGAAGGGCCGCGGAGCCTAAAGCACTTCTTCGGCACTACGCACAAAGGAATGTGGAAATTGTATTTCCGAGAACGAGAGCAATGGCCGGACACCACCGAAGACGTTGGCCTTGACTGCAACCATCCGGACACTTAGGTAAGTACTCGATATCCGAACACCTTCCGTTCGAGTCCATCCTTGTGTAGGACTGGATAAAGAAAGCGGTGTTAATCTGGTGTCCGGTGCCTCTTCCCGAAGACCCTGCGACCGCCCTGCTGACGCGAATGTTGATTCGATGCCGTACCGGTGGCGCGTTAAGGAAACGAAATCCCTTTGCCCAAGGGTAAGGGTGCTGAGAGAGCCCTCCATGGCAAGAAGAGGGCCACCTCCGAAGATCAGGAGGGAAAACCTTCCAAGAGAGGAAAGACGCCGTCGTCGAGCGGCTTGGGCCGGGCGAGCGAGGCTGCCGTAGAGCTTGATGACAAGGACGAACCTCAAGCCAAACCGTAAGTGAGGCTGAGGTAAAACGCACCTCAATATTTTCCTACTAGTGAAGTGATCATCTGATATATGTTCATCCATGCAGGTTAACGCCTGGTGCTTATCAATCGTCCTCCTCCTTGGGAGATCTTCTTCCGGAGATGATGGAGAGTGACACGCCTTCTCCGGCCTCATCGCCCAATAGGGGGGGATGATACCGAGGTATCGACCCGAAGGGCTCCTCCCGAACACCAAGTAGTATAGGAAACGAAGAAGGCGTTACCCGAAAGCGGTGTCTCCGTCACCCGGGGTTCTGGGATCGAGATTGACGTCCCCGAACCATCCGGTTTACAGCCAGAGACGGTTCTGGAGGCAAGCAAACGGGTTCCTTTACCGGAATGTCGTACTCTGGCGGCGGTTTCCGAAGACCCAGGAGCGCTGGGGATGCTGACGGACATGCTCCAACAAGCGTCCGTTTCAGAAGAGCATCGTTCCTTGATATTTACGGTGGTCGAAAGGGTTCTATCCGCGAAGAGTGGTTTGAACGAGGCCTTCACGAGCCTCCTAAGAGGTTTTGAGGTTTGTGATGTAGTTTTGTCAATTGAATTTTATTTGACAGAATGCACCTGTTGTATATGCAGTAGCCCCAGAGACTCGGGTTGTATTCCGAAGGAAGCGATCGGAGGATCAAAGATATGTGCTCAGGTTTTAACCTTGATTTAATTTGAGATACAGGCTGCTTCCCCTCATGTAGCTTCCCGGAATACGAAAGTAGCCGAACTGCAGCAAAAGCTAGATATCGCGGAGGATGACATTGCATTGATCAACAGGCGTCTTAACGACTCCAAGGTATGTATTTCGAGCATTCTTTACACCGGTGTGCTTGACGCAGAAAAGAGCTTTATATGAAATGTGCATGAAATGCAGATGGTGCTGCCGCCGTGGAGGCTCTTCGGGCGGAGCTGGCCTGTGCCAAGGAGCGGGCCCGGTTTAGTGAAGCTGCTACTGAGAAAGCATCGGCTGAATTTAAGGCCGAACAAGCTGTGCGATGACAGGGCGAGGAGAAAATATCCACGATGACACTTGCTTTGGAGAATGCTACCGGCCGCTGCGAATTTCTTGAGAACGAGAATAAAGCCTTGACGGCCGAGCTGGACAAGGCCCGACAGGAGGCGAGAGAAGCGCGATCAGAATCCAGAGCACTTCGTGAGGAGGTTCTGCAGGCGAAGGAGATAGTGGCTGGAAAGCCCTTTCTGCTGCAGACTAAATTCGGCGACTCGGACTATGCTCAGCTGAACCATGTGTGGAGTTCTCCGGACGAGTATTTGGACTTGTCGAAGAGTTCTGCCGATGCAGCACGGTATTACCAAACGCAAGATGGATATGCAACGGAGAAGCTTTTTTGGTCACAGTTTGGCGCGTCAAAGCGCCCGCTGCTGCTCAATGAACAGTTGTCCCAATGGGCCGAACTTCATAGGGTATCGGCGGCTGCCATGAAGGATGTCATAATCCGGCTGTGGCCGACCGAGCCTGTGCCGAATAGTTATTTCGGTTTGGTGCAGAAGCTTGTCGATGCGGTGCCGCAAATCGATGCTGCAAAGCGATCAGCGTGCACTGAAGGTGCATGAATGGCCCTTGCCCGAGTCAAGACATTCTGGGGGAAGGTGAAGGCCATCGACGTCGCAACGAGGGGTCCGCCCAAAGGCGAAGACCGTCTGAAACCGGAGCGTTACTTTGAAGACATCTTGGAGGCCGCCCGCTTGATTGAGGGTCAATGCTTGAAAAACATAATGTTCGAGTGAGGTTTATAATGATTGTAGAAGACAACTTTATAGTTAATCTATTTATGTTTTGCTCGAAAAGCTTGAATTCCTCCTGTGCGGCCGTTTTAATATAATCTGAAAGTTTTCCAGTCATCGGCTTCAGCCCCCTCGTAGAAAGTACGGGGGTGTTCGGAAAAGCATTTAATCACTCTTTAACCAACGTCTTGGTCCATGAAGGAGGTGATAATGCGGCGAACCAGGCAATCGGACTATAAGGCGCTAACACTTTCACTTAGCCATAGGAGTTTTATGGTGGGGTTACGACATATCCCCTGGTATGTATGCGGCGTGTTGTGCCTTACATATTTGATTTGAAAAAGATCCCTCGTGTTACACGGAGAATCGCTAAGGATTCCAATAAGTCATCAAGTGGTTGACCAGCTCTCGCCGCATCATGACGGTCAGTTTTCGGATTTCTCTACTGAGGTGCTCATCCGGTCTAGGCCAGGGCACAATCACAGTAGTTCTCCCTTTACTACCCTAGCCGATAGAGCGGAACATAGGGTAGCAAGCACAGGAGCCGGGCAACCCAACTATTGACCCAAGACAATGATTCGGAGCTGATGCATATAAGGCCAAACTTGCGACGCCGAAGTACGCTTTAGAGCTGTTCGGACTTTTACTGGAAACTCATTCGTCCCCATGCCGAGCCCCTGGCAGGGTGTGCCGAGGTGCATCTGCAAAGCGGCCGTTGAGGCCGTTCTTATTGCTGAAAGAGTATGAGGGATCGGTTCGGGTAAGGCTTACTGAGAACGGAGCGATGCGCCAATGATAAATTTATGTATGTATATATATATATATATATATATATATATATATATATATATATATATATATATATATATATATATATATAAAAGAGAAACCATAGACCCGGCTATTTGACATGCTCGTGGTCGGGATCAGAGGGAGAAAGGGCAGAGTACAGGCTCAGAAGAAAGAGTGCGGTCTACAAAAAGTAATTTTTGGACCTCCTGTTGCACGTCTGCATCGCCCATCCTCGGGGAGGGGGATCCTTAACGGAAGTAGCCCCTTAGGTGAATGTACGGATCCGAACTCCGATAGAGTCCGTTGTAAATGTTGTCCAGTTGGTCACCTGTTCTTTAAGGATAATACAGAAAAAAAGAGAAAAACATATAAAAAAACATTACGGGAATGCTTGTAGGGTTGTCCGTATTGTGCTTCCGCCGATGCCCATGGTATCTTGAGTGCGTAGTGATGTGCGCGGGGTGAAAATTTCGCCAGTACAGTAGGTGGGCGGCGGAAGCTGAACTGCTATTTGTGTTCTGGGAGTGGTCGAACGTCAGAGGGGAACTGTTTCTGGCCCCTGGTGTTCTGCTGGCGAGCCGATCCGTCATCTTTATCGCCCGGTGGTCTCCTCCCCTTGTGATCAGCGTTAAGCTTGCCTGCCTGCTTAAAGACCCAACAATTACGGTTGGTATGATTAGCTGGCCAATCGGGGTGACCGTGAATCTGACAAGGTCGGTCCAATATCCTGTCCAGGGTGGATGGTCCATCCTGGTTTGCCTTTAGTGGCTTCTTCCGTTGACTGGGCTTCGGATTGTGAAATCCGGCGTTCACCGCTGTATCGCATATATTACTGCGACTATTTTGTTCGGTTCGTCGTGGCTTGTCGTTGCCATCTCGGATTTTGGAAGTGCAGGGCTCTTTGGCGTTGTTGCTTTTACGAGCAAGCCGCTTGTCTTCTCTCTGTGACGGTTCATTAAATGGTAAGGGCTGTCATGTATTTGGGTCCTTCTGGCGAGGTGACGTCGTCTCCAACGTATCTATAATTTTTGATTGCTCCATGCTATATTATCTACTGTTTTGGGCAATATTGGGCTTTATTATTCACTTTCATATTACTTTTGGGACTAACCTATTAACCGGAGGCCCAGCCCAGATTTGCTGTTTTTTTTGCCTATTTCAGTGTTTTGAAGAAAAGGAATATCAGACAGAGTCAAAACAGAATGAAATCAACTAGAGAAGTTATTTTTGGAACAAAAGCTACCCGATGGACTTGAACCCCACGTCAAGGAAGGAACGAGGAAGCCATGAGGGTGGGGGGCGCGCCCACCCCTAGGGCGCACCCCCTGCCTCGTGGGGCCCTCGTGGCTCCCCTGACGTGCTTCTTCCGCCTATATAACTCCACGTACCCTAAAACTTCCAGAGCGGAGAATAGATCGGGAGTTCCGCCGCTGCAAGCCTCTGTAGCCACCAAAATTCAATCGGGACCCTGTTCCAGCACCCTGCCGGAGGGGGGAACCCTCACCTATGGCCATCTTCATCATCCCGGCTGTCGGTGTCAAAACTGGCGGATCTCGGGTAGGGGGTCCCGAACTGTGCGTCTAGGCGGATGGTAACAGGAGACAAGGGACATGATGTTTTACCCAGGTTCGGGCCCTCTTGATGGAGGTAAAACCCTACGTCCTGCTAGATTAATATTGATGATGTGTGTTACAAGAGTGGATCTACCACGAGATCAAAGAGGCTAAACCCTAGAAGCTAGCCTATGGTATGATTGTTGTTGGTCCTCGGACTAAAACCCTCCGGTTTATATAGACACGGATAGGGTTAGGGTTACAGTCGGTTACAATGGTAGGAGATCTACATATCCGTATCGCCAAGCTTGCCTTCCACGCCAAGGAAAGTCCCATCCGGACACGGGACGAAGTCTTCAATCTTGTATCTTCATAGTCTTGGAGTCCGGCCGATGATGATAGTTCGGCTATCCGGACACCCCCTAGTCCGGAACTCCCTCAGTAGCCCCTGAACCAGGCTTCAATGACGACGAGTCCGGTGCGCATGTTGTCTTCGGCATTGCAAGGCGGGTTCCTCCTCCGAATAATTTATAGAAGATTGTGAACACCAGGATAGTGTCCGGCTCTGCAAAAATAAATTCCGCATACCACCGTAGAGAGAATAATATTACACAAGATCAACTCTTTGGCGTATTTTGTGGCGTGACGTCGCACCACTACCAAGCCTTTACTCAAATTGTTTTATTGTTCCACCTCGGTAGCGTTTAGCGGCGGTTTCCTTAACACGTCTTGTTGAAGCGGAGATCGTGTTCCCCTTATTTCGGGATTCCCATCAATACGGACGTGGGTAACCCAACGCGCCATTGATTGTGGCGCTTGGAAGATAAGCGAGTTTTACCGGGCGGTGGGGACACATGTTTTGTCCGCCCATATAAGGGATAAGGATCCACCCTTTCACCCGCCTTCGTCCTCCTTTGCTCATCCATTCCCACCTTTTCGAGCCCCAGCGCCCAAGTCCACTTTTCCTCCTCAACCTTCTCCAACCATGTCGAGGGCGGGAGGCGGATGGATGGCCTCCTCCGTCACGGAGGGCACATCACAAGATGCGGGAGGCGGATACTTGTCCGGTGATATTGCGCCTGAGCTGCCCGCCAGGAGCAGCTCATTCAACTCCCATCCCCATGAGAGGGTGGTATTTCTCCCCACTTCCTCCATGGACTAGGTTTTCCACTTCACCCATTCGTCCGGGGCTCATGTTCTACTACGGCCTGGACTTCCACGACCTAGCCCCGAATTTCGTCCTCAACGTCTCGGCGTTTATCATCGTGTCTGAGGCCTTCCTCTGCATCAGCCCCACTTGACTTGTGGCTTAAGACCTTGATGTCAAGCGAAGGTTGTGAAGGCAGCCAAGCGAGTGTGGGCGCCATGGTCGACAAGATGGCCAAAGTCCTATGGCTCGAGGGCTCCTTTGTGGACACAATAAAGGGGTGGCAATCGGGGTGGTTCTACATCACCGAGCCACGCGACCCTGAATGGGTGGCAGCCCCGAATTCAGATATGGATTCCCCACGGCTCTCGTCATGGAAAGAGCGGGCCTGAAGTGGGGGATTCGACGAGCTATCCGGACTCCAAACACGCGTCCGGAACACGGTGGACAAGAATCACGGGCTTGTCGACATAATCCAGTGATGCTCATCCGCGGATTCTCCCATGCCAACAACGGGACTTTAATTTGTGGGAGTTCGATCCGGCACAACACGAACCTTGAGCGGCTCTTGATACCACGTCGAAGATGCACGGAAGGTGCTGTTCAAAGGCGCGAAGCCCCGCATCTGCTAACAAAGATCGCGGATACAGCTCATGGCGTCAAGCGGCGAGGTAAGTTATTTACCCTTTACGGGATTCTTTTTCATAGATTGACTCTCGTGGGATCTAAAACTCCTGTTCTTGACAGTCTGGTGAAAACGTCCGGACAGATTAACTGTCCGGCTCCTTTCCGAAGACCAGTGGACGCCCGATTAGCGGGGCTGCTGGCTCTGGCACCCATGTGGTGCCGGAGAAGAAGGCCACGAGAACTCGAAGGAGCTCCCAACGCCAGTTGCTGTCGGATTCTGAAGCAGAATCTTCTCCTGAAGACGAGGAGGAAGAAGAAGAAGCTTCTCCCCCAGGTGAGGAGGAGAGGAAAAGGAAGGCTGCCCCAAGCGGGAGGGCGGAGGGTTCAAGAAGGAAGAACCCTTCCTCCGGACTTCTCCACCAGCGTCGACGACAACGAGGGGGATTGGCCTACAAGGGCCAAGCCCCTGGCGAGATCGTAAGTGTCCGGATACCCATGGCGTTTTAGTATTGCAGAGTGTTCTCTAATGTCGAACAATCATGCAGCCCGCCCAAAGCCGAGTTCGCCGATTCATCGGCGGGTCCACAGGCTCGTCGGAAATGGAAGTGCCGCTTCGACCGCCTCCTCGCCTCATGATCACGGAAAAGCGCCAAGGGGCCCCAAAGGGGGCTTGGCCCCGAGGAGGTGGCGCAGGAGGTGCCACAAGGCAACCCCCCAGACTCCAGGCGCATGGGGGGCAAGACCCCCAGGGGCTCTAAGGCCGACCCTTCTCCAGACTCCATGCCAGAACCTTCAGTGGTTCTGGAGTCCGGCAAACGATCCCTTCGCAAGAAGGGTAAGACGCCGGTGTCCTTCGTCCAACCGGAGGCACCGGATAGCTTACTGGAGGCGCTCAACGGCACCTCCATCGAGGAGGAGCACTGCACTATTATGAGTGCGGTGATCCGGACAGTTCAGTCCGCCAAGAGCGGGCTGACCGAAGCCTGTACCAGTCTTCTAACAGGCTTTGAGGTAAGAAATTTCAATATATGTAAAATGGTACCGCATAGACGGTAGCCCCGATGCTCGGTTCGGTGTTGGAAAGAAAAGCCGGATTGAGGATCTTTAGAAAGATAAGCGCAGGAGTCATAAAAATATGTCAATATGGGATTGCTGGCTGTCTTTGCTGACCTCCGCCGACCTTGCGCAGAGGTCCATAATTTGAAGAAAACCTCGGCGGTCGAGAACGAGGCTCGGCCATGCCAAGAAGCA
Source organism: Aegilops longissima (assembly GCA_021605205.1). Taxonomy (NCBI): domain Eukaryota; kingdom Viridiplantae; phylum Streptophyta; class Magnoliopsida; order Poales; family Poaceae; genus Aegilops; species Aegilops longissima. Next base: position 478,260,292 of record CM038677.1, on the reverse strand, counting down.
GCTCGAGGAAAAAGAAGGTGAGTAATACCTTATGAAAATTGTACCTTCTGAAAAAGGATTTGGTTGCAAGAAAAATGACAAGGATAACGTGGGTATTGTAGGGGCCACTAACGAGGTGGCGACCACGAAGGAGGCGGTGGCGCGGCCCGAACGTAATCTGACGTGAGCGCACCGAGCGAGAGAAGCAGGAGGCGCGGGTGGCGGAGAATGCAGCAAGAGCTCCAGGATCTCGTGAAAAACATGAGAACTTGGGCGTGACTCGAAGACTTCGAGTCTGAGCTTGCAACGCTCTTGAGAGTGCCAAAGCCGCTAAGGCGAAGCCTACAAGGCCCTCCGGAGATTGAGGCGGTGAAGAAAATAGCAGCGGGTAAGGCATTTTCATGCGAGTAAGCATGTGAGTGTTAATTCCTGTTGCTTACCCGAATTGGAGCTCTCGAGGCGTTCGCAGATCTTCCTCGCAGCGTGTCGATCTTTGCCGCATTCTACCGGGCCGAGGAGGGAGCTCGGCGGAGAAGGTCTTCTGGTCTCAATATCTTTGAGGCGGACATCCGGTGCCCTTAGCGACCAGTGAAGCAGCTGGTCGAGCTCCTAAGGCGGCCGAACAGGCCATGAAGGGCCTCATAGTTGGTTGTGGCCTAAGGAGGCCATGCAGGAGCTACTTGGCTGGTCTGGCGGTGGTGGATGCGTGCCCGTGGGTTGAAGTTATCTAGCATTCCGCTTGTATCGAGGGTGCCCGTCGGGCCTTGCCCGCAAAAGGTGCACTGGGGCAAGATGGATGCCCGAAGCTCGTGGCGGACCCGCCACTAGAGGGCAAGGAGCATCGCACGCGCCGAGATGTATTATAAGAGTGTCTTTGAAGGGCACCCACTATTGCGGTGAGTGCTCCAAAGATGTAATATTTGAGTAGACTCGCATTTTGTTATCCCGCGCTTGCTGAAAACTTAGTTCATATCGCTAAGCAACGCTTGTTAATTTGAAATATTACCTTACGTGCGGCTGTTTATCAAATCGAGAGATGGCAAGTCGTCGGCTTCACCCCCATGCCACGAGTCTTTGGGGTGTTCGGGATAAACTTGGCGCTCTTGTTCCCATTTTGGGTCCATCTAGGGAGGCGGTCAACACAGCGAACAAGGCAACCGGACTTATAATGCTTGAACACTCTCACTTAGCCATAGAATTCTATAATTTTAAATTTGGTGAAGCCCTAGTCTTCGAAGGCGAATTTGGGCGCTATCCATGCCTTGGCGGACAGTATCCGGCTCCTCGCTCTAAGCGGCATAAGTCTTTAAGGACTCGCAAAAACCTCTCGAACAGCGACCGGTCTCTCGCCTCATCATGACGGTCAGTTTTAGCTTTCTCATCGAGGCGTTAACCCAGCCGAGGCGGGGCGGAATCGCGATGGTTCTCCGGTGCTACCTTAGCCGATATAACGGAACATAAGGTACCAAAACACGGGGCCGGCAAACCAACTATTGAACCAAGACATGATTGAGCCGATGCATATAGTGCTATAAGTTCGGGTGCCGCACTTGTGAAAGTGTTCGGACTCATCACACCATAACGCTGGAAACATAAGCCCCTGGTGTATATTAGCCGTACCAAAGTGTACGGATGCAACATGTCGTGAATGAACATTTGTATGAAAAGAAATGCAATTATAAACAAAAAGGTGCTGCATTGTTTTATTCGATAAGTGCTGCTACGAATGCGAGCGATACAAATAGTGCGATAAGCAAGGTATGAGATGTTAAACATGTCCCCCTCGAGGGTAGGCTGCAGATTGGTGTATGAAAATGCTCGTAATGGAGACCACACAGTATATTCGTTGTAGCCTTTATCCTTCCCTGGATGTTGCATCGTGAGTTGGCAGGTCTGCTGCCGGACGGGGCTTCGACAAGCGGAGTCTGAGGGTAAAAGTAAAAGGTAAAAAGAGAAAAAAGGAACGACACACGTGAGAGCCCCCGTGTGGTTGAGCCGCATGCAGGTTTATCGTGGTCGTGCCCCTCTCCCCATGCCCATGGTATCTTGAGCGTAATGGTGTACGCGAAGGACCTGCTGGCGTTTAGCGGGGGCTGGGGTTGGGGCCGCCTTTGCTCTGGCGATGCTCTGAGCGTGCCAGTGGTCTTGTTGTAAGTTACTTGGTGGCGCTTAGCTGTGTCCGGCCGCTTAACGGCGGACTCGGGAATGCCTTAAGAGGCTGCATTGCACTTCGCGCGAGCAGCTGTATGTTCCTCCGTGCGGAGAGAGCGTTCGGTGTTTCCGTTGACCGTAATGACTCCTCGAGGGCTGGCATCTTGAGCTTGAGGTATGCGTGGTGCGGCACCGCGTTGAACTTTGCAAGCGCGGTACATCCGAGCAAGGCATGATAGCCGCTGCGGGCGGGACTATTTCAAAGATTAACTCCTCGCCGGAAGTTATCCGGGATCCGAAGACCACTTCGAGTGTAATTGAGCTGTACAATTGGCTTCTACACCTGGTATGGCGCCTTTAAAGGTCGTTTTGGTAGGTTTAATCCTTGAGGGTCTATGCCCATCTTGTACCTTTGTATCCGGTAAAGCAGGTTAAGACTGCTGCCGCCGTCCATCGGGACTCGGTTAGGTGAAATCCATCGACGATTGGGTCTAAGACCGGTCTGGCGAATCCACCGTGGCGGATCTTTGGTGGGGTGGTCCTTCGGTCAAAAGTGATCGGGCGGGAGGACCATGGATTGAACTTGAGCAACTGGCTCCATCGCGTAGACATCCACGAGTGCGTTTCCGCTCCCTTTTGGGTATGTGCGTTGCGTATATCATGTTCACCGTCCGCTTTTTGTGGGAACCCTTCATCCTCTATTGTTCGGTGGTTGGGTATCGTCCTCGTCATCGCTATGCAGCCCCTTGTCATTGCTTTGACAATTAACTTGCTGCCTGCTTGAATACCCAACAGTCCTGTTGGTGTGGTTAGCGGCTTTTGAAGTGCCGTGTATCGCACAAGCGGTCGATTATTCGGTCCAAATTGGACGGACTCGGAGTAGTTCTTTTGAATGGCTTTTTCCGCTGACCGAGTTTAGAGCCTCTGAATCCGGCATTGACTGTCGTATCCTCAATATTGTCGCTGTTAACGCGGCGTTTGTTTTTGTTACGACGCGGCCTGCCATTTTGGTCCTTGAAGTCCGGACTGCTAGAATTTTTGCTGAGGTTGTTGCTGCGTGCTAGCCAGCTGTCCTCACCCGCGCAGAAGCGGTCCATGAGTGATGTGAGGGCTGCCATGGATTTCGGCTTTTCCTGTCCTAGGTGCAGGGCAAGCCACTTGTGGCGGATGTTATGCTTGAAGGCCGCGAGGGCCTCCGCATCCGCACAGTCGACGATTTGATTTTTCTTGGTTAAGAACCGTGTCTAGAATTATCGGCGATTAAATGCTGCTGCTGAATTATGTGGCTTAGGTCATCGCCGTCGGTGGTCGCACATAAGTGCCCCGGAAGTTATCGAGGAATGCGGCTTCGTGTCCTCCAGCTCCCAATTGACTCTGGCGGCAAGCTGTTGAGCCAATGCCGGGCTGGTCCTTTAAGCTTGAGGGGGGTATTTGATGGCATGAAGATCGTCACCACGGGCCATGTGGATGTGAAGGAGATAGTCTTGATCCAAACCGCGGGTCTGTTGTGCCATCATAGGATTCAATATTGACGGGTTTAAACCCTTGAGGATTTGATGATCCATTACTTCGTCATGAAGCATAGTGGGTGTCTTGGCGCCTCTGTATTAGGCGATATCACGGCGGAGCTCAAAAGAGCTTTATCTGTTTAGTTCGGCCCGGCGGACTTCTTGTGTCCGCCTTGACGGTTGTCGTTCACGTATCATGGGCGCCCACGCGATCCATAGATCGATCTTGATTGTCTTGCCTTGTCCTCCAATATATCTCGTAGGTCCGGAGCGTTCCCCTTTGGCCGTTCTAGTGAAGGGCCTAGAGGCCTCTCTGTCCCGACCACGAGGTGGTCGGTCAGCCGTATTGTCTCCTGGTGATGCGGGTTCGTAAGCCTCCTCCTCTAATCGGGGGAGCATCTTGCGTTTAGGGTAGCTTTTGGAGGGGCGTTCGAGCTCATGCACTTCGGCCGCGAGGACTTCATTCCATCTGTCGGCTAGCAGATCCTGATCAGCTCTAAGCTGTTGCTGCTTTTTCTTGAGTCTGTTCGTCGTGGTCATAAGCCTGCGTCTAAAACGCTCTTGTTCGACGGGATCCTCGAGCACGAGCAATTCATTGTCGTCGAGGCTTGCTTCGTCTTGGAGGAGGCATATAATCCTCTACCTCTTCTTCCGCCGCTCTCTCTTGAGGGTTGGCGTCTCCATCCTCTGGGCTGGATCTTCTTTGGAGTGGATTGTCTTTGGCGCTGTCCGGTGTATTGTTATCTCCGGTGGCGGAATCTTCATTCTTCTTTGTGGCGGGATTTAGGCGGCGCCACGACGCCTTGGCGCTTGGGCTGCTTCTTGGAGGGTCATCCTCCGTTGTTCCATCGCCGTTCCGTCTTTTGGGATGTCCACCATGTATATGTCGTATGGCGAGGTAGCCTTCGATGCCACATAGGCGCTGGGTCTTGGTCGTCTCGGCATCGTCGTCCATACCGTCTATGTCTTCGGAGTCGTAGTCTAGCATGTCGGTTAGATCGTCGACAACGGCTACCAAGTGGGTGGTGGGTGGGCGTTGAATTTCTTCGTCGTCCGCATCCCAACCTTCCTGACCGTAATCCGGCCAGGGCTCTCTGGATAAAGAGAGAGACTTTACTGAATTTAGGATGTCGCCAAAGGGCGAGTGCTGAAAGATGTCCGCGGCAGTGAACTCCATGACGGGCGCCCAATCGGATTCGATTTTCGAGGGCGCGGAGGGTTCGTAGTCCGGAGAGGAGTCCGGCACCCTGGAGTCGAGGTCTTCGCAAAGGACAGGGATGGAGTTCGGCTCGATCGCCGTAGAGATTAAAACCCCCGAGGCGGTGTCCAACCACTCGTCCTCGATCGGGAATCCGGCTCCGGATTAAGGGTCGGGCGGGTTCTAGTCGCGGCCTCGTGGCATTGTTCGACTCTGAGCTAGATCATGCCCATCGAGGCGATCTGGCGTGCTTGGCTGCGGCTCGAATCCGTCGAAGATCAAGTCTCCGCGGATATTGGCCGTATAGTTTAAACTTCAAATCTGACTGACGGCCAGGGCGTAGCTTCGATCTGCTCCGGATGGCCAGCGAATTGGCCCGCGATGCAAAGCCGCCGACACGAAGATCTGTCCGGGAGAAAAGTCTCACCACTGACCGCGTCGTTGTTGATGATCAAAGGAGCCATCGAGCCTATCGGTGACGACACAAAGGAACTCTCAATGAAAGCACCAATGTCGGTGTCAAAACCGGCGGATCTCGGGTAGGGGGTCCCGAACTGTGCGTCTAGGCGGATGGTAACAGGAGACAAAGGGACACGACATTTTACCCAGGTTCGGGCCCTCTTGATGGAGGTAAAACCTTACGACCTGCTAGATTAATATTGATGATGTGTGTTACAAGAGTGGATCTACCACGAGATCAAAGAGGCTAAACCCTAGAAGCTAGCCTATGGTATGATTGTTGTTGGTCCTACGGACTAAAACCCTTCGGTTTATATAGACACCGGATAGGGTTAGGGTTACACAGAGTCGGTTACAATGGTAGGAGATCTACATATTCGTATCGCCAAGCTTGCCTTCCACGCCAAGGAAAGTCCCATCCGGACACGGGACGAAGTCTTCAATCTTGAATCTGCATAGTCTTGGAGTCCGGCCGATGATGATAGTTCGGCTATCCAGACACCCCCTAGTCCGGAACTCCCTCACCGGCACTCTCCATGACGAGGAGGGAGTAGTTCACCCTCGGGGCTGAGGGTATGTACCAATAGCTATGTGTTTGATCTCTCTCTCTCTCGTGTTCTTGATTTGGCACGATCTTGATGTATCGCGAGCTTTGCTATTATAGTTGGATCTTTTGTTTCTTCTCCCCCTCTTCTCCCTTGTAATGAATTGAGTTTTCCCTTTGAAGTAATCTTATCGGATTGAGTCTTTAAATATTTGAGAACACTTGATGTATGTCTTGCCGTGCATATCTGTGGTGACAATGGGATATCACGTGACTCACTTGATGTATGTTTTGGTGATCAACTTGCGGGTTCCGCCCATGAACCTATGCATAGGGGTTGGCACATGTTTTCGTCGTGATTCTCCGGTAGAAACTTTGGGGCACTCTTTGAGGTTCTATGTGTTGGTTGAATAGATGAATCTGAGATTGTGTGATGCATATCGTATAATCATACCCACGGATACTTGAGGTGACATTGGAGTATCTAGGTGACATTAGGGTTTTGGTTGATTTGTGTCTTAAGGTGTTATTCTAGTACGAACTCTAGGGCTGTTTGTGGCACTTATAGGAATAGCCCAGCGGATTGATTGGAAAGAATAACTTTGAGGTGGTTTCGTACCCTACCATAATCTCTTCGTTTGTTCTCCGCTATTAGTGAATTTGGAGTGACTCTTTGTTGCATGTTCAGGGATAGTTATATGATCAAATTATGTTATTATTGTTGAGAGAACTTGCACTAGTGAAAGTATGAACCCTAGGCCTTGTTTCCTAGCATTGCAATACCATTTACGCTCACTTTTATCATTAGTTACCTTGCTGTTTTTATATTTTCAGATTACAAAAACCTTTATCTACCATCCATATTGCACTTGTATCACCATCTCTTCGCCGAACTAGTGCACCTATACAATTTACCATTGTATTGGGTGTGTTGGGGAGACAAGAGACTCTTTGTTATTTGGTTGCAGGGTTGCTTGAGAGAGACCATCTTCAACCTATGCCTCCTATGGATTGATAAACCCTAGGTCATCCACTTGAGGGAAATTTGCTACTGTCCTACAAACCTCTGCACTTGAAGGCCCAACAACGTCTACAAGAAGAAGGTTGCGTAGTAGAAATCAAGCTCTTTTCTGGCGCAATTGCCGGGGAGGCTAGGTAAGCGGCACTCACACCCCGTCAACTAAGCTCTTTTCTGGCGCCGTTGCCGGGGAGGTGAGTGCTTGAAGGTATATCTTTAGATCTTGCAATCGAATCTTTTTGTTTCTTGTTTTAGCACTAGTTTAGTTTATAAAAGAAAACTAAAAAGATGGAATTTAGTTTGTCTCATACGCTTCATCTTTTTAATATCTTTCGTGAGTATGATGGGAAGGAAAATTGTGCCGAAGTGTTAGAAGAAGAATGCATTAAAATGTTTGGTAATAAATCTTTGAATGATGAGCATGGTTGCAATGTTGTTAGTATGAATTCCTTGAATATCCATGATGCTAATGATATGCAAAGCCACAAGCTTGGGGAAGCTATGTTTGATGAAGATGATATTTTTTGTCCCCCAAGCTTTGATGAGCAAATTTACTATGATGAAAGCATGCCTCCTATCTATGATGATTATTGTGATGACATGTATTCTATAAAGAATAATTATAACCATGAAACTTGTCATCTTGATCTTAATTTTCAATCACATGATAGTTATTTTGTTGAGTTTGCTCCCACTATTATTCATGAGAAGAATTTTGCTTATGCGGAGAGTAGCAAATTTTCTATGCTTGTAGATTGTGAAAAGAATGCTTTAGGTGCTGGTTATATTTTTGAATTCATTCATGATGCTATTGAAAATTATTATGAGGGAGGAATATATGCTTGTAGGAATTGCAATAAAATCAAGTTTCCTCTCTATGTGCTTAAAGTTTTGAAGTTATGCTTGTTTTGCCTTCCTATGCTAGTTGATTATTGTTCCCATAAGTTGTTTGCTCACAAAATCCCTATGCATAGGAAGTGGGTTAGAGTTAAATGTGCTAGTCATATTCTTCATGATGCTCACTTTATGTTTCAATTCTTATCTCTTATGTGAGCATCATTGAAATCATCATGCCTAGCTAGGGGCGTTAAACGGTAGCGCTTATTGGGAGGCAACCCAATTTTATTTTAGTTTCTTGCTTTTTGGTTCTGTTTAGTAATAAATAATCCATCTAGCTTCTGTTTATATGTGTTTTTGTGTTTTATTTAGTGTTTGTGTCAAGTAGAACCTTTGGGAAGACTTGGGTGAAGTCTTTATGATCATGCTGTAAAAAACAAAAAACTTTAGCGCTAACGAGATTAGCTAGAACTTTTTACTGGAAAGTGCTATTTAGTTGATTATTTTTGCAGATGATTACTAGAAAAATTCCTCAGGTCCACCAATTTATTTTAGAATTTTTGGAGTTCCAGAAGTTTGCGTTAGTTACAGATTACTACATATTGTTCTGTTTTTGACAGATTCTGTTTTTCGTGTGTTGTTTGCTTATTTTGATGAATCTATGGCTAGTAAAATAGATTATAAACCATAGAGAAGTTGGAATATAGTAGGTTTAACACAAATATAAATAAATAATGAGTTCATTATAGTACCTTGAAGTGGTGTTTTGTTTCCTTTCGCTAACGGAGCTTACGAGTTTTCTGTTAAGTTTTGTGTTGTGAAGTTTTCAAGTTTTGGGTAAAGATTCGATGGACTATGGAATAAGGAGTGGCAAGAGCCTAATCTTGGGGATGCCCAAGGCAACCCAAGGTAATATTCAATGATAACCAAGAGCCTAAGATTGGGGATGCCCCGGATGGCATCCCCTCTTTCGTCTTCGTTCATCGGTAACTTTACTTGGAGCTATATTTTTATTCACCACATGATATGTGTTTTGCTTGGAGCGTCATTTTATTTTATTTAGCTTTGCTTGCTGTTTGAATAAATTACCAAGATCTGAAATTCTTAAATGTTAGAGAGTCTTCACATAGTTGCATAATTATTCGGCTACTCATTGATCTTCACTTATATCTTTCGGAGTAGTTTGTCATTTGCTCTAGTGCTTCACTTATATCTTTTAGAGCACAATGGTGGTTTTATTTTGAAGAAATAGATGAACTCTCATGCTTAAATTAGATTATTTTGAGAGTCTTAAATAGCATGGTAATTCGCTTAAATAATCTTATTATGCTAGGCATACAAGATTTGTAAGAATTCTTATGAGTGTGTTGAATACTAAGAGAAGTTTGATCCTTGATGATTGTTTTGAGATATGGAGGTAGTGATATTAAAGTTGTGCTAGTTGAGTAGTTGGGAATTTGATAAATTCTTGTGTTGAAGTTTGCAAGTCCCGTAGCATGCACGTATGGTAAACGTTATGTAACAGATTTGAAACATGAGGTGTTATTTGATTGTCCTCCTTATGAGTGGCGGTCGGGGACGAGTGATGATCTTTTCCTACCAATCTATCCCCCAAGGAGCAAGCGCATAGTGCTTTGGTTTTTGATGACTTGTAGATTTTTGCAATAAGTATATGAGTTCCTTATGACTAATGATGAGTCCATGGATTATACGCACTCTCACCCTTCCATCATTGCTAGCCTCTTCGGTACCGTGCATTGCCCTTTCTCACATTGAGAGTTGGTGCAAACTTCGCCAGTGCGTCCAAACCCCGTGATATGATACGCCCTTTCACACATAAACCTCCTTATATCTTCCTGAAAACAGCCACCATACCTACCTATTATGGCATTTCCATAGCCATTTCGAGATATATTGCCATGCAACTTTCCACCATTCCGTTCATCATGACACATTCATCATTGTCATATTGCTTAGCATGATCATGTAGTTGACATAGTATTTGTGGCAAAGTCACCATTCATAATTCTTTCATACATGTCACTCTTGATTCATTGCATATCCTAGTACACCACCGGAGGCATTCATATAGAGTCATACTTTGTTCTAGTATCGAGTTGTAATCATTGAGTTGTAAATAAATAGAAGTGTGATGATCATCATTCAATAGAGCATTGTCCCCCAAAAAAAAAGGGGCCAAAAAATAGAAAAGGCCCAAATAAAAAAATAAAAAATGAGAGAAAAAGAGAGAAGGGGCAATGCTACTATCCTTTTACCACACTTGTGCTTCAAAGTAGCACCGTGATCTTCATGATAGAGAGTCTCCTATGATATCACTTTCATATACTAGTGGGAATCTTTCATTATAGAACTTGGCTTGTATATTCCAATGATGGGCTTTCTCAAATTGCCCTAGGTCTTCGTGAGCAAGCGAGTGGGATGCACACCCACTTAGTTTCTTTTGTTGAGCTTTCATATACTTATAGCTCTAGTGCATCCGTTGCATGGAAATCCCTACTCACTCACATTGATATCTATTGATGGGCATCTCCATAGCCCGTTGATACGCCTAGTTTATATGAGACTATCTTCTCCCTTTTTGTCTTCTCCACAACCACCCTTCCATTCCACCCATAGTGCTATATCCATGGCTCACGCTCATGTACTGCGTGAAGATTGAAAAAGTTTGAGAATGTCAAAAGTATGAAACAATTGCTTGGATTGTCATCGGGGTTGTGCATGATTTAAACACTTTGTGTGGTGAAGATAGAGCATAGCCAGACTATACGATTTTGTAGGGATAACTTTCTTTGGACATGTTATTTTGAGAAGACATGATTGCTTAGTTAGTATGCTTGAAGTATTATTATTTTTATGTCAATATAAACTTTTATCTTGAATCTTTCAAATCTGAATATTCATACCACAAGTAAGAAGAATTACATTGAAATTATGCCAAGTAGCACTCCGCATCAAAAATTCTTTTTTTATCATTTACCTACTCGAGGACGAGCAGGAATTAAGCTTGGGGATGCCTTATACGTCTCTAATGTATCTATAATTTTTGGTTGCTCCATGCTATATTATCTACTGTTTTGGGCAATATTGGGCTTTATTATTCACTTTTATATTACTTTTTGGACTAACGTATTAACCGGAGGCCCGGCCCAGATTCTTTGTTTTTGCCTATTTCAGTGTTTTGAAGAAAAGGAATATCGAATTGAGTCGAAACAAACGAAATCAACTAGAGAGTTATTTTTGGAGCAAAGCTACCCGATGGACTTGGACCCCACGTCAAGGAAGGAATGAGGAAGCCACGAGGGTGGGGCGCGCCCACCCCTAGGGCGCCCCCACCTCGTGGGGCCCTCGTGGCTCCCCTGACGTGCTTCTTCAGCCTATATAACTCCACGTACCCTAAAACTTCCAGAACGGAGAATAGATCGAGAGTTCCGCCGTCGCAAGCCTCTGTAGCCACCAAAAGTCAATCGGGACCCTGTTCCGGCACCCTGCCGGAGGGGGGAACCCTCACCTGTGGCCATCTTCATCATCCCGGCGCTCTCCATGACGAGGAAGGAGTAGTTCACCCTCGGGGCTGAGGGTATGTACCAGTAGCTATGTGTTTGATCTCTCTCTCTGTGTGTTCTTGATTTGGCGCGATATTGGTGTATCGCGAGCTTTGCTATTATAGTTGGATCTTATGTTTCTTCTCCCCCTCTTCTCCCTTGTAATGAATTGAGTTTTCCCTTTGAAGTAATCTTATCGGATTGAGTCTTTAAAGATTTGAGAACACTTGATGTATGTCTTGCCGTGCGTATCTGTGGTGACAATGGGATATCACGTGACTCACTTGATGTATGTTTTGGTGATCAACTTGCGGGTTCTGCCCATGAACCTATGCATAGGGGTTGGCACATGTTTTCGTCGTGATTCTCCGGTAGAAACTTTGGGGCACTCTTTGAGGTTCTATGTGTTGGTTGAATAGATGAATCTGATATTGTGTGATGCATATCGTATAATCATACCCACGAATACTTGAGGTGACATTGGAGTATCTAGGTGACATTTGGGTTTTGGTTGATTTGTGTCTTAAGGTGTTATTCTAGTACGAACTCTAGGGCTGTTTGTGGCACTTATAGGAATAGCCCAACATATCGATTGGAAAGAATAACTTTGAGGTGGTTTCGTACCCTACCATAATCTCTTCGTTTGTTCTCCGCTATTAGTGACTTTGGAGTGACTCTTTATTGCATGTTTAGGGATAGTTATATGATCAAATTATGTTATTATTGTTGAGAGAACTTGCACTAGTGAAAGTATGAACCCTAGGCCTTGTTTCCTAGCATTGCGATACCGTTTACGCTCAATTTTATCATTAGTTACCTTGCTGTTTTTATATTTTCAGATTACAAAAACCTTTATCTACCATCCATATTGCACTTGTATCACCATCTCTTCGCCGAACTAGTGCACCTATACAATTTACCATTGTATTGGGTGTGTTGGTGACACAAGAGACTCTTTGTTATTTGGTTGCAGGGTTGCTTGAGAGAGACCGTCTTCAACCTACGCCTCCTACGGATTGATAAACCTTAGGTCATCCACTTGAGGGAAATTTGCTACTCTCCTACAAACCTCTGCACTTGGAGGCCCCACAACGTCTACAAGAAGAAGGTTACGTAGTAGACATCAAGCTCTTTTCTGGCGCCATTGCCGGGGAGGCTAGGTAAGAGGCACTCACACCCCGTCAACTAAGCTCTTTTCTGGTGCCGTTGCCGGGGAGGTGAGTGCTTGAAGGTATATATTTAGATCTTGCAATCGAATATTTTTGTTTATTGTTTTAGCACTTTTTAGTTTATAAAAGAAAACTAAAAAAGGAATTTAGTTTGTCTCATACGCTTCATCTTTTTAATATCTTTCGTGAGTATGATGGGAAGGAAAATTGTGCCAAAGTGTTAGCAGAAGAATGCATTAAAATGTTTGGCACTAAATCTTTGAATGATGAGCATGATTGCAATATTGTTAGTATGAATTCCTTGAATATCCATGTTGCTAATGATATGCAAAGCCACAAGCTTGGGGAAGCTATGTTTGATGAAGATGATATTTTTTGTCCCAAGCTTTGATGAGCAAATTTACTATGATGAAAGCATGCCTCCTATCTATGATGATTATTGTGATGACACGTATGCTATAAAGAATAATGATAACCATGAAACTTGTCATCTTGATCTTAATTTTCAATCACATGATAGTTATTTCGTTGAGTTTGCTCCCACTATTATTCATGAGAAGAATTTTGCTTATGCAGGGAGTAGCAAATTTTCTATGCTTGTAGATCGTGAAAAGAATGCTTTAGGTGCTGTTTATATTTTTTAATTCATTCATGATGCTACTGAAAATTATTATGAGGGAGGAATATATGCTTGTAGGAATTGCAATAAAATCAAGTTTCCTCTCTATGTGCTTAAAGTTTTGAAGTTCTGCTTGTTTTGCCTTCCTATGCTAGTTGATTATTGTTCCCATAAGTTGTTTGCTCACAAAATACCTATGCATAGGAAGTGGGTTAGACTTAAATGTGCTAGTCATATTCTTCATGATGCTCTCTTTATGTTTCAATTCTTATCTCTTATGTGAGCATCATTGAAATCATCATGCCTAGCTAGGGGCGTTAAACGATAGCGCTTATTGGGAGGCAACCCAATTTTATTTTAGTTTCTTGATTTTTGGTTCTGTTTAGTAATAAATAATCCATCTAGCTTATGTTTAGATGTGGTTTTGTGTTTTAATTAGTGTTTGTGCCAAGTAGAACCTTTGGGAAGACTTGGGTGAAGTCTTTATGATCATGCTGTAAAAAAACGGAAACTTTAGCGCTCACGAGATTAGCTAGAACTTTTTACTGGAAAGTGATATTTAGTTGATTCTTTTTGCAGATGATTACTAGACAAATTCCTCAGGTCCACCAATTTATTTTAGAATTTTTGGAGTTCCATAAGTTTGCGTTAGTTACAGATTACTACATACTGTTCTGTTTTCGATAGATTCTGTTTTTCGTGTGTTGTTTGCTTATTTTGATGAATCTATGGCTAGTAAAATAGCTTATAAACCATAGAGAAGTTGGAATATAGTAGGTTTAACACCAATATAAATAAAGAATGAGTTCATTACAGTACCTTGAACTGGTGTTTTGTTTCCTTTCGCTAACGGAGCTTACGAGTTTTCTGTTAAGTTTTGTGTTGTGAAGTTTTCAAGTTTTGGGTAAAGATTCGATGGACTATGGAATAAGGAGTGGCAAGAGCCTAATCTTGGGGATGCCCAAGGCACACCAAGGTAATATTCAAGTATAACCAAGAGCCTAAGCTTGGGGATGCCCTGGATGGCATCCCCTCTTTCGTCTTCGTTCATCGGTAACTTTACTTGGAGCTATATTTTTATTCACCACATGATATGTGTTTTGCTTGGAGCGTCATTTTATTTTCTTTAGCTTTTCTTGCTGTTTGAATAAAGTACCAAGATCTGAAATTCTTAAATGTTAGAGAGTCTTCACATAGTTGCATAATTATTCGGCTACTCATTGATCTTCACTTATATCTTTCGGAGTAGTTTGTCATTTGCTCTAGTGCTTCACTTATATCTTTTAGAGCACAATGGTGGTTTTATTTTGAAGAAATAGATGAACTCTCATGCTTCACTTAGATTATTTTGAGAGTCTTAAATAGCATGGTAATTCGCTTAAATAATCTTATTATGCTAGGCATACAAGATTTGTAAGAATTCTTATGAGTGTGTTGAATACTAAGAGAAGTTTGATCCTTGATGATTGTTTTGAGATATGGAGGTAGTGATATTAAAGTTGTGCTAGTTAAGTAGTTGTGAATTTGATAAATGCTTGTGTTGAAGTTTGCAAGTCCCGTAGCATGCACGTATGGTAAACGTTATGTAACAAATTTGAAACATGAGGTGTTATTTGATTGTCCTCCTTATGAGTGGCGGTCGGGGACGAGCGATGGTCTTTTCCTACCAATCTATCCCCTAGGAGCATGCGCGTTAGTGCTTTGGTTTTGATGACTTGTAGATTTTTGCAATAAGTATATGAGTTCTTTATGACTAATGATGAGTCCATGGATTATCGCCTCTCACCCTTCCATCATTGCTAGCCTCTTGATGCACTGCATTGCCCTTTCTCACATTGAGAGTTGGTGCAAACTTAGCGGTGCATCCAAACCCCGTGATATGATACACTCTTTCACACATAAACCTCCTTATATCTTCCTTTGTGTAGTAGACATCAGTGATGCGCTAGCCATTCATCCCGGACGCTATGTTTGAAGGCCGCAAGGGCTTCTGCGTCCGAACAGTCGACAATTTGGTTCTTTTTTGACTAAGAACCTAGTCCAGAGCTCCCTAGCTGACTCGCCGGGTTCCTGGACAATGTGACTTAAGTCATCGGTGCATAATGGCCGGACATATGTTCCCTGGAAGTTGTCTCGAAAGGCATCTTCCAAATCTTCCCAGTTGCCAATAGAATTTTCTGGCAAGCTGTTTAGCCAATATCGATCTGGCCCTTTCAGCTTGAGAGGTAGGTATTTAATGGCGTGGAGGTCGTCTCCACGTGCCATGTGAATATGGAGGAGGTAATCCTCGATCCACACCGCGGGGTCTGCTGTCCCATCGTATGATTCGATGTTAATGGGTTTAAACCCGTCTGGGAATTCATGTTCCATTACTTAGTTAGTGAAGCAGAGAGGGTGTGTGGCTCCTCTATGTTGGGCCACGCTATGAAGCACCTCCGGCGGGCTCCGTTTACGGTGCTCGGACCGGACGTGGTCAGCTCTGTAGTGTCCGAATAGGCGACCATCATCGTCGGTCGGGGTATATCATCGTGATCTGTGCATCGATCTTGTGCGTCCTGCTCTACCCTCCGTGTCTTGTTTGATATCGGAGTGTTCCCCAAACTGTTTTGTTTTGACGGCCGATGGGTTGGTATGGTGCTTTGCTTGGGTTGCTGCTTTGTCTGGACCAAACTGTGGTCGGCCCGCCGCGTTGTTCGTTGGTGGTATGGGCTCCATCGCCCTGCCATCGTCTGGGCTGCTAAGGCCGTATTCTTCGGCGACCAAGACCTTGGTCCATCTATCATTAAGCAAGTCTTGGCTTGCTTAAAGCTATAGCTGCTTCTTTCTTAAGCTCCTTGCGGTGGCTATAAGACGGCGTTTAAAGCGCTCCTGCTTGAGAGGTTCCTTTGGCACGATAAAATCCTCGTTGTCGAGGATCTGCTCCTCCTCGGAGAGGGGGAGATAATTTCTGTCCTCCGAGTCCCCACATGTGGCCTGTTCATCAAGGCTGTCTTGCCCGCCATCCTGTTCCTCCTGCTCGGATTCTACCTCAACAGGGTCTTCAATGTCCGGAGTATCGTCTTCTTTGGTACTAGCAGTGTTTTCTCTTGGGCGATGAGGCCTAGAGCGCTGGTGTCCGGGCTGTGTACCAGGCGGTTTATCCTTGACCGGATCCTCCTTCTCATCGTCGAGAGTGCCGTAAGGTGCGTCTATCATACACACGTCGTACCAGGAAGTGCTCATCCCGTGTCTAGCGGGTAGTACGCTTTGGCCTTGCCCCTCATCGTCGTCCACACCATCGATGTATTCGGAGCGGGGATCGGGCGTGTTTGTTACATCTTCAACAGTGGCTATGAAGTGGGTGGCGGGTGGGAAGAAAAATTCTCCGTCGTCCGCCGTAAGTTCGAACCGAACATGGTTCGGAGACGGGTCATCCGCCAGGATAGGGTTTTTAGCGAGCTTAGTATGTCGCCCATGGGCGAGTGTTGGAACACATCCGTGGCGCTGAACTTGATGGTCGATAACCGATCGAGTTCGGTACACGCGGGCTTGCAGGGTTCGGAGCTCGGCATCGGAGGCGAGTCCGAGGTTCCGTTGATGCAGATATTGTTTGAAGTGGAATCTGCGTGCGGCTCCAGCTCGCGGAATCGGTAGCCTCCGTGATGGGGTTGAGCTTCCCATCTTCGGACGACTTGAGCTGCTCCGGATTTAGGGCCGGAGCTGCTATGGGAGCTATCTCCTGGATGCGGCCTGATGACAGGTTTAAGCCATGTTCATCGGGGCGATGGGGAGCGGTTGCCGCGGTCTCGAATCCATCGAAGATCAAGTCTCCACGGACGTCCGCAATGTAATTCAAGCTCCCGAACCTGACCTGATGGCCAGGGGCGTAGCTGTCGATCTGCTCCAGATGGCCAAGCGAGTTGGCCCAAAGTACGAAGCCTCCGAATACGAAGATCTATCCGGGGAGGAAGGTTTCTCCCTGGACAACGTCATTACTGACGATCAAAGGGGCCATCGAGCCCTTTGCCAACGGCACAGTGGAACTCTCAATGAAAGCACCAATGTCGGTGTCAAAACTGGCGGATCTCGGGTAGGGGGTCCCGAACTGTGCGTCTAGGATCGATGGTAACAGGAGACGGGGGACACGATGTTTACCCAGGTTTGGGCCCTCTCTATGGAGGTAATACCCTACTTCCTGCTTGATTGATCTTGATGGATATGAGTATTACAAGAGTCGATCTACCACGAGATCGTAATGGCTAAACCCTAGAAGTCTAGCCTATGACTATGGTAATGAGTATATGTGGTGTCCTTTCCGGACTATCCCCTTCAATTTATATAGACATTAAGGGGATCTAGGGTTTACATGGAGTCGGTTACATAAGAAGGAATCTTCAGAATTGGTCGCCAAGCTTGCTTTCCACGCCAAGTAGAGTCCAATCCGGACACGGGTATGATCTTCGGTCTTCATGTCTTCACAGCCCATCAGTCCGCCCCATAGATAACAGTCCGGACGCCCGAGGACCCCTTAGTCCAGGACTCCCTCAGCACCACCTCTTGGCTGCGGCCCTCTCTCTCCCCTAAGGCCCATAACTTCCCGGGAGGGTTCCGGTAACCCTCCGGCACTCCGAATTTACCCGAAACTCTCCGGAACACTTCCGGTGTTCGAACAACATGGTTCAATATATCAATCTTTATGTCTCGACCATTTAGAGACTCCTCGTCATGTCTGTGATCACATCCGGGACTCCGAACAACCTTCGATACATCAAATCACATAAAATCATAATACCAATCATCATCGAACGTTAAGCGTGCGGACCCTACGGGTTCGAGAACTATGTAGGCATGACCGGGACACATCTCCGGTCAATAACCAATAGAGGAACCTGGATGCTCATATTGGTTCCTACATATTCTACAAAGATCTTTATCGGTCAAACCGCATAACAACATACATTGTTCCCTTTGTCATCGGTATGTTACTTGCCCGAGATTCGATCATCGGTATCACCATACCTAGTTCAATCTCGTTACTGGCAAGTCTCTTTACTCGTTCCGTAATGCATCATCCCGCAACTAAATCATTAGTCACATTGCTTGCAAGGCTTATAGTGATGTGCATTACCGAGAGGGCCCAGAGATACCTCTCCAACAATCGGAGTAACAAATCCTAATCTTGATCTATGCCAACTCAACAAACACCATTGGAGACACCTGTAGAGCATCTTTATAATCACCCAGTTACATTGTGACGTTTGATAGCACACTATGTGTTCCTCCGGTATTCGGGAGTTGCATAATCTCATAGTCACAGGAACATGTATAAGTCATGATGAAAGCAATAGCAACAAACTAAATGATCCTAGTGCTAAGCTAACAAATGGGTCTTGTCCATCACATCATTCTCTAATGATGTGATCCCATTCATCAAATGACAACACATGTCTATGTCTAGGAAACATAACCATCTTTGATAAACAAACTAGTCTAGTAGAGGCGTACTAGGGACACTCTGTTTTGTCTATGTATTCACACGTGTACTAAGTTTCCGGTTAATACAATTATCGCATGAATAATAAACATTTATCATGATATAAGGAAATGTAAATAACAACTTTATTATTGCCTCCAGGGCAAATTTCCTTCAGTATCCCACTTGCACTAGAATCAATAATCTAGATTACCCAGTAATGATTCTAACACCCATGGAGTCTTGGTGTTGATCATGTTTTGCTCGTGAGAGAGGCTTAGTCAACGGGCCTGCAACATTCAGATCCGTATGTATCTTTCAAATCTCTATGTCCCCTTCCGACACTTGATGACGGATGGAATTGAAGCGTCTCTTGATGTGCTTGGTCTTCTTATGAAATATGGATTCCTTTGCTAAGGCAATTGCACCAGTATTGTCACAAAAGATTTTTGTTGGACCCGATGCACTAGGTATGATACCTAGATCGGATATGAACTCCTTCATCCAGACTCCTTCATTTGCTGCTTCTGAAGCAGCTATTTACTCCGCTTCACACGTAGATCCCGCCATGATACTCTGTTTGGAACTGCGCCAACAGACAGCTCCACCATTCAATATAAATATGTATCCAGTTTGAGAATTAGAGTCATCCGGATCACTTGCATCGACGTAACCATTTACAACGAGCACTTTATCACCTCCATAAACGAGAAACATATCCTTAGTCCTTTTCAGGTTTTTCAGGATGTTCTTGACCGCTGTCCAGGGATCCACTCCTGGATTAGTTTGGTACCTCCCTACTATACTTATAGCAAGGCACACATCAGGTCTGGTACACAGCATTGCATACATGATAGAACCTATGGCTGAGGCATAGGGAATGACTTTCATTTTCTCTCTATCTTCTGCAGTGGTCGGGCATTGAGTCTCACTGAACTTCACACCTTGTAATACAGGCAAGAACCCTTTCTTTGACTAATCCATTTTGAACTTCTTCAAAATCTTATCAAGGTATGTGCTTTGTGAAAGTCCAATTAAGCATCTTGATCTATCTCTATAGATCTTGATGCCCAATATGTAAGCAGCTTCACCGAGGTCTTTCATAGAAAAACTCTTATTCAAGTATCCTTTTATGCTATCCAGAAATTCTATATCATTTCCAATCAGCAATATGTCATTCACATATAATATTCGAAATGCTACAGAGCTCCCACTCACTTTCTTGTAAATACAGGCTTCTCCAAAAGTCTGTATAAAACCATATGCTTTGGTCACACTACCAAAACGTTTATTCCACCACCGAGAGGCTTGCACCAATCCATAAATGGATCGCTGGAGCTTGCACACTTTTTTTAGCACCCTTTGGATCGACAAAACCTTCTGGTTGCATCATATACAACTCTTCTTCCAGAAATCCATTCAGGAATGCAGTTTTGACACCCATTTGCCAAATTTCATAATCATAAAATGCGGCAATTGCTAACATGATTTGGACAGACTTAAGCATCGCTACGGGTGAGAAAGTCTCATCGTAGTCAACTCCTTGAACTTGTCGAAAACCTTTCGCAACAAGTCGAGCTTTGTAGACAGTAACATTACCGTCAGTGTCAGTCTTCTTCTTGAAGATCCATCGGGCAAGTCAACCAAAGTTCACACTTTGTTCTCATACATGGAGCCCATCTCAGATTTCATGGCCTCAAGCCATTTCGCGGAATCTGGGCTCATCGTCGCTTCCTCATAGTTCGTAGGTTCGTCATGGTCGAGTAACATGACGTACAGAACCGTATTACCGTACCACTCTGGTGCAGATCTTACTCTGGTTGACCTACGAGGTTCGGTAGTAACTTGATCAGAAGCTTCATGATCATCATCATTAGCTTCCTCACTAATTGGTGTAGGTATCACTAGAACTGATTTTTGTGATGAACTACTTTCCAATGAGGGAGCAGGTATAATTACCTCATCAAGTTCTAGTTTCCTCCCACTCACTTCTTTCGAGAGAAACTCCTTCTCTAGAAGGGAGCCATTCTTAGCAACGAAAATCTTGCCTTCGGATCTGCGATAGAAGGTGTACCCAACAGTTTCCTATGGGTATCCTATGAAGACACATTTCCCTAATTTGGGTTCGAGCTTATCAGGTTGAAGCTTTTTCACATAAGCATCGCAGCCCCAAACTTTATGAAATGACATCTTGGGTTTCTTGCCAAACGACAGTTCATATGGTGTCGTCTCAACGGATTTAGATGCTGCCCTATTTAACGTGAATGCAGCCGTCTACAAAGCATAACCACAAAATGATAGTGGTAAATCAGTAAGAGACATCATAGATCGCACCATATCTAATAAAGTGTGGTTACAACGTTCGGACACACCATTATGCTGTGGTGTTCCGGGTGGCATGAGTTGTCAAACTATTTCGCATTGTTTCAAATGAAGACCAAACTCGTAACTCAAATATTCACCTCCACGATTAGATCGTAGAAACTCTATTTTCTTGTTACGATGATTTTCCACTTCACTCTGAAATTCTTTGAACTTTCCAAATGTTTCAGACTTATGTTTCATCAAGTAGATATACCCATATTTGCTCAAATCATCTATGAAGGTCAGAAAATAACGATACCCGCCGCGAGCCTCAACACTCACCGGACCACATACATCAGTATCTATTATTTCCAACAAGTCTGTAGCTCGCTCCACTATTACAGAGAACGAAGTCTTAGTCATCTTGCCCATGAGGCATGGTTCGCAAGCATCAAGTGATTCGAAAAGCCCATCAGCATGGAGTTTCTTCATGCGCTTTACACCAATATGACCTAAACGGCAGTGCCACAAATAAGTTGCACTATCATTATTAAACTTATATCTTTTGGCTTCAACACTATGAATATGTGTATCACTACTATCGAGATTCAATAAAAATAGACCACTCATCAAGGGTGATGACCATAAAAGATATTACTCATATAAATAGAACAACCGTTATTCTCTGATTTAAATGAATAACCGTCTCGCATCAAACAAGATCCAGATATAATGTTCATGCTTAACGCTGGCACCAAATAACAATTATTCAGGTCTAAAACTAATCCCGAAGGTAGATGTAGAGGTAGCATGCCGACGGCGATCACATCGACTTTGCAACCATTTCCCACGCGCGCCGTCACCTCATCCTTAGCCAATCTTCGCTTAATCCGTAGCCCCTGTTTCGAGTTGCAAACATGAGCAACAGAACCAGTATCAAATACCCAGGCACTACTGCGAGCATTAGTAAGGTACACATCAATAACATGTATATCAAACATACCTTTCACTTTGCCATCCTTCTTATCCGCCAAATAGTTGGGGCAGTTCCGCTTCCAGTGACCAGTCCCTTTGCAGTAGAAGCACTCAGTCTCAGGCTTAGGTCCAGACATGGGTTTCTTCACTTGAGCAGCAACTTGCTTGCCGTTCTTATTGAAGTTCCCTTTCTTCCCTTTACCCTTTTTCTTGAAACTAGTGATCTTGTTGACCATCAACACTTGATGCTCCTTCTTGATTTCTACCTCCGCAACATTTAGCATTGCGAAGAGCTCGGGAATTGTCTTATCCATCTGTCGTGGTTTTGTCACGGCAGATGTCCTCATGAAAGGACTTAGTTGTGGAGCCATCGCTACGGGTTAGCTTAAAGGGGTTAAAGCGGACAAGGGACACAAGAGAGTTTTATACTAGTTCGGCCCCTTACGATGAAGGTAAAAGCCTACGTCTAGCTGTGCTGGAATTGATGGGGTTTCGATGACCAGGGAGCGAATACGCATTGCCTGAGTCTCGAGTTGTTGTCTGTTGTCCTGAACCGCCGCCAGGTCGTCCCCTTATATACATGGGTTGACGCCCGTCGGTTTACAGAGTCCCGAGGCCGGCTCATAAACGTGTACGGCTCACCTCCGCTCTTTCTACCTTACAATGCAAGTTACATATCAATGCCAATTTATAGCTACAGGCCTTAAACCGGTTCTGGGCCCTGGGCCTTTACACAACGTCCCCATCTGTCTTCATGGGCTTCGAGTATAATGAACAACTGATGAAGTTAATCCGGCCTCTCCTGGCCGGTTTATGCCCAGTAGTAATATCCTCAACATTAGGCCCCAGACTGATTTGAACTGGTTCATGTCAGTCAAGAAAACTTCGTCTTCAACATCTTCACGAAATTTTGTAAACCGCCGTGACGTCATATTCCCGGGCCGTGGTAACCCGTTGTGATGTCATTTGTCATTAAAAACTGTGTATGACACATCGTCATTAATGGGTCTCCGACAATCGAGGCGACAGCTGCGCCTTATTTCCAAATTTTGGCTCCTCGATTTTCGTGCCTGACACTTATCCCTTGCCTTTATAAATAGGGCCGAGGGGTCATTTTCACCTTTCCCCCTCGTGCCTCTTCGCGTCGTCATCTTCCACGCGCTGCTTGACCTGTGGAGCTCCGCCGCCACCGTCAACCGTCGACCGTCGCCTCTGCCTCAACTCCGCCGCTGATCACCTCGAAGGCATACGTAGATCCGCGGTGCTTCTCCGCTCTTCCATTAGCATCGGTAAACTTTCCATCCCTCCACCATAGATCTGCTTCTAGGGTTTCGGTGTTCTTCGATGTAAATCAGGTGTTCATTGTTCATATGATAGCTCTTGATAGAATCCTGAATATTTGCTCTATATAATGATAACCTTAGCCTCTGTTTCCATCTATGCATCCCATTAAAATAGAAGATCCCATCTGAACCTTCTTCCACTGTTTTGGCACTACTTCTTAAGTCTGAATATATTTCCCTTTTCTGATATACGGTAGATCCAAAGGTATACTGCCAATTTGTGAAACCTGTTTGTCCTTCACTTACACATCTGTAGATTTGCATCTTCAATGTCAGACTAGGCGGCTTAACTTTTAGAAAAATGATGACCCGGTATATGCCATTAGTCCCCTTGTTGAACCGCCAATGTACTTCCACTTATAGCCTTTATTTAGTAAATTCCTGTTTAAGATTACCAACTCCGGTTTAGCAATATGCTTATATCCTTGAACCGTCGTATAGTTGTCCGCTGTAATTCTTAAACCGGTAACATTCATCTTGTAGAGCATTCATTGTCATGGCCAAGCAAGTGTATGAATGCAATTGGGTCCCTTCTCGAGTAACAGAGGAACAGTTAGACAACCTTATCAAAACGGGTGCTTTGACCCAGAAAGATATCATTCACTGGAGGGTCCCTGGCCCGGAATGTCCTCCTACACCCAAGGACGGAGAGGTTGTTGTATTTGTTGATCACTTAGGCCGGGGTTTCAACCCTCCCGGTTCAAAAAAATTCCGGGACGTACTGGCCAGCATTCAACTGCGCCCACAAGACATCGGTCCTAACTCGGTGACCAATATCTGCAACTTCCAAGTTTTTTGTGAGGTTTATCTTCAAGAGGAACCCACAGAGAACTATTCAGGATTTCTTTCACCTAAACCGTCGCACCGAAGTTCAAAGATGGACCCAACACAGAACTGGGTGGGATGGCGATTCGAAAAAGAAAAGAAGTCACCTTTCCTCGTGCCAATCTCCACAAATACCCCAAAAATGGAACCAAACCTGGTTTTATTGCAAAGATACGTCTCAAATGACGAACATCCCTGCCGGGTTACCATTCGAAGTCTCGAGCAACACACATCCTCTTCCTCGGTGACCGGTAAAGAGAGAATCAAATATGCTCCTCAACTATCAAAGCTTAGGGCCTTTATGGCTAACGGTTTGACAGAGTGGATTTTGCATCGTTCTTTGGATAACCCGGGCGTTTTGCCCTTAAGCCGCGCCCGGTTTGATGTGTGAGTATACCGGTAGTTTGAAGGATGCTCAACGGTACATTGATATTCAGCTTACATAATACTGAAGTCACCGTGAGCTGTAAAAAGATGTTGAACAAACCGAGGTCATTCGTACTAAAACCGACTACTCCTTTCGCGCCATCAACAAACCGCCAGCTGTAAGAATCATATCATCTGCCTATCTAAAATTGCTTCTGTCCCAATATGTTCTGAAAATGTGATGATTTATTGACAGGGTGATGATCCGTTCTGGAACAAGAAACCCTCGCAAGACAAACCGGTCAAGCCAACTCATCCAAAAACCAAAGTTGTTAAAAAGCCTGCCAAGAGAAGGACCACTGCATCTTCTGATCCACCAGTCGATGATGATGTGGGTAATCCGGAACTAGAGGTAGAACTTGACTCACTTGGTTCATTTTTCATACGCCTTATTGATGATGATTATTGTCAGGACGATGCTGAAGTCAGCCACGCCGATGGTGTAGAGGTAATCGTTCTTTCCTCCGATTCAAACCCTTTGCCATCACTAAAAACCCGTCGAGCAAACCGGAAAGTTAAATTTTTCTCATCCTCTTGCTTACTAGGATCCGAACTTTCTTGTGAAGACACAAAAGCACGAGGCACGCCGCACAACCCGACATAGCGGCCGGGTAGTTACCTCCACCTGTTTACCGAACAGTCTGGTTCGAAAACGTCGATCAGAGGTCTCTTATTCCCTTGACACTTCACGCCCAAAGCGGGTTGTTTTCGTCAACCTCTTAATCCGTCTGATTCAAATTATCAGGGCACTTCTCATTCATCCTCTGGCGAGTCGTCAGCCACCAAACTTCACCCCTCAAGCCGGTTATTGGGTAAGTTATGCACCTGCTTTATCCTTGATATGCGTTTTATACGCTTGACTGACCTTCATGTTTTACTTTTTCAGTGCTAAGCCCAGACCAAGCAAGAAGGCTCGGTTAAACACCCCGACTGATGAAGATGTGGCTGTTAATCCAGAGAAGACTCCAGATCCTGAAGAGGCCAATATTGATGATATGTTGAATGACCCACCGCCTCAAGATCATGACTTCGTTTCTGAGCAGGCAGAAGTTGACACCACATGCCATGCTGACCAGCCGACCAGTCCTATCCGAACTGACAAACCGGCAAGTCCAAAGAAAGGATATCGATGACCGCCACTCCAAAGATGAGTTGCCAATGAGAAAGATGATGATGTTCTGATTACTGGCATTGGCTATACGGATCCAGGGAATCCTGTCGCTTTGTCGAAGCATACCGCCAAAGAGGAATTTTCTGCAATTGGCAAAGGCAAATGGAATGCCAATCTGTCCACCTACGCCCATCTGAACACTCAAGACCTTCATTCCGGCTATCTGAACCGTCTGTACACCAGCCGTGACTATGAAGCCGGTCTGGTCAATATGATGAAAGAAAATATGAGGTAACTTTATACATGCTTCTCTTTACGTATTGTTTTGCAGCTTATCAAATCCAAGAGCCCCCAAGTGACGGTTTAAGATACCAACTTAAACCGGGACTTTAATAGAAATCTCGAGCTTGCAACAATGCATCTTAACTTCACTGATGTAGCCCCCAAGGGCCGGTTTAACTGTATAAAGATGAAGCGGGACTTTGTAGAAGAATTCCCTTTTTAGCAAGTTATGAGCAAATACACATTAGCCCCCAAGTGCCAAGCTTAAAACTTGTATTGTGCTTGGGACTTCGAAAAAATTGTCTGACAGAGCAAATATGCATTAGCCCACAAGTGCCAAGGGCATAACTTGTTATGGGCTTGGTACTTCAAGTATGTACTGTCACCTCACCATATGACTGTCTCTTTGTAGGCTGAGCTGAGCAAAAAAGAGAGCCAAACCGCTGATCTCCAGGAAAACCTTAAATTGCAACAAGCTGAAACCTCCAAGGCGAAGGAAGAGTTGACCAGCGCTCTAGGCGCTATGGAGAAACTGAAAGAAGGCTTCAACAAGGAACGGTCGGATTGGGAAAGTGAAAAATCCGATTTGATCAAAAGGACTGAGAAAGCAGAAGCTGCTCTTAAACCGGTGGTTGATGAACTGACCAACGTAAAGCGGCAGGTTCATGCCATGACCGCAGCTGTGTTTGGTAAGTATCCTTAACTCCCGATTTGACCATATTCTTTTATGTATCTGCCGGTTTACTATTCCTTGCAATGATATAGGAACTTGTATTGGCCACTTGGGATCTGACGTTCAGAAGAAGTTAAAAGCAGCCTATACTCTGATAGAGCACCTGTATACCGGCGCGCAACAGATCATATAGACTGCTTCTCACAACAATCCTCCTCCCACCTTGATTAAGGATACCTTAGAAAGGTTATCCATGCTTCCTGCCCGGGTTGACGAACTGAAAAAGTCTGCTGCTAGGACGGGCGCTTTGGCTGCACTGACCCGGGCAAAGGCATGGGTACCTGACTTTGATGCAATTGAAGCGGCCCAAGGTTATCCCAGTTTGAAGGAAGACGGGACAGAATTTGGCGAAGATGATCTCCGGATCATAAACCGGGAGGTACGCCCATTGGCTTGTCAACTAGTTGAAGAAGCGGACCTGTCATACTATCAAGCAAACTATGATGACAAGAACAAGTGGGTTGCTGCACCAATCCCCGAAGCTCAGAATCTTATCCCGCTAATCCGTAAGCACACTTATGCCCCTGGCATTGAACCGTCCACGCTGATAAGTGATGAAGCTGTATTCCAAGCCCTAACTGGGATCGACTGGGCAACTGTTGATTTCCAGCCACTGGGTAGAGAAGAAGAAGCTGAACCGACACGAGATGACCCGCAACCGTCAGGCCAAGCTGGTGACCAATCATGAACCGAAGGCCGGTTTAGTCTTGGACATGCTACGACATGTATTTGAGAAAACAATTATCCTTGTGGGCACGGGAACGCCTTGTAATAGGCTAGTTAAAAACATTTGGTCTGATATGCCTTCGTGCATTTTTATCTGCTTGCTGAAACCAACATGTTTATGATATTCATAATCCATAGCCATTTATTTAAGCTGTTCCTGCAGATAAAAAGCTCAAAACGCCCTGGCGGTTTACCGCCGGGCGGGTCATGATATTCATACATATATATACGACCAAGGTGTATAACCAAGGCGATAAAAGATAACCAAACACAGACATATATGTAATACCTGTGACTTTGAGGCATAAGGTTGGCTAACCAACGTTGTAGTGAGGGGCATGACCCAACTCTTAGAGGAGAAACAACTCCTGTGGACATAAGGCCGGTTTATAGTATAAATGTTCTGGGTTATGATAAACGCCGGTTTACTCCATACTTCGATTTTGATTGAAAACCAGACTGGGCTGATAGTCTCCGGATGATGATCTGATCGTGTACCGTCAATTTGTAATTGATAGTAGAGCCGGGTTGTTAAGGCCGGTTTAAAAAGCAACCAATTTTTTTTAAAAGAGAACAAAACTCAAACAAAGGCAAGTAAAACCGTTGCAGGCGAGGCTTTGAGCCGATCAAGAGGTGTGACTATGGTTCGGATACGACCAAGCCCCCAAATGACGTTGTGGCATTACGCCGATCAAGAGGTGTAGCTATGGTTCGAGTTCGACCAAGCCCCCAAGTGATGCTGTGGCATTGCGCCGATCAAGAGGTGCAGCTATGGTTCGGGTTCGACCAAGCCCCCAAGTGATGCTGTGGCATTGCGCGGATCAAGAGGTGTAGCTATGGTTCGGATACGACCAAGCCCCCAAGTGATGTTGTGGCATTGCACCTGTCAAAAGGTGTAGCTATGGTTCGGATACGACCAAGCCCCCAAGTGATATAACATAAAGCTTTGAGAAGCTAAATCAAGGGGTAAACCGGACGCCGCTTTAAAAACAGAAGCTCCATGTAACCACACATGATGTAAGAAAACAATAGATACCCCGCTTTAGCTGAGGTTCCGGTTTATTATATTGATCATAATATATACATTGTCATAATATGTACATGCAGAGCCTCTAGCTCAAGTATAGTAGGGACGAAGATGAGCAATATTCCACGGCCGGTTGGTCTCCTCCTCCGATTTACGTGAGTCTTTGCGCTCTCGAACATCGATTAGGTAGTACGGCCCGTTGTGTAGATTCTTGCTGACCACAAAAGGTCCTTCCCAAGGGGATAACTTGTGCATATCCGTCGATCTGGATGAGCCAAGCACCAAATCTCCTTCTTGAAAGGTTCTGGTTCTAACCCGGCGGCTATGATAGCGACGCAGATCTTGCTGATAAATCGCCGAACGGGCGGCCGCTATGTCACGCTCCTCATCTAACAGGTCAAGAGCTTCTTGCCGTGCCTTCTCGTTGTCAGCTTCAACATATGCCGCTACACGAGGTGAGTCATGACGGATGTCACTAGGAAGAAATGCCTCCGCTCCATAAACTGTGAAGAACGGTGTGTATCCTGTCGACCTATTGGGCGTGGTGTGGATGCTCCATAACACTGAACGTAGCTCCTCAACCCAACAACTCGGCGTCCGCTGCAAAGGAACCATAAGCCGGGGTTTGATGCCTCTCAAGATCTCTTGATTAGCCCGCTCTGCTTGACCATTAGACTGGGGGTGAGCCACTGATGATACATCAAGCCGGATGTGCTCACGTTGACAGAACTTCTTCATGGCACCCTTTGATAGATTGGTACCATTGTCGGTGACGATGCTATGTGGAAAGCCAAACCGGAAGATCACTTTTTTGATGAATTGAACCGCCGTGGCTGCGTCACACTTGCTAACGGGCTCTGCCTCTACCCACTTTGTGAACTTGTCAACCGCCACAAAAAGGTGGGTCTTCTTGTCTTTGGACCTTTTGAAAGGCCCAACCATATCCAGCCCCCAAGTTGCAAACGGCCAAGTGATTGGAATCATCCTCAATTCTTGAGTCGGCACATGAGCGCGTCTTGAGAACTTCTGGCAGCCATCACATCTTCTGACCAGATCCTCAGCATCAGCATGAGCGGTTAACCAATAGAAACCGTGATGAAACGCCTTAGCCACCAAAGATTTTGAACCGGCGTGGTGACCACAATCTCCTTCGTGGATCTCGCGCAAAATTTCACAGCCTTTTTCAGGAGATACACATCGTTGAAACGCCCCTGTCACGCTGCAATGATGTAACTCTCCATTGATGATAGTCATGGACTTGGACCGCCGGATTATCTGCCTGGCCAATGTCTAATCCTCTGGTAACTCGCCCCGATTCATATACGCCAGATAGGGAACCGTCCAATCCGGGATAACATGAAGAGCCGCCACCAACTGAGCTTCCGGATCAGGAACAGCCAAATCCTCTTCACCAGGGAGCTTGACGGACGATTATGCAGAACATCCAAGAAGACATTAGGTGGAACCGGTTTACATTGAGCCCAGGCGGCTTAAAGCGTCCGCCGCTTCGTTCTTCCGCCGGTCCACATGATCCACCTGATAACCTTTAAAGTGACCTGCAACAATATCCACCTCACGACGATATGCTGACATGAGTGGATCCTTGGAATCCCAAGTGCCAGACACCTGTTGAGCTACCAGGTCCGAATCACCGAAGCACTTAACTCGGCTTAGGTTCATCTCCTTAGCCATCCAAAGACCATGGAGTAAAGCCTCGTACTCAGCTGCATTGTTAGTGCAAGGGAACATTAAACGGAGAACATAACAAAACTTATCACCTCGTGTGGAAGTTAATACGACTCCAGCCCCCGAGCCCTCCAATTGCCCGGACCCATCAAAATGAATAGTCCAATAAGTGTGATCCGGCTTCTCTTCAGGCGCTTGTAGTTCTGTCCAATCGTTGATGAAATCCACTAGTGCTTGAGATTTGATCGTTGTTCGGGGTATATATTTCAACCCGTGAGGTCCAAGCTCGATAGCCCACTTAGCAATCTGGCCAGTTGCTTCCCTGTTCTGGATTATATCTCCTAAAGGAGCAAAACTGACCACCATGATGGGATGTCCTTGGAAATATTGCTTGAGCTTCCGACTTGCCATGAAAACTCCATATACCAACTTCTGCCAATGCGGGTACCTTCGCTTGGATTCAATAAGTACCTCACTGATATAATAAACCGGACGCTGAACCGGATATTCCTTTCCTGCCTCCTTGCGCTCCACCACAATAGCCACGCTAACAGCCCGAGCTTTAGCTGCCACATATAGTAATAATGGCTCCTTGTCAACCGGAGCAGCAAGAACTGGCGGGTTAGCTAACTGCCGCTTTAAATCCTCAAACGCTTCATCTGCGGTGGAGCTCCAGACGAAGTTATCCGTTTTCTTCAGCATCTGATATAAAGGAATGGCCTTCTCGGCAAGGCGGCTGATAAACCGGCTCAACGCGACAATCCGGCCTGCCAAATGTTGAACGTCATTGATGCACTTCGGTTTAGCCAAGGAGGTGATAGCCTTGATCTTGTCCGGATTAGCTTCAATGCCCCTGTTAGACACCAAAAAGCCCAAGAGCTTGCCTGCCGGTACACCAAAAACGCACTTGGCCGGATTAAGCATCATCTTGTAAACCCGTAGGTTATCAAAGGTTTCCTTTAAGTCATCAATCAATGTTTCCTTCTTCCTTGATTTTACCACAATATCATCTACATAGGCGTGAACATTGCGGCCGATTTGTTTGTGGAGGCAATTCTGCACACATCGTTGATAAGTCGCCTGGGCACTCTTGAGCCCAAAGGGCATGGACACATGGCAGAAGGCTCCAAAGGGGGTTATGAAGGCCGTCTTCTCCTGGTCCTTAACTGCCATCTTGATCTGATGATAACCAGAATATGCATCCAAAAAGCTCAAACGCTCGCAACCCGCCGTAGCATCAATAATTTGATCAATACGGGGGAGAGCAAAAGGATCTGCTGGACAAGCTTTGTTGAGATCTGTGTAGTCCACACACATACGCCAAGTGCAGTTCTTCTTAAGGACCAACACCGGATTAACCAACCATTTAGGATGGAAAACTTCAACGATAAATCCAGCCGCTAAGAGCCTGACCACTTCTTCTCCAATAGCTTTGCGTCTTTCTTCATTGAACCGGCGGAGAAACTGCTTGATCGGTTTATACTTAGGATCAACATTAAGTGTGTGCTTAGCGAGTTCTCTCGGTACACCTGGCATGTCAGAAGGCTTCCACGCAAAGATGTCCCGATTCTCACGGATGAACTCGATGAGCGCTTTCCTATTTCGGATCAAGTTAGCGCCGATGTCGAATCTGCTTGGACGAATCGCTAGGTAATGAAGTCAACAATCTTAGTCTCATCACCGATGAATTTGTAACATCCCAAATTTTCAATTTGGAATGTTATACATTAGGTCATCATGCATATCATATTTTCTCGCATTTTTCCGATCCTAGAAAATTTCACGCAACTCAAGGACCCTCGAGAGAGTTGAGATTTCATTATTTTCATATTTGGGATTTCTCAAATTTTGAAAATAGGATCATTTGATTTATTTATTTATCTTCAAAAGTTTTTCCGATAAAAAATGAAGAGGGGAATAATATGGCTTTCCCAACATTTAGGAAAAATGAAGATAAATCAAATTTTGGTTTTTCAAAGTTTATTTGCTTTAGGGAAAAAATGAGTATTTTAAAATATGCATTTTGCCCGTTTTAAAGTTCATTTTGTTCGACTCATTTTTAGGAGTCGGGAAAATTAATTTTATTTAATTTGGAGTTCGCTTTGGTTTTATTTTAAATTCGTTTAGTTTGGTTTTAAAAAAAGCGCGTCGCGCCTGGGCCAAGGGCCCACTGCCCAACCGAGCCGCCCGGCCCAGCCCAGCCTCCTCCTCAAGGCTCTCCGCTGGAGGAGTCCGCTTCGCCGCCACGTGGCCGAGACCGGCTCGCCACGCCGCCGCCCACCGTGCCCCCTCCCCAAGGCACGGAGCCCCCCTTTATAACCCCCGCCCCCCCCTCTCTCCTCATCCGCCTCGCCGCCCCTAACCCGAGCCGCCCCCCAACCCGAAGCCATGGCCCACCGGACGTCGCCACCCGCCACCCGCCGACCTCTGCCGGACCCGCCACGCCCCCACCGAGTCCCGAGCCCGCCGGCGACTTCGAGGAGGTAGCCACTCGCCGCGCCCCGGTCCGGTTTTTGTTTCAAAAACCCGATCCGGTTTTTCTCGCGTTGTTCGGTTTTTTTTTTAAACCCTAGATTGGTTTATTTTTTTCGGTTTTATTATTTAGTGAACGTTCACCGACCCGTTCGTTTCAATGAACGTGTTCGTCGGATTGTTTCGTTAACTAACGTCCGTCGCTTTAACTGTTCGTCGTTTTTCTTTTAATCGGATTTAATCCGTTATTTTCCGAATTCGATTTCCGATCCAATTTTCAAATCTGTTTATTTTCTCGCTCGTTTATCGGAATCAGGTGATTCAAGCGCCCGGAGTTTCGTTTCGAAACCGCCGTTCCGACTAACCTACTTAAACCAAGTTTTGCTACTGTAGAATTTGACCTAGTTTCAAATTGCTAGAACCGAGTCGTTCTCACTCGACTTTCGACTTTCGTTGCTTTATTTGATTCGATTCTTTTGCAACCAGGGTTCTTAAGTTGAACTCTCCGTTAGATCTTTTATTCGAGATTTCCTGTGCATTAGATGAGTACTTATTGTATGCTTGTTGTTTGTCTGCGTTAGATCACCCGTCGCCGCTTGTTACTTGAATCTCTAGGTCTCATGGATCATCGCAAGGCAAGTAACACTTGATCATATCTTTTCTACTACCCAGTTTTATGCATTAGCCCTATTCCTCAAACACTTGCATGTTTAGGATCAACTTAAATTGTGGGATGGGAAGTAGATTGAGGTAGTACCTATTACATGTTTTACTTATGAAACCTTGGGAGTTACTTCTCGCTTGCTTATTATGCCATGCTATGCTAGTAGACGTGGATTGGGTGAGTGAATATCCATGATGATGTGAGATTGTTAATTAATGGTTTATCTAAGGTGGCAACCTAAACACACATCCGGGTGGATTGAGGCACCTGGTTTCTATCAGACTTGCTGTATTTCTTCGGACCGCCACCCGTGCTCCAAGGGATCATGAGATTATTTAAACTAGAAACTTTCGTGTGCAGCCACAAGCCAATATGGGCTCTGGCATAGTTGAGTAAGTTGTGCGAACTCTTACGGGTAGGCTAGCTGATGTAGGGGATGTAGGTTGGTACGGTCTACCCACATGTAAGGTGCTAGTGCTTCTGAAAGACTGTGTCTCGGTCATCCGTTTCTCAAACACCATGAAGTGCGAGAACCAAGCGGAGGCGATCGAGTCTTGTGGGGAAAAGTGCGCAAACCTCTGCAGAGTGTATAAACTAATCATGATTAGCCGTGTCCCCGGTTATGGACAGTTTTGAGTATCTAGTACTTAAATATCATGTGAATCTCAACATGTTACTTCTAATAAATGTTATTGGGTTTTGATGAGTACTTTTTAATTGGGATTGAGGATGCTGTCAACCATTCTCAATGTTTAACAACCACCATGATAGTTAAATAAAATTATTCCTTTGTTGTAGGGAAAAATTAGCTTTATGCAAAAATGTAACCGTAGAGCTTTTCCACCAGCCATATATGCATGCAGTATAGGCTTATTGCTTCATTGTTCTCTATGTGTTACATTGCCAAGATATTCCATGTGTCAACCCGTTTTGGCTGCAACTTTCATGTTGCGACTTTTCGCATTTACAGTAAGGTGTTAGGTCGTGGTTCTATACTCAATGATGCCGATGGAGTTGATGGACTCACTTATCTTCCAAGCCTTCCATTGTTATTATTAGATGGCCTTAAGCCATATTATTGTAATAAGTTCCCTTGTGGACAACATTGTAATAAGTGTGTGATTGCTACTCGCTATAAATCCTTCAAGCTTGTGTGGTGTCAAGATTCTCGATCCGTGGATGACACCGAGCACGAGACTTGATCCATTCGGTCTGGTCGCTCAGAGATGGTATCGAGAGCACACACTGACCGTAGGACACGACCACTAAGTTAAAGCCATAGATCCCTACTCTCTTCCCATTTTCTAACTCCTCATCCTTTCTACTCCTTAGGATGACGGACGCGAAGATCAAGTACACCCAACCGATGAAGGCACACCTTTTGGATTTCACCAAGGAAGTCACCAAGTACCGAACATTGGATTACCAAGCTTCACCGGACTTTCAACGCCACTCTGCTCAAGAGGAGCGCCGAAGATTCAAGCTCACGTTCCGGAAGGACATTCGCCCCAATCACCAAGCCTATAGATAGTGTTTTCGATGCACCAACTTGAGTCTGGAAAGAGCATGGCAGCTCATATCACCATGGGACGCATTGGAGAAGTTTACCAAGAAGACCTCAAGGACACCATCTATCAGATTTGCGGACGCCGAGATGACCAATGGGATATAGTCAGCACCAAGAAGGATAGATCCATTGCAGCTTTCATCCAGGACTTAAACCAGCACATTCGACGCCAGGAGAACCAGATGTGCAATGATATGTTGGAGTTGCAGAATGCAAAGGGAAGGATCATCGAAGTCGAAGAAGAACTAAAG
Source organism: Aegilops longissima (assembly GCA_021605205.1). Lineage (NCBI taxonomy): Eukaryota > Viridiplantae > Streptophyta > Magnoliopsida > Poales > Poaceae > Aegilops > Aegilops longissima. The sequence continues at coordinate 478,225,403 of CM038677.1, read as the reverse complement.
ACTACACGCAAGGACTACATGGACGAGATCGTAGCTCTAGCAAGACACAATAACGATCTTAAGTACGAGATCGAAGAACTCAAGAAGAAGTTGGCGCTCATGAATGAAGACCAGTATGTCGGTTGCCCAAGTGACTACATCAACATCAACGACACCGATTCGGATCCAAGTGAACCCGACTTTGAAGACGGTCGAGCGACATCATGGAGTCTTCCACCGGTTCAAATTAGTAGAAGTCCCCCACATATTAGTAGTATTCCCTCCATGTAAACATTATAGTACACGCACTTTTGCGATAGATAGATCGTTGTAAGCCCTTTGTTTGATTGAATGAAGTGATTTTGTGTGCATTTGCTCATGAGCATTTGGGTAGTGTTTCTCTTTAGACCCCATTCTACTCTTAATTTCTCGTCTCTTCTAAACCCATCAGATGCCTCCGAGACGCGACCCCGGGTTTGTTTTCCCGCCAGAGATCACCCAATTGATTCAGCAGCGTAACACCACGATTCAAACATTGGTGCGTAACTGTGGCAGCAACAACAACAACAACAACCCACCACCACCACCACCGCGGATCACTTGACTCGCTTCCTTAGACTGAATCCGCGGTGTATTCCAAAGAGCACCGAGCCGATTGTAGCAGTATGATTGGCTCCGCAAGATAGGAAGGAGTTGACCACTGCAGGATGCATGATGGAGAAAGAGTGAAGTTTGCAGCACATCGACTTGAAGGACCCTTGCAGAAGATGGTGGGAGAATTTTACAGCCACTTACCCGTGAGACACCGCCACATGGGATCGGTTTCAACAAGCTTTTCAGACCGCCCATGTTTCAGCAGGAGCCATGGCCATGAAGAAGCGTGAGTTTCGCAACTTACGGCAAGGAGGAAGGACTGTTGGCGAGATGTGGGTGATTTTAGTAAGTTAGCACGTTATGCCCCGATGACATTGCTACTGACGCGCTAAACAGAGAAGTTTCTAGAAGGACTGAATGATGAGTTCAAGATGCCGTTGATGGTAGCAAGTTTCAATAACTACCGGGAGTTGGTAGACCGAGCCCTCATGATTGAAGGAAAGCAGCAAGAAATTGAGAACCGCAAGAGGAAGTATGGACAGGAAAGTATAACTCGAGCTCAGCGAAGCCTCGTTATACCCCTAAATCAGAATTCAGTTTCAAAGATACCCATGGAGGAGGTAATTCGATAACCATAATGGCACTAAGAATGGGAATGGGAATGGAGGAAGCAATGGACAGAATCGCACCAACCCGTCAACACCATCCAAGGTAGACTGAGTCACATCACTTGTTTTAAGTGCCGCAAGATGGGCATTATGCAAATGACTGCCTGTAAGGCGAAATGGAAATGGCAATGGAAGCTCGAAAGGAGCCCAACCCTTTCAACAGGGGACAGTGAACCACATTGATGTGGAGGAGGTTGAAGATCAGCCCGATGCAAGAATCGGTAAGTTTTTGGTTAAGTCATTTATCGCAGTTGTTCTTTTCGACATCGGTGCATCGCATTCATACATATCAAGGGATTTGTGGATAAGTACAAATTACCGACCCAAGCCCTTAGGTCACCCATGCTAGTAACCTCACCCGAGCAGAATACATGGCTAGTAAATGGTGTGATCGATTGCCATTAAGGATTGGACACTATGTTTTCCCCTCGGACCTAATAGTTACGGAATCCCAAGGATTGGATGTGATATTAGGTATGGATTGGTTATCAAAGTATGGAGGAACATAGATTGCACCACAAAGTCAATTTTCTCACCACACCGTAAGGAAGAAGGATCAAGTATGTATCACGGCATGAGCGAGGAGAGCGCAAGTAAATTGCTTATCGAGAGTTGTTCAGAAGAAGTACCAGGTGAAGGATTTTCCGATGTATTTCCTAAGAGTTGCCGTGAATGCCACCAGATAGAGACATTGAGTTTTTGATCGAGCTGTTGCCGTGAATAGGCCCAATATCAAAGCGACCAGTCAGGATGCCCGCACGTGATTTGGCGGAAATCAAGAAGCGAGTTAAGGAACTATTGGATAAAGGTTTTATTCGCCCAAGTTCTTCACCTTGGGGATCACCCGTATTGTTAGTGGAAAAGAAGGATGGATCGTTAAGAATGGTTGTTGATTATCGTGGATTGAATGAAGTAACAATCAAGAACAAGTACCCACTACCTATGATAAATGATCTGTTTGATCGCTTGCAAGGAGCTAAAGTGTTTTCCAAGATCGATTTGCGATCGTGGTACCATCGATTGAAGATTCGGAGCAGGACATACCCAAGACAGCGTTTACCACGAGATATGGATCTGTATGAGTATACCGTTATGTCATTTGGATGACTAACGCACCAGCCTATTTCATGAACCTGATGAACAAAGTGTTTATGGAGTTTTGGATAAGTTCGTTGTGGTGTTCATTGATGACATTTTGATTTTCTCAAGAATGAAGAGGAACACAAGGAACATTTGCGATTGGTTTTGGAGAAGCTGAGGGAACACCAGTTGTATGCCAAGTTCAGCAAATGTGAATTTTGGCTAAAGGAAGTTGGATTTCTTGGACATGTTATATCCGGAGAAGGAATAGCAGTTGACCCCACAAAGGTTGAAACCAGAACCAAATGGGAAGCACCAACGATAGTTGGAGAGATTCGAGTTTCCTTGGACTCATGGGATACTACCAAGATTCATTGAGAATTTCTCGAGGATTGCAAAGCCTATGACAGAATTGTTGAAGAAGGATAACAAATTCATATGGACTGAGGACTGCGAGGCAAGTTTTCAGGAGTTGAAGAAAAGATTGGTTACCTCACCAGTTTTAATATTGCGGATCGGACCAAGGATTATGAGGTGTATTGCGGCGCTCACGCCGAGGACTTGGAGCAAAGCTTATGCAGGAAGGAAGACTTGTTTCAGATGCTTCACGACAACTTAAGCCCCATGAGTTAAATTATGCCACGCATGATTTGGAGTTAGCAGCCGTTGTGCATGCCTTGAAGACATGGAGACATTTTCTCATTGGAAATCATTGTGAAGTATATACGGATCACAAGAGTTTAAAGTACATTTTCACACGTAAGAATTAAACCTCGATGCGGAGGAGATGGTTAGAGCTTATCAAGGATTATGATATGAGATTGCATTATCACCCGGAAAGGCTAATGTCGTAGCGACGCATTGAGCCGTAAGAGCCACGTCAATACCCTAATGACGGGAGGAATACCAAATGAGATAGCCGAGGACCTTGAGAGCTATGTTTGGAAATAGTTCCAGAGGCTATATAGCAGCATTGGAGATTCAAATACATCGATGGACAAAATCGAGAAGCCCAAAAGGCGATAAGGAAGTTGCCTCTATAAAGGAGAAAATGAGCAAAGGAAAAGCTAAAGGATTTCGTGAGGATGAGCACGATACCCTATGGTTTGAAGACCGTGTTTATGTGCCCAATAACCCGGAGATCGGAAGTTGATTCTACAAGAAGCTCATGATTCACCCTATTCGATTCACCCAGAAATACCAAGATGTATTTGGATTTGAAGAATACTTTACGGTGGACCGGAATGAAGAAGGATATTGCGGAGTATGTAGCAGTTTGCGATGTATGTCGAGAGTAAAGGCGAACATCGAAGCCAAAGAGGATTGTTACAACCATTGCCGATACCGAATGGAAGTGGGATAAATTAGGCATGGATTTCATCACAGGTTTGCCAAAGACTCGCTCGGATATGACTCGATTTGGGTTATAGTCGATCGCTTGATTTAAGGTAGCTCATTTCATTCCATCAAGACTACCTATAGCAGTGCTAAGTTGGCAAAGATATACATGACCAGAATTGTGTGTTTACACGGAGTTCGAGGAGCATCGTATCGGATAGAGGAACCCAATTTACCTCAAAATTTTGGAACCAGTTACACGAAACATTGGGAACCCGATTGAATTGATGACAGCTTTCCACCCACGCATCGATGGACAGACCGAGAGAGTCAATCAGATTTTGGAGGATATGTCGAGAGCTTGTGCACTAGATTATGGATCTAGTTGGGATGATAATTTGCCGTATGCAGAATTTTCTTATAACAACAGCTACCAAACCAGCTTGAAGATGGCACCTTCGAGGCTCAGATGGAAAGAGATGCAGGACACCGTTGTCATGGGACCGAAATCGAGATCGCCGCTTGTTTGGACCAGATTTGATTAAGGAGTCGAGCGAAGGTTAAGTTGATTCGAGATAGGCTCAAGGTATCCCAGTCCAGGCAGAAGAGCTATGCAGATTCAAAGCGCAAGGCGATTGAATATGAAGTCGGAGACAGAGTATATCTTAGAGTATCCCCGCTTCGAGGAGTTAAGCGTTTTGGAGTTAAAGGAAAATTAGCACCCCGTTTCGTTGGACCGTATAAGATTTTGCAACGCATGGGAGAAGTTGCTTATAAGCTGGAATTGCCAGAAGGACTGTCAGGAGTTCATGATGTATTCCATGTTTCCCAGCTGAAGAAATGTCATTCCGAGATAGCAGAGATACCGCTAAGAGATACAGTGCCACTGGAAGCAATTCAGTTGAAGGACGACTTAACATATGAGGAAAAACCAGTTAAGATTCTCGACTATGCCAGCAGAGTTACTCGCAGCAAGGTTATCAAGTTTTGCAAGGTACAGTGGAGCCACCACACGGAAGATGAAGCCACCTGGGAAAGAGAGGAAGTTTTGCTCAAGGACCACCCTCACCTATTTTCTAGCCAACCCGAATCTCGAGGGCGAGATTCATCTTAAGGGGGTAGGTTTGTAACATCCCAAATTTTCAATTTAGAATGTTATACATTAGGTCATCATGCATATCATATTTTCTCGCATTTTTCCGATCCTAGAAAATTTCACGCAACTCAAGGACCCTCGGAGAGAGTTGGAATTTCATTATTTTCATATTTGGGATTTCTCAAATTTTGAAAATAGGATCATTTGATTTATTTATTTATCTTCAAAAGTTTTCCGATAAAAAAATGAAGAGGGGAATAATATGGCTTTCCCAACATTTAGGAAAAATGAAGATAAATCAAATTTTGGTTTTTCAAAGTTTATTTGCTTTAGGGAAAAAATGAGTATTTTAAAAATATGCATTTTGCCCGTTTTAAAGTTCATTTTGTTCGACTCATTTTTAGGAGTCGGGAAAATTAATTTTATTTAATTTGGAGTTCGTTTGGTTTTATTTTAAATTCGTTTAGTTTGGTTTTAAAAAAAGCGTGTCGCCCTGGGCCAAGGGCCCACCCATTAACCGAGCCGCCCGGCCCAGCCTCCCCTCGCGCGCTCCCAGGAGGAGAATCCCTTCGCCGCCGCCGCTGGCCGAGACCGGCTCGGCCACGCCGCCCGCCACCCCCCCTCCCCAAGGCACCGAGCCCCCCTTTATAACCCCGCCCCCCCTCTCTCCTCATCCCGCCCGCCGCCCCAACCCGAGCCGCCGCCCCCAACCCGAAGCCGCCGCCGCCGGACGTCGCCACCCGCCACCCGCCGACCCTGCCGGACCCCGCCGCCGCCCCACCGGAGTCCCGGAGCCCGCCGGCGACTCACCGGAGGTAGCCACCTCGCCGCGCCCCCGGTCCGGTTTTTGTTTCAAAAACCCGATCCGGTTTTTCTCGCGTTGTTCGGTTTTTTTTAAACCCTAGATTGGTTTATTTTTTTTTGGTTTTATTATTTAGTGAACGTTCACCGACCCGTTCGTTTCAATGAACGTGTTCGTCGGATTGTTTCTGTTAACGAACGTCCGTCGTTTTAACTGTTCGTCGTTTTTCTTTTAATCGGATTTAATCCGTTATTTTCCAAATTCGATTTCCGATCCAATTTTCAAATCTGTTTATTTTCTCGCTCGTTTATCGGAATCAGGTGATTCAAGCGCCTGGAGTTTCGTTTCGAAACCGCCGTTCCGACTAACCTACTTAAACCAAGTTTTGCTATTGTAGAATTTGACCTAGTTTCAAATTGCTAGAACCGAGTCGTTCTCACTCGACTTTCGACTTTCGTTGCTTTATTTGATTCGATTCTTTTGCAACCAGGGTTCTTAAGTTGAACTCTCTGGTTAGATCTTTTATTCGAGATTTCCCTGTGCATTAGATGAGTACTTATTGTATGCTTGTTGTTTGTCTGCGTTAGATCACCCGGAGTGCGCCGCTTGTTACTTCGAATCTCTAGGTCTCGCGGATCATCAGCAAGGCAAGTAACACTTGATCATATCTTTTCTACTACCCAGTTTTATGCATTAGCCCTATTCCTCAAACACTTGCATGTTTAGGATCAACTTAAATTGTGGGATGGGAAGTAGATTGAGGTAGTACCTATTACCTGTTTTACTTATGAAACCTTGGGAGTTACTTCTCGCTTGCTTATTATGCCATGCTATGCTAGTAGACGTGGATTGGGTGAGTGAATATCCATGACAGATGTGAGATTGTTAATTAATGGTTTATCTAAGGTGGCAACCTAAACACACATCTGGGTGGATTGAGGCACCTGGTTTCTATCAGACTTGCTGTATTTCTTCGGACCGCCACCTGTGCTCTAAGGGATCATGAGATTATTTAAACTAGAAACTTCCGTGTGCAGCCACAAGCCAATATGGGCTCTGCATAGTTGAGTAAGTTGTGCGAACTCTTACGGGTAGGCTAGCTGATGTAGGGGATGTAGGTTGGTACGGTCTACCCACATGTAAGGTGCTAGTGCTTCGAAGACTGTGTCTCGGTCATCCGCTTCTCAAACACCATGAAGTCACGAGAACCAAGCGGAGGCGATCGAGTCTTGTGGGGAAAAGTGCAAAACCTCTGCAGAGTGTATAAACTAATCATGATTAGCCGTGTCCCCGTTATGGACAGTTTTGAGTATCTAGTACTTAAATATCATGTGAATCTCAACATGTTACTTCTAATAAATGTTATTGGGTTTTGATGAGTACTTTTAATTGGGATTGAGGATGTCTGTCAACCATTCTCAATGTTTAACAACCACCATGATAGTTAAATAAAATTATTCCTTTGTTGTAGGGAAAAATTAGCTTTATGCAAAAATGTAACCGTAGAGCTTTTCCACCAGCCATATATGCATGTAGTATAGGCTTATTGCTTCATTGTTCTCTATGTGTTACATTGCCAAGATATTCCATGTCTTGACCGTTTTGGGCTGCAACTTTCATGTTGCGACTTTTCGATTTACAGTAAGGTGTTAGGTCGTGGTTCTATACTCAGTGATGCCGATGGAGTTGATGGACTCACTTATCTTCCAAGCCTTCCGCTGTTATTATTAGATGGCCTTAAGCCATATTATTGTAATAAGTTCCCTTGTGGACAACGTTGTAATAAGTGTGTGATTGCTACTCTGCTATAAATCCTTTGAAGTACTGTGTGGTGTCAGCATTACTGATCCAGGGATGACACCTGAGCACAGAGACTTGATCCATTCAGGTCTGGTCGCTACAAAACTTCAAGGCCGGATCATGCTCGGTAGTTGGCTTCTTCAACGAAGTCATATCTACCGGATCAACATTGTCCCTGTAAAACTTCAATTCTTCTGTGGCACAAACCGACTCAGCATACGCCACATCACCTTCTTCACACTCCAGAACAATCTTGCGGCTCCCATGTACGGTTATAGTTCCCTTATGACCCGGCATCTTGAGCTGCAGATAGACATAGCAAGGCCGTGCCATAAATTTAGCATAAGCCGGCCGCCCAAACAGGGCGTGATACGGACTTCTGATTTTCACCACTTCAAAGGTCAAAGTTTCTGATCTCGAGTCATGCTCGTCCCCAAAAGCCACCTCCATAGCTATCTTACCAACAGGATACGCCGATTTACCAGGCATCACACCATGGAACACCGTATTGGACGGTTTAAGATTTTTATCTGTTAACCCCATGCGACGGAAAGTTTCATAGTAAAGGATATTGATACTGCTTCCTCCGTCCATGAGTACCTTGGTGAACTTATAACCTCCCACCTGAGGTGCCACCACCAATGCCAGATGACCCGGATTGTCAACCCGGGGTGGGTGATCTTCTCTGCTCCACACAATCGGCTGCTCCGACCAGCGTAGGTAACGGGGCACCGCCGGTTCAACGGAGCTCACTGCCCTCTTATGAAGCTTTTGGTCATGCTTGTCTAAGCTAGTGGTGAAAACATGATACTGCCCGCTATTCAACTATTTCGGGTTGCTCTGGTAACCTGATTGCTGCTGCTGCTGCTGATTGCCCTGATGATTGTATCCACCTTGGTTTCCCTGATTACCTTGATTGTTATGTATGCCCTGATTACCATGGAAGCCTGAACCGGAATTTCCTCCACCATAACCCGGCCCATGAGATCCAGGGCCTGAACCGCCACCTGTTCCGTGATCATACCGGAAAGCATTAGAGCTTTTGAACTCTTGCATGATGTAGCAGTCCTTCCAGAGGTGTGTGGCCGGCATCTCCTTTGTCCCATGTTTCGGGCAGGGCTGGTTCAATAGGTAAGATAGGCGGTCTGGGTTAGGACTAGGTGCTCCACCGCGCTGGGGCGGTTAACCCTTGCACCGTTGGCCCTTGTCCTGTGTGCTGGTATTAGCCACAAAGTCCAAGCTGTGATCTGCTTTACGTTTGCCGTCGTTTCCATGACCACCGGGTTGTGGTGTCGCTTATGGCGTTGCCGCTTTTTTTCCTTCCCCGCTTTATCATCATCAGACTCAGGATCCTTGGTACTATCAGAGTCGGCATACTTCACTAAAGCAGCCATGAGGGTTCCCATATCATTGCAATGGCGTTTTAGGCGCCCCAACATCAACTTCAGAGGTTCAAACCAGCAATTGCCTTCCAAGGTCAGAACTGCAGTATCCGCATTGATGCGGTCTGATGAATGCAAAATTTCCGAAACCCGGCGCACCCATCGGGTTGTTGACTCTCCTTCCTCCTGGACACAGGCAGCTAAGTCCACAATCGACATAGGCTGCTTACATGTACCTTTGAAATTCTGGATAAACCGGGTTCTTAACTCGGCCCATGACCTGATAGAATTCGCCGGTAAACTCTTTAGCCAAGTACGGGCCATCCCTTCCAACATCATGGTAAACTACTTTGCACATGCCGCATCATCCACGTCCAGCATCTCCATGGCCATCTCATAACTTTCAACCCATGTCTCATGGGATAAATCGACACTTTGCGCGGGCCTTTGAAATCCTTGGGCAGGCGCACGTTGCGCAACGCTGGTACGAGACACGGCACCCCCAAGGAACTAGAGGTGACTCCTGGCTCTACTGATGTGGTTGGACGAACCGGAGCAAGCTGGTGGGCTTCGTGCTGCGCCACTAACTCGGCCTCCCTGCGAGCTCGAGCACGGTCCACTACCTCCTGAGCATCACCAGCGCCCCCTGCCGGATTGTTGCCACGGGGCGGTTCACGATTCCGCGCATTGCTTGATACGGCCGGTTCATCCATACGCCTGCTATAACTCGGCTTGGACGGGGGGTGGAATGAATTAGATCACGACTGTATGAATTAGCCTCTTGTTGAACCAAGGCTGTCCGAAGAAGCTCCTTAACCCGACGCGTCTCAACCGCCGACGGAGAATCACCTTCAATTGGGATAGCCTCCAGTCGTGAAGCGGCAGCAACAAGATTGTCCATCGGAGTAGAATAATTACCCGGTGGCGTTGGGACGGGCTGCGTCACAATGTTGTTCTGTCGAGGCGGATCCATCAAACGTGGCTGAACCGGCGCCCCTGCCCCAGGTGCCTCCGCCTGGTTCACCACCGGCGGATTGCTGGTCCCTGCCCCTGGGGTGTTAAAGAGGTTCCTAGCATCATAAACTGGAGGCAGGCGAGAACGGTGTCTCGTTTTCAGGACTTCGTGTGATGCATTCTGATCCAACATAAGCCGGTAAGCCTGTGCATCCAAAGCGGCTCGCTCCGCGGCCATCCTGGTATCTTCAGCTGCCAGATCGGCTTTGGCCTGAGTAATCTGATCCTTTACCTTCGCAATTTCCGCATTGCGTGCCTCCTGATCTGTCGGGTTAGCCTCCGCCATCAGTGCTGCCAATGCATCAAACAAATCAGATAGAATCTGAGCCGGCGGTCGTACAGGGCCTCCTGCCCCGGGCGATGTCGCTGGCGCTGATCCGGAAATCATCACTGCCGCGGTCGAAGAGTGGAGCACCGGCTGCGTACCGGCCATGAATATCGCAACCCGGTTTGGCAGATCAGAGGGGTCCGGAATACTGTCGCCATCGGAACAGCCCCTAATCCGGCCATCTTGTAGCTAATATAACGACTCGGTCTCTCCGGTCGATGACTCGTCCCCGGGATAAACGACTGTCTCACCACCAGATTCTGATTTGTCTTCGTATTCCCCTCCATGGATGACTCCCACGAAGGCACGCCTCACGACGGGCTTGACCCGGGCAGATCTCACATGCTGACCCGGTTTGTATCGGCAAGATCGGTGTAGATGTTCGGCTTAGGGCCCGGTTCGTCGATCTTGTCGATGAAGATATGTATGCCACCAAAGGGGACGCGGTACCCGTACTCGATTAAGCCGGCCTCGGGGCCCAATCCTGCATCATCGATGTACAGCTTGCCGCGACGACTCTTGGTCATCCGGCCCACAGCGTAACCCTTGAGTCCTTCGAAGCTGCCCTCCAAGAACTTGAAACCATTGTGCGATAGCCCCACGGTGGACGCCAACTATCGTGGTTTTGTCATGGCAGATGTCCTCATGAAAGGACTTAGTCGTGGAGCCATCGCTACGGGTTAGCTTAAAGGGGTTAAAGCGGACAAGGGACGCAAGAGAGTTTTATACTAGTTCGGCCCCTTACGATGAAGGAAAAAGCCTACGTCTAGTTGTGCTGGAATTGATGGGGTTTCAACGACCAGGGAGCGAATACGCTTTGCCTGAGTCTCGAGTTGTTGTCTGTTGTCCTGAACCGCCGCCGGGTTGTCCCCTTATATACATGGGTTGACGCCCGTCGGTTTACAGAGTCCTGCTACGTCTTGAGCTTGCATTGGTTTTCCCCGAAGAGGAGAGGATGATGCAGCACAGTAGCGTAAGTATTTCCCTCAGTTTTTGAGAACCAAGGTATCAATCCAAGAGGAGGCCATGCACAAGTCCCTCGTACACTGCACAAAGCGATAGCTACTCGCAACCAACGCGATTAGGGGTTGTCAATCCCTTCACGGTCACTTACGAGTGAGATCGATAGAGATAATATTTTGGTATTTTTGGTATATAGATGCAAAGTGAAAAGTAAAAGCAAAGTAAAAACAAAGCAATTATAAAAGTGATGGAGATTGATACGATGAGAATAGACCCGGGAGCCATAGGTTTCACTAGTGGCTTCTCTCAAGAGCATAAGTATTCTACGGTGGGTGAACAAATTACTGTTGAGCAATTGACAGAATTGAGCATAGTTATGAGTATATCTAGGTATGATCATGTATATAGGCATCACGTCCGAGACAAGTAGATCAAACGATTCTTGCATCTACTACTATTACTCCACTCATCGACCGCTATCCAGCATGCATCTAGAGTATTAACTTAATGAAAACAGAGTAACGCCTTAAGCAAGATGACATGATGTAGAGGGATAAATTCATGCAATATGATAAAAACCCCATCTTGTTATCCTCGATGGCAACAATACAATACGTGCCTTGCAACCCTTTCTTTCACTGGGTAAGTACACCGGAAGATTGAACCCAAAGCCATGCACTTCTCCCATTGCAAGAACTACCAATCTAGTTGGCCAAACCAAACGGATAATTCGAAGAGACTTGCAAAGATAACTCAATCATACATAAAAGAATTCAGAGAAGATTCAAATATTATTCATAGATAAGCTGGATCATAAACCCACAATTCATCGGTCTCAACAAACACACCGCAAAAAGAAGATTACATCGAATAGATCTCCACGAGAGAGGGGGAGAACATTGTATTGAGATCCAAAAAGAGAGAAGAAGCAATCTAGCTACTAGCTATGGACCCAAAGGTCTGAAGTAAACTACTCACACTTCATCGGAGGGGCTATGGTGTTGATGTAGAAGCCCTCTGCGGTGGATGCCCCCTCCGGCGGAGCTCCGGAACAGGCCCCAAGATGGGATCTCGTGGATACAGGAAGTTGCGGAGGTGTAATTAGGTTTTTGGCTCATGTTCTGATCGTTTGGGGGTACGTAGGTATATATAGGAGGAAGGAGTATGTCGGTGGAGCAACAGGGGGCGCACGAGGCAGGGGGCGCGCCCTAGGGGGCGTGCCCCCCACCCTCGTGACCGCCTCCGATGTTCCTTGGTGTAGGGTCCAAGTCTCCTGGATCACGTTCGGTGAGAAAATCACGTTTCCGAAGGTTTCATTCCGTTTGGACTCCGTTCGATATTCTGCTTCTTGAAACACCTGAAAAGGCAAAAACAGCAATTCAGGCTGGGCCTCCGGTTAATAGGTTAGTCCCAAAAGTAATATAAAAGTGTAAAATAAAGCCCATTATAGTCCAAAACAATAGATAAAGTAGCATGGAGCAATCAAAAATTATAGATACGTTGGAGACGTATTAGGCATCCCCAAGCTTAATTCCTGCTCGTCCTCGAGTAGGTAAATGATAAAAAGAGAACTTTTGATGCGGAGTGATACTTTGGCATAATTTCAATGTAAATCTTCTTAATTGTGGTATGAATATTCAGATCCGAAAGATTCAAGACAAAAGTTCATATTGACATAAAAATAATAATACTTCAAGCATACTAACTAAGCAATTATGTCTTCTCAAAATAACATGGCCGAAGAAAGTTCATCCCTACAAAATCATATAGTTAGGCTATGTTTCATTTTCGTCACACAAAGATGTTCCCAACTTCTATACCCCCGATGACAAGCCAAGCAATTGTTTCACACTTAAATAATCTCAAACTTTTTCAACCTTCACGCAATACATGAGCGTGAGCCATGGATATAGCACTATGGGTGGAATAGAATATGATGATGGGGATTGTGTGGAGAAGATAAAAAAGGAGAAAGTCTCACATTGACGAGGATAATCAATGGGCTATGGAGATGCCCATCAATTGATGTCAACATGAGGAGTAGGGATTGCCATGCAACGGATGCACTAGAGCTATGAATGCTCAACAAAAGAAAACTAGTGGGCGTGCATCCAACTTGCTTGCTCATGAAGACCTAAGGCATTTTGAGGAAGCCCGTCATAGGAATATACAAGCCAAGTTCTATAATGAAAAATTCCCACTAGTATAAAAACACAACTTATGAGACTCACTATATGAAAAACATGGTGCTACTTTGAAGCACAATATATGAGACTCGCTACATGAAGAACAAGGTGCTACTTTGAAGCACAATATATGAGACTCACTACATGAAGAACAAGGTGCTACTTTGAAGCACAAGTGTGGAAAAAGAGATAGTAGCATTGCCCTTTTTATTTATTTTCTTTTTTTTTGGGCCTTTCTTTTTTTTCTTTTTGGCCTTTCTCTTTTTTTGGGCAATGCTCTAATAATGATGATCATCACACTTATATTGATTACAACATAAGGATTACAACTTGAAACTAGAACAAGATATGACTCTATAAGAATGCCTCCGGCGGTGTACCGGGATGGTGCAATGAATCAAGAGTGACATGTATGAAAAATAATGCATGGTGGCTTTGCCACAAATACGATGTCAACTACATGATCATGCAATGGCAATATGACAAAAGTAAACTATGTCATGATGATGAACGGAACGGTGGAAAGTTGCATGGCAATATATCTCGGAATGGCTATGGAAATGCCATAATAGGTAGGTATGGTGGCTGTTTTGAGGAAGATATAAGGAGGTTTATGTGTGATAGAGCGTATCATATCACGGGGTTTGGATGCACCGCTAAGTTTGCACCAACTCTCAAGGTGAGAAAGGGCAATGCACTGCATCAAGAGGCTAGCAAAGGCGGAAAGGTAAAAGTGCGTATAATCCATGGACTCAACATTAGTCAAAAGAACTCATATACTTATTGCTAAAATTTATAAGTCATCAAAAATCAAGTACTGCGCGCATGCTCCTAGGGGGATAGATTGGTAGGAAAAGACCATCGCTCGTCCCCGACCGCCACTCATAAGGATGCACAAGCCAGGTACACTTCATGTTTCAAATTTGTTACACAACTTTAACCATACGTGTATGCTATGGGATTTGCAAACTCCAACACAAGCATTTCTCAAATTCACAACTACCAACTAGCACGACTTTGATATTATCACCTCCATATCTCAAAACAATTATCAAGCATCAAACTTATCTTAGTATTCAACGCACTCAAAAGAAAGTTTCACATATCTTGAATACCAAGTATATTAATATTAAGCAAATTACCATGCTATCAATGACTCTCAAAATAATCTAAGTGAAGCATGAGAGATCAATAGTTTCTTTAAAACAAATCCACCACCATGCTCTAAAAGATCTAAGTGAAGTACTAGAGCAAAAATTATCACGCTCAAAAGATATAAGTGAAGCACTATGAGCAAAACTATCAAATTCCAATTCATGTATGGCTCTCTCAAAAGGTGTGTACAGCAAGGATGATTGTGGTAAACTAACAAGCAAAGACACAAATAATACAAGACGCTCCAAGCAAAACACTTATCATGTGGTGAATAAAAATATAGCTCCAAGTAAATTACCAATGGAAGTGGACGAAAGAGGGGATGCCTTCCGGGGCATCCCAAGCTTTGACTTTTTGGTGTCCTTGGATTATCTTGGGTGTGCCATGGGCATCCCCAAGCTTAGGCTCTTTCCACTCCTTGTTCCATAATCCATCAAAATAATTCACCCAAAACTTGAAAACTTCACAACACAAAACTCAATAGAAATCTCGTGAGCTCCGTTAGAGAAAGAAAACAAAAGACTACTTTAAGTTACTGTAATGAACTCATTCTTTATTTATATTGGTGTTAAACCTACTGTATTCCAACTTCTCTATGGATCATAAACTATTTTACTAGCCATAGATTCATCAAAATAAGCAAACAACACACGCAAAACAGAATCTGTCAAAAACAGAACAGTCTGTAGTAATCTCTAACTAACGCAAACTTCTGTAACTCAAAAACTTCTACCCAAATTAGACGACCTAGACAATTTGTTTATTTATCAGCAGCAATTGGAATCAGTATTTTATCACATTCTGGTGATTTTTAACAATTCTGGCACTGAGCGCAAAGTTTCTGGAAATTACAGCAAGATCAAATAACTATTATCCAAGAAGATTAAATAGGTTTAACTTGGCACAAACACTAATTAAAAGATAAAACCACATCTAAACAGAGGCTAGATGGATTATTTATTCCTAAACAGAAGCAAAAACAAAAAATTAAAAATAAAATTGGGTTGCCTCCCAACAAGCGCTATCGTTTAACGCCCCTAGCTAGGCATAAAAGCAAGGATAGATCTAGGTAGTGCCGTAGTAATAAGATAGATCAGTGAAACTCATTTCATATTCTCTACGTTCGGCAGCAAGTTTTCTCTTTCGGCCCTTCGTATTGCACAACCAATTCATCATTATAAGCGTTCTTTTGACAGAACTTGGTGAGCCTATACTCAAGAGAGCATCCTAGCTCATTATTTCGAATAGCCAAATCATCATTAAGATCAGAGATTCTATCGATTAAAATATTGGTAGGCACCTTTTTTCTAAGATTTTTATTGAAAGCACCATAGTTGATAGATTGGAAACGCATTATTTCTTCTTGATCAAAAAGGATAGATTCTATGGGAGGACGGCCAGCGTCCACCCTATAATGCGCAAAGAATTCTTTGGCTTCTTTTATTATAAACCTGAATTCATGAGCCAAAAATATAGTAGCGGCACGCTTAAAATAAGAGTGTTCAATATTAGAAAATTCTAGGAAAATTCTATGTATAGAAGGGTGCATATGCATAAATTGCCTTTCAAGTTCAACGATAAGCATAGCAATAACGTCTGCAAGGCTACTAGTTCTATGGAGAATAGAACCACCCATAGAGGGTAAAGCACCAGCACAAGTAAAGAAATCTTGAATAACTCCTTCTCCAATAATATTACCACTACCGATTCAAAATCTTTTTGTGTGATAGGTAGGGGATTCTTCAGCAGGAGCTTCAGAATTTTCCATATTATTATCGCCCATATCGGCGATAATTTCCCCAATTTCAGACATAGCGACAAGCAAGCAAACTAAAACATGAGCAAACAAACGGACGAGGAAAAGGCAATAAGAAAAAGAGGAGGAGATTGGGAAAGAGAGGGCGAATAAAACGGCAAGGGTGAAGTACGGGAGAGGAAAACGAGAGGCAAATGGCAAATAATGTAATGCGAGAGATAGGGATTGTGATGGGTACTTGGTATGTTGAATTTTGCATAGACTCCCCGGCAACGGCGCCAGAAATCCTTCTTGCTACGTCTTGAGCTTGTGTTGGTTTTCCCCGAAGAGGAGAGGATGATGTAGCACAGTAGCGTAAGTATTTCCCTCAGTTTTTGAGAACCAAGGTATCAATCCAGTAGGAGGCCACGCACAAGTCCCTCGTACCTGCACAAAATGATAGCTACTCGCAACCAACGCGATTAGGGGTTGTCAATCCCTTCACGGTCACTTACGAGAGTGAGATCTGATAGAGATAATATTTTTGGTATTTTTGGTATATAGATGCAAAGTGAAAAGTAAAAGGCAAAGTAAAAACAAAGCAAGTATAAAAGTGATGGAGATTGATATGATGAGAATAGACCCGGGGGCCATAGGTTTCACTAGTGGCTTCTCTCAAGAGCATAAGTATTCTACGGTGGGTGAACAAATTACTGTTGAGAAATTGACAGAATTGAGCATAGTTATGAGTATATCTAGGTATGATCATGTATATAGGCATCACGTCCGAGACAAGTGAATCGAAAAGATTCTGCATCTACTACTATTACTCCACTCATCGACCGATATCCAAAGATGCATCTAGAGTATTAAGTTAAAAAGCAGTAACGCCTTAAGCAAGATGACATGATGTAGAGGAATAAATTCATGCAATATGATAAATACCCCATCTTGTTATCCTCGATGGAAACAATACAATACGTGCCTTGCAACCTTTTACATCCTTTGGTAAGGACACCGCAAGATTGAACCCAAAGCCATGCACTTCTCCCATTGCAAGAACTACCAATCTAGTTGGCCAAACCAAACGGATAATTCGAAGAGACTTGCAAAGATAACTCAATCATACATAAAAGGATTCAGAGAAGATTCAAATATTATTCA
This sequence comes from Aegilops longissima, assembly GCA_021605205.1. Lineage (NCBI taxonomy): Eukaryota > Viridiplantae > Streptophyta > Magnoliopsida > Poales > Poaceae > Aegilops > Aegilops longissima. The sequence goes on along the minus strand of CM038677.1, from coordinate 478,208,119 downwards.
TAGATAAGCTGGATCATAAACCCACAATTCTTCGATCTCAACAAACACACTGCAAAAAGAAGATAACATCGAATAGATCTCCACAAGAGAGGGGGAGAACATTGTATTGAGATCCAAAAAGAGAGAAGAAGACATCTAGCTACTAGGTATGGACCCGAAGGTCTGAAGTAAACTACTCACACTACATCGGAGGGGCTATGGTGTTGATGTAGAAGCCCTCCGTGGTGGATGCCCCCCCGTGAGCTCCTACAGGCCCCAAGATGGGATCTCGTGGATACAGGAAGTTGCGGCGGTGGAATTAGGTTTTGGCTCCTGTTCTGATCGTTTGGGGGTACGTAGGTATATATAAGAGGAAGGAGTACGTCGGTGGAGCAACATGGGGCCCACGAGGCAGGGGGCGCGCCCTAGGGGGGGCGCCCCCCACCCTTGTGACCGCCTCCGATGTTCCTTGGCGTAGGTTCCAAGTCTCCTGGATCACGTTCAGTGAGAAAATCACGTTTCCGAAGGTTTCATTCCGTTTGGATTCCGTTTGATATTCTGTTTCTTCAAAACACTGAAAAAGGCAAAAAACAGCAATTCTGGGCTGGGCCTCCGGTTAATAGGTTAGTCCCAAAAGTAGTATAAAAGTGGAAAATAAAGCCCATTATAGTCCAAAACAATAGATAAAGTAGCACTGAGCAATCAAAAATTATAGATACGTTGGAGACGTATCAAGTCCCTAGGCCGGCTCATAAACGTGTCCGGCTCGGTCTCCGCTCTTTCTACCTTACAATGCAAGTTACATATTGCTACCTCTTGAGCTTGCGTTGGATTTCCCCGAAGAGGAGAGGATAATGCAACAAAGTAGCGTAAGTATTTCCCTCAGTTTTTGAGAACCAACGTATCAATCCAGTAGGAGGCCACGCGCGAGTCCCTCGTACCTACACAAAACAAATAGCTCCACGCAACCAACGCGATTAGGGGTTGTCAATCCCTTAACGGTCACTTATGAGAGTGAGATCTGATAGAGATGATAGATAATATTTTTGGTATTTTTGGTATAAAGATGAAAGGCAAAATAAAAGGCAAAGTAAAAAAGCAAAGCAATAATAAAGTGATGGAAGATTAATATGATAGAGAATAGACCCGGGGGCCATAGATTTCACTAGTGGCTTCTCTCGAGAGCATAAGTATTTTACGGTGGGTGAGCAATTCTTGTTGAGCAATTGATGAAATTGAGCATAGTTATGAGAGTATCTAGGTATGATCATGTATATAGGCATCACGTCCGAGACAAGTAGACCGACTCACCTGCATCTACTACTATTACTCCACTCATCGACCGCTATCCAAAGATGCATCTAGAGTATTAACTTAATGAAAACAGAGTAATGTCTTAAGCAAGATGACATGATGTAGAGGATAAATTCATGCAATATGATAAAAACCCCATCTTGTTATCCTCGATGGAAACAATACAATCGTGCCTTGCTGCCCTTATACATCACAGGGGAAAGGACACCGCAAGATTGAACCCAAAGCTAAGCACTTCTCCCATTGCAAGAACTACCAATCTAGTTGGCCAAACCAAATGGATAATTCGAAGAGACTTGCAAAGATAACCAATCATACATAAAAGAATTCATAGAAGATTCAAATATTGCTCATAGATAATCTTGATCATAAATCCACAATTCATCGATCTCAACAAACACACTGCAAAAAGAAGATTACATCGAATAGATCTCCACGAGAGAGGGGGAGAACATTGTATTGAGATCCAAAAAGAGAGAAGAAGCCATCTAGCTACTAACTATGGACCCAAAGGTCTGAGGTAAACTACTCACACTTCGTCGGAGAGGCTATGATGATGTAGAAGCCCTCCGTGGTGGATTCCCCTTCCATGAAGCTCAAACAGGCCCCAAGATGGGATCTCGTGGATCTGAAAAGTTGCAGTGGTGGAATTAGGTTTTGGCTCAAGATGTCGATCGTTCGAGGTAATGCGTGGGTATATATAGGAGGAAGGAGTACGTTGGTGGAGCAACGGGGGGCCCACGAGGCAGCGGCGCGCCCTGGGGGGGTAGGGCGCGCCCCCACCCTCGTGGCCACCTCCTGGCTTTCTTGACGGGGGGTCCAAGTCTCCTGGATCATGTTCGTGAGAAAATCGCGTTCGAAGGTTTCATTCCGTTTGGACCCGTTTGATATTCCGTTTCTTGAAACTCAAATAGGCAAAAAACAGCAATTCTGGGCTGGGCCTACGGTTAATAGGTTAGTCCCAAAAGTAATATAAAAGTGGAAAATAAAGCCCAATATGGTCCAAAACAGTAGATAATATAGCATGGAGCAATCAAAATTATAGATACGTTGCGACGTATCGCATCCCCTAAGCTTAATTCCTGCTCGTCCTCGGTAGGTAAATGATAAAAAGATAATTCTTGATGCGGAGTGCTACTTGGCATAATTTCAATGTAATTCTTCTTAATTGTGGTATGAATATTGAGATTCAAAAGATTCAAGACAAAAGTTTAATATTGACATAAAAATAATAATACTTCAAGCACACTAACAAAGCAATTATGTCTTCTCAAAATAACATGGCCAAAGAAAGTTATCCCTACAAAAATATATAGTCTGGCTATGCTCTATCTTCACCACAAAAAGTATTTAAATCATGCACAACCCCGATGACAAGCCAAGCAATTGTTTCATACTTTTGACATTCTCAAAACTTTTTCAATCTTCACGCAATGCATGAGCGTGAGCCATGGATATAGCACTACATGTGGAATAGAATGGTGGTTGTGGAGAAGAAAAAAAGGGAGAAGATAGTCTCACATCAACTAGGCGTATCAACGGGCTATGGAGATGCCCATCAATAGATATAAATGTGAGTGAGTAGGGATTGCCATGCAACGGATGCACTAGAGCTATAAGTATATGAAAGATCAACAAAAGAAACTAAGTGGGTGTGCATCCAACTCGCTTGCTCACGAAGACCTAGGGCAATTTGAGGAAGCCCATCATTGGACTATACAAGCCAAGTTCTATAATGAAAAATTCCCACTAGTATATGAAGGTGACACAATGAGAGACTCTCTATCATGAAGATCATGGTGCTACTTTGAAGCACAAATGTGGTAAAAGGATAGTAACATTGTCCCTTCTCTCTTTTTCTCTCATTTTTTTATTTGGGCCTTTTCTCTTTTTTTATGGCCTCTTTCCTTTCTTTCTTTTTATTTATTTATTTTTCGTCCGGAGTCTCATCCCGACTTGTGGGGGAATCATAGTCTCCATCATCCTTTCCTCACTTGGGACAATGCTCTAAAAATGATGATCATCACACTTTTATTTTTCTTACAACTAAACAATTACAACTCGATAGTTAGAACAAAATATGACTCTATGTGTATGCCTCCGGCGGTGTACCGGGATATGCAAAGACGCAAATAATACAAGACGCTCCAAGCAAAACACATATCATGTGGTGAATAAAAATATAGCTCCAAGTAAAGTTACCGATGGAAGTAGATGAAAGAGGGGATGCCTTCCGGGGCATCCCCAAGCTTAGGCTCTTGCCACTCCTTGTTCCATAATCCATCAAAAGATTTCACCCAAAACTTGAAAACTTCACAACACAAAACTCAACAGAAATCTCATGAGATCCGTTAGCGAAAGAAAACAAAAGACCACTTAAAGGTACTGTAATGAACTCATTCTTAATTTATATTGGTGTTAAACCTACTGTATTCCAACTTCTCTATGGATTATAAACTATTTTACTAGCCATAGATTCATCGAAATAAGCAAACAACAACGAAAAACAGAATCTGTCAAAAACATAACAGTCTGTAGTAACCTGTAACTAAAGCAAACTTCTGGAACTCTAAAAAATCAGCCAAAATTGGTGGACGTGAGGAATTTGTCTATTAATCATCTGCAAAAAGAATCAACCTAATAGCACTCCCCAGTAAAAAATTATAGCTAATCCCGTGAGCGCTAAAGTTTCTGTTTTTTACAGCAAGATCATATAAACTTCACCCAAGTCTTCCCAAAGGTTCTACTTGGCATAAACACTAACTAAAACATAAAAACACATCTAACCAGAGGGTATATGGATTATTTATTCCTAAACATAAGCAAAAACAAAAAAATAAATAAAATAAAATTGGGTTGCCTCCCAACAAGCGCTATTGTTTAACGCCCTTAGCTAGGCATAAAGCAAGGATAGATCTAGGTATTGCCATCTTGGTAGGCAAACCATAGGTAGCTCTCATGATAGACTCATATGGTAATTTTATTTTATTTCTATGGAAGTGTTCCATGCCTTTCCTTAATGGAAATTGGAATCTAATATTCCCTTCCTTCATATCAATAATTGCACCAATCGTTCTAAGAAAAGGTCTACCAAGAATAATAGGACATGAAGGATTGCAATCTATATCAAGAACGATAAAATCTACGGGCACATAATTCCTATTTGCAACAATAAGAACATCATTAATTCTTCCCATAGGTTTCTTAATAGTGGAATCCGCAAGGTGCAAGTTTAGAGAGCAATCATCAAAATCGCAGAAATCTAGCAAATCGCACAAAGTTTTGGGAATAGTGGAAACACTAGCACCCAAATCACATAAAGAATAAAATTCATGATCCTTAATCTTAATTTTAATAGTTGGTTCCCACTCATCATAAAGTTTTCTATGGATCGAAACTTCCAACTCAAGTTTTTCCTCATAAGATTGCATCAAGGCATCAACGATATGTTTAATAAACGCTTTATTTTGACTATAAGCATGAGGAGAATTTAGCACGGATTGCAACAAGGAAATACAATCAATTAAAGAGAAGCTTTCATAATTAAATTCCTTGAAATTCAAAATAGTGGGTTTAGCAACATCTAGGGTTTTGATTTCTTCAATTCCACTTCTATCGATTTTAGCATCAAGATCTAAAAACCCTGAATTTTTGGAACGCCTTCTAGGTAAAGATGGATCATATTCAGTCTCTTCATTATCAAGATTCATATTGCAAAACAAATATTTAATAGGGGATACATCAATAACTTTTAGATCTTCATCTTTATTTTCATGGAAATTGGAAGAACACGCTTTAATAAAGGCATCTTTCGTAGCACGCATCCTAGCGGTTCTTTCCTTGCACTCATCAATGGAAATTCTCATAGCTTTGAGAGACTCATTGATATCATGCTTAGGAGGAATAGATCTAAGCTTTAAAGAATCAACATCAAGAGAAATTCTATCAACATTCCTAGCCAATTCATCAACTTTAAGCAATTTTTCCTCAAGCAAAGCATTAAAATTCTTTTACGAATTCATAAACTCTTTAACACTAGTCTCAAATTCAGAGGGCGTCTTATTAAAATTTCCATAAGAGTTGTTGTAGGAATTTCCATAATTATTAGAAGGATTACTAGGGTAAGGCCTAGGATTAAAGTTCCCTATATACGCGTTGTTACCAAAATTATTCCTACCAACAAAATTCACATCCATAGATTCATTGTTATTTTCAATCAAAGTAGATAAAGGCATATCATTAGGATCAGAAGAAACACTCTTAGTAGCAAATAATTTCATAAGTTCATCCATCTTTCCACTCAAAACATTGATTTCTTCTATCGCATGCACTTTTTAATTAGTGGATCTTTCAGTGTGCCATTGAGAATAATTAACCATAATATTATCTAGGAGTTTAGTAGCATCTCCTAAAGTGATTTCCATAAAAGTGCCTCCCGCGGCCAAATCTAAAAGGTTTCTAGAAGCAAAATTCAATCCGGCATAATTTTTTTTGTATAATCATCCACAAATTCAAACCATGAGTAGGGCAATTACGTATCATTAATTTCATCCTCTCCCAAGCTTGTGCAACATGTTCATGATCAAGTTGCTTAAAGTTCATAATATCGTTTCTAAGAGAGATGATCTTAGTGGGAGGAAAATACTTAGAGATAAAAGCATCTTTGCACTTGTTCCAAGAATCAATACTATTTTTAGGCAAAGATGAAAACCAAGCTTTAGCACGATCTCTAAGCGAAAAAGGAAATAGCTTAAATTTAACAACATCATTGTCAACATCCCTCTTCTTTTGCATATCACATAAATCAATGAAGCTATTTAGATGAGTAGTGGCATCTTCACTAGGAAGGCCGGCGAATTGATCTTTCATAACAAGATTCAATAAAGCAGTATTGATTTCACAAGATTCAGTATTGGCAAGAGGAGCAATCGGGGTGCTAAGGAAATCATTATTGTTGGTATTGGTAAAGTCACACAATTTGGTATTATCTTGAGCCATCGTGACAAGCAAGCAATCCAACACACAAACAAACAAAAAGCAAGCGAAAAAAGGCAAACGGAAAAGAGAGGGCGAATAAAACGGCAAGGGTGAAGTGGGGGAGAGGAAAACGAGAGGCAAATGGCAAATAATGTAATGCGAGAGATAAGGGATTGTGATGGGTACTTGGTATGTTGACTTTTGCGTAGACTCCCCGACAACGGTGCCAGAAATGGCTCGTTGTCGGGAGTGAAATCTTGACTTGACTTCGCGTAAGCCTCCCCGGCAACGGCGCCAGAAATTCTTCTTGCTACCTCTTGAGCTTGCGTTGGATTTCCCCGAAGAGGAGAGGATAATGCAGCAAAGTAGCGTAAGTATTTCCCTCAGTTTTTGAGAACCAAGGAATCAATCCAGTAGGAGGCCACGCGTGATTCCCTCGTACCTACACAAAACAAATAGCTCCACGCAACCAACGCAATTAGGGGTTGTCAATCCCTTCACGGTCACTTACGAGAGTGAGATCTGATAGAGATGATAGATAATATTTTTGGTATTTTTGGTATAAAGATGCAAGGTAAAATAAAAGGCAAAGTAAAAAAGCAAAGCAATAATAAAGTGATGGAAGATTAATATGATATAGAATAGACCCGGGGCCATAGATTTCACTAGTGGCTTCTCTCAAGAGCATAAGTATTTTACGGTGGGTGAACAATTCTTGTTGAGCAATTGATGAATTGAGCATAGTTATGAGAGTATCTAGGTATGATCATGTATATAGGCATCACGTCCGAGACAAGTAGACCGACTCTGCTGCATCTACTACTATTACTCCACTCATCGACCGCTATCCAAAGATGCATCTAGAGTATTAAGTTAATAAAAACAGAGTAACGCCTTAAGCAAGATGACATGATGTAGAGGATAAATTCATGCAATATGATAAATACCCCATCTTGTTATCCTCGATGGCAACAATACAATCGTGCCTTGCTGCCCTTCTCACATCGGGAAAGGACACCGCAAGATTGAACCCAAAGCTAAGCACTTCTCCCATTGCAAGACTACCAATCTAGTTGGCCAAACCAAACGGATAATTCGAAGAGACTTGCAAAGATAACCAATCATACATAAAAGAATTCAGAGAAGATTCAAATATTGCTCATAGATAATCTTGATCATAAACCCACAATTCATTGTTCTCAACAAACACACCGCAAAAAGAAGATTACATTGAATAGATCTCCACGAGAGAGGGGGAGAACATTGTATTGAGATCCAAAAAGAGAGAAGAAGCCATCTAGATACTAACTATGGACCCGAAGGTCTGAGGTAAACTACTGACACTTCTTCGGAGAGGCTATGATGATGTAGAAGCCCTCCGTGGTGGATTCCCCTTCCATGAGCTCCTAACAGGCCCCAAGATGGGATCTCGTGGATACAGAAAGTTGCGGCGGTGTAATTAGGTTTTTGGCTCCGTATCTGATTGTTCGGGGGTACGTAGGTATATATAGGAGGAAGGAGTACGTCGGAGGAGCAACGGGGGGCCCACGAGGCAGGGGCGCGCCCTTGGGGGTAGGGCGCGCCCCCACCCTCGTGGCCACCTCCTGGCTTTCTTGACGGGAGGTCCAAGTCTCCTGGATCATGTTCGGTGAGAAAATCGCGTTCCCGAAGGTTTCATTCCGTTTGGACTCCGTTTGATATTTCGTTTCTTCGAAACTCTGAAATAGGCAAAATCAGCAATTCTGGGCTGGGCCTCCGGTTAATAGGTTAGTCCCAAAAGTAATATAAAAGTGGAAAATAAAGCCCAATATGGTCCAAAATAGTAGATAATATAGCATGGAGCAATCAAAAATTATAGATACGTTGGAGACGTATCACATATCAATGCCGGTTTATAGCTACAGGCCTTAAACCGGTTCTGGGCCCTGGGCCTTTACACAGCGTCTCCGTCTGTCTTCATGGGCTTCGAGTATAATGAACTACTGATGAAGTTAACCCAGCCTCTCCTGGCCGGTTTACGCCCAGTAGTAATATCCCCAACACCATTCCTTGCATATTATAGTTCATCACGAAGCTTTTGTAGCTTGGTGGCAGTGATTGAAGAACTCTTTCAATGACACTATCAACCGGAAGGTTAAATCCCAGTTGAGTCAAGTGATTATGATACCCAGACATTTTGAATATCTGTTCACTGACAAAACTTTTCTCCTCCATTTTGCAGCTGTAGAAATTATTGGAGACTTCATATCTCACAATCCGGGCATTTGCTTGAAATATTAACTTCAACTCCTGGAACATCTCATATGCTCCATGATGTTCAAAACGTCATTGAAGTCCCGGTTCTAAGCCGTAAAGCATGGCACACTGAACTATCGAGTAGTCATCAGCTTTGCTCTACCAGGTGTTCACAACGTCCGGCGTTGCTCCTGCAGCGGGTCTTGCACCTAGCGGTGTTTCCAGGACGTAATTCTTCTGTGCAGCAATGAGGATAATCCTGAAGTTACGGACCCAATCCGTGTAGTTGCTACCATCATATTTCAACCTAGCTTTGTCTAGGAATGCATTAAAATTCAACAGAACAGTGGCACGGGCCATTTATCTACAACAACATAGACATGCAAAATACTATCACGTACTAAGTTCATGATAAATTAAAGTTCAATTAATCATATTACTTAAGAACTCCCACTTAGATAGACATCCCTCTAATCATCTAAGTGATCACGTGATCCATATAAACTAAACCATGTCCCATCATCACGTGAGATGGAGTAGTTTTCAATGGTGAACATCACTATGTTGATCATATCTACTATATGATTCATGCTCGACCTTTAGGTCTCAGTGTTCCGAGGCCATATCTGCATATGCTAGGCTCGTCAAGTTTAACCCGAGTACTCTGCGTGTACAAAACTGGCTTGCACCCGTTGTATGTGAATGTAGAGCTTATCACACCCGATCATCACATCGTGTCTCGGCACGACGAACTTTCGCAACGGTGCATACTCAGGGAGAACACTTGTACCTTGAAATTTAGTGAGAGATCATCTTATAATGCTACCGCTATACTAAGCAAAATAAGATGCGTAAAGGATAAACATCACATGCAATCAATATAAGTGATATGATATGGCCATCATCATCTTGTTCCTTTGATCTCCATCTCCAAAGCACCACCATGATCACCATTGTCACCGGCTTGACACCTTGATCTCCATCGAAGCATCGTTGTCGTCTTGCCAACTATTGCTTCTATGACTATCGCTACCGCTTAGTGATAAAGTAAAGCAATTACATGGCGATTGCATTTCATACAATAAAGCGACAACCATATGGCTCCTGCCAGTTGCCGATAACTGTTACAAAACATGATCATCTCATACAACAAATTATATATCATCACGTCTTGCCCATATCACATCACAGCAAGCCCTGCAAAAACAAGTTAGACGTCCTCTAATTTGTTTTTACAAGTTTTACGTGGCTGCTACGGGCTTAGCAAGAACCGTTCTTACCTACGCATCAAAACCACAACGATTTTTCGTCAAGTGTGTTGTTTTAACCTTCAACAAGGACCGGGTGTAGTCATACTCGATTCAACTAAAGTTGGAGAAATAGACGCCCACTAGCCACCTGTGTGCGAAGCACGGTGGTAGAACCAGTCTCATGAACGCGGTCATGTAATGTCGGTCTGGGCCACTTCATCCAACAATACCGCCGAATCAAAGTATGACATGTTGGTAAGCAGTATGACTATTATCGCCCACAACTCCTTGTGTTCTACTCGTGCATATAACATCTACGCATAGACCTGGCTCGGATGCCACTGTTGGGGAACGTAGTATTTCAAAAAATTCCTATGATCACGCAAGATCTATCTAGGAGAAGCGTAGCAACGAGCAGGGAGAGTGTGTCCACGTACGCTCGTAGACCGAAAGTGGAAGCGTTAAGTAACGCGGTTGATGTAGTCGAACGTCTTCGCGATCCAACCGATCAAGTACCGAACGCACGGCACCTCCGCGATCTGCACACGTTCAGCTCGGTGACGTCCCTCGAACTCTAGATCCAGCTGAGGCCGAGCGAGAGTTTCGTCAGCACGACGACGTGGTGACAGAGATGAGGAAGGTACCGGCGCAGGGCTTCGCCTAAGCACTACGATGATATGACCGAGGTGTAAAACTATGGAGGGGGGCACCGCACACGGCTAAAGATCAACTTGTGTGTCTATGGGGTGCCCCCTCCCCCGTATATAAAGGAGGGGAGGAGGAGGCCAGCCGACCACAAGGGGCGCGCCAAGGGGGGAGGAATCCTACTCCTAGTAGGAGTAGGTTTTCCCCTTTCCTAGTCCAACTAGGAGGAGAAGGAATGAGAGGGAGAGGGAGAGGGAAAGAGGGGCCGTGCCCCCTCCCCTAGTCCTATTCGGACTCCTCTTGGGGGGGACACCACCTCTTGTCTGCGGCCCTCTCTCTCCCCTAAGGCCCACTAAGGCCCATAACTTCCCGGGGTCTGGTAACCATCCGGCACTCCGGTTTTACCCGAAACTCTCCGGAACACTTCCATTGTCCGAACAACATGGTCCAATATATCAATATTTATGTCTTGACCATTTCGAGACTCCTCGTCATGTTCGTGATCACATCTGGGACTCCGAACAACCTTTGGTACATCAAATCATATAAACTCATAATACCAATCATCATCGAACGTTAAGCGTGCGGACCCTACGGGTTCGAGAACTATGTAGACATGACAGAGACACATCTCCGGTCAATGACCAATAGCGGAACCTGGATGCTCATATTGGTTCCTACATATTCTACGAAGATCTTTATGGGTCAAAGCGCATAACAACATACGTTGTACCCTTTATCATCGGTATGTTACTTGCCCGAGATTCGATCGTCGGTATCACCATACCTAGTTCAATCTCGTTATCGGCAAGTCTCTTTACTCGTCCCGTAATGCATCATCCCGCAACTAACTCATTAGTCACATTGCTTGCAAGGCTTATAGTGATGTGCATTACCGAGAGGACCCAGAGATACCTCTCCGACAATCGGAGTGACAAATCCTAATCTCGATCTATGCCAACTCAACAAACACCATTGGAGACACCTATAGAGCATCTTTATAATCAACCAGTTATCTTGTGACGTTTGATAGCACCCTAAGTGTTCCTCCGGTATTCGGGAGTTGCATAATCTCATAGTCAGAGGAACATGTATAAGTCATGATGAAAGCAATAGCAACAAACTAAACGATCATAGTGCTAAGCTAATGAATGGGTCTTGTCCATCACATCATTCTCTAAAGATGTGATCCCGTTCATCAAATGACAACACATGTCTATGGCTAGGAAACATAACCATCTTTGATAAACAAGCTAGTCTAGTAGAGGCATACTAGGGACACTCTATTTGTCTATGTATTCACACATGTACTAAGTTTCCGGTTTATACAATTCTAGCATGAATAATAAACATTTATCATGATATAAGGAAATGTAAATAACAACTTTATTATTTCCTCTAGGGCACATTTCCTTCAGCTCTCCATCATGTTCGAGCCCAGCGAATTCCAGAAGATGATGATCGTTCATGCAGACCGCGACATGGACTACAATACATGATTCCATGTGTTAGAATCGCAAGGCATAAAGTTGGATATGTACATTATCTTTAAATACTTACAATTTGGCTGAGGGCTTCGGCCTGGGGTGCCACTCAGGGACGGCTTCGACGTTCGCTTCTGAATCGTCTGAAAGGGAGAGTTTCCCCTTCTTGGACGCCTCTGCCTCTAGGTCCACGGAAGCCCCCCTTTTCTTCTTTCCCTCCTTCGGGGGAGAATTGTTCTCCTCCTCTTCCTCCTCATCTTCATCTCCCTCGTGGGAGGAGAGAGCTTCAGTGTCTTCAGACGTTATGTCCGAAGTGCCTTTACGGCGACGGCCACTTCTGACCTCCTTGCCCTTCTTCTTGGTCTACTTTTCTGGCGCCTGGTACGGCACCGGAACCAGCATCTTCGTCAGAAGAGGAATATATGGGTCTTCGGGCAGGGGAGCCGGACACTGGATCCGTTCTGCCTTCTTTGTCCAGCCCTGGAGGATAAAGGGAAGGCTTAAGCTTATTCCTTGGATCTATAAATCGGATATGATTAGAAATATGAAAAACTTACTCGGCTGGCTGGATGAGCGCAGTCGAGGCCGAGGTCTTCGGTCGTTGGCGGCCACGTCTTTTGGGTCTTAAAAAGCAGCTTCCATATATCTTCGTGCTTCGTGCCGAAGAACCGCTGCAAGGTCCGGGGACTTGCCGGATCAAACTCCCACATATGGAGAGTCTGGCGTTGGCAGGGGAGAATCCGGTGAAACATCATCACCTGGATCACGCTGGCAAGGCTGGTATTGTTGTCTACCATGCTCTTGACGCGCTTTTGCAGTGTCGTCACCTCGTCGGATGACGCCCAATCCAGGCCCTTATTGAGCCATGATGTGAGCTGTAGTGGTGGATCGGATTTGAACCCAAGGGTGGCGGCCCATGTGGCGTCACGAGGTTCCGTATAATTAAAACCACTCCTGTTGCCACCCTTTCACGGTCTCTACAAAGGTCCCCTTTGGCCAAGTGACGTTGGGGAGTTTACTCACCATAGCGCCGCCACACTCCGCGTGTTGACCCTCGACCACTTTCGGCTTCACATTGAAGACCTTGAGCCACAAGCCGAAGTGGGGAGGGGGGATGCGGAGGAACGCCTCACACACGACGATTAACGCCGAGATGTTGAGGAATGAATTTGGGGCTAGATCGTGGAAATCTAGCCCGTAATAGAACATGAGTCCGCGGACGAAAGGGTGGAGAGGAAACCCTAGCCCGCGAAGAAAGTGGGGGATGAATACTACCCTATCATTGGGCTCTGGTGTGGGAATGATCTGCTTTTTGGCAGGGAGCCGATGGGCGATTTCTTTGGCTAAATACCCCGCTCCCGGAGCTCCTTGATGTTCTCCTCCATGACGGAGGAGGCCATCCACTTGCCCTGCGCTCCACATCAGGACATGGTCGGAGTGCTAGTTGGGGACGGGAAGGGTCGAAGCTGGGGCGCTCGAGCTCAAGGACATATGGGCTGAGCAGGAAGAAGGCGTGGGGTGAAAAGCGGATCCTTATCTTCTTATAAAGGCAGTGAATATCGAGCGTCCCCCCATGAGCCTTAAAACTTGCCTGTTCCCTAGGAGTCGTGCGAATGGCACGGTTGGATTACCCAAAACCGTATTGATGAGAATCTCGCGATAAGGGGACACGATCTCTGCTTTGACAAGACATGTCAATGAATACCGCATATCGAAACGCGAAGCGGGAGGATGAAAAACGGTTCGAAATAATAATAAGGCCAGAGCACAATGCCTCGCTGAAAAAGCTATCAGAAGACATAACCTATTTTTATTTAAGTATTTTTCCCTTGCGGTTTAGGGTTGTAACTATTGTACAGAGCCAGATTATTGTACAGAGCCGGATATAGTTCTTTTGGGCAACTACTTTGAAGTATTTGGAGGAGGAACCCGCCTTGCAATGCCGAAGACAATCTGCGCGCCGGACACATCGTCATTGAAGCCTGGTTCAGGGGCTACTGAGGGAGTCCTAGATTATGGTGTCCTCGGGCGTCCGGGCTATGTGACATGGGCCGGACTGGTGCGCTGTGAAAATACAAGATAGAAGGCCTTCCCCCATGTCCGGATGGGACTCTTCTTTGCGTGGATGACAAGCTTGGCGTGCGGACATGAAGATTCCTTTCTCTCTAAACCGACTATGTACAACCCTAGCCCCCTCCGGTGTCTATATAAACCAGAGGGTTTAGTCTGTAGAGGCAATCATAATCATACAGGCTAGACATCTAGGGTTTAGCCATTACGATCTCGAGGTAGATCAACTCTTGTAACCCATATACTCATCAAAGTCAATCAAGCTGGAAGTAGGGTATTACCTCCATTAAGAGGGCCCGAACCTGGGTAAACATCTTTTCCCCGCCCTCCTGTTACCTTTGATCCTTAGACGCACAGTTCGGGACCCCCTACCCGAGATCTGCCAGTTTTGACACCGACAACCATGAACTTAATACACTAGATGCATGCTAGATAGCGATCTATGTGTGGAGTAATAGTAGTAGATGCGTAATCATTTCGGTCTACTAATCTTGGACGCGATGCCTATATACATGATCATTGCCTCATGTATCATCATAATTATTTGTTTTTCTATCAATTGCCCAACAGTAATTTGTTTACCCAGCGTATGCTATGTTCTCGAGAGAAGCCTCTAGGGAAAACTATGGCCCCAGGTCTATTTCCTATCATATATTAAATCCAAAATAACTTGCTGCAATTTTTCTTTATTTATTTTATTTTGTATTTTTGTTAGATATATTTATCAAACCTGTATAATTTAATCTATCTCAATACCGTTGAGGGATTGACAACCCCTCTTACGTGTTGGGTTGCAAGTATTTTGTTGTTTGTGTGCAGGTGTTGTTTACATAGTGTTGCTTGGTTCTCCTACTGGATTGATAACCTTGGTTCATAACCGAGGGAAATACTTACCTTTGCTTTTCTGCATCATCCTCTCCTCTTCGGGGAATTATCAATGAAGATTACAAGCATTCATAGACAGTCGGAAGTCGTCATGCTAAAGCCCAAGAGGACCAGCGCACCAGAAAAACAGCCGCCACCGATGAAGAGAAGCGTAGACCGGAAAGATCTAACCTGAAGGCACACGAACACATACGAACGAAGACCGGATCCAAGTGGGTCCATCAAAGACAAACACCAACTGAATCCCGCGAGATCCGTCGGAGATAAATCTCCACACGCCCTCTGATAATGCTAGACGCATCGCCAGAAAGGGGCTTAAGCGGGGAGAACCTTATTCCAACATCAGAAAGCCGCTGCCACCTTGTCTTCCTGAACAGAACACAAACCCTAGACAAACACAAAAAACACCTAAAAACGATGTAGGAGCCCTCCCGCTGGCAAGAGCCAAGATCCATTGCGTCTCCATGGCCTGACACCACTGAAGACAAAGCGATCTACGACGGCGCCAGCGTTGTAACACCCCGGATGTAACTTTCCTTATTTGTAACTCCAACTCTTGCCATTTTTGGCATTGTGATATGATATTCCCTTCGTGGTTGGGTTTTTCTTCATTTTGCATTTTGTCCATGTCATGCATTTTATATCATGTCATCATGTGCATCGCATTTGCATACGTGTTCGCCTCATGATTCCGAGCATTTTCCGTTGTCCGTTTTGCAATCCGGCACTCCTATGTCCCCGGCGTCCCCTTTTACGCTTTTTCCGTGAGCGGTACTAAACGTTCTCGGAATGGACCGAGGTTTGTCAAGTGGCCTTGGTATACCACCGTAGACCACCGTCAAGTTTCGGTCATTTGGAGCTCGTTTGGTACTCCAACAGTTAACCGCACACTCGCAAAAAGCCTCTTTTAAGTTGCAGCCCAACACCCCTTCAAAACAGCCCAATAACCCATCTAAGTCACTTCCATGCTCTTCGTCGTTCGATCACGATCGTGTGGTAAAACGCACCTCATTTGGAGCTTCCTAGCTCCTTCTACCTATAAATATGCATCTCCTCCAAATCCGGATCAATTCCCCGAAACCCTAGACGAATCCCTCCATACGCGACGGACGCGTCACGCCGCCACCATGCCGGCGAATCAGGGGCTGCCACGTGGCGCCGTCGCCTCCCCGCGCCTCGACCCGCCCGGGCCCAGCGCTGCCCGCCCAGAACCACTGCGCCGCCCGTCCGCCCGCCGTCCTTGCGCGCCCGCCGTCGCCGAGCTCCGCCGCCGCCTCCGGCAGCCATCGCCTCGCCGCCGACCGCCCGCCTGCCTGGCGGCCCCCTGCCTCGCCGCCCGCCGCCTGCTCGTCCCGCCTCGGCCGAGCTCGCGGAGCCCGAGCTCCCGCCCGCCTCGCCGCCCCCGACAACGCCGGCCCGTCCCGCTCGCCGCCTTCGCCCAGCCTCGGCCTCCTCCGCGCCCGTCCCCGACAACTCCGGCCACCGGCGCCACGGATCCGGCGAGATCCGCCTCGCCTCGTAACCCGTGCCAGGCGGTTGACTTTTTCCCCTCCCCCCGAATCCTCCAAGTCCTATTTCTGCTAATATTTTCATGCATTTTCATCATGCCATAACTCCGCATCCGTAGCTCCGTTTCGTGCGTGTAACATGTCAAAATATTCTTCTCGAAGAGTAGATCATTTCATCTCATTGCATCATTTTCATTTGAGCTCATCTTGATGCCCGAAATGCTGTTAGAAGAGGGCTATGTGATGTTAGTTTTTGTTTCTTAACAGAACTTGCACTTTTGTCATTTTTGCCATGATTGATGTGTGCACCCTATGGTCTTGAGTCCTACTTGTGTTTTGTAATATGCCATGCCATATTTCCAGGGGTGTATGCCATGTATTTCTGTGATCTATGTGGTGACTAGCACAAACATGCAAACTAGGCTTCCTGATGTTGCTGATTTAAGCCCCTGTTTAGCTGATATTTTTATGCCATGTTAACTTGATGCTACCGAGAGATCCATGCATATTTTGAGATACTTCAGTAAGGATGTTTTGAACATATGGTTATGCTCTATCCATCCATGCCTTTGTTTGCAATTATGGAGTGCCATAGATTGAGTCAATCGAGCTCTACTTTTGCTATAAAATGTTTCCTGGCAGATTGTATACAGGTTATTCAATTTTGCCAAGGTTGTTGTGGTTGATCCATGTAGGCTAGGATACTGTTCTTGCCATGTATGTCTTCTATGCCATGTCTTCTTGATGTATGTATGCTTAGTTTATCATGAAAGGCTCTGTAGTGAGTGCTTTGAGCTCTTAAACATGCCTACTTGTTATCTGTTTTTGACATGCCCTGTTGCTGAATCTGTTAACGAAACTTGCTATATTGACATGGGTGTTATTATATTTTCTGATCCTTTTTGGCTTATGGGCAGTAAGGGACTTTTGTTCTATGCTTTGAGTAGATTCATGCCGTACCATGTTTTGCTATTATAAGTTCCTGTAGCATGTTGTTTTCTTCCTCTGAACATTGCTACCTGGTGCTGTTTTTGCCATGTTCAGTAATTTCACTAAGTCTGTGAAGCTGATATGTTTTGCACTTTTTCCATGCCTGTTTGAACCTGTTATGATGTGATTTAGCCGTAGCTCAGTGTTCATCTTTTGTCAAGCATCTTGAGTAGATCACTGCCATATACTTTGTTGGTACGTCTGGGTGCAGTAGCTTAATTTCTTGTTGCTTGCTAAGTGGCATCATGCTGTTAATGGCAGATTTGTGCCATTCTTGTTTTGCTTGTCATTTGCAAACCGTGCATCCGATTCCGGTGATCTTTATATCGATTTCAACCGAAATCATCTCTTCTTTCCAGCGGCATACTTGGTTTGCCAAGTTGATGCCTCGTTCATCTTTTTCCTTCCGGAGCGCGCATACGCATTGCATATCACATCCCGCATATCATGCCATATATTGCATCATGTTGCTTGTGCATTGCACCGTGATTTATTGTGGTTCCTTTGTTTGTGTTCTTGCTTTGGGTAGAGCCGGGAGACGAGTACGTGAACGAGGAACCTGTTGAGAACGCTTACGAGGATCAAGCTTTCGACAACTCTGAGAACTTTGCAGGCAAGATGACCATACCCTCGAAATCACTTCTATCTTTGCTATGCTAGATGCTCGCTCTTTTGCTATGCCTATGCCACGCTGCCTATCACTTGCTTATCATGCCACCCATTTTGCCATGTAAGCCCCTAACCATCCTCTCCTAGCAAACCGTTGATTGGCTATGTTACCGCTTTGCTCAGCCCCTCTTATAGCGTTGCTAGTTGCAGGTGAAGATGTAGTTTGTTCCTTGTTGGAACATGGAGATGTTGTTCCTTATTGGGACATGTTTACTTGTTGGGGCTATCACAATATATCTGCTATAATTAATGCATCTATATACTTGGTAAAGGGTGGAAGGCTCGGCCTTATGCCCGTGTTTTGTTCCACTCTTGCCACCCTAGTTTCCGCCATACCGTGTTATGTTCCTTGATTTCGCGTTCCTTACGGTTGGGTGATTTATGGGACCCCTTGACAGTTTGCTTTGAATAAGACTCGTCCAAAGAAGGCCAACTTTGGTTTTACCATTTGCCACCTAAGCCTTTTCCCCGGGTTTTCGCGAGCCCGAGGGTCATCTTTATTTTAACCCCCTCCCACCAGTGCTCCTTCGAGTGCTGGCCCGAACCGAAATACTTCAAGGGCCACCACGGGAAACTCGAGGCTTGGTTTTACTCGAGCCTGTCTCATCCGGATGTGCCACGAGAACGAGATATGTGCAGCTCCTATCGGGATTTGTCGGCACAATCGGGTGGCTTTGCTGGTCTTGTTTTATTGTTGTCGAAATGTCTTGTAGTCCGGGATTCCGAGATTGATCGGGTCTTCCGGTAGAAGGAATATCCTTCGCTGACCGTGAGAGCTTATAATGGGCTGTTGGGACACCCTGCGCAGGTTTTATCTTTCAAAGTCGTGCCCGCGGTTATGAGGCGATGGGAATTTGTTAATGTCCGGTTGTAGAAAACCCGGTTGACCTTAAATAAAATACACATCAACCACGTGTGTAACCGTGATGGTCTCTTCTCGCGAGTCCGGAAGTGAACACGGTGTTGGAGTTATGCTTGACGTAAGTAGTTCAGATCACTTCTTGATCGCTACTAGCTTCACGCCTGCGCCTTGCTTCTCTTCTCGCTCTCTTTTGCGAATGTAGCCACCATATATGCTAGTCGCTGTGCAGCTCCACCTTACAACTCTGTCCTTCCTATAAGCTTAAATAGTCTTGATCTCACGGTGTGAGATTGCTGAGTCCCCGTGACTCACAGATTCTACCAAAACAGTTGCAGTGCCGACGATGCGGTCAGGTGGACGCAACCGAGCTCAAGTGGGAGTTCGACGAGGAACGTGGTCGTTACTATGTGTCTTTTCCCGATGATCGTGAGTGGAGCTCAGTTGGGACGATCGGGATCTGTAGCATTTGGGGTATCTTCTTTATTTTGGTTCCGTAGTCGGACCTTGAGTGTAATCTGAATGATGGATGTTTATTTATGTATTGTGTGAAGTGGCATCGTAAGCCAACTATGTATCTCTTTCCTTATGTATTACATGGGTTGTGTGAAGATTACCTCACTTCCGACATTGCTTTCAATGCGGTTATGCCTCTAAGTCGTGCTTCGACACGGGAGATATAGCCGCATCGAGGGCGCTACAAGTTGGTAATCGAGCCTTCCCGACTTAGGAGCCCCTACTTGATTGTTTGTCAAGCGTTGTTGAGTCTAGAACGGAAAATGTTTTGAATCTTAGGATTATATATATCGAGAGTAGGATTCTTTTTACTCCCAGTCCCTTCGCCGCCTCGTGAGGTCTCCCGACGAGAAGTTTTGACTCTCCTCTCCTCAAATTTCACTAAAAAATTTTTTAGGATCACGCTGGTATCTTGGAATCGTTCGATGGTTTTGTGACGAGAACATTGTTCTTGGTGCCTCCCGACATTTAGGGGTTGTGGCGGTGTCCCGGGAGTTGAGCTCCGAGGTGTTGTCGCCACAATTTTATCGCTGCAGCTCGAATACCGAGATTTGCCGACATCGAAATCTCTTTTGTGCGCTTGTTGGTGAGATAACCCGATAACCCAAAGATCGGGCGAGCTCGAGTATTGCCATGACTCAGATAATGATGTTTTTCAAGGTCGAGGTACACGATTTCGAAGGTTTCTTGGTTATGTGTTGACGGATGGATACAATGGATCTAGGTATTGTTAGTTTGGGTGATATATTTTGTGTCCCTCAGATCCCCAACACCAGATTGCATAACCGTAAAGTTTCGGAGTTTATAGGTGGGATTCAAGAGCTCTTAGCATTTCTTCCCGCAGTATTTGGTTCGTGATTGGGTAATCCTTACCACTTATTTGTTCCAGTCGTACCTTGTTATTTTTTTCATCAACCTTTAATCAAGTGGCTTCTCACCTTAATGGACGTGTGATGTTAACTTTGGAATTCATTCGTTCATTCTTGTCCGAATGTTTATTGTGAAGACCATATGTTGCAATTTCTATCCGTTGATTCAACTTGTCTATCTGTCTATCAAGTGCTAACGGATGTCACCCTCTTCAGGATGGCTCCGCCAACGCGTCAAAATCCGGAACGAAATGATGGGAGTCAGTCGAACCCTCCACCTCCACCTCCGCCTCCGGAGGCATGGCAAGCTATCATGGCAACCACCAATGCCAATGCTCAGATGATTTTGCAACTCTTGCAAGAGCGTACTCAAGGGCAAGGCAGTCAAGGAAATCAAGGTCAAGGCAACAACCAGCCGCACTTTGCTACTCTCAGTCAGTTCCTCGCTAATCAGCCGAAGTCTTTTAGTTTCTGTGTCGAGGCCACAGACGCCGACGATTGACTTGTGGACATCTGCAAGCATTTTGAATGTAGCAATGTCAGACCTGAGGACTTTGTCAAGTTTGCATCGTTTCAACTCAAGGACCAAGCTGCCGAGTGGTACCAGCAGTACAAAGATTCCAGAGGAGGTCGTGTCATTACTTGGGATGAGTTCCGCCGAGACTTCAGAGCTCACCACATTCCGAAAAGTGTTGTTGAGAGCAAGCGTGAGGAGTTCCGCAATCTCAAGCAAGGCAACATGTCCGTGCATCAATACAATATCCAGTTCGAAACTCGCTCGCTTTGCTAAGCAAGACGCCCCGATGAAAAGAGTATGATCTATCAATTCAGAGGTGGTCTCGAGAAGATCTGCAATTAGCTCTTGTGCTTATTGAGCCGTAAAAGTATGATGAATTCTACAACATGGCATCAAGCAAGAAGCTGCCCAGCTCAAATGTGAGGCTTCTAAGAAGAGAATCAGGATGCAGTTCAGTCTTCTTCTTCCTCTCAAGTGGCAGCTAAGCAGCAGAAGTTCTACCTTCCTCCTCCTCCGTTCCGTCGGCCTTATCGCCAGAAGAACTCAGTGGTCGTGGATCTTCCCACCCACCCAACCCAAAGCTATCGTAACAAGTCTAATTCTCAAGCTCCAAGGTCAAATGCTCCTTACCACCGTCCGCTCAGAGGTGACTTGCAACAAGTGTCGCAGAAAGGTCACTACGCGAACAAGTGCTTCAACCAAAGGCGCCTTCCGCCTCCTCCTCTGTGAAATCTTCCAGCAATGCAAAGGTCAAGCATAATCCCAAGTCTGCAAAGGTGAATATGATGAATGCAGCTCAAGCGGAGGAATCTTCTGATGTGATAATGGGTAATCTTCCAGTCAATGATATTCCTGCAAAAGTCTTATTTGATACTGGTGCATCGCATTCTTTCATGTCATATCCTTTTGCGTTGAAGCACAATTTTGATACAGAGGCATTACCTAAAGCTATGCAAGTTATTTCTCCGGCTAAGCGTTTGAGATCTACCATGTTGGTTCGAATGTCGGTATCAAGATGGGCGACTATAGATTTCTGCTAAACCAATTGTTCTTGGTGACTCGGATATTGATCTTATTCTCGGATGGATCGGCTTTCTCGGCACAAAGCTCAGCTTGATTGTGCTGCCGGGAAATTCAATTGAATCACTCTTCTAATGATGTGATCATCTATGCCGCTCGTGATGAAACCATTCGGTTGTTTTCTCTCAATGAGAAGGGCGAATTGATGCTATCTCTCGATTCCATCGCTTGTGATTACCAAGATGTCTTTCCGAAGAGCTTCCGGTATGCCTCCTCATCGGCCGCTTGAATTCGTTATCGATCTTGAGCCCGGCACGAACCCGCTTGCAAGCGCCCATACAAGCTTGGACCTAATGAGCTGAAGGAATTGAAGAAGCAGCTCGATGAACAAGAGCGTCTGGTTTGATCAAACCGAGTTCATCTCCTTGGGGTTGTGGTGTTCTTTTGTCCGAAGAAGGATGGCACGGACCGACTTTGCGTCGATTACCGTCCATTGAATAAGAAGACAATCAAGAACAAGTATCCACTTCCCAACATCAATGAGCTTTTCGAGCAACTCAAAGGTGCTAAAGTGTTCTCCAAGCTTGACCTTCAGATGGGTTATCATCAGATTCGCATTCGTGAACAAGATATTCCCAAGACAGATTCGTAACAAGCTTTGGTTCTTATGAATATACTTGTCATGTCTTTCGGCCTCGTCAATGCTCCTCCAACATTCTCTCGGATGATGAATTTCATCTTCAACCCCGACACCAATGAATTCGTCTTGGTCTATCTGGATGATATTTTGGTCTTCTCCAAGAATAAGAAGGATCATGCCAAACATTTGCGATTGGTGCTAGACAAGCTCAGAGAGCATCAATTCTATGCGAAGTTCTCCAAATGTGAATTTTGGCTTGATGAAGTGCTTTATCTTGGTCATATCATCTCCGCCAAGGGCATCGCTGTTAACCCCGAGAAGGTGTCTGCAGTTGTGAATTAGGAACCTCCTCAGAATGTCAAGCAGCTCCGCAGTTTTCTTGGTCTTGCAAGCTATTGCCGAAGATTCGTTGAGAATTTCTCCAAGATTGCAAAGCCTCTTTCCAACCTCCTCCAGAAGCATGTGAAGTATGTCTGGTCTCCTGAGTGTGACGTTGCTTTCAATACTCTCAAAGAGAAACTCGTCACAGCTCCTGTCTTGACTCCTCCTGATGAATCCAAGCCATTCAAGTTTTCGTGATGCTTCTCTTCAAGGTCTCGGTGCTGTGTTAATGCAAGAGAAGAGAGTTGTGGCTTATACCTCTCGTCACCGAAGCTCAACGAAAAGAACTACCCCACTCACGATCTTGAGTTGGCGGCAGTTGTCCATGCATTGATAACATGGAGACATATCTTGTTGGGAAGGAAAGTGGACATTTTCACCGATCACAAGAGTCTCAAGTATATCTTCACTCAACCCAACCTCAACCTCGTGCAAACTCGATGGGTCGAAATGATTCAAGAGTACAACCCAAGTATTGAATATACTCGGCAAGGCCAATGTCATTGCAGATGCTTTGAGCAGGAAGGCTTATCGCAATGCTTTAATCCTCAAGCCCTTCCAACCGGATCTCTGTGAAGCTTTCCATAGCTGAATCTTCAAGTTGTTCCTCAAGGCTTTCTTGCCAACCTCATAGTCTCTCCTACTTTGGAAGATCAGATTCGTGAGGCTCAACTTCGGATACCATGGTGAAAAAGGTGAAACGTGGTATCGACAAGGGCATTTCCAAGTACAAGTGCTTCCACGTTGATGACAAAGATACTCTTTTCTTCGAGGACCGGATTGTGGTTCCTAAGGGTGATCTACGAAAGTCATTATGAACGAGGCACACAATTCGCTTCTATCCATTCATCCCGAAGTATGAAGATGTACCATGACCTCAAGCAGTCATATTGGTGGACTTGAATGAAGCGAGAAATTGCTCAATTCGTGAATGAATGTGATGTCTGCGCAGAAGAGTGAAAGCAGAACACCAACGACCAGCTGGTCTCCTCCAACCTCTTGCTATTCCGGAATGGAAGTTTGATCATATCGAAATGGACTTCGTGGATCGGATTTCCAAAGTCCAAGCGTGGAAATGATGCTATCTTCGTTGTCATTGACAAGCTTACTAAAGTGGCTCATTTTCTTCCTATCAAAGAATCTATCACAGCAGCTCGGCTTGGCGAGCTATACACATCCAGATTGTCTCCTTGCACGGCATTCCACAAGTGACCTCTTCGACCGTGGCAGCATCTTTACCTCCAAGTTCGGGATTATTTTCGAAGGCCATGGGCACCAACATTCGCTTTCAAAGACAGCTTTCCATCCTCAAACAAGTGGCCAAGTCGAGCGAGTAAATCAAATCCTTGAAGATATGCTCGTGGCTTGTGTCATTTCTTTCGGTATGAAATGGGAAGATTGTCTTCCATATGTCGAAGTTCTCCTACAACAACAGCTTCCAGCGAGTTCGGCAAGGCCCCATTCGAAATTCTCTATGGCGTAAAGTGCCGACTCCTCTCAATTGGTCCGAGACAGTGAACGCCAACTTCTTGGCAATGACTTGATCACGAAGTCAAGAAATGTGCAAAGTCATTCCCGAGAATCTCAAAGCCGCTAATCGCGCGGAAGAGCTATTATGATGATAAGCACCGTGATGTGGCTTTTGAAATCGGAGACCATGTCTACCTCGCGCTCTCCAATGAAAGGCACTCGTCTTTTCGGTATCAAAGGGAAGCTCGCCCCTAGATACGTGGGTCCTTTCAAGATCATTGGCAAAAGAGGCGATCTCGCCTATCAATTTGAGCTTCCGTCCAACTTCGCGAACGTGCACGATGTGTTTCACGTGTCACAGCTTTGCAAGTGCTTCAAGATTCCTGAACGCACTATCAACTTCGAAGAAATTGACCTTCAAGAAGATCTCTCTTATCAAGAGCACCCCGTTGCTATTCTTGAAGAAACCGAGCGCAAGACTCGCAACAAGTCAATCAAATTCCTGAAAGTGAAGTGGTCACACCATTCCGACCGAGAAGCCACCTGGGAGCGCGAGGATCACCTCCGTTCCAAATATCCGGAGTTCTTTCAGTCCTAGATCTCGGGATGAGATCCTCTTGTAGTGGTGGAGTGTTGTAACACCCCGGATGTAACTTTCCTTATTTGTAACTCCAACTCTTGCCATTTTCGGCATTGTGATATGATATTCCCTTCGTGGTTGGGTTTTTCTTCATTTTGCCTTTTGTCCATGTCATGCATTTTATATCATGTCATCATGTGCATCGCATTTGCATACGTGTTCGTCTCATGATTCTGAGCATTTTTCCCGTTGTCCGTTTTGCAATCCGGCACTCCTATGTCCCCGGCGTCCCCTTTTACGCTTTTTCCGTGAGCGGTACTAAACGTTCTCGGAATGGACCGAGGTTTGTCAAGTGGCCTTGGTATACCACCGGTAGACCACCTGTCAAGTTTCGGGTCATTTGGAGCTCGTTTGGTACTCCAACGGTTAACCGCACACTCGCAAAAGCCTCTTTTAAGTTGCAGCCCAACACCCCTTCAAAACAGCCCAATAACCCATCTAAGTCACTTCCATGCTCTTCGTCGTTCGATCACGATCGTGTGGGCGAAAACCGCACCTCATTTGGAGCTTCCTAGCTCCTTCTACCTATAAATATGCATCTCCTCCAAATCCGGATCAATTCCCCGAAACCCTAGACGAATCCTCCGCCACGGACACGTCCGGATCGGACGGACGCTCCGCCGCCAGCCCGGGCGAATCAGGGGCTGCCACGTGGGCGCTGTCGCCTCCCCGCCACAAGCCCGCTGGCCGCAGCGCTGCCCGCCCAGCCAGTGCTGCCGCCCGTCTCGCCCAGCCGTCCGCCCGCGCCCGCTGAGCCGAGTCCGCCGCAGTTCGTCTCTCCTCCGCCGCCTCCGGCAGCCCGCGCCTCGCCGGAGACTGCCGCCATCCACGCCAAGCCCCTCCTCGGCCGGCCCGGCCTCGCCCGCCCGCCGCTTCTTCGTCCCGCCTCGGCGGAGCTCGCCGGAGCCGAAGCCTCGCCTCGCCCGCTGCCAACGCCCGCCAACGCCTCGCCTCGCCAGGCTCCTCCCTCCTCCTCCAGCCCGTCCCCGACAACTCACACCCGCGCCATGATCGGCGAGATCCGCCTTGCCTCGTAACCCGTGCCAGGCGGTTGACTTTTTCCCCTCCCCCCGAATCCTCCAAGTCCTATTTCTGCTAATATTTTCATGCATTTTCATCATGTCATAACTCCGCATCCGTAGCTCCGTTTCGTGCGTGTAATATGTCAAAATGTTCTTCTCGAAGAGTAGATCATTTCATCTCATTGCATCATTTTCATTTGAGCTCATATTG
The DNA here is from genome assembly GCA_021605205.1 of Aegilops longissima. Taxonomy (NCBI): domain Eukaryota; kingdom Viridiplantae; phylum Streptophyta; class Magnoliopsida; order Poales; family Poaceae; genus Aegilops; species Aegilops longissima. Next base: position 478,181,968 of record CM038677.1, on the reverse strand, counting down.
ATGCCAGAAATGCTGTTAGAAGAGGGCTATGTGATGTTAGTTTCTGTTTCTTAACAGAACTTGCACTTTTGTCATTTTTGCCATGATTGATGTGCGCACCCTATGGTCTTGAGTCCTACTTGTGTTTTGTAATATGCCATGCCATATTTCCAGGGGTGTATGCCATGTATTTTTGTGATCTATGTGGTGACTAGCACAAACATGCAAACTAGGCTTCCTGATGTTGCTGATTTCAGCCCCTGCTTAGCCGATATTTTTATGCCATGTTAACTTGATGCTACCGAGAGATCCATGCATATTTTGAGATACTTCAGTAAGGATGTTTTGAACATATGGTTATGCTCTATCCATCCATGCCTTTGTTTGCAATTATGGAGTGCCATAGATTGAGTCAATCGAGCTCTACTTTTGCTATAAAATGTTTCCTGGCAGATTGTATACAGGTTATTCAATTTTGCCAAGGTTGTTGTGGTTGATCCATGTAGGCTAGGATACTGTTCTTGCCATGTATGTCTTCTATGCCATGTCTTCTTGATGTATGTATGCTTAGTTTATCATGAGAGGCTCTGTAGTGAGTGCTTTGAGCTCTTAAACATGCCTACTTGTTATCTGTTTTGACATGCCCTGTTGTGAATCATAACTAAACTTGCTATATTGACATGGGTGTTATTATATTTTCTGATCCTTTTGGCTTATGGGCAGTAAGGGACTTTTGTTCTATGCTTTGAGTAGATTCATGCCGCACCATGTTTTGCTATTATAAGTTCCTGTAGCATGTTGTTTTCTTGCTCAACATTGCTACCGATGCTGTTTTTGCCATGTTCAGTAATTTCACTAAGTCTGTGAAGCTGATATGTTTTGCACTTTTTCCATGCCTGTTTGAACCTGTTATGATGTGATTTAGCCGTAGCTCAGTGTTCATCTTTTGTCAAGCATCTTGAGTAGATCACTGCCATATACTTTGTTGGTACGTTTGGGTGCAGTAGCTTAATTTCTTGTTGCTTGCTAAGTGGCATCATGCTGTTAATGGCAGATTTGTGCCATTCTTGTTTTGCTTGTCATTTGCAAACCGTGCATCCGATTCCGGTGATCTTTATATCGATTTCAACCGAAATCATCTCTTCTTTCCAGCGGCATACTTGGTTTGCCAAGTTGATGCCTCGTTCATCTTTTTCCTTCCGGAGCGCGCATACGCATTGCATATCACATCCCGCATATCATGCCATATATTGCATCATGTTGCTTGTGCATTGCACCGTGATTTATTGTGGTTCCTTTGTTTGTGTTCTTGCTTTGGGTAGAGCCGGGAGACGAGTACGTGAACGAGGAACCTGTTGAGAACGCTTACGAGGATCAAGCTTTCGACAACTCTGAGAACTTTGCAGGCAAGATGACCATACCCTCGAAATCACTTCTATCTTTGCTATGCTAGATGCTCGATCTTTTGCTATGCCTATGCCACGATGCCTATCACTTGCTTATCATGCCACCCATTTTGCCATGTCAGCCCCTAACCATCCTCTCCTAGCAAACCGTTGATTGGCTATGTTACCGCTTTGCTCAGCCCCTCTTATAGCGTTGCTAGTTGCAGGTGAAGATGTAGTTTGTTCCTTGTTGGAACATGGAGATGTTGTTCCTTATTGGGACATGTTTACTTGTTGGGGCTATCACAATATATTTGCTATAATTAATGCATCTATATACTTGGTAAAGGGTGGAAGGCTCGGCCTTATGCCTGGTGTTTTGTTCCACTCTTGCCACCCTAGTTTCCGTCATGTCGGTGTTATGTTCCTTGATTTCGTGTTCCTTACACGGTTGGGTGATTTATGGGACCCCTTGACAGTTCGCTTTGAATAAGACTCGCCCAAAGAAGGCCCAACTTTGGTTTTACCATTTGCCACCTAAGCCTTTTCCCCGGTTTTCGCGAGCCCGAGGGTCATCTTTATTTTAACCCCCCGACCAGGTGCTCCTTCGAGTGTTGGCCCGAACCGAGCCACCAAGGGGCCACCATGGGGAAACTCGAGGCTTGGTTTTACTCAGAGCCTGTCTCATCCGGATGTGCCACGAGAACGAGATATGTGCAGCTCCTATCGGGATTTGTCGGCAATCGGGTGGCTTTGCTGGTCTTGTTTTATTGTCTGTCGAAATGTCTTGTAGTCCGGGATTCCGAGATTGATCGGGTCTTCCCGTAGAAGGAATATCCTTCGCTGACCGTGAGGCCTTATAATGGGCTGTTGGGACACCCTGCAGGTTTTATCTTTCAAAGCCGTGCCCGCGGTTATGAGGCGATGGGAATTTGTTAATGCCCGGTTGTAGAAAACCCAAGTTGACCTTAAATAAAATACACATCAACAAGGTGTAACCGTGATGGTCTCTTCTCGTGGAGTCCGGAAGTGAACACGGTGTTGGAGTTATGCTTGACGTAAGTAGTTCAGATCACTTCTTGATAGCTACTAGCTTCACGCCTGCGCTTTGCTTCTCTTCTCGCTCTCTTTTGTAATGTAGCCACCATATATGCTAGTCGCTTGCGCAGCTCCACCTAACAACTCTGTCCTTCCTATAAGCTTAAATAGTCTTGATCTCGCGGGTGTGAGATTGCTGAGTCCCCGTGACTCACAGATTCTACCAAAACAGTTGCAGTGCCGACGATGCCAAAGGTGTGACGAACCGAGCTCAAGTGGGAGTTCGACGAGGAACGTGGTCGTTACTATGTGTCTTTTCCCGATGATCAGAGTGGAGCCAGCTGGGACGATCGGGGATCTGTGTAGCATTTGGGGTATCTTCTTTATTTTGGTTCCGTAGTCGGACCTTGAGTGTAATCTGAATGATGGATGTTTATTTATGTATTGTGTGAAGTGGCGACTGTAAGCCAACTATGTATCTCTTTCCCTTATGTATTACATGGGTTGTGTGAAGATTACCTCACTTCCGACATTGCTTTCAATGCGGTTATGCCTCTAAGTCGTGCTTCGACACGTGGGAGATATAGCCGCATCGAGGGCGTTACAAGCGTGAAGGCCCGGAGACGTACGAAGGACTAGAGATAACCTTAGGAAAAGACATATCATCAAACCTCAAACTGTGTGTTCTGCTTTGAAACCGAATCTATCCAACACTTGTTTTTTAATTGTGTAGTAGCTAGATATGTGTGGGCAATTTTTAGGGAGCATTTCAACATAAATTTGGGGTCCTATTACATGTCCTTTGCTAGGTTTTGGCTATCCAACATGCATAAATATGCCCTTAATGTAGCATGTGCAACTGCTATGTGGTATTTGTGGAATATAAGAAATTCCATGATTTTTAACAATACCACATGGACTTCTGTAAAACAGGTTATTGGGAAGATTCACAGCCTGGTCAAGATTTGGGCGATCTTGTGCACAAATCAATGGAAGAAAATTTTGGGGGACTTCTCAATGGGGTGAAAATGACGACTCCATTGGCCATTAGAAGTGGCCGAGCTGGGACAAACTGAAGATCATGAATGCAGAACAAGTGGACCATGACTCCACCTACTCCTTACAAGATGGTTGCAGGAAGTGTGGTGGTCAGCCCAACCTCGGCGCTGGACCCCAGGTGGTCTCCGCAGCTCAAAGTTATTTTTGGATTCCAAGTTTCCAACCAACGGGCCGCCCTGAATTCATTCCTATCAAAGGGAATGCATTAACCTACTAGTATTAAATTGAAATGTTTCCACCATGACACTAATACAAAAATAAAACAACCTTTTCTCTGAACTAGGGTCTCGTCGTTGCATTTTGTTAAATACACGACATCAACAGCAACCATGCGATTTTTTGTCCAAAAGGACCCTCTGCCGAGATGATTTGCCAAAAAGGACTACCTCTGGATGAATTTGACAAAAAGGACCCCCTCAGTGGTGGCGGCAGGCGTGGCAGGCGACACGTGGCACCTGCCGTCACGCAAGGAGGCGGTGGGCCCTGCCGCCACCGCAGGAGGCGGCCACTCCAGCCGAACGGCTTGCATCGCACCGCGATGGAACGGGGAGGGCCAGGTGGGCCCTGCCGCCACCACCAGAGGCGGCCTCTCGCGCTGGTCGTGGTCGGGCGACAGACTCTGCTGCGCCGGCCCCGGTCAGGCCCTCGCCGCCACTCCAGAGGCGGCCACCCTGCCGACACTGCTGCTTCTGCTTTCACGATCGCTGCACGGAAGGCGAGGTCGGGCCCCGCCGCCATCGCTTCAAGCGGATCTTCCCGCATGCCCGACAACACATGCGCCGACGCACTGATTTCGAGGCAGATCGCCCTCATTCCCACGCTGCTGAATCTGTGAATTTTGACACTTAGTACCGACGCCAGGTGTGGTATGCAATCGCTTATGATGATGCTGCCCGGAATCACTCGGCTTTTCCTTCTTTGCCTCGTGGATATGACAAGATCAAGGAATCACTCATACACCGTGAGAACTGTTGTGCCGACACTACGGGATGCTCCTCCTTTATATAGTATGCGATGTCTGACGTGCATAAGCACACTCTGGCCTCCTCTTTTACTCTCTGCGTGTAAGAACAAAGAGAAAGCAAAACTCATTACACATTTTCACTCGTGATTTAGGGCGATTTAGAGTTGGATCTTGAATATGCTGAAGTTGAAGAAAAGATAGACGAAGGTAAGATCTATCCATTTTTGTTGGTTTGGTTCACATGCATGAAGTTTGTACTCTTTTTGTTTAGTTCATAACTATGTGTTCTCTGTTGTGTTAGGTATTATTTCATCACTTTTTGGAGTCATTTAGTGCTTCACGAGTAGGATTTGTGTAGCGAAGTGAACTATGAAGTTGAAGATCAAGGTATGAGCTTTGCAATACATTTATTTATTTGTGCATGCAGGGTGATAATTAGTTCGTCCTTTAGCTTGTTATTAGCATTTGGTTTATTCGGATGGTAGTGCTTAGAGGTTAGAAATAATTTCAGACGACAGATGTAGCTTTTATACTATGTTTTGAAATAGTAGGTTGAAGATGTTGTATCAATGTTAGGTGTGTCCATTAGTATTGACATGCGGGAAATCTAAATACGGTAATTAAGAAAAAAATTGTACTTTAATTGTTCATTGCATGTGGTATATTATTTCATGTGGTATGTTATTTTATGTGGTATGTTAATTAATAAGTCTATAGTTAGGAAACCGTAGGTCTACTTTGTTATGTCGCAATAATCTAAATTTTATATGTTAAGATTAGGTGCTAATGTACTTAATGATGTATGTAATTAGGTAAAATAATTCATCTTAGTAGCAAACAAGGAGGAGAAGACGCTTGGAGCTTTCCGGTCCGAAGGGAAGGCCAGGTGGCCGTCGTCGACTACAATGATTCATCTATCCACGTGCGCGACCCATTGTATCTACATATGTCAGTATCAGACTTTTTGATTTGAACATCTATGTATGCTGAAATAAAAATGCACCAGTCAGGAACAATTTCCCCCGCCTATATCTCCTGACATACTATCCCGCTCCACTCTTCGGCTTATGTTTTCACGCAACCCTTTCTCCTCAATATTTTCCAGCCAACGCTTTCCCTCCATATGTTCCCGCCACCCGTTTCCCGCCAACCCCTTCCCGCCATATCTTCCTGCCAACCGTTTCCCGCCAACCCTTCCCGCCATATGTTCCCGCCAACCCTTTCCGCCATATCTGCAATGTTTTTTCCGCCATTTTCTCCTCTCTACCTATAAAACCCCTTTAGACGGAGGTGGATAAGCATTCGAGTGTAGTGTAGTCGAGATGTCCCATTATCCTTTCGATCGTAGTTTTCACCTCGATGAGCAGCACTCTTCCGAGGCTAGCTACCGATTTCGGGATGGACAATAGGATAGTTCCATGGGACGAACTCACCGTAGTGACACCATAATGAATGAGTTGGCTCACCAATTACGAGGGTCCGGGTGGCCCGAAAGGACCTATGAGGAGGTACGAAAGAACTTCTTAGGTTGAAAGCAAGGTGGAAGAAGGTAGTGGAGCCAAGAGTGAAACTTTCGTAAGGACTGCAGAAAGCATCCAGCTTTTATGGATCGAGGAGAGCGAGGACGAAGATGATATCTTCATGGCGCCGCTTCGGTGCTGCATCATCAAAGGGCAAGAGTTCTGCATCGCCTAAGGGCAAGAGTACTGCATCCTCGAAGGGCAAGAGTTCTGCATCGTCCAAGGGTAAGAGTTCGCATCCTCGAAGGGCAAGAATTCTGCATCGATGGAGGATGACGATGATGCCTTCATGTAGTTTTTAAGTCAGTATTCCAGTTCTACCGCTTAATTCGGCTGTACTTGCATTATTAGTTTGTACTCTCTTATTGTAGGGCATTATGTTCTATCTTTATTTTATTTTATAGTTGTTGCACGATGTTCGATATTAGTTGAGGGAAAGAAAATGCCACTACTTTATTCTAAAACTATATTTTTTCCATTACGACACGGTACAACTGAAAATAAGATACATCGAGGAATAAAGCTACATTTAACTCCTGAAATAAAGCTACATTAAAGTGCAGAAATAAAGATACAAATGATTGCGAAATTAAAAATACTACCACAGGAATCTACCGAGTCCAGCGTGGATATTTTCCTTTTCCATCGCCACTTCTTCGCTGCCTTGGCCTCACGAGCCCTTTCTTTCTTTCTCTGCCTCTCGCCTCACGAGCCTCCTTTCATTGTCGTTCCTGCTCCTCCATGCGACGAGCCTCTTCCTGTTTTTCTTTCCTAAATCCTGAAAAACGGTGTTGTTCGCATAGTATTCTTTTAACTCTCTCTGCTCGCTTTCTCCTCGCTTCCGCCTTCTCGCGCGCTCTTCCGCAAAGAAACTATTCCACGACGGCGACTTCTTTCACGAATCTCAGTCACTGCCCAAGCCGGCTTCTCCGTGTCAATCCAACGATAGTACATGCACAAAGTGGCGGAGGAGACTACAACAAGAAACAAGAATGTTATTAAAGAATAAATCAAAATACCAATAATATCTATTCGTGATGGTTAAAGCATACCGAGGCTTGTCGTACTCAAATAGGTACGGCGGGATCTTCCTCATAATTGGCGCACATGAAAAACTTCATGCCCAACCAATCTGAAAAATCCGTCATCTCCTTCACCTTGCAAAGATCGCCACACCAACACCGCAGATGCCACCCCGAGGCAAACTTGCATTCTTCATTTTCCTCGCCTAATGCTTTGATCCGAACAAGGCAAACTCATACCGATCAAAAAATGTGTTACACACTTTATGACCGGCGATTTCGAGGATGGCTGGACGAGAGCCTCCGTGTCTCCTTTTATAGGCTCGGGCGATAAATGATGGCGAGAATAAGCGAGAATAGAGGAAATTAGGCGGAAATTTTAGGATCCCTGAGGTGTCGGCACAACAGGAACCTCGGATTCCATAGCAGTGAGTGTATTTCTGCGAGTGCCGTCGCGTCCTCTCAAGCAATAGCCAAGACACGCGGGAATTAGCTAAGTCTGCAACAGGAACCCGTCGCGCGCATGACTCAAGCAAAACAAGCAAAAGCGAGCTATCAAGATCAATTTTCGAATCATCTAATGAGCGAAGTTTAGTATCGAATCAGCGCCGTCAACACGGAATTCCTTTATGCGCATGTAGAAGAGAAGATGCCGCCAACAATAAGATGGCGGCTGGCTCAAGGCTGCTCGGCCAGCAGCAGAGGTCGTCGGCCACCAAAGACGCCAGCTTGACGCGCCTCCGCCAATGGCGGCGAGGCCACAAAGGGCTCCCGGCGCAGCGAGATCTTGTCGACCCGCCAATGATCAAGCGCCAGGTCTGGCCGCCTCGCCCGGTGGCGGCAAGGCTCACTGCCCGCCCGCCTGTCCGTCATGGCGTGGGGAAGCAAATGAACCCGTCCGGCTAGAGTGGCCGCCTCCTGCGGTGGCGGCGGGCTCCGCCTCCTTGCGTGGCGGCAGGTGCCACGTGTCGCCTGCCGCTGCCGCCACCACCGAGGGTCCTTTTATCAAATTCATCCAGAGGTAGTCCTTTTTGGCAAATCATCTCGGCAGAGGGTCCTTATTTCTTCTAGAAAAGTTGTTCTGGAAAGGCTCACTAGTTTCTCGATCACAAACAACACTCTTCCTTACACTCTTTAATATATAATTACTCCTTCTTATACGAAAAGACTCTAGTGTCATTATCTTTTTGTTGAGATACTAATACATACATACAGAAATGGAAGAAAAGTAGGAATTAAAAAAAGAAGTCCAGTTCAAAACTCCAAGTCAGGTGATAAGTGTTTGTGCATGCACGCAAACATGCTCTTCTGTCTCTGAGCTGACAAAAAAACTGGTTCGGAGTAGTGATTGAAAAAGGTTTGGAAAATTAATTTACTATGATTAATTAGATTTATGACAGGAGACAGGAGCGGTAGAATATCTTCAAATTTATTGTTGGATTCTCACTAACAGGCCGCTATCAATTCATTCCTATCAAGGGAAACACATTAACCACTCATGAAGGTACCCTCATATCAAAACAAATGTTTCCACTGTGAATAATACGAAAATAATCAACCTTTCTATGAGGTAGGATCTCATTGCCTTTATGCGAAAATACGTGTCATCCATAGCAACCACACTTGCTCGTGTATTTCTTCTAGAAAAGTTGTTTTGGGAAGCCTCACAAGTTTCTCGGTCACAAAAGAAACCCTTCCTTATACTCTTCAATGTATATTTCTCTTTTCTACGAAAAGACTCTAGCAACCTTTTGTTGCGATGCTAATACCGGTGACAAAAGGAGAAGAAAAGCAGGAAAAAAAACTATGGCTCAAAGCTCCAAGTTAGGTGACAAGTGTTTGTACATGCATGAGCCATGCTCTCCTGTCTCTGAGCTGGAAAAAATGGATCTAAATGCTGATTAGTAACTGAAGAAAAGCTTGGAAACTTTTGCAGATTTTGTTTTCTTGAGAATAAACATTTTTTTAATTTGGAAAAAAATTAGTGCGGTTCAGACCTCCAAGTCAGGTGACAAGTGTTTGTGCATGCACGAGCCATGCTCTTCTGTCTCTGAGCTGGAAAAATAAATAATTCTAAATGCTGATTAGTAACTGAAAAAAGCTTGGATGCTTCTGTAGATTTATTTATTTATTGTGAGAATGTAAATTTTGTTCTTTGAGAATAAACTTTTGCTGATTCATAGTTAGTTAGCCCTTAATCCAGCACCCCAAAGAAAAGAAAGGAAAATGAAAGCCGCTTTGAGACGGGCGCACGGCCACACGAGGCGAGGCCTTGAAACCGTGCAAGGTAGGCTCCTCGCCTCTAGTTTCGTGGCATTCGATGCATGGATGCTGCACTAACCTTGAGGCAAAACAGTAAAATGATAGAGCCATCAAATCAAAGAAAAAAAAAAACACAATCTTTCTGGTACTACTCCTACAGATCTTGGCCGTCCGTAATTCATGCATTGATGCGGATCCGACGCCCGTGCAGCTGCTGTGACACGTCACCTGGTGTACTAGAATGTTCGTATACTTCCTGGTACCCAAATACAATGTGCACCGAAAAAAAAGCAGAGATGGAGTGAGCGAGAAAAAGCAAGGAAGCAGCACCAAAACGAGAAGAAAAGAAATCCCGGGGATAGAGATGCCAAATCATTTCCATGCGGATCTCGCCATCGCAGCCCCTCCCTCGCGGTGCGGTGCCCACCCGCTACTTAAGGCGAGTGAGTGAGGCCACCCCCTCCACCCCACTGCCAGTCTTGTAGCGAGCGACACACCCACAGGGAGCCGCAGAGAGCCACCACCACCGCCAAACGCCACCAGAGAACCAGGGCCGCGGGAGCGGGGCAGAGGACGCGCGCCATGGGCGAGGTAAGGAAGGACGCTTGCTTGCTTGCCTGCTACTGCATTCCTCGGCGGCGGCGGCGGCGGCGGTGAGGCGGGTTGAATCTTGACTGACTGACTGACGCCCGCCCGTCGTGGTGTGGTGTTTTGGTTCGCAGGAGGAGAAGAAGCCCAAGGAGGAGGAGAAGCCCAAGGAGGAGGAGCCGAAGAAGGAGGAGAAGCCCAAGGAGGGGGAGGAGGAGAAGCCCAAGGACGACAAGCCCAAGGAGGGGGAGGGCGAGGGGGAGAAGCCCAAGGAGGAGGAGGCGGCGCCCCCGCCGCCGCCGCCGCCGCCGGAGGAGGTCGTGATGCGCGTCTACATGCACTGCGAGGGCTGCGCCAGGAAGGTCAAGAAGATCCTCAAGAGATTCGATGGTAATGCGCCTCATCTATTCTAATTAATCCCTGCTCTCTAATTTCCTCTGCTTTGCTTTGCTTTGCTGCATCAGGATTCGCCGTCAGAGTAAATCTTTTCGTTTTCGTTTCGTTTTGAACTACTACTAGTACGCTGTCACGTGGATTTTATTTCCTTAGTGCAGGAACATTTTTACCGAGCTCGTTCGACATTTTCTTCGTGAGTGTTCTTAGGGAGTGCGTGCTTAGTGCATCTTGATTCACGAATCATCATGGTTAGTGGTGGACTTGTGTTCTCCTTGCGGTTATGCGAAGCAAGCTAAAAGTGAATCTGTTTGTTTGTTCATCAGATTTAAGAGACATGATGATGTGGTTGGCTTCCTCTAATCTTTTTTTTAGGATTCCTCCTTATGTCCTTGTATTAAAAAAAGGTCCAGATTTTGTGTTTTTCTCTGTGCTGTTCTGACGTCCAATTAAGTGATATTGTAAGGTTGTTCCGTGTGCAATTCATAGTGGACTAGCTCAGTAGGTGGGCTAAGCTTTTAAATAAACAGATTCACCTAATTAATAAGATCCTCTTGTCTCAAAAATAAAATAAAATAAATAAGATCCTCCTTTCTCATGAGCCGCACATGAATCTGGTGGTTGATTAATGGTGATGGGAATGATTTTTCACTCCAAAAGGTTGGAGTACATTCCAAGAGAATGACAACCTTGAGTATACAATGCCCTTGAGGCCACACGTCCTCAAAAGTTAAGCTGATTCCTCAATCATCTCCAAATACTGCTCAAAATGTTCCAAGCATCTCTGCATATTCTCCATGCACTACTAGTTGCTATCAAGGGAAAATTAAAGTTTCTTTGGCTCAAAGATCCATTCTCTGTTCTACCTAGTACCGCATCTGAAAAACTTTTTGTGTGGATTCAGGGGTAGAGGACGTCATTGCCGACTCCAAGGCACACAAGGTGGTTGTGAAGGGAAAGAAGGCGGCTGCCGACCCGATGAAGGTGGTGGAACGCGTTCAGAAGAAGACGGGCCGCAAGGTGGAGCTCCTCTCGCCGTTACCGCCGCCGCCGGAGGAGAAGAAGGAAGAGGAAAAGAAGGAGGAACCAGAGCCGCCGAAACCTGAAGAGAAGGAGGTGAAGGACCTTAACGAATGCACGCAATGCAGTACTAGTTTGTATGGTAATTTCAGTTTTACTTCAGATTTGGTAAAACTGACTGAATGATGTTTGGTTCTGAAGCCAACGGTGATCTCCGTGGTGCTGAAGGTGCACATGCACTGCGAGGCCTGCGCCCAGGCGATAAAGAAGAGGATCGAAAAGATGAAAGGTGCGTAATGGGCTGCTGCGGGATTGCCTGTCCTTTTTTCATTTCTCTCTCGCGTCATTTTCATCAGGACAGAAACACCTATGGCTTTTCTCTTACTATTTATTTTCACTAGCTCCTCCTAGAATTAGTTTACTACTATGTGTCATGTTTAGAATCTACCTAGTGATTCAGCAAAGGTCAAGCAAATCTTTCCTCTGATGCAATGATGAAAAAAAGAGGGATTCCTCTTTAGGTCGATGGCTGAAACAAAGCCAAAATGTGGGCCTTGTACGTGTAGCTCTTTTTCTTGCAAAAGATGCACAACTGTGTGCAGATAAGATTCACTCCTTCACCTACCTGTCTGCCTATATACCGTGACAAGATTAATCTGGATCGTATAAGAATTTTTTCTGCCTAAAATCACACTAGATAGATCATCCTCGAGCTCGGTGATACTTTGTTATGTAGTAGTGTTGCTGAAGATTTTTGGTGCGACATTATGCAGGAGTGCAATCTGCAGACCCAGACCTGAAGGCATCGGAAGTGACGGTGAAGGGCGTGTTTGAGGAGGTCAAGCTGGCTGAGTACGTGCACAAGCGCACCGGCAGGCATGCGGCCATTATCAAGTCCGAGCCGGTTGCCCCGGCCGAGAAAGCCGGCGAAGGCGACGCCAAGGATGAGAAGAAGGCAGCCGAAGGCGGCGAAGAGAAGAAGGACGACAAGGAGGAGAAGAAGGACGACAAGGATGGCGGCGCCGCAGATGAAAAGAAAGAGGAGAAAGACAAGGAGGATGGCGGCGCCGGCGGCGAGGATAAGGAGAAGGAGAAAGACCCCGGCGCCATCGCCGCAGCCAACCTCTACATGCATTACCCGCAGTTCGCCTTCCCCGGAGGGTACTACCCGCCGAGGCCGGGGTACGCCGCCTACCCTCCGCCGCCGGCCTACCCGCCGTACCCGCCGCAGATCTTCAGCGACGAGAACCCGAACGCCTGCTCCGTCATGTAAAAAAGGTTAGAACCTTGGTGGTCTAGAGTGGAAAACAAATAAGAAGGGGAGAAGGGACTGCATGAGTTGAGGGGTGCCATGGCAGCAAAAATGCCCTCGAGCAAAGCAAATTGCAGCAGCTTGAAGAAAGTACCAGGCTTTTTTGCTGTCAGGTTTTCCTTTTTTTTGAACCTTTTATGTTTTTACCGTCTGGTATAAAGTAAGTCTGGACTTCCTTGTGAGTTGATGGATGTTTTCATCTTATGTAGATTTTTCTTTTTGCCCTGTACTGAACTTATGTAAAAACTGTTATTATAGTATAGTAATTCTCTCCATCTCCTTGGCTGTGTGCTGGTGCCTGGCTCTAAACATCTAGGACCCGGAAGAACAGTCGCTCTGTCAAAAAACTGTGGTGGTGAAAGGAAGTCACAGGGGGTGGGGTAAATGAAATGGAATGGCAATGGTGCGATGCAAGAGGAGGTAGGAGACAAGTGGTTGTCATGTGCATGCATGACACAAAATCCTAGGCGGATTGCAGCTTCAATCTTGATGCGCCCACTTTTTACCCGGTAGCCCACTAGCTGATGATATCCAGGGGCCACAGACTTTGGAGCTTTGCTGTGAATGTGAGGGAATACTTTCCCATCATCATCCTGTGACTTGAGGTTGCTTGCTTCCTTAAAATATTCTCCGTTCCTAAATCTTGTTTTTAGAGATTTCAAATTACCACCACATACGGATGTATATAGACATATTTTAGAGTGTAGATTCACTCATTTTGTTCCGTATGTAGTCGCCATTTGAAACCTCTAGAAAGACAAATATTTAGGAACGGAGGGAGTATGATGGTTTTGCCTACGTCCCTGACTGCCCTGCGATTCCTTTCTACTCCAGCCGTGTGGCTTGTGATACTTTGTATTTTACTTATTAGTATTATATTAATGCGAGAAAAATTCCATAAAACCTCAATGATAGTAATAATAATAATAATAATAATAATAATAATTATTATTATTATCATTATTAATACAGGGGCCTGTTTGAAATGTACTCGTATAAGTTTATTGAATTGCATGCATCAGTTTTGTACAGTATTCGAAGCAGGCAATTGTTTCAAAATGTAAAAGGCTTCTACCATCATCCTTACCGTGGGTTAGCATCCACAAGTTTTTAGTATAAAGTCTGGATTTCGTTGTCAGACATGATTCCAATAGTTGATGTTTCCAAAATTGCGGGGAGTATGGTACAGAATGGGGCTTTTTTTTCTGCGAATAAGTACAGAATGGGGCTTGATGTGTCAACCTTGAGCTATTCTTTGCCCATATAATTTTCTCACTTATTTGAGTTTTAATCAATCTTCCATGAAATAAATATATCAGTGGTTCACAGACTCTCAGACCAACAATACCGTTTCGTCTGTATCTCTCCTACGAGAGACTGGGCAAAACCCTAGGCGCCGCCACCCCGTCCACTCCCTTCTCCCCGTCCCCCTTGCCGCCGGGTGCGGCGGCAGGGATCCTTTTTCTCCTCGCCTGGTCTACTGCGGTGCGGGCGCGACATCTAGGCGGTGATGCCACTCTTTGGCGTAGGGCGTAGCACCGATGGCGTGGTTGGGCGGTGGCTGCATGGCGACAATGATGTTCCTCTCCCCTTTCCGTCTTTGGATCCTCCTTCCTCGACTTCCTGCATGAAGCCGACTGGCTGGGCTCTAGATCCAAACATCCCGATGACCGGCTGCATCCTCATCGGCCGATGGGGCCCGGTGGTGCAACATTTTGGATCCCTTGCCATGTGGGGGGAGGGGTTCATCTTCCTGGGAAGTTGTGGCTGTTGAGTATGTATTGTGTATTGCACGTGTATTGGATTTGTGGCCCACCTCCTAGTCTTGTATAGTTGAGATAGAGGCCTTCCCTTGTATTATATATACGTGCACCACCACCCCATCAATACAACGTCTATTGTATTGTAAACTTTCTCATCTACATGGTATCAGTTTTTAGGTTTTGACCTAGCTTTCCGCTGCCGGCGCGGCCGCCGCGCGCCTCCTCATGCGCCGCCGCCGCCGCATCTACCCTGTCGCAGCTTTCCCCGCGAGCCGCCCGCGCGATTCCATCCCACGCGTCGCCGCTCGCTTCTCCCGTGCCCACTAGCGCCAACACGCTACCACGCTGCTAGCCACCAGTGCCCGATCGCGCCTGGCCGCACGCATCCATCCATCCATTAGCATTAGTATAATCCATCCATTAGCATAATTCATCTAGCTTGCTAGATGGTTGCACATATTGATCGCGTCTGGGTTCCTTGAGTGGAGCGGGTGAGAGGCCCCGGGCAAAAGCCTCCATCGCTAACAGTGCTGATGCTCGTGGGTGTCGTGTCCCTCTTGGGGGATGCCGTTGTGGCCCTTCTCGCCAAGTCATGGCTTTGGGTGAAAGCCCTTGAGCGTACCCTCGGTCTTGATGGCTGCGATGCGTTGTTTACTCTTTCTCCAAAGGACTTCGTCATGGAGCCCAGATTTCCTCAGGTGCACCATGCCATCATCGGCGGACATTTTCGAATCCTGGCTTGAAGCTTCCTCAGCACTCGCGCGGGCAACCACACTTGCCCCCTTATCTTATACATGGGACCTTGTTGGCGCCACTCGCTGTCCTTGTTATCTCCTGGCAGGTTTGGGCTCGACGGTTCGGAGATGGAGGGCAAGGGGCCCTCTTTGGCAACAGCTTGGTGTGAGAGGTGGAACGAGATCCGGTGATTTCCCTTGGTGGATAGTCTTCTTCCTTGTCGGTAGTCTAGGTTGCTTTTGTGGTAGGGTGTGAATTCTCCTGTATTCTTATTTTACTTTGATATGCTTTGTAAGAGCATCTACAGCCGGGTGCCCCAAATCCGTCTCAAACACCCCGGCGGGCAGACCGGTCACAAAAAATTGACTCAGCCAGGCGCCTCGACCTGTCCTCAAACGCCCGGGCTGACCGGCGCCCCTCACATCCAGCCCAAATATGAGGCGGATATGGGGCAGTCCAGGCACGTCCGCCTGACAAGTCCGGCCCACCACCGACCGCACGACTGTCCCACAAAAAAACTCCATCCGGCTCATAGGTCCAAACCCTAGCTCACTCACACTCTCCTCTCTCGCTCCGTCCTCTTCTCTCCCCACACCGATTTTGATCGAATCCGGCGCAATGTCGAGCTCCAGCAGCTGTTGCGACTCCGAGATGGATCCCGACTTTCAGATCGCCCTCCGCATTGCCTTGGACCGGTCCAAGGTGGAGACCGGGGCAACTCCAGATGTGCAGCATCGCGGCAGAAGCAACTCCCCTGCCGGCGTAGCGCGAACGCCGTCGCTGGCCCCTCCCGGCCCGTGTGCAGCTCCGACGGGCCTGTGCAATCCGCGCCTCCCCTACGTCGTCCCCTGGACGCGTCGGCTACTGCTCTGCCACGTGCAGCGGTGGGTGCTTATGCCCGCCTCGCCGGCCCGGACACACACATCGAAATCAGAGGCGCGCGCAGCCTGCCGCGAGAGGCAACAGGAAAGGGAGAGGAAGGAGGCGGAGCAGTCCGTGCACCGTCGTCGCGGGATGCAGGCGGACCCCGACGAGGACGCGCGGCTCCTCAATTGGGTCTACCACCGGTCACTTACGATCGTGGAGACGGACGCATGGCGGCTCCGCCGGAAGAATGCCAAGGCGCTCCGGATTGCCATTGAGCTGTCCGAGCGCGAGGTGGTGGAGGCGGCTCGGCTCGTGAAGCTCAAGCGGCAGTAGGACAGGACCGTCCGGCAGTTGAAAGGGCTCATCATCCTCTCCGGCACCTCCGACGATGATGACCACGGCTCCTCGTTCGACAACTCGGACGATCCTCCACCAGCCGCCGACGCCTACACGTGCACCGGCGACCGGAAGGGCAAAGGACCGGTGAGGAAGTGGTGAAGCTCCACCGTCTCTGTCTTTAATTTTAAGTTTTTAGTAATCTAGTTTAAACTTGTCCGTCGTTTATGTGAATTATTGAACTTTGGCGATTTTTTGGAGATCTATTGGTGATCTTTTAGTGCTCAGAATGTGCATTTCTATGTCTGTTTGATGATCTACTTTGTTTAGTTCTACGTTGCATACTTTAGTAGGGATATATGGTACCGGATATGAAATATATGGATGTGGACAACAGGATTTGAGAAGTGTCCGGTCAGTGCCCGCGGACACGCCGGGCGCGTCCGTGAGCATTTGAGGGCCTGGATTTGTAGGTTGCGACTGCAGATGCGCTAAGAGGATCTCTTTATCACCATGCATTGGTTTGATTGTGTTGCTTTATATATAAAATAAAGCGGGAAGGGAGCCTTTTTGCATAATTGAATATGTCAATGATGACAAACTGCATCATATGTTGGTGCATCGAGCTGGTGACGAAGGAGACCTAGAAACAACACAACTCAAAATTTACAGGTTTGCCTTTCGAATATGCAACTACGTGTCCAGTCAGGAATGGGATGTCCGTGGTAAGGCCAACTCCAGCCCACGACCCCAAACGGACGTCTGTTTTGCCCGAATCCTGTCCGTTTGGGTAGGGCAATGGGGTCGTGTTCGGGCCTGTCCTGGAATGCGGTGGCCGTGCGCCCAACGCGCGGACGCATCGTTTGGCCCCATCCTGTCCACCTCCATTTTCAAACGCCAACTTCCGAATAATCATTCCCTAGTTCAGGCCAGCGGCCCTAGTTCACGCCGGTAACAGAGCCAGCGGCCTACACGTCATCGCCGGCAACACAGCCAGCGGCCGGCAACCGAGCCAGCCTACAAAATGAATAGTTTTGTCGCCGGCAACACAGCCAGCCCCCAAGATGAATATGTTTCTCGCTGGCACACAGCCAACGGCCCAGCGGCCGGCACCCATGCCAGCCTCCAAAAAAGAACGGCCACGGCCGATTAGACGACTAGTTCAGGCCGTCGGCACCGAACATCTCCTTCTGCCTGGCCTCGAACCAGCTCCTCGTCTTCTCGCTCATCTTGGTCAAGTCTACGCTCATGATCGCAAGGGCCACCTCCTTTGCTTTGGTTGCGGCATTGGTGGCCTCGATGTCGAGCTGCCTCTGCCTGGCCGTGACATTGGCGGCCTCGATGTCGAGCTGCCTCTGCCGGGACACCTCCTCCATGTCGATCTTCCTCTTCTTGTCGCCTCCTCCATCTCAAGCTTCTTCCTTTGAAGCTCTAGGTATTGCTTCATTTGCTCATCCTTGCTTTGTCGCTTTTTCTCGTCCCTCATATCCTTTTGAGACATCATGTCGTGCAAAGTCTCATGCAAGGCCATGGATGACGCATCACGTATGTCGTCCACCTTGGAGTTGGTCTTGCCCCTCGGCCTCTTCAACGCCTCACCATCTCCACCTCCGGCCAACGCGGCCATCTTTTTGCCTCTCTTCCTTTGAGTTCACGACATTGATCCTTGAACTTCGGGAAATTGTTGATGATCGTCCAACAATGGTAAGAGTGAATGGCTTGTCATTGTGCCGGGCCTTGAATGCTTCCAAAGATTGAAATGCCTACACCACACGATCAACAACAATTGAACATGCAAACATATAGAAGGCCGAAGTCTCATGGCCGTAGCAACGAAAGAACTAGGATGAGAAGAGCATACCATGTCCCCAATGCCGAGACCACTCACGGGCCGTGCTTAAACGCTCTCAAGTGTGGCACAATACTTGTTGCATTCTTGTTGGATGAACAACCACCTCTTTTGAATCGAGGTGATGCCACGGTCGCTCGTAATTTGGTAGGGCTCAAACACCGGACTCTCATCCAAAAAACAAGGCCCTTTTGTTGCGCACCGGTCCTCGGATCTTGACTAATCTCCATCCAACATTGGTAAATCAACTTGTCCTCGTCTTGTGAACATGAACCCGTGCGAATGCTCTTCTTCCTCTTTTGTGCTTCCGCTCTTTGGGTGAGCTTGTTGATGAACAATGGCTCGCCCCCAATATCAATATCAATGCCTTCTTCTGTTGGAAATATGCCCTAGAGGCAATAATAAATTAGTTATTATTATATTTCCTTGTTCATGATAATCGTTTATTATCCATGCTATAATTGTATTGATAGGAAACTCAGATACATGTGTGGGTACATAGGCAACACCATGTCCCTAGTAAGCCTCTAGTTGACTAGCTCGTTGATCAATAGATGGTTACAGTTTCCTGACCATGGACATTGGATGTCGTTGATAACGGGATCACATCATTAGCAGAATGATGTGATGGACAAGACCCAATCCTAAGCCTAGCATAAAGATCATGTAGTTCGTATGCTAAAGCTTTTCTAATGTCAAGTATCTTTTCCTTAGACCATGAGATTGTGCAACTCCCAGATACCGTAGGAATGCTTTGGGTGTACCAAACGCCACAACGAATCGGGTGGCTATAAAGGTGCACTAGAGGTATCTCCGAAAGTGTCTCTGGGTTGGCACGAATCGAGATCGGATTTGTCACTCCGCAGACGGAGAGGTATCTCTGGGCCCACTCGGTAGGACATCATCATAATGTGCACAATGTGACCAAGGGGTTGATCATGGATGATGTGTTACGGAACGAGTAAAGAGACTTGCCGTAACGAGATTGAACAAGGTATCGGCATACCGACGATCGAATCTCGCAAGTACAATACCGCTAGACAAAGGGAATTGTATACGGATTGATTGAATCTCGACATCGTGGTTCATCCGATGAGATCATCGTGGAACATGTGGGATCCAACATGGGTATCCAGATCCCGCTGTTGGTTATTGGCCGAGAGTTGTCTCGGTCATGTCTACGTGTCTCCGAACCCGTAGGGTCTACACACTTAAGGTTCTGGACGCTTAGGGTTATAAAGGAAGTTTGTATGTTGTTACCGAATGTTTTTCGGAGTCCCGGATGAGATCCCGGACATCATGAGGAGTTCCGGAATGGTCCGGAGGTAAAGATTTATATATGGGAAGTCCTATTTTGGCCACCGGAAAATGTTCGGGATTTTTCGGTATTATACCGAGAAGGTTCTAGAAGGTTCCGGAGTGGGGCCCACCTACATGGGGGGACCCACATGAACGTGGGTAGTGGGGGAAAGGCCCCACACCCCTGGTCAAGGCGCACCAAGATCCCCCCTTAGAAGGAATAAGATCATATCCCGAAGGGATAAGATCAAGATCCCTAAAAGGGGATAACAATCGATGGGGAAGGAAATGATGGGATTTCTTTCCTCCCACCTCTCGCTAACGCCCCAATGGACTTGGAGGGCAAGAAACCAGCCCCTCCACCCCTATATATAGTGGGAGGCGATGGGAGCTTCACCCAAGTTCCGGCGCAGCCCTTCCCTCTCCCAAGTCCTCCTCCTCTCCCGCGGTGCTTGGCGGCCCTCGCTGGATTGCCACGCCTCCACCACCACCACGCCGTCGTGCTGCTGCTGGATGGAGTCTTCCTCAACCTCTCCCTATCTCCTTGCTGGATCAAGGCATGGGAGACGTCACCGGGCCGTACGTGTGTTGAACGCGGAGGTGCCGTCCGTTCGGCACTAGGATCTCCGGTGATTTGGATCACGACGAGTACGACTCCTTCAACCCCGTTCTCTTGAACGCTTCCGCTTAGCGATCTACAAGGGTATGTAGATGCACTCTCCTTCCCCTCGTTGCTAGTCTCTCCATAGATAGATCTTGGTGACTCGTAGGAAAATTTTGAATTTCTGCTACGTTCCACAACATCTTCTTCATCACCATCACCTTCGCAATAGATGTCATCATCTTCATGCCACGAGTCACCATGGTCGTAGTCAGCATGGTCGTGGGCCTCTTCATCGGCAACGTACTGGGCGCGGCCATCCTGACTTTGGGTCTCCTCGGGATCGTAGGCACCGCCATGTCCACCCTCGTAGATCACATTCTCCATGAACTGGTTGTAGAAGGGGTCGTCGACCGTTGGCGTTGGTGTTGGCATTTCGTCGAACAGGACGCGGGGTGACGACATGGTGCCCATAAACGGTGTTCGTGCTTGCTTTCTTTGCATCTCGACGGCCATCCGGCCGCCTCAGCTGGACCCCGGCGTGACGTTGAGGTCGACGACCGAGGGGCGCGGGGTGGACGGCGCGATCATGCCAACGTCTGGCGACCCCAAAAAACGGGTCTGGCCATCGTGCCTTGGCCGGGGAAAGCCGGGAGACAAAGGCGTGGTCCGCGACATCGGCGAGGGGCAGTGGTGAGGCCTGGCGACCGACGAGCCTGTGCTCGCCGGGCCGACGGCCGCACCAGAGAAACCCGCCGGACTGCATAGCCCAAGCATGAGGAGGGTGTGCACTTTGTTGACGATGGCCTCCTTCTCGTCGACCTTGGCCTTGCGCCGCGCAGACTCCACCTCATCGCGCTCGGCGGCGAACTTGGCCGCGGCGTTCTTGCCCTTGACGGCCGCCCTTTGGTTCCTCCTCTTTGCCGATTTTGCGTCCATCTTTGCGAGCTCCTCCGGCGTGCATTCCGACCGCGGCTTCCTTGGACCCTTGGCCACCTTCTTCTTCACCTTTCCGGGCGGGTCGACGGCCAGGCTGCCGGAATTCGGCGGGGCGTCGGTCATGGACGGGGGAGGGTGGATGGCGTGAAATGGGCACGGGGTTTTTACTTTGTGCCACCGACGGGCAGGACAGTGAGAGGCAGCGCCAAGGTCCCGCCTGTCATTCACGTCCGTTTACTCAAAAGCGGCCCAAACTTGGGCCGGGGATGGGTTGAAAGCGGACAGAAAACGGACAAAAGTCCATTTGCGCCCGCGCGCTGGGCCGTCTGGTTTGTCCATTTTACCCTAAACGGACGCACCCGGACAGGTTGGGGTCGCGCGCTGGAGTTGGCCTAACGACATGGGAACAAGTACTTGCGTGTGCCCATAACATTTTCCTTTCATTTTTAGCTCTCATATAATCCCAGCCCTCCATATCCAATTGGGCGACAGGCAATCAACCGAATGATGTGTGTGGCAGAGGATCCTAACCCCAAACAAACAGCAGGTAGTGAGATGTGGTGGGTGATGATGGTGATGGAATGCCATGGGCGACCGTTGGTTAGCACATTCACATCACCTGATCATAACCAACATTCTATAGATTTGCATAAGGAGAAAATTAATTAACACCAACTTGCTTTGTTCTCTGGCAAGCTCTGGCTAAATAACCCCATAATAATCTATAGATGTGTTGAGCTCTGGGGATCCTAAGTTAAGCGAGCTCCAGACTGACAACTTAATTAAACACTCTGAGTCTTGCTCAGCACATATGCATGGCCATGTGCAGATAAGTGACCATGTCCTTTTCTTGTACTGGCAGGCCTGGGAATTCAATGTGGCATCACATGCCTGGTGAAGCAAACAAATTAGCTAAGCTAGAAGAGGGTATATCATGGCAGGGAATTGATTATTACTAGGAGTACAATGGATTTCATCAGAATGGGAATATTCCAGGACCGGCAAACGATGACGGCATGCGTGGATTCAAAATTGCAAGCTTGTTTCTTTGTTGGCATTTCAGATCGTGGGGTTTGACAGATATGCATATTGTGAGCTAGCTACATCTAGGAGTTACACTACCACATCCGCTCCAAAATAAACTATGCTTTAATGCACCCGGATGAACAGTAAAAATACAAAAAGGGTAGTTTTTTAAAATTTATTTTTTTGTCTGAAAAACATTGAGGAGTGCTTCAGAAATTTCGTGATGAAATAACATTCGTGGAGCACTGATTTTTGAAAGTATTTTGAAGCACTGATTATTTTTGCCACACATCCATGAATGTTATTTCATCACAAAAATTTGCACACGCCCCAAAAGCTAAGCAATGTTTATTCTCCAAAAAAATCAAAACCTTTTGAATTTCTTCCTATTTTTTGGATTTTACTGTTCATATGATGTGCCTGTGAGCCCAGGACTAGAAGCACATATACATGCAATAAAACTTCTTTATCTTTGACAAATTGTAATCAACAAAAAATGATTGATTAGGTTGAAATAATACCTAGGACAATGGGTAGTCCTACTACGTAGAGACAGGATTTCCTGCTCCTGAACTTCATGGAGTCCTTAGAAAAATAATAATTAAAAAAGAGATTTTAGTTTGAAATTCTGGCAAAAAATACACATGTACACAGATATGTATACTACGTTCCTGTGAATTTTCATGATGAAATATTTGATGGTGTGAGCTTGACCAAAATAATATAACGGACTTTTGTAATTTATAGTACATGTGCTAGAATACATGATTTTATCCTTCTTGTATAGCTAATATAAATCATATTTCATTGTCAAAATTTACAGAAATGTGGTATACATCTGTATTTACTCCCTTCGTTTCTTTTTAATCTGCATATAAAATTTATGAAAAGTCAAACTACAGAAAGTTTGATTTAACTTTGTAGAAAAAATATCAACATACAAAATACAAAATCAATATCATTAGATGCATCATGGTGTTAATTTTCATACTATATAACTTTGGTATTGTACATATTGATATATTTTAATATAAATTTGGACAAACTTTGTGAAGTTTGACTTTAAATCATCTTATACGCTGAGTAAAAATAAACAGAGGGAGTATGTGTGTAACAAACTCTAGAGTTTCTTTTAACCTCAGAATATGAATTATGATCTTTTTTTACAGAAATACAGGTTCCATGAGCCCAGAATCTAAGGCATTTTAGTACTAAGTATTTCTACACAATATATATACAAAGTATAAAAGCCACACGTGCCTAAAAGGTATATTCTTGATTGGTTAGAGGATCGAGCCGTAACACTTATCATAGTAAATACAAGGGCATTCCTAGTGCTCCAAAGTGTAATATATCTAAAATATATTGTCAAAATAAAAATCTAATGTGACAACATATGTAATGAGGAAAGGGAGTACTACTATATCTTAAGCTAGATATAGCTATAAGCATAGAAAGGAAGGAAGCATTTTCTTTTACAAGTCGTACTAAAAGAAAGTACTTTTAGATACAACTCTCATATACTACTCCATCAGAGCATCTTCAACAGTTCTTGTAAAAAACTCCCTGTAAAACCACTTTACGAGATGTCCATAAAATTTAGGGGAAGTTGACACGTGAGATGTTTTCTCAGATCTCGTAAATATCTCCCCTAAATCAGTTTTTTTACATTTCCCATTAAAGAAGCATACAAATGGCACGTGCTGTATATACTATCATCATAATAATTCAAACGATGTTATTTCTGATACACATACTTGATACTCATTTCAAATCCACAAATTTATGAAATTTCATTTGAAATTCACATTCAAAAGGAAACATAACAAATCCAGTAAATGATTCAAACTAGACATAGCAAATGGTTCAAACACGAAGATCAAACATGCAACATATGGTTCACCTAAACAAGGACATCAACACATAAAGCATAAATAGAAGATCAATCATAGAACATCACTGCTGACTTCTATCACCATTGCCACTCGAGCGCATCCGCAATTCCTACCATCTTTGGTGCTTAAATTACTACCTTCATGATCTCAAGATATTGTAGCTGGGCTACCTCAACTCATGCAGGGTTAGTGAACATGCTTTTGTATTCTTGCTCCATTTTTTGTCTGCATTTTGTGTGCAAATACATTTGGCTTCTCTTCTTCGATTGAAGTCTTGCGTTCCTCACCTGCAATTTTTTTACTCCCTCTTACTTTTGCTTGCTATGATCTCTTCCACCTCAATCTTGAACATAACTGCGTCTGCTCCATTTTTTTGTCTTTCTCACGTTTCCTTTCATGTGGTCCTTTGGTAGGGAGCTTGGGGTAGTAGTGGGTCCAGGATTTGGGAATTCATCGACATGATCGCCGGTATCTTCATTGTTGTGCACTTGTGTAACCGACGATGATTTTGCCTTCCTCCTCCGATGAAGATGCTCACTTTCCCTAATTTTCACTTCTCATTGATCTGGAGCAATGCCTAATAATGGTACATGACAAATGACTTATTTTTTAGATCCCTATGCTCGTACATGTTGTTTGTGTAGCCGAGTTTTCAAGTTTAAAATTTCACATTAGAAACCAGGGATAAACAATTTATAGAAAAGTTTGAACAATAAATACTCAGTAGCATGCCCTCTGTCATCCCACTAGGTTTGACATGTTCTACATCAGTAACAGAACCTGCCCAACGAGTGCAAGGCTCCTAAATCAAGGCTCATCTACCATCGAGTGACTTAATGGAGCGCTCAATTGAAACGGACACATTGCAATGACAATGATCTGCAATGTGCTTCCAGTAGGTCTTCATGCTTTGGTCTGTCCTTGTTGTCAGATCAATGCTTACACAATGGCATGCCATGACCAACGTTTATCCTCCTCCACGGAGAAGTTGCTCCCCATGTTATTTGTTTTCGAAGCAAAATCATCGTCATCCTCAAACAGAGTGGACAAAGACATATCATGTATGCTTACCGCATCATTGATCATCTTCATATATGAATGCTGACTACATTATCGTAATTATAGAAGTAATGGACAATGCAAATTTTCATGTGAAAACATGATTATGAATTGTACAAATTAAACAAATGAAGACCAACTTTCTTACCTTTCATTTGTTTCATCGTACGGTTCATTGACACTGTACATATTGAAGTCGTCATCGGCCTCGAGGAAGGCCGACAACATCCGCGTGAAGGTCAGGTGAAGGTAGGCGGCGAAGGTGTCATCATGGAGGAAGGACCAGCCATGGCCTCACCCTTCCCTTTTTTCGACACTCGTGGCTTTCACGCCGGTGCGGCGGGGTGGCGGGGATCGATGACGGGGTAGGCCCGCTTGCCCGTGAGATCGGGCAAGCCGGGCTCGCGGTGGCCGATGACGGAAGAGAACGGGGCGGTCAGCGACACATGGCCTGTCGCGGACGCGGGGCGGGCGGCAGCGCCTTGGGACCGATGGTGGACTAGGTAGTGGTGTCGACGACGACAGCATGTAGAGAGACACATGAAGTTTTACGCGGGAGATGAAAGGTACTTGGTGTGAAGCATTACAGGAAGGGACATCTTCGCCATGGTGGAGGGGAAGTTTTAAAGATTTTACGAGATGATGTAAGATATTTGCGAGTTTATGGGAACCGTTATTTCAGCCAATTTCTTCTAAACCACAATTATTTTACAGATATGGGAACCGTTGGAGATGCTCTTAGAGAAGTATTCCTACTCCTAGTGCAATGACAATTCTATAAGAGACTTGTTAGGGCATCTCCAACGCATACGTTAGACCATGCGGTCCGGAGCACGGAAGCCATCTAACGCGGACCTGTATAGGTCTGCAGCGCGGTCCGGATGCACTTTATCCCGCAAATTGGAGACACAGTGTGTGTGTGTGTGGAAGGGGGGGTTGCGTGAGTCCGGACAATAGCCACGTAGGACTTCGACACCCCCGGGCCACCCAATCCCCTCTCTAGGTCCCATTTCCTTCCACTCCGCCCCTTCCCCCCTTACTTTGCATCTACACCCTCCACCTCCACCGGCATTGTTGTACCTCTCCGGCCGCCATAGAGGCATTGTCGGATGTCTGCAACCAGTACCGACATGCCCGCTCTCCCTGTCCACCATGAAGCTGTTTGTACCCAGGTACACTCCACCCCCTTGTCGACGACCTCCATGGCAGACAACACTCCCGGCAGGTGTTCTGTCAAATGCCATTGAGCTTATTTTTGAACGCTATGTCGTTTTTTAGAGTATGAAGGATGTCGAGCTACCTGACCATGAAGGATGAGTTGTTGTGCGATGTGTGGTTGGCCGTATCCATGGATTTTGTAGCCAGGAGCAGAGGGGGGACCTTCTTGCAGCAAGTGCATGATCGTTTCATGCACAAAAGAACATTGCACCTTATGACATGTACATCATTCAAGAGCGCAACGTGAGGTCGTTATCGTATTGCTGGTACGCTATCCAGACCAACATCACCAAGTTTTGTAACATGGTTCATCAGCTGAAGGCAAGATGGCCATTACACGTGTTGGAGGACGAGACCACAAGTTTTGCTTCCTCTTGCTCAACTTTGTAGATTGATTCGTTCACTCAATGTTGGTATGCACATTATGTAGCCCGCCCACGCTGCCGTGATGTACCACAGGACAGACGGGCCATTTACGTACACACACTACTGGATCAAGCCGAAGGAGGAGTATGTGTGGGACAACATGGTCCGTTGATAACAAACTTGTTGGACATCCGGTTAATCTAGTCGAATTTGAGACATTGTTGTACTGGACTTAATTTACATGCTATGTATGAATGATTTGTGCTATTTTCTATCCGAATTTTGATGAAATCCGTCGTGTTTGCATGAATTTTGTCCGGTTCATAGAAACCCGGGTTGAAATGTATGCGTGCAGCATTGGATGGTGGCCTCCCGCATCCATACCCGCGGACTGGTCCTTCTATCCGCGGACAGATGCGGGAGAGAATTTGCTATCACTTCCTTACCAAAGAAATCCCTCTATAGCAAGGCTAGCTTTGTGGATCTAATTCAGAACAACTCAAACTGGTCGACCCATTTCGTCCGCCCATGTTCCTTTGGGCCGAAGCGGACAAAAAGCCAGCCCAACACACTGACCCAAACCCAAAACGCGTCCGCTAGACGTCTGTGTCAACGCATTTCCGGCTCAAATTTGTGTCGGGTTAGCGTCGGCGCAGACATGAAACAGACACCTGCGTGTCCCCTCGGTGTCCGCCGACCAACCACCACATGTGTTCATATTTATTGCGGCCACCTACCGCGGGCCCACACGTCAGTGATCGGAAGCTACGGGAGGCCGTCCTTTTTTAATCCATGCGTGCGCGCGGGGGGTGGGGGGGGGGTTCATCCACTTCCACTGCCGTCCATATATAGCCTCGCGGGCTCCCTCGCCAGTGACAAGCAAACCCTAGCCATGGGCTTCTTCAGCGGCATCGACAAGATCAAGCTCACCCCGACGGCAGCTCCTCCCGCACTCCTCTTCCGCTGCCGCTGGCGCATGCACGCCCCGTGAGGGAGCGACTACACATCCGGGTGCACCAGGCGCGGTGGCACTGGTAGTACCGGTAGCCGCTGCCATACACTGATGTCACGCCGTCGCACGACTGGCACCTGGATCCGCAACGCATCCCAGTGGCAGTGGTGCCGCGGTCGCGGAGGGCTCACGCTGACGAGGTACGGCGGTGCCTGGAGCTCCTGACGCCAGAGCAGCGCCGGCTTCCTGCCTACGTGCCGGACTCTCCCAATTGGGAGGTCTACTTTGCCCTTGAGCACGAGGAGCAACGCCGGCGTGGCGTCCAACACCACCACATCTACCCCCACCGCCCCCAGTCGTCAAGCTGGAGGAGGAGGAGGAGGCTTCCTACCAGGCAGCGTTGGCGGCGACCATGCAGACCTCCATCAAGGAGGAGCGACGCAAGGTAGAGGAGGAGGAGGCGGCCTACGAGGCGAGGCTGAGCCACCGACGCCGTGGCCCGCGAACTGCTACGTATGGACCGGCGGGCTGCGTGATTGGGTCAACCCCCCTTCCCCCTCGCGTGGCTCAACGCGACGCCGACATGGGAACAAGTGTACCTCGAGCAGCGGAAGGCTCGCGCGCTGGTAGCGGAGCGGGAAAAGGGCGAGCGCCAGATGCAGGTTGAGCGCCAGCTGGAGGAGGGGCGCCGTGCAGAGGAGGAGGAACACATAGAGAAGGATGAGCGTCGTGCCCGCGGACAAGCAGTCCAGCCAGCGGTGCAGGGCGAAGTGGCCTGGGCTTGGGACAAATGCGTCGGGTCAACGTTCTATACACGGGTCGACCAAATGTAAAAACAGACACGGACGCCCACGTGGTCGAGCCAAACGGACAAAAAGACGAACGAAAACATGAGTCGTTTGGAATGGCCGGTTGGAGTTGCTCTTTTTTTTTAAAATAAAACGAAACTTTATTCATTAGAAATAACCAATACATCGTTTGTGAGAATGAGTACAATTTCATTGATAGGCTCCTCGAACCAATCCAAAGTTAAAGAAAATCTAGCTAATCTAGCAAGTTCATGTGCTACTCTATTTGCCTCTCTATTACAATGTTCGAATCTAGTCATGATGAAATCACATGCGTAGTGGAAGCAGATCATCGAAAATTGCCGCCTCGCACCTGCTGATCTCCCTCCGTCCCGCATGGTTTCAATCACCTCTAGATTATCTGAGTTGATGATTAGGCGATTGCACCCTGCCCTTTGCGCTAGTGTTAGTCCAAATTTAAGGGCTAAAGCTTCTGCCATCAGAACATCCACGCAATGGTCAATCTTTCCATTTCCTCCTGCAATAAACCTACCTTTGTCGTCTCGCAAAACCGCTCCCATCGTACCCTTCAGCATGTCCTGGTCAAAAGAGGCGTCAACATTGAGTTTCACGAAACCCCTAGGGGGACAATGCCAACCCCCCTTTTTCATGGACGCCTTTGAAGATGATGCATTTACAAAATTGTATGTGAGGGCTATGATCCCCATTGATATCTGAGTTGCATTCTGAGTTGTTTCCTTGTGCACTAATTTCCTTCTCTCCCACCATAGATACCAAGCTGAAATAGCTATCATTTCTCGTACATTTTGGTACCCCATAATACGCAAATCTTGATCTGGGAGAACTAAAAGGTATTCCAATATCGCCTCTCCAGCACGATCAACCTCACAAGCTCTATCAATAATCTCATCTATTTCTAGCCTCTTCCAAATCTCCTTTGCTTTAGTACATAGGAAAAGCATGTGCTTCGTGTCTTCTACACCCTGAGAGCAAGTAGGACAAAGGGGCGAGACCTTCATGTGTCTATTAGCAAGTGTTGCCCGGCATGGGAGGGTGCCATGTAATGTACGCCATATAAAAAATTTGACTTTTGCCGGACAGGATAACTTCCATATCTGACACCAAATAGGGTTAGGTGTGGTTCGCCCCATCCCGTTAGAGTGTTTTAGTTTACTCCCATACTGATCATTCCACTCCACGGAATAAGCAGACCGTACCGAGAACATTCCATTTTTTGTATAACTCCAAGCAATGAAATCTGACATGTTATGTTGCGAAAGTGGGACTGAAAGAATCCGTTGAGCATCAATGGGCCACATAGATTGTCTAATCAGGTCCTCATCCCAATTATTGGAAACAGGGTCAATCAAATCAACCACTCTTGATAACAATCGTCCCCCCTAGGAGTCACAATCTTCCTAGTGGCACAATTTGGGATCCATGCATCTTCCCAAATAGTGATGTTATGTCCATTTCCCACTCGCCAAATGTAGCCACGTTTCAGAGTAGTAACGCCTGCCATAATGCTTTGCCAGGTTTAGGAAGCACCATGCTTTGGCTTGGAATTCAGCAGATCGCCATCAGGGTAGTACTTGGCCCTTAGAATAGTGGCACACAAGGAATCATGGTTATCAAGGAGACGCCATGCCTGTTTGGCCAGCAGGGCCAGGTTGAAACAGTGGATATCACGGAATACCATTCCTCCTTGGGTTTTTGGTACACACTTTTTCCACCAGGCCATCCAGTGCATCCTCCTCTGGTTCTCCTCGTCTCCCCACCAGAAATGCGCTATCGCTTCAATGATTCCTTTACAATTTTTTTAAAGAATTTTAAAGACCGACATTGCATAGGTAGGTATGGCTTGGATCACAGCCTTGAGCAGGATCTCCTTCGCCCCGGCAGATAGTAGTTTTTCCTTCCAACCACTAATTTTCTTAACAATTCAATCAGAAATTTAAAGCAGTCTGTTTTATCAAGGCCCACATTTGTTGGCGAGCCCAAGTATTTGTCATTCAGGGCCTCCGTCATTATATTGAGCATTGTACACAAGTGTTCTCTAACCTCTATCTTTGTATTGGGGCTAAAAAAAATACTAGACTTTTCCACGCTAACTAGCTGTCCCGACACGGCACAATATAAATCTAGTGCTGATTTCAGAGTTGGAGTTGCTCTTAGTTTCACCACGGAGTACATAGTGAAACGTTTACGAGCAGTCCGCTACGCAGTGAAACGTTTACGAGCAGTCACGGACTGGTGGCCCCGCTAATTTAACAGCGGTCCATGGGTCAGCATGTCACTATGTCAGAGCTTGTCCCTCGTAATTTTGGCCGTGCACGCGGTGCATCATATCCCAGCTACGCGCCTACGCCCCAGTAGAGCTGCCCATTGCACTAGTAGGTGAGCCTATCAGCTCTTGTGGTGAGACAGAGAGCAAATGTGGATTTAAGCATGCATGGAAAGTAGCGAAACGATTCGGCATGGAGTGACTGGGGAGATGAAATCGATGATGAGATGATTGAAGGTGCGATTGATAGATGGGAAGGAGGCGCTCCGTACAACTACTGCTACAGCAGTGGCAGTAGCAGCAGGGGCCGGCATTAGCAACAGCGGGGGAGATTGCGAGATCTTTGCGATTTGATGGCGCCACTCTTTCCTCTCGCGCCTAGTAGAAAAAAAAATGCTATCTCGACGTCTTCTCCACTCCCTTTATCAATTCCATCTTGTACATATTACTGCATCCGTTCACACACGAACAAGCCATCGTGTACTCCTCGCGTCAAGCGTGATACACAAGACACATTGTCGAAGAAGCCTCATCAGGAACGTGATATGAAGACACGTCAATGAGGTCTTTTGAAGGCCTGATACCCCACACATCCGGGAGGGACCGTCAGGGAGTGTGGCGGCTATGCGTTGCCCTAGATCGACTCATCAAGAGCGTCGGGCCTATCCGGCAACTTGGCTGTACAGCCGGGCCATGCCTAGTTTTGCATACAACAACATAATTGTCGTCCTATAGAATTCACATACGACCTTGAATGGAGATGGCCTCAGAAGAAAGTTATCCATTTGGATGAGACGAACAAGTTTCATGTTGAATATTTTGCGATTCGAAGTCATCTTGAAGGTGTTTGTCTTGTTTTCTATCTTCTGCAGTAGAAAAAACATGAAACTTTGCCCGGTAGATGCCCGGACGCTCGGACCTTTGTCGGGCTTCAATTCCAACCACCAGATGCCTCCGAGAAATTACCCACACAATTTCCTATATGTCCAACTCTTCATCCGACCCTGGGCTGGATTATCCGACCATTCTGAGATCCTACTGATGCAGCGCACTGTTTTGGCCACCGGGGCTGTATACAACTTCAGATTGAGATGTTCTGAAAAAAGGCAAAGTTGTTGGCCTTGATGATATCAAGATTTTTTTCATGGTTATCACTTTTTCATTTGAAGTAATCTTAATTGTGTTTTCTGTCATGCCATAATATGGTGTCAGTACATGCATCTCTGAATTTGTCATAACTTTTGTGTCTGAACTTCGTTTTGGACCATATTTATCTCCATTTTGATAATCTCAGAGAGTGCCATAAAGTGTAGAAATCAAATCTTAAAATAGACTTCATCTCCCTATGGATACAAGCCATTCTTTATGATCATGCCACTTTTGATCGCCACACTTCCCTTGAGAGTAACTTGGTTCATGTTAATCCGCATGAATATTATGATATGCTTGATGAATGTTTCATTTGCGAGGCACGATCTTTTGCATTTCCACCTATCCATATTTGCTAGTCTCTCCGGTATCATGCAATGTCCACTCTCACCTCGAGATTTGGTGCATCATTTGCCGATACATCCAAACACCGTGGGAGAACTTTGTAACATCCCAAATTTTATTAAAACGGGATGTTAATAGAATCATTTATTCATATCATATTTTATTGCATCTTGGAGTTTTATGAAATTTTCAAATATTTTTCCACTCAAGAAAAAAAAGATGATAAAATGACTCCTTCAATATAAAATGAGTTGGAAAAGTATTAGAATATTATTAGGAGTTTTTCAAGTTTATTTGGTAATTATTTTATTGGCCAAAAGTGGATTTGTTGCATAAAATAAGTATTTTCTTGAGCAGAAGAAAATGTTCACTGTGCACTATATTATCAATAATGATTTTAGGAATTATTCTGGTATTTTTATAAATCCATTTTGCCTTGTTTTTGACCCTAAATCATTTTCTGTAATAAAAAACAGTGCATGGACCGAAAGTCAGTTCGGCCAAGGAGCACATCGACGAGGCCAGCCCCGCGCCGAAACTCCTTCGCGCCGGTTGCCCGCCCTCATCTTTCTCCGCACTTGCCGACGGGTGGGAGCCCCACCTTATCGTCCCAAACCTCCAGCCGCGCTGCTCGAGATGAGCTAGCGCACGCGCCCGCAACCGCAACCGCAACCGCCGGGCGAAGCTCTCGGGATAGAGCTTATCCGTCGCAGCCCCACACGCTCTGAGCTCGCCTATATAAAGACCGGCACGTCCTCTCTCAATTTCACCGTCCCGCTCATCTCCACGCCGCTCACACCGCTCACCCTCCTCGCTTGAATCTTGCCGGAGCCGAGCCACCTTGGCGTCGATTTCGTCACCGATAAGCCACCCGAAGACCCCTCGCTCCGTTCTTTTGAAACCCCGCTACCACGCGCACCCATTGACACCTTTTTGCCGCCTAGGTCATGCCGGAGATGCCGCCTCAACGACCCCTCGCCCACCGGAGCACCAGAGCTCTACCGGATCTCCTACTCGACCCCGTCGTCGCCGAGAACCGTTGCCACCACTGTACCAACCACCTCGTCGAGCCACACCCCTCCGTCTACTTCACCGCCGCTGGAGACTGCCGCCTCCTCATCACCCGATGCCCGTGCCGCCGTTTTATTCGTCGCCGACGCCGTCAACCCGCTGTAAGCCACCGCCACTCCTCATGTCCATTAGATCGTAGATCGACGACTTAAATTAGATTAGTTTAGTTCTTTTATTTGTGAACCGGTATGTGCTAAGTTTCAGCCGGCCGCTGTTTCACATCGACATCGAATGGGTATGCACAAGTAGCATCGCGCCACGTGTCCAGTGACCTATTCATGATTATTTTTCTTCACTATTTAGTCCCCGAGTTTCATAGATTAGTCCTTGAATTTTGAATAGCCATAGCTTTGTGCTCGGAGATCCAAACTAGATGAAACCAGCAGCAAAATTTTCGTCCCGAATAGCTTTATCTAGTGAACCCATCTATGCAAACTTTTGCTAATTTCAAATTTGAATTTATTCAGATTCAAATTTAAACTCTATTTGGCCATATTTCCTAAACCATAGATCCGTTTGAATTAATTCTTTTTGCACATTGGAACCCTAGCCAAATCCTAAGACTTGAAATAGTATTTGCACACAATTAGGATTTGTCCATGATAATTTAACTCCTATGCTATGTAAAAACTTTAGTTCACATCACAATTTTTGAACCTTATTTCACACGTTGCTTTTTGCACTTAGAAAATTATCATGAAAGTTAAGTGTGTTGGATTTTTTATTTGGGTTTTCTAAGTCTTTTCATGTTGCATGTTATTTTGATTCTCTAAATGATTGCTATGTGTGTTTATTTACTTTGGCAGTAGATTATCCGGAGTGCGAATCCGAGTATTATCACTCTCTAGAGTTGAACCACCAGTATCAAGGCAAGTTTACATCTTGATCATACTTTTATTACCTATGTTTTTTATATGCACTTAGTTATTTGTGGTAGGATTGCATGATTAGGATCTATGCCGGATGGTTATGCTTACACCCAGTAGTTCATTTGAGGTAGGTCTGAACTTTACAGCCTTTGTCGCCACCGTCGAAGATTATATTGCCTCGCGAAAGTAGACGGGGATTGGGAAGTGTTTTCATGGTGAGACATAAGTGACAAAGTAGTCATCAGGACCAAGACTTTTAATGAACTACCTAGTGTCGGTGCAACAAACCCTGGGTATGTTGCCCAGACTGTGCACAGGCATAGGAACAAGATTACAATACCAGGCCATGCCAGGGAGCAAGGATCCAAGATCATCGAAGGACCAACATGCAGATAAAGAGGACCAAGATCCAGGCAGAAGAGCAAGCTACCATCAGGAGAAGGGCCTCCCTTGCCGGGCAGGCGAGCACGACAAGGGGCAAGGCCACCCCCGGAAGAAGACACCCAAGACGTCCCGGCAGGGCCTGTCGGGACTTGCGAAGGCAACGACACCTCACCCAAGCACTCCGCCATGACCCACGTCGTCAATTAGTGCGGTGTCAAGCTGCAGAGTGACTAAGTGGCAGTCATTTGCCACATGGCAGCTTCTCCCTACAGGAAATACCTACAGATGACACTCGTCCTGCGACGTGTCAAGCGAGCAGGCGTGGAGCTGGCAAGATAGCCCGGCAAGGCTTGCCGGGCGACCAACGACGTGACGTTGGGCGATGCATTTAATGCACCTTGTCAGCCTGCAGAGTTTGGTATGATATCACTGTTTGCTATCTTATCAATGCATAATGACTACTTTGCCATTGTGGTAACCCCTTGATCTATAAAAGGAGGCCCATGGAAACCGTAGAAAGGGTTAGAAGGTTGGATAACTCACACCCGCATACGCGTGTAGCCACGGTCGCCCTGAGGCAACCCTTGCCGGGCAGCGTGCTACGCCTCACCACCAGTTTTTCCACCATCAATCCACCAAAGCAGGAGTAGGGTTTTACGTCTCACGACGGCCCGAACCTGGGTAAAATGCTCAGATGATCTCTCGCCAGCCGTCCCACGCCGTCTCGCTTCTTTGTGCAACGCGACGCCCCCTGCCGAACCAACAAGGGGCCTTCTGGTCCCATAGGAGGCCGTGATTTCCCGTGACATCTTTGGCGTGCCAGGTAGGTGGATTGCTTGCGCAAACCTGAAGGCGTGTGCATCGCGTCATCTTCATCACCATGTTCATCTTCGACGATGCCATCGACCATGGCGCCCAAGAAGAAACCTGGTTCTTCGGCTCATCCATCCACCTCGAAGGCTCCGCCGCCGGCGGCCTCTGACACTGCGGGGGGCGCGGAGACACGTGGGGATGCGGACGCTGCTGGGGATGTGGTCGGAGCAGGCGGCACCGTCACTACTTCCCCCACGGCCGATGCAGGAGCAGGAGACATCAGAGGATAGCAGCATCAGCAACACCCCGACGGCCATGCTCCACAAGGTCCGGGTCAAGGGGTTACTCCATCTGCGCCCCTTTCTCCCACCAACGGGCACAGCCACAACAACGGCGCTCGAACCGGGGCGAATCGCCGCCCTCCGGCCGCCCCCACCACGGGTGCGGCCGCAGTGCGTGCACCTCCCCCGGGACGGGTCGACCAAGTCGCTTCGCC
This sequence comes from Aegilops longissima, assembly GCA_021605205.1. Lineage (NCBI taxonomy): Eukaryota > Viridiplantae > Streptophyta > Magnoliopsida > Poales > Poaceae > Aegilops > Aegilops longissima. The sequence continues at coordinate 478,146,301 of CM038677.1, read as the reverse complement.
CGACGGAGCCGCTGGCCCTCGAGCGCCTTCGCCGCACCACACTGTCATCCAGGTGGCCGCCCCGTAACAACAGGGGCGTGGTGCTACTGTTGCTGGCACTGTCAAGAGCTGAGCGACGGTGCGATCTACTTCGTCATCACCCATGCCAAGCACAACCTCGGAGGCCATGGCGCGGGCCCAGCTGCTGCTGAGATTCCCGCCAGCGGCCGAGCAGATGGACGAATGGTGTGCCACCATCCAAAATCTGCTCGGTTTGCAGAAGCTGGGGGCTCACAGCGAGCTGGCCCGCCACAGCGGCTCATGCTGCTGAACGTACGGAAGGGGCCATCCCCATGGTGCAGCCGCCGCCACGGCAGCCAGCGCGAGCGCAACAGAATCGAGACCCGATGACGTCTCAATGGCCTCTTCTGACCCTCGAGCGCGTCCAGGCCAACGACGAGCCCCAGAGGATAGGCAGAGGGGAGACACGTGTGTCGTTGTTGAGCAACGCCGTGACGACCCCCACTGGACCAATGGGTGCCATGGCCCCGACGTCGACGAACCCATGCTCGGTATTGGCGGGTGCCTACCTTTCGAGGTTGGCTACCCTGCCTTTACTCATGAGCTACGGCAAATCCGTTGGCCGTCCGTTCGCACGTTCAAGCCAGAGATACCCGAGAAGTACGATGGGAGGCTGAACCAGGCAGAGTTCCTGAGCATTTACACCATCGCTATTCAGGCTGCCGAGGGAAGAGATGAGAAGGTGTTTCCCAACTACTTCCCTTTGGCCCTCAAGTCCAATGCGAGGTCTTGGCTGATGCACCTACCGGAGAACTCCATTTCGTCATGGGCTGACCTACGCCATGAGTTCATTGGCGCCTTCACTGGCGGCCATCAAGAGCCCAGCAGGCCCAGCGACTTGCAGCTTCTCCAACAGAAGGAAGGAGAAACCCTCCGTAAGTATTTACAGAGATTCAGCAAAGTTCATGGAAACATCCCAAATATCCATCCAACAGCTATAATAGCTGCCTTCCAGTCCAATGTGCGCAACCACCAGATTCTTTCCAAGATGAATGTGCGGTTGCCCAATACTGTGAAGGAGCTTTACACCTTGGTGGATAAGTGTGCTCGGATGGAGGAGGGAAGGAAGTTGCCTGGAGAGGAAGATTGTGCCAATGTCGATTCAGAGGATGATGATGAATCAGCCAGTCAGAAGAAGAGCAAGAAGCACAGTAAGAAGCGGAAGGATAAGGCAATGATGAGTATTGAAGGTTCGGGTGCACCCAGTACCGGCAGGAAGGCCCAAGCTGAGGTCCCCGGCAAGGCAGCTACCGTGTGCACTGACTGGCGGGAGGCCGCGGCTGCCGAGAAGGCCGTGAAAGGTGATGGCCCGTACTGCAAGATTCATCGGACCAAAGGCCACGACCTTCAAGAGTGTTATCAGGTTGAGCAGCTTGTTAAGAGATAGAGAGCAGAGTATGAGAAGCGTGACAAGGAAAAGGGTTAGAATGTTGCTGGCGGTAAGGGCCGAGGCGGTGAAGTAAATCGCCCCGGCAAACCCTTTCGAAACCAAGGAAAGCCCGCCAGAGGTCGAGAGAAGGAAGCCTGTGATGATGAGAGTGATGGAGGGGATGAAGAGGAAACCAGTGAGCAAGAGTTTCAGAAGGCCACTGACGCCCTGTGCATTGACGGGGGTGCGTCTCTGCACACCTCTCAACGCCAGCTCAAGCGGTGGGTGTGAGAAGTCAATATCGTGGAACTAGCGCTAGAGGCCCGGAAGCCGCTCAAGTGGTCACGCACGCCCATCAGCTTTGACGAGGAGGATCATCCTAGCCGTACCACTGTAGTAGGATGTTTGCCATTGTTGGTCTCTCCAACAATTTGCAACCTCAAGGTCACAAAGGTGTTGGTAGACGGCGGGGCCGGGTTGAATCTGGTCTCCCCGACAGTTATTAGCAAGCTTCAGATAGCAGAGGGAGAGCTAGAGGTTACCAGCACGTTCCAAGGAGTTAATATCGGCAGGAGTCATCCTAAGGGAAAGGTCACGTTGCCGGTGACGTTTGGGGGAGAACTGAACTACCGGACTGAGAAGATTGTGTTTGATGTGGTCGATCTCCCCCTGCCATACAATGGTATTCTTGGACAGCCGGCCCTGGCTAAGTTCATGGCGGCATCCCACTATGCCTACAACACCTTGAAGGTGCCTGGGCCACTGGGAGTCATTGCTATCCCATCAGATGAGAAGGATGCATTCATTTGTGTGGACAAGATGTACCGGGATGTAGTTGCGGCAGAGGCAGCGGCATCAGTAGTTCCCGCCAAGGAAAGCAAAGGAAAGAAGAAGGATTGTAGGGACTCCAACAAAGAGTCCGGGAAGCGTGCCCCCACCGAGTGCACGACACCCGTTGACGACGTGCCGGAGTGTTCCAACACAAGAGATCCAAGGTCACTGCACCCCAAGTGAAGAAGGTCCCGGCTGGGCTGGCTGGCGTTGATGGTACTTTCACTATCAGCGCCGCCCTTGATGACAAATAGGAAAGCACGCTCGTTGCCTTCCTGCGGGCGAATATCGATGTGTTCACCTGGCAACCTTCTGATATCCCCGGTGTTTCTAGGGAGGTAATCGAGCACCACCTTGCTGTCTGCCCACATGCCCGACCTGTCAAGCGTAAAGTCCGTATGTGCCTTGAGAGACAAAGAGCTCATCGCAGAAGAGATCAAGAAACTTGAGGCAGCTGGTTTGGTCAGAGGAGTGCTACATCCCACGTGGTTGGCAAATCCAGTGGTAGTCCGAAAGGCTAACAAGAAGTGGAGGCTTTGCATAGATTTCACAGATCTCAAGAAAGCTTGCCCGAAGGATCCGTTTCCCTTGCCGCGTATCGATCAGATTGTGGATTCCACTTCAGGTTGTGATTTTCTCTCCTTTCTGGATGCATATTCTGGGTATCACCAAATCTTCATGTCCAAGGAAGATGAAGAGAAGACGTCGTTCATTACTCCATGTGGTACGTACTATTTTGTCCGCATGCCATTCGGGTTAAAGAGTGCCGGGTCCACTTCTGCAAGAGCAGTCCAGATTGGTTTTGAGCCACAATTGCACATAAACATAGAAGGTTATATGGATGATATTGTGGTCAAGACCAAGGATAGAGCCACCCTTATTCAAGATTTGGAGGATATGTTTGCTAATCTGTGCAAGATCAATTTGAAGCTCAACCCGGAGAAGTGTGTATTTGGTGTCCCCTCTGGCAAGTTGCTTGGATTCTTTGTGTCCCATCGCGGGATTGAAGCCAACCCCGACAAGATCAAAGCTACAGAGCAGATCCAAGCACCAAGGACAATTAAGGATGTGAGGCGTCTGACAGGATTCGTTGCGGCGCTAAGCAGATTCATCTCCAAGTCTGCCGAGTGCGCCCTGCCGTTCTTCAAAATTTTGAAGAAGGTAGGGCCCATGAAGTGGACCCCGGAAGCAGATGCAGCTTTGTAAGAGTTGAAGGCCTACTTGTCCTCTGTGCCTATCTTGGTTTCTCCCAAACCCCAGGAGCCGCCGCTGCTGTACTTAGCGGCAACCAACCAAGTGGTCAGTGCAGCCTTGGTAGCGTAGCGAGAAGTGGATGAGGCAGAGAGTGAGCAAGGACCAGCAGAGTCAGAGATGGATCAGGATAACAACGAGCACGACAGCGAGAGCAACCCCAAGGATGCGGCAAGGAAGAAAGTGGTGCAGCGCTGTGACAGCATGGTTTTTGCCCCCTCTTCTTTTTCTCATTTTGATTGCCTTTTAATTTGAATTTTGGTTTTTGAATCATTTCAGTTGGACTTAAACCCTTGGGCATACCCTTGATTTTCACCCAAGTGGCTCACCTCTGGCAAGCCATCATTTCTTCTCTGGTTAACCCCAAAATAATCCTAAGAATATTTTCCTTACATGAAAAATATTCATTTTCTCCTCAAAAACCCTAATCAGCAACATATGCTCCAAAGCAACCCCCATTTTCTTTGCCCACAAAAAACTGAGAAAATTCCCAAATATTCTCTGAACCCTAGGGCACCTCCCTGAGCAAAAATATTGCATCACTTTTTGGAATATTTTTGCTATAGAAAATCTTTTCTGTTCTGGTCAGAAAAGCCAGTTTCTACAGCAAGTACCATTTTCCTTGATCCAATGATGCTGATTTTTCTTGAGCATCACTACCTTCCAAAGTGATTGCTAAACCCCAAAGCTCAGCCCTAAACTCTCTCTGGTTTGATCACAGTAAACTCCACAAGTTACTGACCAGAAACTTACCAGGAAGTAAACCACTCACCTACAACACCTGGGCTCGACTCAAAGCATTGGAAGGACCCAAACCACTAAGGACTACACGCTAGACACGAATTTATGGCAAGCCGTGGCTCCATGCAAGAGTTCGCACGGTGACCACGCGTGTGCATGATGCCAACGTGCTAGTCGACGCGCTCTGGATGCCGCCACGCGCTCTGTTCATCGCATGCTCGTGTCCCCGACTGCCCCGACTGCCGCACCTTGCCAAACCATGACACCATCGCCATCTCGACCCTCTTAACTCTGCCCTGGCGCTCGCCGACGCCGGAGCTCGCCGCAGCGAGCATGGGCACGGCGCGGCCAAGCCAACAGTGCGCCCATGCCACTATGCTCGTCGGGTACCCCGCTCTTGTGTCCGTCTCTGCCCGCCCACAGTTCCCGTGTGATCTCCGTCACCTTCTCCCCCTCTCACTGATGCCATTCGTCGCCGGGTGCCACTACAGAGAGCTCTGGCGAGCTCTCGATCCCCACCCCGGCCTCGGCTATAAATAGAGCCCTCCCGAGCTCATTTCTCTCCACACACGCTCTCGACACACCTCCACAACACCGTAGGAAGCCGCAGCCAGCCGGGCAGGCCTCAGCCGCCGCCCGCCTCGAGCCTCTCCGGCGATCCCGGCCCACGCCTCCCGCCTCCAGCCGCCGAGCTCCACTGACTTCTCCCGCGTGTCCGTGGTGGTCCACTGGTGCGTGCTGGTGCCGTTGGAGTTGCTGGACCGGCCCTGCCTCACCGGCTCCGACGAGCCCCGCCCGTCGCCGGCGCTGGAGAGCTTCGTTCTGACTCCGTCCGGCCACCCCTAGCCATGCTACTGGTACGGGCAGGTGTGCCTCGATATCCTCTCCAATCATACCCTCTCAAATGTTGTCGCAAGGCACACCTCGCTGGAGAAAGCGCCGTCGCCGCGCCGCCCGGCTCTGCTTCTCTTCCCCTCCCCCTCCAACTTGACCACTGGGGCCCGCTGTTAGCCAGTCAGGCTACGACCGAAGCGGTATGAGTGGCGGCGCCCCACGGGTTTACGCCTTCGACGTCACCCCCTCCCCTAGTTTTATTTTATTGAATTAAATCCAAATTATCCAAAGAACTTCAAACAGCCACAACTTTTTAACCTTAAGTCCAAATGAAGTGATTCTTTTTGCATTGTGTTCTTAATGAAAAGATCTAGCAGCTCACCAAAAATGAGATTTTTCCCTGCTTTCTAGATTTTCTGGTGATTTTTAGAGTGTTCTTTTGATATTTTCTTTCTCTGTTTTAAATTATTTTCAGAAGGTGAAGCTTGTCTTGAGGATCACTAGGAGGAGTGTGAACCTCATCTGCACTAAGGCAAGCCACAACAACATTTTCATGGTGCCATCTCAATATTTGTGATTTTTCCAACTTGAATAATGATTTAGTTCAGGCATTTAAATCACTCATATAAATATTTAATTCTGTTGAAGGCTTTGATTTGCTTGGTATGCTTAGTTTGCAGTAGTTTGAGACTAACTAAGTAAGTTTAAGTCAGTAGAAGTAATATTTGATTATGTAGAAATAAAAGGACTATGAAAAAGAATTAGTTTGGTTAATATTTTCTTAAGTGAGAAAATGGATTATTTGAAGTTATTACCATGGTTAAGTTTGTTGAATAATAATAACAAGAGAAGTGGTATGAGTTTGCTGATGATTATGGTTAGTGAAAACCTTGATGATGTTGACCCATTTTATTTCCGCTAATATGTGATGCATATTGTATCGTTGCATTTTCATGGCATATCATGACACCGGTTATTTTACTTTGAGTTAAACCTGATAATAACTCAACTTGAACCTATCGTTGATCGGGTCATGGTGCCACTGAATCGAGTTTTTCCCAGTGCAACCACATCTGCCTTTATGGCAAGGCCTTTATTTGGTCCGTTGTCATGCCTCTGGTCGGTGCCTCCAACAAGGGAAGGTTATGGGCGTGCGTTACCCTGGCCCAGTAAGCAGACATAACTTTGTGTGCCCGTAGTTGTTGTTATGGTACCTTGTCCCCGTTTGGGACCGTTTATGTTTTGCCACGAAGGTGGCCGTTGTGCCACGACGGTGGCCGTTGATGCCTTTGGTAGGCACGGGGCCACCCAGGACTTAGCCCAGTGGGGAGTAAGTCGGAGTGGCCGGGAGAGTGTCATGGCAATGGGGGGGTTCGTCGAATGCCGTTGGTCCACCGGAATGGGAGTGCGAGGCCATGGATTCCGTGGTGTGGGTAAAGTGTGCTACCTCTGCAGAGTGTATTAATCTATCGATAGCCGCGTCCTCGGTTACAGATACAATTCGGAAGTAGGTCACGCCATGGGTTAAAGTTTAAATAATCATGCACACTAATGATAATCACATGACACTGTTGGAAAGATGATGGTTGAGAAACTATGTTGATGATGGGAACCAAAGTGCTGGTTCCGGTTGTTGATAATGGGAACCAAAGTGATGGTTCTGTTTGTTGATGATGGAGACCAAAGTGTTGGTCCTATTGTGATTCGAGAAAGATCACCGTCTGGTTACGAGGTAACCTGTTTGGTAAGCAAGTCTGAGGGACTTGAGGCACGATATCATGTTCACTGCATACCTAGTATGATTTTGCTTTGATGATAATTTGGTTAAATATCATGATATTGTTTGTAATTATGTTTATGCTTGTTGTGAGCTTGCAAGTACTTTCAATGTACTGACCTGGCGTGTCATGCCAGATTTCAGGAAAGTTTCGGTGGATCGATGTGCTGTCCGAGTCTATAACGTGTCCACACCGGTGTCCCTGTGCTATGGTGTCCCGCTTTGTCGTTGTTTCGCTGCCGCGTAGTTGTCGTGATCGAGGCCACTTTATGTTCACTAAATAATGTACATATTGTTCAGCCGCACCGTGTCTGCCTCTTGGCCTCGCAACTTGATGTAATGTCGAACTATGTTCCGCTAGTATCAATAAAGCGGTTGTTTTCTGTACCAAGATATTGTGTGTTGCAAGAAGACATGATCTCTGGGCTGGCAATGCAAGGTAAACCGGTTTTCTCTGAGCCGGGGTGCCACAACACTTGGTATCAGAGATGCGCTGACTGTAGGACACGCTAGGCCCCGACGCACGAAGTAAATGCTAGTTACTTTGCTAATTGAGTGTCGGGAGTGTTTGTAGCTGATTGTTGCATTACATGCACTCGTTCTATTTTTATTTCTAACCAACTAATGGCTATGAGTGGCCAGGGTGCCGTATCCGTGTCAGTTGGAGCTGATGCCGTACACGTCGCCGCATCTTCTTCGTAACGTGTGGCATCGACTGTACCCTCACGGTGACGACCCAACATATCGGGTGTACCGGGAGCGTCTAGCAGACTCAGTATACGAGTATCACGCCATGGTTACTCTACGCACCAGTTCATCCTCCAGCACTTACATTCGTACCTCCAGGAGCGGTTTCGCTTCCACCGCTTCTCAGGTTGTCTAGTTTGCAGCATTTGAGGTCCTCGTCGAGCTGCGCTATAACGAGGTCCGGATGCAGACCCACCCAGGTTTCCACTACTATCCATCTTTGCACGACAATGGTCGTGTCCGTTTTCCTATCATTGATCCGGAGTCTGATAGCGCTGCTAGCCACCTTTCTCGCTATATCACTGCTAGTTACCTTCTGATTCACGAGCTGGCTCGAGAGCTGACTCGTGCTCGCACTGCTTTAGCCACCGCTAGATCCTACCCTACTCCACCGTCTACGGGATTTACTCCTTATATTCCACCCGGTTCTAGCTCGCCTGTTTCCTCGGTTACTCCTCCGAGTAGCTCGGGCACCTCGACCGTGACTCCCCTCAGTGCTCCTGCTTAGTGGGTTTCCCTTCTCGCTACCCCCGTAGTCCCGATGCTCCAGCCTCATCCTGCACCTGCCCCAGAGGGAGAGCCCTCGAGGCAGCGTCGTCATGTTACCTTTAACTTGGAGATCTCGGTTAACGTCGTCAGTTCAGGATTCGAGTCTGCTTCAGGAGAGGACCCAGCAGCACCAGCAGAGCACTAGAGCTTTCGAGTATCCGCTGTTGTCAAGTTGATGTACGGATGTAGTCGTACGAGTCATGATGTCCCGTTTCATGTATGAGAGTAGTCGAACTTATCATGGTGTTTATCTTTCATGTATGAGTATATGTATAATTATGTTGGAACTTTTTATTATTCGCCGTGTTTTTCTTCGATATTCCACTTTCTTTTCTTTTGGGTTTTGTTCCCCACTATTTTGGATGTTTCTCATCACAGTTGCGTTATCTTGGGAAAAACAAATAATAGGATGATGCAGGGAGGCAACATCAGTCACGCTTGTGAGGATGTCCCTGTTCACCGCTCAGCACGACATGCAGGGCATTCCCCCGAGCCGTATGATCCACCACCGCCTCCAACGCCACATCCGCCCTCCACCGAGCAAATTTTGCACATGTTTGAGAAAAGAAGGAATAACGATCTGGTTGAATTATTAAAAAGCATGCAAGCTATGGTTGGGCAGAATGGAAATCATAACGGGCACCACTCCAAACTGTCAGATTTTTAGAGAACCAAGCCTCCCAGTTTCAGTCAAGTTATTGATCCCTTGGAAGCAGACGATTGGTTACGAACTATTGAGAAAAAGCTTGAGATTGCTCGTACTGAAGAAGATGACAAGGTTTCGTTTGCTACACATTATCTCGAAGGAGCTGCCGCTATATGGTGGGATAATGCGAAAGCCATGTGGCCTGCGGATGAGGAAATCACTTGGACAAAATTCAAGGATCATTTCCACAAATACCATATTCCTGCTGGTATTATGAAGGTCAAGCAGTGTGAATTCCTCACGCTCAACCAAGGACGCATATCTATTAGTGAGTATCTGCATAAGTTCAACCATTTGGCCCGCTATTCCCTCTATGATGTGGCCACAGAAGAAAGGAAGATTGACAGATTTCTTGGAGGACTAAACCAGCACCTCAGATGCACTCTCAGTATGTTTGATTTCCCGGACTTCCAAACTCTGGTAAACAAGGCCCTCATTGCTTAAAGGGAGCACAAGCTTGTACATGACAGCAAGTCTGCCAATAATGATCACAAGCGCAAGTTTGAGCCTAGGAAGGATGGTCAGCCAGTGCAGAAGGCTCGTACTTGGCAGCACACTCAAGTAGAGTACAAGCCCAATTGGCAGCAGAATGTTAACAAAACCACTACCTAGGTCAAGAATGTCATAACCAAACCAGTGCGAGAAGAATGTCAACGCAAAAATTCCTGTTTCAGTTGTGGACAAACTGGATATTATGCCAGACAGTGTCCCAAGAACGGCAAGGCAAATGCTCCATTCAGGCCACAAGTCAACCATATGGGGCCGTACCCTGTCCAACAAACCATCAACGGGCAAGTTCATCACCTCTCCGCAGACGAAGCCCAAGAGGACCCCGAAGTCATCATTGGTATGTTCCCTGTTAATAACATACCTGCAATAATTTTATTTGACTTTGGGGCTTCCCACTATTTATTTCGCTGAGTTTTGTTGCCCAAAACAAGTTTCCTTGTTTGCTTTTGAAAAATAATATGCTAGTACAATCCCCGGGATCTTTGCTTAGAAGCAATCTGGTCTGCCGTAGCTTGGAAATTGATATCAATGAAGTCCGTTTTCCAACTTCCTTGATAGTCATCGAGTCTGCCAAGTTGGACATTATTTTGGGAATGAATTGGTTAACCCAATACCAAGTATGCATTAACTGCGTGACCAGATAAGTCACCTTAACAAGTCAGGAAGGGCAGACTACAAAATTCTATGTCCGCAGAAGCATACCCAAGAAAGAAATAGTCTTCACCGCAGTAGCTGAAGAATTGGGATTAATTCCCGTGGTCAATGAATTTCCCGATGTATTCCCAGAGGAATTGCCAGGAATGCCGCCAGACCGAGAACTTGAGTTTGCAATTGACCTTGTGCCCGGGACATCACCGTTATACAAGAAGTATTATCGGATGCCTTCATCAGAATTAGTGGAGTTCAAGAAACAGCTTGATGAGATGCTCGAGAAAGTTTATATCCGTCCAAGCTCTTCACCATGGGGATCACCTGCTGTATTCCTGGACAAGAAAGATGGTAGTCTCCGTATGTGTGTGGATTACTGTCAGCTGAATGATGTCACCATTAAAAATAAATATCCACTGCCCAGGATTGATGGTTTATTTGATCAACTCAGTGGGGCAAAAGTATTCTCCAAAATTGATCTAAGGACTGGATATCACCAACTCAAGATCAAAAAGGAAGATATTCCTAAGACCGCGTTCACTACTCGATACAGTCTTTATGAATATACTGTTATGTCTTTCGGCCTCACCAATGCCCCTACTTTCTTCATGCATATGACGAGCAAAGTATTCATGGATTTCCTGGATAAATTTGTGGTGGTCTTCATCGATGATATCCTAATATAGTCAAAAAGTTAAGAAGAGCACAATGGATACCTCCGAACTGTGTTACAAAGACCCCGTGACCATCAGCTATACGCCAAATTCAGTAAATACGAGTTTTGGCTCAAGTAAGTTGGATTCCTCGGGCATGTGTTGTCAGCAGAAGGTATAGCCGTGGATCCAAGTAAGGTGAAGAATGTGCTTGATTGGCTGGCATCCACGACAGTATCCTAAATCCGGAGTTTCCTTGGATTAGCCGCATACTACCATCGTTTCATTGAAGGTTTCTCTAAGATTGCCAAGCCAATGACAGAGCTTCTCAAGAAAGATAAGAAATTTGAATGGACTGAGGACTGTGAGAAAAGTTTCAATGAGCTGAAAACAAGACTGACCACAGCACCTGTGTTGACTCTTCCAAACATCTACCGCAGTTTTGATGTGTATTGTGACGCTTCCAGGCAAGACCTTGGATGCGTACTCATGCAAGATGGCAAGGTGGTAGCATACGCATCTCGACAGCTACGAGCCCATGAAGGGAACTATCCTACTCATGATTTGGAGTTGGCCGCGGTTGTTCATGTTCTAAAAATTTGGAGGCACTACCTCATTGGAAAAAGGTGTCAGATATTTACCAACCACAAAAGTCTCAAGTATATATTTACTCAGCCAGACTTAAACCTCCGCCAACGAAGATGGCTCGAATTAGTCAAGGATTATGATCTTGGAATTAATTATCATCTGGGTAAGGCCAACGTGGTCGCCGATGCACTCAGCCGGAAGCCTGCCAGTTTAAATACCATGATGGAGTCCTTGCCTCCCGAACTTTAGGAAGAGGTCACTCAGCTCAATCTGGTCATTATTGATACTAATCTTGCTAATATGATGGAAGTTACTCCTACCCTCTAGGATGAGATCCGCAAGGCCCAGTTAGATGACCCAGTACTACAAAAACATATCAGGCGTATGTCAGAAGACCAGACACAAGATTACTCTAAGGATCAGCAAGGTACACTAAGGTTCCGCTGAAGGATTTGTGTACCGAATCGAGCAGACTTAAGAAAAGATATTATCAGAAGCACACGAGTCTTCTATTCCATTCACCCCGGAGGTACCAAAATGTACGAAGACCTTCGGCAGATGTTCTGGTGGGATGGGATGAAGAAATACATTGCCTATTTTGTGGCTTGTTGCGACATATGCAACAAAGTGAAGGCAGAACACCAAAAACCCGCCGGACTCCTCCAACCTTAATTTTCCCGTTCCACAATGAAAGTGGGATGACGTCTGTATGGATTTTATCACAGGATTACCAAGGACTCACCGAGGCAACGATGCAGTATGGGTCATAGTGGACACGTTGACCAAGGTAGCTCATTTTATTTCACATCCGAACCACTTACCGAGCCGATCAGCTCGCACAATTGTATGTGTATAGAATAGTTAGTCTGCATGGGGTTCCAAGAACAATTACTTCCGACAGAGGGTCACTTTTTACCTCAGCTTTCTGGTCACGTCTCCATCAAGCTTTGGGGACCGCAGTAAAGTACAACACAACTTATCATCCTCAGACAGACGGGCATACTGAACGTGTAAACCAAATACTAGAAGATATGCTTCGAGCATGTGCTTTGGCCCAAGGACCCAAATGTTAAGATTGTCTGCCGTACGCTGAGTTCTCCTACAACAACAGCTTCTAGACCATTCTAAAGATGTCACCTTATGAAGCTCTGTATGGCCGTAAGTGCCGCACTCCGTTAAATTGGTCTCAAACCGGAGATAGCCGCATTTTTGGAACTGATCTCATGATGGAAGCTGAAAAGCAAGTCAAGGAAATCCGAGACAGGTTGCAATTGGCTAAATCTCGACAGAAGAGTTATTATGATGCAAAGCACCGACATATCAGTTTTGAACCCAGAGAGAATGTGTACCTCCAAGTCACCCCTATGAAAGGAGTCAAAACATTTCAGACTCGCAGAAAATTGGCACCCAGGTATATTGGTCCGTTCCCAGTTATGTCCAGAGTGGGTACTGTTGCATATTAGTTGGAATTGCCCCCGGAATTTTTAGAAGTGCACAATGTGTTCCATGTCTCATAGCTAAGACGATGTATATCACCTCCGGAGAAAAAGACTGACATGTCAGAAATAGAGCTGGCTAAGGATTTAACATATGAGGAGAAACCGTTCAGAATCTTGGATGAGATGGAAAGGGTCACTCGTAGTAAAGCGAGAAAGTTTTATAAGGTTCAGTGGGAGCATCACACAGAGGAAGAGGCAACTTGGGAATGAGAGGAATTTCTAAAGTCAACCTATCCAGAATTGTTTTCCCGAGCAACCGAATCTCGAGGACGAGATTCATCCTAAGTGGGGGAGGTTTGTGACAGCCTGGTTTTTGCCCCTCTTCTTTTTCTGATTTTGAGTGCCTCTTTATTTGAATTTGGGTTTTTGAATCATTTCAGTTGGACTTAAACCCTTGGGCATATCCTTGATTTTCACCCAAGTGGCTCACCTCTCCCCAAGCCATCATTTCTTCTCTGGTTAATCCCAAAATAATCCTAAGACAAAAAACCCTAATCAACAACATATGCTCCAAAGCAACCCCCATTTTCTTTGCCCACAAAAATCTGAGAAAATTCCCAAATATTCTATGAACCCTAGGGCACCTCCCTGAGCAAAAGTATTGCATCACTTTTTGGAATATTTTTGCTACAGAAAATCTTTTCTGTTCTGGTGAGAAAAGCTAGTTTCTACAGCAAGTACCATTTTCCTTGATCCAGTGATGTTGATTTTTCTTGAGCATCACTACCTTCCTAAGTGATTGCTAAACCCCAAAGCTCATCCTAAACTCTCTCTGGTTTGATCACAGTAAACTCCACAAGTTACTAACCAGAAACTTACCACGAAGTAAACCACTCACCTACAGTACCTGGGCTCGACACAAAGCATTGGAACGACCCAAACCACTAAGGACTACACGCCAAACACGAATTTATGACAAGCCGAGGCTCCATGCAAGAGTTCACGCGGTGACCACGCGTGTGATTGATGCCAATGTGCTAGTCTACGCGCTCTGTTCATCGTGTGCTCGCTTCCCCAACTGCGGCACCTTGCCAAACCACGCCACCATCACCGACTCGACCCTCTTAAATCCGCCCTGGCGCTCGCCGCATTGAGCATGGGCACGGCGCGGCCAAGCCAACAGTGCGCCCGTGCCACAGTGCTCGTCGCGTACCCCGCTCCTGTGTTTGTCTCCGCCCTCCCACAATTCCTGCTTGATCTCCATCACCTTCTCCCCCTCTCACTGATGCCATTCATCGCCAGGTGCCACTCCAGGGAGCTCCGACGAGCTCTCGATCCCCGCCCCGGCCTCGGCTATAAATAGAGCCCTACCGAGCTCATTTCTCTCACACACACACACACACACACACACACACACACACACACACACACACACACACACACACACACACACACACACACACACACACACACACACACACACACACACTCAACACACCTCCACAACACCGTAGGAAGCTGCAGCCCGGCTGGGCAGGCCTCTGGCCGCCGCCTCCACCCCGAGCTCGCCGGCGGTCCCCGTCCACTGCCCCCTCCCGCTCCAGAGCTGCTCGAGCTCCACTGACTTCTCCGGCGTGTCCATGGTGGTCCACTGGTGCGTGCTGGTGCCGTTGGAGCTGCTGGACTGGCCCTGCCTCGCCGGAATCACCATCTCCGGCGAGCCCCGCCCGCTGCCGCCACTGGAGAGCTTCATTCCGACCCCATCCGGCCACCCCTAGCCATGCTATGGGTACGGGCAGGTGCGCCTCGATCTCCTCTCAAATCCCACCCTCTCAGATCTCGTCGCCGAAGAAAGCGCCATCGCCGCGCTGCCCGGCTTTGCTTCTCTTCCTCCCTCCCAAGATGACCACTGGGCCCATTGTCACCACTCAGCCGCGCTCAAGCGGTATGAGTGGTGGCGCCCTGCGGGTTTACGCCTTCGATGTCACCCCCTCCCCTGGTTTTCTTTTATCTGAATTTAATTCAAATTATCTAGAGAACTTCAAACAGCCACAACTTTTAACCTTAAGTCCAAATGAAGTGATTCTTTTTGCATTGTGTTCTTAATGAAAAGATATAGCAGCTCACCAAAAGCGAGATTTTTCTCTACTGTCTAGATTTTCTGGTAATTTTCAGGTTGTTTTTTTATATTTTGTTTCTCTGTTTTTAATTATTTTCAGAAGGTGAAGCTTGTCTTGAGGATCACTAGGAGGAGTGTGAACCTCATCTGCCCTAAGGCAAGCCACAACAACATTTTCATGGTCTCATCTCAATATTTGTGACTTTTTCAACTTGAATAATGATTTAGTTCAGGCATTTAAATCACTCATATAAATATTTAATTCTGTTGAAGTCTTGATTTGCTTGGTATGCTTAGTTTGCAGTACTTTGAGACTAACTAAGTTAGTTTAAGCCAGTAGAAGTAATATTTGATTATGTAGAAATAAAAGGACTATGCAAAATATTAGTTTGGTTATATTTTATTAAGTGATAAAATGGATTATTTTAAGTTAATACCATGGTTAAGTTTGTTGAATAATAATAACTAGAGAAGTGGTATGAGTTTGCTGATGATTATGGTTAGTGAAAAACTTGATGAGGTTGACCCATTTTATTTCCGCTAATATGTGATGCATATTGTAAGGTTGCATTTTCATGGCATATCATGACACCGATTATTTTACTTTGAGTTAAACCTGATAATAACTCAACTTGAACCTATCGTTGATCGGGTCATGGTGCGACTGAATCGAGTTTTTCCCAGTCAAACCACATTTGCCTTTATGGGAAGGCCTTTATGCGGTCTGTTGTCATGCCTCTGGTCGGTGCCTCCAATGAGGGAAGGTTATGGGCGTGCGTTACCCTGGCCCGGTAAGAAGACATAACCTTGTGTGCCCGTAGTTGTTGTTATGGTACCTTGTCCCTGTTTGGGACCGTTTATGTTTTGCCACGAAGGTGGCTGTTTTTCCATGACGGTGGTCGTTGATGCCTTTGGTAGGCACGGGGCCACCCAGGACTTAGCCCAGTGGGGAGTAAGTCGGAGTGGCCGGGAGAGTGTCATGGCAATGAGGGGTGGGGTTTCGTCGGAATGCCGTTGGTCCACCCTAATGGGAGTGTGAGGCCATGGATTCCGTGGTGTGGGTAAAGTGCGCTACCTCTGCAGAGTGTATTAATATATCGATAGGCGTGTCCTCGGTTACAGACACAACTCAGAAGTAGGTCACACCATGGGTCAACATTTAAATAATCATGCACACTAATTATAATCACATGGCACTTTTTGGAAAGATGATGGTTGAAAAACTATGTTGATGATGGGAACCAAAGTGTTGGTTTTGATTGTTGATAATGGGAACCAAAGTGATGGTTCGGTTTGTTGATGATGGAGACCAAAGTGTTGGTCCGATTGTGATCTGAGAAAGAGCACCGTTTGGTTACGAGGTAACCCGTTTGGTAAGCAAGTCTGAGGGACTTGAGGCACGAGATCATGTTCACTGCATCCCTAGTATGATTTTGCATTGATGATAATTTGGTTAAATATCATGATATTGTTTGTCATTATGTTTATGCTTATTGTGAGCTTGCAAGTACATTCAATGTACTGACCTGCCGTGTCATGCTAGATTTGAGGAAAGTTTCGGTGGATCGGAGTGCTGTCCGAGTCTAGAACGTGTCCACACCTGTGTCCGTGTGCTATGGAGTCCCGTTTCGTCGTCATTCCACTTCAGCGTAGTTGTCGTGATCGAGGTCACTTTATGTTCACTAAATAATTTAAATATTGTTCTGCCGCACCGTGTGTGCCGCTTGGCTTCGCAACTTGATGTACTGTCGAACTATGTTCCACTAGTATCAATAAAGCAGTTGTTTTCTATACCAAGATGTTGTGTGTTGCCAGAAGACATGATCTATAGGCTGGCAATGCAAGGTAAACTGGTTGCTCTGAGCCAAGGTGCCACAAACGCCTAGTGTACTTCGTCAGCTCCTTGTTTCAGGGAGCTAGATCGAGGTACTCTGGTGTGCTTTGGTCTCATCATTGCCTCAAGGAAATTGCGCCACTACTTCCAAGCCCATGAGATCACGGTTGTCACTCTTTTCCCATTGCAAAGGATACTTCGAAACCCTGAGGCTACCGGCAGAATAGTGGAGTGGTCTTTGGAGTTATCCAGTTTTGGTTTGAAGTTTGAGAGCACACCGACTATTCAAAGCCGGGCATTGGCAGAGTTTATTGCAGAATGAACGCCAACCCCTGATGAGGAAGTGATAGAGACAGTTATCCCCGGCAAGGAATCGCCCCAAGAATGGATTATGTATTTTGATGGGGCTTTTTCCCTACAAGGTGCAGGAGTTGGCGTGCTTCTTGTCGCCCCCTCTGGGGAGCACTTGATGTACGTCGTTCAAATGCATTTTTCCCAGGAAGAACCAACCAACAATACAACAGAATATGAAGGGCTCCTTGCCGGGCTCAGGATTGCGGCAGAATTGGGAATTAAGAAGCTGATCATTCGAGGAGATTCACAGCTTGTGGCGAGACAAGTCAATAAGGATTACCCAAGTCCATTGATGGAGGCGTACATCGAGGAAGTGAGGAGATTGGAGGAGCGCTTTGACGGATTGCAAACAAAGAACACACCTCGTGTGGAACACAACATAGCTGATCATCTGTCAAAGTGTGCTGCGCTAGGAAGCTTCCTGTGGAACTAGGCCTTCTCAGCCTTCCGTATCCCCAGCAACAATGGCCCGAAAAAGGAGAAAGTTGGACTCCGGTAGGCCTCTCCCGGTAGAGCCATCCGCTCCTGGCAGAGACCCCGCCGGAAACAACTCCTCGCAGCCTGCCGGACCGCACCCTCCAGCCGGGCCCATGGGCCCCGCGAACGAGGCATGTGCTCCCGCAGCAAAGGGGGTGCCGCTAGTCCTCGTTGTCGAGCCCCAAGATCCAACTTGGGAAAGGCACATTGTCCACTTCCTCCAAACCGGAGAGCTTCCTGGCGACCAAGATGAAGCTGAAAAAATAGCCCGGAGGGCTAGTATGTATCAGTTTGTCGATGACACTCTGTATAGAAGGAGACCCAATGGTGTGAAATTGAAGTGTGTCTGCCGTGAAGAAGGAAAGGAACTGCTGGCTGAGATACACAAAGGCATGTGCGGCTCCCACATTGGATCAAAGGCATTAGTTGAGAAAGCATTCCGGCAAGGATTCTATTGGCCCACAGCCCTCCAAGATGCGGTCGAGCTAGTCACCAAGTGTGAAGCCTATCAGTTCCATTCCAAGAAAACCCACCTGCCTACCCAAGCTCTTGAAACAATCCCTCTATCATGGCTATTTTCGGTCTGGGGGCTCGATATCCTCGGTCCCTTCCCCGGATAAATCGGGGGCTTTGAAATCTTGTTCGTTGCTATCGACAAGTTTACAAAGTGGCCGGAAGTGACTGCTGTGAGAAAGGTGACTGCTCAGTCAGCTATCAAGTTCTTGAAAGAACTGGTGTGTCGTTTTGGAGTTCCGGCAAGGATCATTACCGACAACGGCACCCAGTTCACGAGCCGCACCTTCATGCAATATGTTCATGCCCTCGGATGCAAGATCTCATTTGCCTCGTGGCACACCCCCGGTGCAATGGACAAGCTGAGAGGGCGAATGCTGAGGTACTGCATGGACCCAAGACGAGAACCTTTGATATGCTGCAGAAGCACGGCAGGCGGTGGATCGAGGAGCTGCCGGTAGTTCTCTGGTCCCTCAGAACGACACCAAACCAAGCTACCGGGTTGACTCCCTTCTCCCTGGTCTACGCGGCAGAAGCAGTATACCCACGGAACTCATTTACGGGTTGCCTCGAGTGCTTGCCTACGATGAAGTAGCACAAGATCAACACCGGCGTGAGGATGCTGTGCTACTCGAGGAGAACCGTCTCCGGGCTGCTACGCGTGCTGCACACTATCAGCAAGCCCTGCGCCGCTATCATAGCCACATGGTTCATGCCCGGTGTTTTGAGGAAGGTGACCTTGTCCTTAGGCGCGTTCAATCTGCCAAGGGTACAAACAAGTTGTCACCGAAGTGTGTGAAAGTGCGTTATATCGACTAGAGGGGGGTGAATAGGCGATTTTTACAAATTCGTCACTGAGGAATTTCAGGGTGAGGAAATTCCTAAGCAATGAACTACTTAGTAGCGGAATAAGTACTCAGATGCAAGCATAACAGAGTAGTAGCACAGTCATCATGATGAAATGAAAACAAGCGCAAAGTGCAAGTAGCGTAAACACATGATAGCAGGCTGAAGACAAGGTGATTGAAGAAATAGGATTGAGGAAATTGAGAAAGTCTTCAGTCAAAGTCTTCAAATAGTAATGATCAAGTACAACAGTATATGAATGAGGAAATGGAAGGGTTGAGGAAATAGAACTAGTAGCTTGGTGAAGACAGTGATTTGGTAGACCAGTTCCAACTGCTGTGACAGTCGTATGTCTGGTTGGAGTGGATAGGTATTTAAACCCGAGGATACACAGTCCCGGACACACAGTCCTCATTGTATTCTCCTTGAGCTAAGGTCACACAGACCTCGTCCAATCACTCGTGGTAAGTCTTCAGGTGACTTCCAAACCTTCATAGACTCGGTCACTCGGCGATCCACAATTTCCTCTTGGATGCTCTAGACCATGACACCTAACTGTCTGGAGGATGCACAATCCTCAAAGGTAATAAGCGCCGGTTCCACACAGGAACAATCTCTTCAGTGATGCTCAATCACTTTGGGTTTGTAGGTGTTTGGGTTTGGGTTTTCCTCACTTGATGATTTTCGCTCAAAGTCCTCGGAGGATAGGATGCTCTCAATTGACAAGTGTCAGTTTCTCTCGGAGCAGCCAACCAGCTAGTGGTTGTAGGGGGCAGATATTTGTAGCCTAGGGAGCAGCCCGACATGATAAGACATAAATGCCCTTCAATGATACGACTGTTAGATGGGTAGATATTTTGGGTCAGCTGGCGCATAGCACATCAACGGTCGGAAATTTGAGTATCAAATTCCTCAGGGCTATCATGTTCCTCACTTGCAGGCAATCGCACTGGCGAATTTCTAACTCCTCAGTCAGAACAAATTCCTCAAAGACCAGAAGATCTTCGTCTTTGTCACTGAAGAAATTGACTGAACTGTTTGAGATTTCCAATGGCTTCACTCGAATGTATTGGAAGGTGTAGGATTTTGAGATGAGCATCACTTGGAAACTTTTCCTTAGTTTTATCTCGACCCCCTTTAACAGTACAGTGTTTCCTATGACTCAAGAAAGAGAAAACAAAACTACGAAAACAGAAGTCTTCACGCTTCATATTCCTCGCATGAATATCAAGTCTTCAGGATCACACCAAATTCTTCACTTTCAAAGTCTTCAGAAAGCCAAAGTCTTCAGTTGAAGACATTCATTTTTAGGGGTCGACTTTCTATGTAAATATCAAACTCCTCATAGACTTATAGACCTGTGTACACTCGCAAACTCATTAGTCCCTTAACCTATAAGTCTTCAATACACCAAAATCACTAAGGGGCACTAGATGCACTTATAGTGGGAAGGCCCTTACCGGGTAGTACGAGTCACCAGACCTGGCGCAGTCCGTTTGGAGACCGGAGATGGCATTCAATTGCAAAACTCATTGAATATTGAGCATCTCCGCAAGTTCTACCCGTAAGGCACGGCTGTTGGGCCCTGCCCGTCAGCCACCCTTTTGTACATGCCTTGTGTCAGCTGCATGTAACCCCTTGTACAAAGCCAGGGCGATGACCCTGTGCAAGAGAGAATAAAGAAGCGCTATAGGGGGCCCCCAACCAAGATCGCATGCATGCATAAGCATTCCAATTTCACTCCATAAGCATTTCATGAGCATTTGCATATGCATATATATAGGATCGCATCCTGCATTCATTCTCATCTTCATGAAGCTGCAGGTTCCTACGGTGAACTTGGCTTCGACAAGGAGTTGAGAAGATTTCTCGGAACTATGATCCCGGCAAGCCAAACAGATAAGTTCTACCTCCTGTCCATTAGTATTCTGTAAGCTACAACTTGTGCATAAGAAAGCCTTGCCACTCTTTTGAGACTTAGGTGCTCCCACCCTTGACTCGAACGTTGCTTCGGTTAGGATGGTCGCAGTGGCCTTTGATAAAAAGAAGTTGGAGGGGGACTGGACCCTTTATCTTCTGCCCGGAAGATGCAGTTCTTCGGCAGACAAAAAGGGTGCCGACAGGATGGCCTGCCAGGGAAAACTTGTTTATTTACACTAAAGAGGCATCCCACCTCTGCATGGACATATACATGCACGGGTTCCTGGCAAGGTTCATATTTTTCATTAATATGCTAATACAAGTACAAGCATTACTGAACACAAACATGGACTCAAGAGATTACAATATTTGAATTAAAATTTGGCAATTGCCTACAAGTTTAAGATTGAAAAAAGATAAGTGCCTCGTGATGCCTTTGCTCCTGTCCATCTCCTACAGGAAGAGGTCGAAGAGGCCGGAGCCGGCACAACTGGGATTCGGCGCCTCCCCAGGATCAGGACGGCGCTGCTCCCCAGCGAGGAGGAAGAAACCGGAGGGCAGGCGTGGATGGCAACGCTGCCGGAGGGCAAGATGGGGGACACGGAGTCACCGGCAAACACGACTCGTCTGAACGGTCGTCCCCGTTCTTGACGCGTCGTGGATTGCCGCTGCCGTCCGCATCACTACTACCCGAAGACCTCAGCACGGCCATCACGTCGGACACCATGCTCTCTGGGTCTCCCCACAGAGAGCATGGTCGTCCCCAGGAGCCCTGACCTTAGAAGTTACCGCACGTCCCGAAGACGTGTATGGGAGCAAAAAGCCCTCCTGCACGACAAGAGAGCGGCACCCAGGAGGAGCCAGGGGCGCCTTTACTGACAGCGACTCCCTTCCATGACCCCTCCCCAGCGCCGCGAAGGGAAGAAGAATGGGGAGCGATCGACTACCACATGCTATGACCACTACGGGTCGCGATATGGTGTCGCTCGCGTCCCCTCCTACTAAAGTCAAGGCTACGGGCGGCCTGGCGGCAGACACGCTGGAGTTGCTACTTTCGGCGTTGTCACCGCGCCGCCCAGATCCCCACTTCAGATCCTTGCAAAGCCCCGGAATGGAGCCCGGGGCCTAGCCCAGGCTCTTCTCTTCAGCATAGCCCACAAGAAGCAGAAAATGCAGGAGAAGGAGCGCGAGGATGGATGACTCCGCCCTCCTCCACCCCTCCTTTTATAGGCGGGACAATGAGGGGAGCAGCTCCCTCAACGGATGACCACCGTCATCCTCCGCCAATTCAAAAAGACCGGGCCCTCGCCTTGGTGCTCCCCCGCGCCACGTGCCTCCGTTACCTACCCCGCGCGATGCATGCAACATATGTGGCTAAGGATAAGGGCGTGGTGGGAAGAGTGAATTGCCAGTTTCTACCCCGTGCGTTAAATTCATTCACATGCCATTACTGGAGCGGCCCCACCACTATTGGCCTTACGCACGACGCGCGGGGAAACCGGAAACTGGCCCAGAATCAAGACTAATGAAGAAACAAGGAAGACTCCAAGAGACCAGCCTCTTCCGCACCCCTCCCTATGCACTTATTAGGCCCTACCCCGACGATGCTTGGCAGCGCGTTCGGGGCAGGCCCGAGGGCTTCTGTTGGTATAACAAACCCTGGGTCTGTTGCCCAAGCTGTGCACAGCCACGGGAACAAGATTACAACATGAGGCCATGCCAGGGAGCAAGGATCCAAGATCATCAAAGGACCAACACGCAGATTAAGAGGACCAAGATCCAGCCAGAAGAGCAAGATACCATCAGGAGAAGGGCCTCCCTTGCCGGGCAGGTGAGCACGGCAAGGGGCAAGGCCACCCCCGGAACAAGACAACCAAGACGTCCCGGCAGGGCCTGCAGGGACTCGCGAAGGCAACAACACTTCACCCAAGCACTCCACACGACCCACATCGTCAATTAGTGTGGTATCAATCCGCAGAGTGACTAAGTGGCAGCCATTCACCACATGGCAGCCTCTCCCTACAGGAAATACCTACAGATGACACCCGTCCTGCTACGTGTCAAGCGAGCAGGCGTGGAGCTGGCAAGATATCCCGGCAAGGCTTGCCGGGCGACCAATGACGTGACGTTGAGCGGTGCATTTAATGCACCCTGTCAGCCTGGAAAGTTAGGTATGATAGCACTGTTTGCTATCTTATCAGTGCATAATGACTACGTTGCCATTGTGGTAACCCCTTGATCTATAAAAGGAGGCCCATGGCAACCGTAGAAATGGATAGAAGGTTGGATAACTCACACACGCACATAGCCACAGTTGCCCCGAGGCAACCCCTGCCGGGCAGCGTGCTACGCCTCACCACCAGTTTTTCCACCATCAATCCACCAAAGCAGGAGTAGTGTTTTACGCCTCACGGCGGCCCAAACCTAGGTAAAAATGCTTGCGTGATCTCTGCCGTGCTGCCCCACGCTCGTCTGCTCTTTGTGCAACGCGGCGCCCCCCTACCGAACCAACAAGGGGCCTTCTGGTCCCATAGGTGGCCGTGGTTTCCCACGACACCTAGGCGAAATTGGTTTGAATGGTGGAAAAGCACAGTGGGAGCAGTCATGGGGAATCCATGAGAGTGCACACCAGTGGTCCGTCCACTCAGTCTCAAAGGGATCGAACATGTTTTCATGACTAGAAGCTTGCATGTGTAACCACAAGCCATTATGGCCTGTGGCTTAGTTGAGTAGTTAGTGTGACCTATTTCTGGGATAGGCTAGCAGATGTGGAATATGTTGGTTTATCGTCCTATCAATAGGTTAAGGGGGAATAATTTTAGAAGACTATGTATCGGTCTTCTGATCAAGGAGGTGGTCAAGTCTTGTGGGGAAAAGGGCGCAAACCTCTGCAGAGTGTCAACCTAATCGATTAGTCGTGTCCCCGGTTATGGACATCTTGAGCATCTAGAAGTGGAAATGTCGGGAGATCTCATCACCCTTATTTTAATCAATTGGGTTTAAATAAACTTTGGGAATATATTGATTTGAGGGTACCATGTCAATCATATGCTATTTGTAGTGGTAGGATAATTTCTTTTATAATAGGGGAAATCAACTTTATGCAAAAAATTAAACTTAGAGCTTTCCACTAGCCAAATTGCATGTACAAGTAGGATTATTATACTCTTATGATGTGACTTGCCAGTACATTCCATGTACTCACCTACACGGCTGCAACCTATCATGTTGCAGATTTATCCGACAAGGATTAAGGTGTGGTAGGTCGATATTCTACACTCAACTTTTGCCCGTGGAGTTGATGGACTCATTTACTTCTATTCTTTCGGAATATTTATTTTATTTGGCCTTACGCCATATCTTTGTAATAAATTTGTATTACTCCTGGACTATCGATGGAATAAAGATGTGTGTCATTTCTGTTATTTCATCGAGTACTGTCTGTGCTAGCAAGTTGTCCACGGACTAGCACAGTAAGCACAGAGACTCCAATCCTTTTTTGGTCAGGTTGCTACAAACTTCCTTTTGTTCTCCTACACATAAACCAGCTACCTTCCTTAAATCAGTCACCATATCTACCTATCATGGCATCCATAACCATTCCGAGATATATGTTCATGCAACTTCCTTCATCATTCGTTACATGATTAGAGATAGTTATTTGCCTTCTATGATGGTTAGAAAGCTACATGGGTACAACGAGCTGCTATACAAACGGTTTTTAACCCCTTTCCGCGACGACATTTTAAATCGTCGCCTTGTTAGTGTGTGCGATAGGGGGTCCTTCCCACATGACCCTGAAACCGTCGGGGATAGGGAGTAGGAATGCATATGTTTCCAGAACAAAGCATATGCGATGCCCGCATCTATCCCAAACGTGATTCTTCACACAACTATTTGTGATATATCAAATATTCTAAACACTCCATCCTTGCTACTCGTGTGTGCTAGCCTTACCAGTGCACACGCTATTATGTGGTGCAACGTTTATGATGCGCACTCCATCACAAACAGTTCATGATTGCCAAGCGTGTGTGATAAGGAGACTATCACACACATTCACTTCTCCCGAACTGTATGCTATTTGTAATTAAGAAGATTACCTAATCATCATACGAGTGTCGGATAGGATTACAAAACATCGGACCGTCATGCCAGTGTCGTACAGGATAACTATCGCACACTCTATTATGTGGTGCAACATTTACGATGCCTACAACATCCGAAACAGTTCATGATTGTAAACCGTGTACAATAAGGCGACTATCACAAACATTTAGTTCGCTCACACCGTTTGTGATATTGTCTGACATCACACACGCTTCATAAGCGGCAACTGTGTGCACGATCACACACATTTCCTCTCTGCAAACCGTGTCAGATTATGATGTATATCACACACGTTTGTGCCTTACAGACAGTGCGCATCGTAACGACCTGTAGAGCAAATTTTTGACCCTAAATAAATTGCTGCTATTTAATATTT
The DNA here is from genome assembly GCA_021605205.1 of Aegilops longissima. Lineage (NCBI taxonomy): Eukaryota > Viridiplantae > Streptophyta > Magnoliopsida > Poales > Poaceae > Aegilops > Aegilops longissima. Next base: position 478,121,049 of record CM038677.1, on the reverse strand, counting down.
TATTGAATTTGAATTTGAAAGTTGGCTATAACTTTATTCATATCCACCAGGTTAAACAACCAATGCATTATTTGATTCGGAGATACATATGTTCAAGAATTACATAAGCACCAAATAAGGAATGATGAACTAGGGTTGTATACTTGTACTATTAAACATGTAAAGAAAGATGCAAAAGTCATTCTGGTTACTGAACAAGGTGAAACAGAATGCCTGCATTGTGCTTTCCTCCATGCAGAGGGCATGCACGACTCTAGTCCAACCCCTTGTGATTGTCGACCGCCCATCCTTCACTTTCTTCATGACTCATGAGGACATCTAGATAGGCATTGCGTTCTTGTAGAAATACTTTAACCTTTGCATGCCCACCAATCCTGTAGTTTGAGGGGCAACCTTGAGTAAACTGCTTCAAGAAGCACTGCAAAAGAAAAAGATACATACATTTTCATCTAAAACAACTCATTGTGGGAAGTAGAAAGAAGTACCATCCTGCAGTTCACTGTTGTCTTGGATAAAGTGTAAACAAATAGTTTACTTGCCATGTTTTGACACATTTTACTAACAATCTTTATCAGTTTCCTCACTTGATGCTGGTTCATCAATATCTCATTGCCCCATACGCGGAAAGGGCCGAAGCACAGATCTTTACCAATGGCATGTACCTAAAAGCAACAAGTTAATATTATAAGCTAAACAAGAATTGCACAATGATGTAGTACAACACTCCCTCCGTCCCATTATATAAGATCTTATAACATCCAATATACTCACAGCGTGGATGAATAAACATCTTATATTATGGGGCGGAGGGAGTTTATTACATTTTTACAAATATCAGCCACTTAACTGCAGTTAACTGTTGTTGTGTTGTTGTTGTTCTTGCTGCTCTTCTATGTATATCTAGACAACATCAGGACATTAAGGTAACACTCTTGGTTTGAGACTACGTTTGCCAAAGGTTGCCACACCTAAGGTTAGGCAAGTTTGACCAAATTAGGTGTGTGTTTGGTTCAAGCCACACTATGGTCCCACATCACATACACTCAAAAAGTGTGGCTAGATTGTCTTAGGCGTGCCAACTTGTGGCTCTTATTTTGAAGAAGTAACCCTTTGGCAAGTTTGGCAACATTGTATGGTAAAGTGTGGCACTCCTAGGCCTAGAGCTAAACAACCCATCCTTGTTGCTATGTGGTCTAGGATTGCATATTTAGTAATTCAGTACAATGCATGTTGCTATGTAGCCTCATATATGTTAGATATAGCCCTAGTTAACCTACCAATAAATGGGTTACAGATATACTCAGTTAAATGTACGATTCGATGATTAATCCCTTATTAGCCCCCGGCCTATATGGTACCAGCTACTGATATCCTGAACGGTGAGTATATATAAGCCATGGGATGAAACTAACCTCGAAGGTAAACAATAGTTGTTCCCAATATTGTCTTGTCTAAGTACATCTAAAGGCATGTTAAGCACAACAGGCTAAACATCAACCAAATATATCCATGGTAGGCAACATAATCTCCAAATGATAGCTTCATGGCGAAGGTTTAAGCATGCTAGTTAAGAAAAACAAGAAGTGGAAAGGTGTGTTAACTGCAACAGGCCTAACATTTTAAAACAAGCTAACATATTCATTTAAACTTGTTGGGGGTTGGGTGCGACATATGCCAAAGGATGGCTTATCATGGAGGGGGCGAGTAGAACATCGCTGGTGCCTGGAAACGGGATGAGGCGAAGGCATGCACTGTCACGCCCAATATGCGACCCTATCCAAAAGGAACTCGAAGGTCCCACCAAGGATAGACCCGCATATTGAAACGCTTTTGCAAGGTGGATATCATTACATCAACATTACATAATAGATGGGGATACATACATAAGGCATAAATGCCACAAGATTACATCAACATCAAATACAAGATCAACATCCGACTACGGATGAAACATAAACAGAAGCTCAAACGACATCCACCCTGCTAGCCGAGGCTGCCGCCCTCGAACCTATCCCCGATCAAGAAGAAGCGTAAGAAGAACTCCAATACAAGCAAACATCGCTCTCGCGTCAAGATCATCGCAACCTGTACCTGCAATCGTGGTGTAGTAATCAGTGAGCCACGAGGACTCAAAGAATCCCATTACCATGGGTATCAAGACTAGCAAAGCTTAATGGGAAAGGAAGGGGTAAGGTGGTGAGGTTGCAGCAGCGACTAAGCATATATGGTGGCTAACATACGCAAATGAGAGCGAGAAGAGAAACAAAGAAACGGTCGTCAACTAGTAATGATCAAGAAGTGATCCTGAACTCCTACTTACGTCAGACATAACCCAAGAAACCGTGTTCTCCTCTCGATCAACCCCGAAAAGAGACACTCACGGTTACGCACACGGTTGGTGTATTTAGAAGAGTTTGCTTCAAGTTTACTACAACCGGATATTAACAAATTCCCATCTGCCACATAACCGCGGGCACGGCTTTCGAAAGTTCAAACCCTGCAGGGGTGTCCCAACTTAGCCCATGATAAGCTCTCGCGATCAACGAAGGATATTCCTTCTCCCGGAAGACCCGATCAGTCTCGAATCCGGCTACAAGACATTTCGACAAAGAATAAAACAAGACCAGCAAAACCTCCCAAAGTGTCGACACCTCGATAGTAGCTGCACAGATCTCGCCTCGAGCCACGACCGGATGAACACTACGACGGCAACCGACGATACCCCAAGTTGCCTCGGGCGGCACCGCAAGTGGCTCTAGTTTGGACCAACACTTAGACAAGCATTGGCCCGGGAGGGTAAATAAAGATGACCCTCGGGATGCGCGACTCCCAAGGGAAAAAGGCTAGGTGAGGCAAATGTAAAACCAATGTTGGGCCTTGCTAGAAAAGTCTTATTCAAAGCGAACTGTCAAGGGGGTCCCATAAATCACCCGACCGCGTTAGGGACGCAAAATCCGGGAACATAACACCGATATGAAGGAAACTAGGGTGGCAAGAGTGGAACAAAACACCAGGCATAAGGCCGAGCCTTCCACCCTTTACCAAGTATATAGATGCATTAATTAAACAATAGATATATTGTGATATCCCAACAAGTAAACATGTTCCAGCAGGGAACAACATCTCCATGTTCCAACAAGGAACAAACTTCATCTTCACCTGCAACTAACAACGCTATAAGAGGGGCTGAGCAAAGCGGTAACATAGCCAAACAACGGTTTGCTAGGAAGGGTGCAAAAGGTTAGAGGCTGACATGGCAATTTGGGAGGCTTGATAAACAGGTAATAGGTAGCGCAGCATAGGGATAGAACGAAGCAACTAGCATAGCAATGATAGTAGTGAGATCCAGGGTAGCGGTCATCTTGCCTGAAATCCCGCAAGGAAACGAATCCATGAAGAAGACGAACGGATGAAGCCGAACCGAGCGTAGACGAACGAATCCTCACGATCGCAACGAAACAGGAACTAACAAGAAGAAGCACACAACAAAGTAAACACACCACACATAGACAAGACATGATGCACAACAAGCATGATGCATGACAAGACTACATGAAGCTACTCATGGCAAGAGATGATGCAAGTAAGAGCAACACATCAAAGCAAGTTTAAATGAGGCCGGAAACAACATATAACAATTCCGGTAAGTCCTCATATGCATATTTCGAAATTGGTCCAGATCTGAATAAATCTTATGTTCAAGTTGTTAAACAGCAATTTAAAATGCACCAAGATGATCTACACGAAATTCTAGTCAAGTTACATATAAAGTTCATTTAATTCGGAGCTACGGCCTAGAAGATATGAGCAAAACAAGTTAAACACGGCATCGATGCAAAATGCATACAAACATCAAGCAAACACCTCAAAACAAGGATGCAACATGATAATATCAAACTACATGCAAAAACAAGCAAGTTTCATATAGAGCACACTCAAAACGGAGCAACGGTTCAACACATACACACTATACAAGTCATAGCCACAATCTGTCCAAAACAGCAAGTAGGCATATTGCAAGCATCAAAACAACATGCTACAGAATCTCAACATGATAACAAAAGGCATGGGCATGCTGTACAGGTAAAGCATTACAAAACATGAACACTGAGCTATCTCCAGAAATCACTAGAACATGCTCAAATACACATGGCAAGATTGCAAATAATAACAGTTTCGGGCTTAGCAGAAATAACATCAGGTTGCAATGTTTAGAGCTATCAAACAACATGTTACAGGAACTTATCATGGCAAACAAAGGCATGGCATGAATCTACTAAATGCATAGAACAAAAGTCCTTTACTGACCATGAGCCAAAAAGGATCAGAAGATATGATGGCACCCATGTAAACATGGCAAGTTATATTACAGATTCATACATGGCAGAAACAACAATAAGTAGGCATGTTGGTGAGCTTGAACCACTCACCACAGAGCAATACATGGCATGGCAAGGCAACCCACAGTAAGAAGACATGGCATAGAAGCTATACATGGCAAGAACAACAACATAGCATGCAAGGATAAACTACAACAACCTTGGCAAAATTGAATAACATGTAGACAATCTGCCAGGAAACATTTTATAGCAAAAGTAGAGCTCGATCGACTCAAGCTAGACTACTCTATAATTGCAAACAAGGGCATGGATGGATATATCAAGACATGTTTAACAAAACATCCTTACTGAAGTATCTCAAAATATGCATTGATCTCTCTGTAGCATCAAGTTAACATGGCATCAAAATATCAGCAAAACAGGGCTGAAAACAACAACATCAGGAAGCCTACTTTGCATGCTTGTGCTAGTCACCACATAGATCACAAAAATACATGGCATACACCCCTGGAAAGATGGCATGGCATATTACAAAACACATGTAGGACTCAAGTTCATAGGATGCACACATCAATCATGGCAAAAATGACAAAAGTGCATGTTTTGATAAGAATCTGAAACTAACATCACATAGCACTCTTCTAACAGCATTTCGGGCATCAAGATGAACTAAAATGAAGATGATTCAATGAGATGAAATGATCTAATCATCGAGACGAACAATTTGACATATTATACGCACAGAACGGAGCTACATGCACAGAGTTATGACATGATGAAAATGCAACAAAATATGCAACAATCTCGGGGACTTGGCAGTTTTTTACCCTCTCGAAAAGTCAACGGGACGGAGTGGTGCGGGATGAGGGGATCCGGATCGGGATGAGGGTGTGTTTGGATGGGCGGATTGGTGGATCTCATCCACTTGCAGGTTCCGGGCCTGATCTCGCCGGATCCGGCCGGAGTCTCGCCGGAGACGGCCGGACTTGCGGGGGCATGGTGGCCGGAGGTGAGGGAGAGACCGGGGAGGCGCGGACCGGAGAAGGGCGGCGGAGGGCGCGGCGCCGGGCGGAGCTTGACGGGCGGCGGCCACGGGAGCGGAGGCGACCTTCGGCGAGGCAGGGCGGCTGCGGAGGCTCTGACGGCAGAGGCGGCCGCGGGCGCTGTGGGCGGCGGGCGACGGACAGCAAGGCGGCGGGCGGCGAGGAGACGGCCGGAGCGGCGGGCGGCGGTGAGGTCACTCATGGCGGGCGGAGCTGCGAGGCGGGCGGCGGACGCCGGCTCGGGCGGCGGCGCAATCAAGCGGCGGCGGGCGAGGCAGCGGCCTGCTGGCCTCGGATGGGCTCATGGGCTCGGGCGCGCTGGTCGGCGGGCGGTGACGGTCGCGCCTTATTGGCCGGCGCGCGGCGGGAAGCGCCCGACGGCGCGACATGTCCGGGCGCGCGGGCGGTTTGCTAGGGTTTGATCTGCGGGATTCATCCGCGAATTTCGAAGGGGGGGACTAATTTATAGGTAGAGGGAGCTAGGAGACTCCAAATGAGGTGCGGTTTTCGGCCACGCGATCGTGATCGAACGACCGAGAGCATGGAGGGAGTTAGATGGGTTTTGGGCCACTTTGAAGGGGTGTTGGGCTGCACACAAAGAGGCCTTCACGGTTACCTTGTTAACCGTTGAGTACCAAACGACCTCCAAATGGCACGAAACTTGACAGCGGTTCACGGTGCTATACCAAGGCCGCTTGACAAACCTCGGTCCATTCCGAGACCGTTTAACACCCGCACACGAAAAGAGGTAAAAAGGGGCGCCGGGAGACATAGGAGTGCCGGATTGGAAAACGGACAACAGGGAAAATGCTCGGATGCATGAGACGAACACGTATGCCAATGCGATGCACATGATGACATGATATAAAATGCAGATGATGACATGGCAAAGAGAGACACGCAAGCACATGACATGGCAACGACGGCGAATAACTGGCAGACACCTGGCGCATCGAATCCAGGGCGTTACATGCACACCGGCGAATCTTACCCAGCTTCAGGGCTCTCCGAGGAGATAACACCCCTACTGCTGCTCTGCGGGGTCTCCGCATGATTACTATGGCAAAATGGGTACAAGAGGCTCCTTGAGCTGTTTGGGGTGAGGAAGGAGAAGGGCTTGGCTTGCTCTTCTCTCCCTCTATGTGTGTGTCTAAAGCTACTAGCTTCCAACCCTTTGCATGGGTGCCCCGGGGGGTTTATATAGGCCTACCCCCCGTGGGTACAATGGTAATCCGGCTTGGTGTGGGCCCAAGCCGTCAGTCTCTAAGTCGCCGTCTTCTCCGCCGACTCCTGTGGCCCGCCGACGGTCCAAAGATGGGGCCGACAGCCCTTGTCCGCCGTGGCGGGTCTTGCCGCTGCAGATCATCGTAGCTGCAGCTTCTAATGACGCGAGCTTGGTCGTGAGGTTATGGCAACAGCTGCGCCACGGGCGATCACTTGTTGCCATTCCCCGTCTTGTCTCGGTTAATGGCGCGTGGATCCCGGGGAGGAGCCGCCGACTTCGAGGCCGACTCCACCGGTCCGTCTTTGGGTGCTCTCGCCGTCTTCGGTACTCCCGCCGTCTTCGGGTCGTACAGACAGGCCGACGTGGGTACAGGAATCTGCCCACGGTGATGATATCAGGGCCGGCATGGCAATAGTGCCGCGCCGCACGGAGATCTCCGTTGGTACGGCGCCCTGTAGCCATACCCGCCCTTTATGGACTGGGCGGGGATGGGCCGCGAGGCGGCTTCACCCCATAGTTGCCCAGGCACAAGGCGGTGGTGGTTACGGGCCGACTCCCTGTAGCCGGCCTCGCTGGAGGTCGCTGGCTTCGAGTCGGCTTGTCCTGAAGGCGGCCCCTGGGTCTCGGCCCAGAGAGGTAGTCGGCCGGTGCTGTTGCCGACTATTTGAAGGCGGCTCTTCGTCTTGGGGTCTTGAGGGGCGCTGCCTGCCCCGATGTTTTGAAAGGTTCAGGGGCTCGGGTCGGCCTACCCGTAGTCCATTACTCCGACAGTAGTCCCCGAAGCTGGGGAGGCGCCGAGGCAGCCCATCGAGGAGCCTCGACAGCTTCATCCCCCTGACAGGAAGGATTTGGACTCGGCCCGCCGTCTCCATCCGGAATCGGCTTTGCAGGGCGCCGTCTTGTTCTTCAAAGGTTTCGAAGGTCGCAGCGGGACCTGGGCGGCGTGCCTGATAAGCTTCCTGGCAGCCGCCTGTCGCGGGCCCGCCACGTGACGCCACGCGGCAGGGCCGGTCTGCTAGCCCACGCGTGTGACAAGATAGGCCCGTCAGGTGGGGCCCGCCACTACCACGCCCGCGGCGCAGCCGATCCGCTGCGGTGCGTGCGGCGGTTGAGCTCCCGCCGTTATGCGTGCGATAACGTCGTGGGTTAAATCGTCGAAGCGAGGGCGTGGCGCAGTTAATCCCACGCCCCCTCGGCCAGAGCTCAGCGCCTATAAGTAGGCGGGGAGGGAGAGGCGGCGACGCGCGCGCACTCTCGTCCCGCTCCCTGCCCGTCTTCTTCCTTGCTCCTCGCGCCGAGCCTCATTCCTTCCTCGCCGCGGAGATGAGCTCCTCATCACCCCAGCGCCTCCACCGCTCCGGCGTAGGGACGGCTCCATCATCGGCATTTACATGGTCGAGTTCTTCGTCGACGCGCCGCATTCCGACAAGCAACCTCGTGCGAGCCCGCGCCACGGAGGCGAAATCACGCCGGGCGGGAGGAGGGCGAGCGGGTTGTCTTCCGCTCGCACCTCATGCACGGGTTGGGGCTGCCGGCGAGCGGCTTCTTCCGCGCGTTCTTGGAGTTCTACGGGCTCCAGCCGCACCACCTCACCCCCAACACGGTGGTAGCCGCCTTCGCATCCTTATGCGAAGGTTTCCTCGGAGTTCTCCCCACCATCGAGCTATGAGGGGAGTTCTTTCAAGCGAAGATCGGGACCCACATCGCTCGCGTGCCGGCTCTGTGCGGCGCGTTCATCGCCAAGAGGAGGCCGGTGGCCGATAATCCTTTCCCTGCCATCCCCCTCATCAAGTCGGTGAAGATGTGGCAGTGCTCGTACTTCTACGTCAAGAACGTCGCCCTCGACGGCGACTGGGTCAACTTGCCGCCCTACGTGGGCGGCGAACCGGCGCCGACCCACCACCTGGTCCCACAGAGGCCGGACGCTGACTCCGCAGTAACGCCACGCCGCCAGCGGCCAGCGTAATGATCTGATCGGAGGGCTGGCCGAGGGCTGACTTGCTGGCCGCCTGTGGCGTCTGCCGAGTCCTCCCTCTCGGGGCCGCCCTCATCTGATCTGCCAGATGGCGGCACGGGACCCACCGGATGTGCTCCAAGGACATGCCCCACGCGAGGTGGTGGACACGGTGAACTTCTTGGCGAATCTGCGACCTCAAGGAGGGTGGCGCTTGGCAAGGAGCCATACTGCATGCGCCAATCCCCGCCGATGGTAAGTCGCCTATCGCTTCCTTGTTTCCTTCCCTAGCGGATCCGGCTCTTACTTTTCTTGGTTCTTTCCGACACGAGAATCCTCTCATGCCGCCGATCGCACCGCTTGGCAGGCCATGAAGTTCGCCCCCCGACCGGGCGGAGAGTGACGCGACGACCCGACTTGGGCGTGCAGCAGTGGAGACCGACGCCAAGGGAGGAGAGGCCGACGACTTTAGGCCCTCGGCCACTTTGGCAGACTGGCTTGATGATGGTCAATTCACCGCCAGCAGAGAACCGCCAACCAGCGCGAGCTCCTCCGCCGCTTTGGGGGCCGAGGTGCTGTGGCGCCGGGCGGGCCGATCAGCCAGCGGCCAGGCCAAGAGGATCAGAGGAGCCGCCGCGACTCAGCGTGAAGAAGCGGTCGCGAGGCCAACCGCTTCGCAAGGAGGTGAAGAAGCCACCGCTGGTCTCCGTAAGTATCTTTTTATTCCGTCTTGTTTTCTTACGGTCCGTCTTGCCCAAGTCTTCTTATGTCTTTTTTCTCTCATCGGGCTCCCCTCACTCTGGAGAGGTGTCGCCGCCTCCGTCATGGGGTTGGCGAGAGGCGTCCGCCAGCGAGCGGCGGTTGACCCTGCGGCCGCCCTCAGGGAGGCAACAGAGCGGAACGCGCAGGACAAGCGCGACGAGGAGGCGGCCGCCCGTCGAGAGAAAGCGGCGGCCGAGAGGGCGGTCGAAGCCGCCGCCGCAGCTCAAAGGCAAGCCGAGGAGGCCGCGCGTCTCCAGTCGGCGCTGCTCGTCATTCCTCTGAACTCAGCGCCACCGCCGCCGGACTTCACGGGGCAATCGGAGGGAGTTGGTGGTGAGGCTCCCGTCGCAGGGAAGGGGGCGGTGAGGCTTCTTCGCCGGGCGCGTCCGCGCCGCCTCCGCTGCCTCCGCCGCAGTCTGAAGTCGCGCGAGGCAAACAGCTAGCGGACCCACCCGCGCCGCTGACCGACGATGAAGCCGCCGTGGCGGCTGCTTCTTCAAGTCGCCTCGCCAGGTATGGCGCCGCTTTTGAGAAGCGGACTCGGTGCCGCGCCCTTGGAGACCGGCGCCGCCAATTCGGCGATCCATGACGCTGTTGTCGAGCGCCACGCGCATCGGGTGGGTGCAAGGAGGCGGCACGACCTCGCTGAACACGGCGCTTCGGGCGTCAAGCGAAGCTGCCGGGCGGCGTCGCCCTCGAGAACTTCTCAAAGCGCTTTTGGCGTCGCTCGCTGCGTCTTGGTAAGTTTCATTTCCAAATTTTCTCTTGATCTTCTCTGTAGGCGCGCCAGCACCCATGGGTGTAGTCCCGAGTTTGGGTCATTTCTGCTGAGCGGCGCCCGGAACTTTATTCGCTACTTCAAGTCTTTATCTGTATGCGGAATCCTTGTTACAGGAGTATCACAACCTCCGTGCTACCGCCTTCAACCGCAGCGTTGAAGAGCTGAACAAGCAGACTCTTGACTGGCGAGCCGAGGTGAGTTTCTTCTTGGCGGGCGCGCTTGCACTCGCTGGCTGTAATCCCGAGATTCGGGCTGATCGCTGCGCAGATCGGGCGGATCTTCCCGGCGACCTTCTTATCTGACGACTTCGCGTCCTTCTTCTTTTGTTCTTCAGAGTCCAACGCCGCTCTGCGGGATCAGGTGGGAACGGCCGAGACCGCCCTTCGCGCCAAATAGGAGGAATCGGGCAAGCTTGCCTTGTGGCCTTGACTCTGCTGGCCACGCAGCTGGGCGGAAGCAGAAGGAGTTGCTCAAGGCGGCGCGGGCGAGGCGAAGAAAAAGGCCGCCCTCTGGCGAAGTTTGAGAGCGAAAGCTCCGCTGGACCGACCGAGAGGCGCGAGATCGACCTCCGACTTCCATGAGATCGAAGATATCGTTGATGGTAAGTTTGCTTTTACTTTCTCTTTTAGGTTGCCGACTATGGGTTAAGCCAACTCTTGTCTTTTCTAACTTGCTTTTTCTTCTTCCTGGCAGACTTCTTCCATGGTCATACGCAGGCGGCCAATCAGGCCATTGAGGCCGAACGCGAGGCGTGGAGGGCGGATGGCGCTGAGATCGCAGCCAACGCGCCCCGGACCCTTGACGAGCAACTCCTGAGCATTGAGGCTCGTCTACGGCCGGCACATCGGATGCTGCGCCATCTTCGGCGTGCCGGCCCAGCGATTGCCGCTTTGTGGCGGACATGCGATTCTGCGACTCAGCCCAGACCGCCAACCGGCCGGAGGTCGCGGCTGGGCGTCTTGAGGCTTGGAAGGGCTCCTGGCCTGGACCGGCTGGCCGCGTTACGGTCAGAAGCCCAAGCGGAGCTGCAGGCCGCGGAGGGCGCCCTCGTCGAGCGTGTGGCGGCGATCGCCGACTACACGGACACCAGCGTCTTCGTCCCGGAGCGGGCTGAAGACGGTGGGGAGGCGCCGCCGGAGTAGTTCGGGATGAACCCGGACTACGGCGAGGACTCGGCAGAGGTGATCGACTCCAGCACCGAGGATGAGGACGAGGCGGAGGACGAAGACGGCATGGGCGTCGGAAGGCGGGCCAGGCGGCCAGCCTCGGCTCGACCGCGCCTCCGGCAATGAGCGCGCCCTCTGAGCCAGCCGCTGCAGAGACGATCAAGCGAGGCGCCCAGCCAGCCGCCCGGCGCTGGCCGCCACCGCCTCGGACTTTCAGCCCCATCCGCTGCTTCTTAAGCCGCTCGTTGGCTTTATTTTATCTGCTTGTTAGTCTTTCGAAGAACTTTGTTAATTGCTGAATTCCACCAGCGGGTGTATTCTCGAACCTTTGTTCAAGATCCGGCCAAGGGCCTAAGTTTATGTAAATATTGTTCTAATTTCATGTTTTCTTGCTGCTCTTATGGCTTTCCCTTGCCGCCTTCCTTAGATGCCGCCTTGCCCGTCGGGCAGCCGCTCTCATGACTGCCGTCTAGGTCAAGTCTTTCGGCTACTTTTGAGAAGGCAAGTATTGGCCATTTAGAGTCGTTTAAGCAAGTTGGGTGAAAACGACAAGTCGGCCTCTTAAGAGTCGGTTTCATAAAATGGGCTGGGAGCCGGTTTCAACTATGTGTATGCTTTGGGTCCTTAGCCCTTTTTCGTGGGCGCCGCTCTACCTCACTCCCCCCGTAAAACAGTCCGCTCATGAAGCTGCGGCTTCCGACAGAGAGCGGCTTGGGCGCCAGACGCTACTTGTCGGACTTCAGGAAGCACTTCATAGCTCAAGCGTGAGTCCCCGGGCCGACTAGTCGAGCCGGTGCCAAACAACATAATAAAAGGGTAACATACCCAAGGCATAATTCTTATCATACGATATATGAAGAGGGCAGTCCCCGAGCTCGTCTCGAAGGCTCGAAATCTTAGTATTTCAAACACAAAAGGGTAGCGTGGTACATACTGCATCAAGCTGTAAAATCTTGGAGGAGATTTGCATTCCATGGTCGCTCTGTCTCTTTGCCGGAGTCGCCTCTCTTGCGTGCTGGGCTTCGAAAGTCGATCGAGTAGTAGGAGTCGTTGCTCAAAGACTCATCGATGATGAACGGTCCTTCCCAAAGGCGCCGACAGCTTGTGCTGGCCGGGCCGCTCGTTGAATCAGCGGAGCACAAATTCGCCCTCTAGGAATGATCTTGGCCTGACCTTCTTGTTGTAGTATCGGCCGCGAGGCTCTTACGGTAGATCTTTGGGCCAGGTGAGTGCCAAAGAGCGGCCCTCTTCCAAAGCAGATCGACGCCGTCTTGGCGTGCTTCTTCGCTTCCTCCTCGGTGTACATGGTGACTCGCGTGGAGTCGAACTCTATATCCGTTTGGATGACGGCTTCGGCACCGTAGACGAGGAAGAAGGGTGTGAAGCCGGTTGACTTGTTTGGAGTCGTGACGCAGAATCCGGAGGACGGTCGGCAACTCCTCAAGCCAGCAACCGGCGAGAGCAGCTCGATGGTTCGACCGGCGAGGCTTGATGCGGACAAGATGAGGCCGTTTGCTCGCTCCACCTGGCCGTTTGATGCGGATGGGCAGCGGACGCTAAGTCGATCGGATGCCTGCGTCGCGAGAAAGCGGGCGAGGCGCCCTTGGCAAAATTTGTGCCGTTGTCGGTGATGATGCTGTGCGGTACGCCGTACCGAGTCGTGATGTCGGCGATGAAAGTTACTGCCGTGGGACCATTCAACTTCTTGATGGGTTTTGCTTCTATCCACTTGGTGAACTTGTCCACTGCGACAAGTAGGTGAGTTAGGTCGCCTCGTGCCGTCTTGAATGGTCCCACCATGTCCAGGCCCCGACAACCAAAGGGCGAGCGATGGGGATTGTCTTGGCGCTGAATCCGGCTGGCGGCTTAGAGCGAAACACTGCACCTTGCATTTTGAACCAATTCCTTGGCCTCTTCTAGGGCGGTCAGCCAGAAGAAACCGTGTCGGAAGGCTTTGGCGACGAGTGCTCTGGAGGCTGCGTGATGGCCGCACTCACCACGATGAATGTCTTCGAGTTGCTTGGCCTTGCTCGATTCGACCTTGGCTGGTAGACACCACTTGGCGCTGCGCTGACCAACTCTCTATTGATTATAGTATAGGCTGCCGCTCGGCGTTGCACTTGCGAGCCAAGGTTACATCGATTGGTAGCTCTCCGCTTACAAAAACTTCAAGATAAATTGGGCCCATGAGGGTCTGCTATTTCTTGACCGCTAGTACTGCTACTTGGGCCGAGGCGGCTGGGCTGGGCGGCGTGTTGGATCTGCAGCAGCTTGCTGCGTTGGAGAAGTCCCGGCCGACCGGGCACAGTCCACTGGGCAATCTTGGAGGTTTTAGCAAAATCGCTGCAGTCCCGGGCGGGTTCCGAAGTCCCGGGCCGGCCATCGACCCAGCGTTCTTGGGGCGTATTCAAGGATTCTTGTGCCGTCTGCGAGGCTCGAGTCGGATCTACTTTCTTGAGGAGGACAAAATGGAGTCCGATTTCGCGACGGTTTGATGGATGGCTTGAGAAGGCGGCTGAAGAGGCGGCGCCGGATGGTATTGCTGTCCGGGTGGAACCGATTCTTGCGGGGCATCCGCTTTGTCGTTGTCATTTCTTGGTATATGGAGGAATCGCATCCTCAAAATATCCACTCGGTTGCTTTGTACCGTAAAGCGGTAGCTTCGCCATGTTTGCATCTTTGGTGTCCCAACACGGATGATGATGGACCACCAAGTCGAATCGCCATAGCACGGATCCGGCGAATGCCGGAGTTCTTTGGCAAGCCGGAGCCGTGGATGAGCGCCTCGTATTCGGCGACGTTGTTGGAGGCTGGCGAAATGGATCTGCAGCGTGCATTTGAGCTTGTCGCCTTTAGGGGAAGTGAGGACCACGCCTGGCTCCCAAGCCGGTCGCATCTTGAGCCATCAAAGTGCATCCGCCAATGGGTGGAGTCGGCCGACGGCAGAATCTTGGGTCTCGGCCCAATCGACGAGGAAGTCGGCCAAAGGTGCACCGTGACTTGATGGCGGTCAGGGGCTGGTAAAGGCGGTGTAGGGGGCCAACTCTATGGCCCACTTGGCCACTCGGCCTAAAGCATCTCGGCTTCTGATGATCTCTGCTAGTGGGGCCGTGCAAACCACGGTGATTGAGTGCTCTTGAAAGTAAGGCTTCAACTTCTTGGCGGCAAAGTGCACGCCGTAACACATCTTCTGGTAGTGGGGGTAGTTCTGCTTGGAGGTTGACAATACCTCGCTCAGGTAATATACTGGTCTCTGGACCGGTAGCGCCTTGCCCTCCTCCTTGCGTTCAACCACAAGAACTACGCTGACTACCCTGCTGGTGGCGGCAATATATAGGAGCATGGGCTCCTTTGGAGTCGGAGCCGCCAGCACTGTGGGAGTAGCCAGCATTCTTTTCAACTGGAGAAAAGCTTCGTCCGCATTGAGTTCCATTCAAGAAGGTGGTCTTCTTCATAAGTTGAGTACAGAGGAAGGGCTTTCTCACCCACCGGTGATGAATCGACCGATAGATGCCAAGCAGCCGATGAACTTCGCACATCCAAAGCGGTCGGTGGGGCACTTCCATTCTCTCAATTGCCTTGATCTTCACGGGTTGCACTCTATGCCGCGTTCGGATACCGAGGAAGCCGAGTAGCTGGCGGCTGGTACTCAAGACGCATTTCTCAGGTTGAGCTTGATCTCGAATCGCGCAGGTTTTCAAAGGTCTCCTTGAGGTCTTCCAACAGCGTTCCTCGCCTCTCCGTCTTTACCACCACGCCGTCCCACGTAAACGTGGGCGTTTACATAAGCTGCTTGAGGAGGCACTTCGCATACTACGCTGAAAGGTGGCGCCGCGTTCCTCAAGCCGAGCGCCATGGTCGCAGCGTAAGGCTCCAAATGGCGTGATGAAAGCGGTCTTCAATCATCGCGGGTTCAACTTGATCGATGATATCCTGAATATGCATCTAAGAAGCTCAACAGCTCGCATCCGGCCGTGGAGTCTATCACCTGATCAATTTTGGGTAGAGCGAACGGGTCCTTGGGGCAGGCTTTGTTGAGGCTTGTGTAGTCAATACACATCCGCCACTGCTTGTTCTTCTTTAGTACCGGGACCGGTTCGCCAACCATTCGGAAAGAAAACTTCCATGATGAAACCGGCTGCAAGGAGCCGGGCTATCTCTTCTCCAACAACTCTTCTTTTCTCTTCTAACAGGCGGCGCAAGGGCTGCCTGACGGGCTTCACATCAGGTCGGACATGTAACTTGTGCTCGGCGAAATCCGTGGTACACATGGCATGTCTTTGGGGGACCATGCGAAGATGTCCCGATTCTCACGGAGGAAATCGATGAGCTCGCCTTCCTATTTGCTGTCGAGGTTTGCACCTATGACAGGTATTTCTCTG
Source organism: Aegilops longissima (assembly GCA_021605205.1). Taxonomy (NCBI): domain Eukaryota; kingdom Viridiplantae; phylum Streptophyta; class Magnoliopsida; order Poales; family Poaceae; genus Aegilops; species Aegilops longissima. The sequence continues at coordinate 478,105,396 of CM038677.1, read as the reverse complement.
GGTGCTCCGGGTCCAAGGGTATCTTCTTGGTCTCTTTGGCCGGCTTGAACGAGCTCTCAGCTTCTGACTCCTTGGGGTCGGACGATATCTCTAGCTGCTTGCCGGCCATCGTCATGACCCGATCCAGGAGCCGCTTCTCAGCTGCGATCACAAGGGACTCGGCTAGCCGGTTGCTTTCAGTCTACAAGAGCGGACGACTTTTCTTCGTAGTCGCCGGCTCGGTCGGGATCCCCTTGGAACTCGGCATCTTCATCTTGAGGTAGGCATAGTGGGGGACCGCCATGAACTTGGCCAGAGCAGGTCGGCCAAGCAAGGCTTGGTAGGGGCTCTCAAGGTCCACCACTTCGAACCAGACTGGCTCTCGGCGAAAGTGATCCTTGTCCCCAAAGAGGACGTCTATCAGAATCTTGCCGATCGGTGAGCAGGAAAGGCCAGGTACAATTCCGTGGAACACAGTCCGACTATGCTGAAGCTGCCTCTGCTTGATTCCTAGCTTCACCATCGTATCCTTGTACAAGATGTTGATGCTGCTGCCTCCGTCTATCAGTACTCGTGAGAAGCGAGCGGCCCGCCTATCCATGGAAAGGGTGGCTCCCAAGACCAGGGTGTAGGAGCCCGGATTCGGCATCACCTCTGGGAGATCAGCACGACTCCAGCTGATGGGCTTCTCGGACCAGTGCATGAATTCTGGGGCGTCTGATGCTACTGCATTCACCTCTTCTTTGCTACCGCTTTCTTCGGCGATCATCTGCCATCTTTGGTAAACACGACATAGGCGCCGTGCTCTTGGGGTAATCATCTTATCTTGCACCGACTGGCGGACAGCCGCTCTTTGAAGCGGTGGTGGAGTGGCGGCCCAAAGGAGCGGAGGAGGGCAAGGCCGTCTCCCTTGGCGATCTGGTGAGCGATGGCACTTCCAGGTGGTGTGGTTTGGCGGCTTTGCGCCGTTGTGGAACTTGCGAGGTCCGTCCCAGTCTCCTTTCGTAGGAGAAGGCCGGCAACCAGTTGGACTTGCCGCCTTTACGCCGCTTAGCGAGGCTGCCCCTCCGCTACCGGTCTTGACCGCCGCCACCGCCGATTGGAAGTCGGCTGCGGGCCTTGCGCTTGTGATCGTTTCTGCTGCTCTTTAAATCATTTGGGATCGCCACCCGAGTTACGGGAGCATGAGGAGCTACTTTGCCCATCGCACTGACTTCGATCTCCGCCTTCATGGAGGAGTCGGCAGTGGCATATTTGTCCGCTATGACTAGCAGCTCGTCGAGGGTCTCCGGCTCGTGCAAAGGAGCTTGTGCTTGAGGAGGGTGCCTTCTCTGCACCCGGCAGTGAAGTACTCGATTGCCTGCACCTCGTGCACTCCTTCACAGGAGTTCCGGCTTCTCGCCCAGTAGCGTGAGGTAGTCGCGAGTGGACTCGTTGGGGCCTTATACGCTGGGGGACAGCTGACGAGGCTTGGGAGGTCGCTTGTATGTGCTTGTGAAGTCGCGGACGAAGGCCTCGGTGAATTCGACCCAGCCGTTGATGCTGCGGGGCTTCAAGCTGTTCAACCACGTCCGGGCCGTGCCCTGGAGCATGAGGGGAACATACTTTACGGCAACGCGCTTGTTGCCGTTCGCTATGCTGACGGCCGTGGAGTAGTCCACCAGCGAGTCCTCCGGCTTCACGGAGCCGGTGTATTTGGGTGTGTCTCGGGGGAGCGTGAATCCTCGGGAGAAGGGCTCGTCGCGGATGCGAGGTCCGAAACAAGGTGGGACCAACTCATCTTCTTCTTCTAGCGCCAAGGATCGGTGAAGTCGCTCGATCCGGTGGCGGGCGTCGTTCTCGCCGACTCCCTCTCGGCGGCCAAGGCGGTCGCCGAGAGTCGGATGCTCGACGGGTGGCGGGGAGACTCGCCTTTCTCTACGGGGAGGCGGAGGCTGATAGTCGTCCCTCCGCTCTACCGCCTTGGGGCGGCCGTCTTCGTCGCGTTCGATGGAGATGTGAGTCCGGCTATGGCTGACAGCCGGATCCTGGTTCCTTCTTCCGCGGACGCCGCCAGTCGGCGTCCGAGATGTCGCGCCTTGATCTCGGCGGGGAGGCAAGTCGCCGTGTTGTCGTCGTGGCGCCTCCGTGCGGCAGCCGGCTTCGTCTTGTGCGGAAGCCGCGTCGAGGAGCTGCTGGACTCGCTCCATCATTAGGCGGCGCTCCTCGCCCTCGAAGTTATCCAGCTCGTCCGCCGCTGCCTGGGCAGCGCGAATGTTCTCCGCTGGCGTGGCGTACACAGGGCGGCCGGCCCCAAACAGACTGGCGAGGGACGCACCGCATCTAAGCGGCTAGGCTCCGGTCGAGCCGGGCGAGCCGCCTCTGGCGCGATCCATCTCGCTGATAGGCTTCGACAAGCGTCTCATGCTTGCCCGGCTTACATGCGCCGAGGAGGCTGAAGGCGGCGTGCCTCCAGCGTTTCGGCATCGGCGTCCTCCGGAATGGGGCGGTCAGGTCTTGCGTAACAGTGTCGAGAGGTCCACGAGCCCCGTGCGGAGCTCGCCATGACTGATAGCGAGTACTTCGCGGCGGTGCTCCGCCGCTCTCGCGCGAGGGAGAGGCTCGTCGTGAACCACCACGTTGGTGGGGAACGCAGCGTCGGCGGCGGTGTCGGAGTCGACCAGCATCGGTCGGTGGAGCCTCTGGACTCCAGTCGGCGGCGGGCTCGCCCGTCGGCGTGAAGCTGCTCGAGGAGGCCCGCGAGGAGGCTTTCGGGGCCGTCCGTGCCTGCGTCGGATGCAGGCTCGTCGGAGAGGCTAACCTCGCCGACAAGTTCGGCGAGGCAACTTGCCGTGCAGGCAATCTCGGCGCCATGCAGCGCGTCGGCGCAAACTCCATCTGGCATGCCGGGCTGGCTGCGCTCGCCAGGGAGGAAGAGGTTCCCGTCCGGCGAGTCTCCGCACGACGGTGCACCAGGCCCCACGGTGGGCGCCAAATTTCGGGGGTTGGGTGCAACATATACCAAAGGATGGCTTATCATGGAGGGGGCGAGTAGAACATCGCTGGTGCCTGGAAACGGGATGAGGCGAAGGCATGCACGCCGGCGAATCTTACCCAGCTTCAGGGCTCTCGGAGGAGATAACACCCCTACTGCTGCTCTACGGGGTCTCCGCATGATCACTATGGCAAAATGGGTACAAGAGGCTCCTTGAGCTGTTTGGGGTGAGGAAGGAGAAGGGCTTGGCTTGCTCTTCTCTCCCTCTATGTGTGTGTCTAAAGCTACTAGCTTCCAACCCTTTGCATGGGTGCCCAGGGGAGATAGGCCAACCCAGGGGTACAATGGTAATCCGGCTTGGTGTGGGCCCAAGCCGTCGGTCTCGAGTCGCCGTCTTCTCCGCTGACTCACAGGGCCCATTGACTAGCAGGCCCCGCCGACGGTCCAACATGGGGCCGACAGCCCTTGTCACTTGCAAGTGGTCTTGCCGGCTGCAGATCACTATAGCCGTGCTTCTAATGGACTTGAGCTTGGTCGTGAGGTTATGGCAGCAGTGCACGCCACGGGCGGCGATCCTTGTTGCCATTCCTCGCCTTAATGCGGTTAATGGCGCGTGGATCCACACGGAGGAGCCGGCCGACTTCCGAGGCCGACTCCACGGGTCCGTCTTTGGGTGCTCCCGCCGTCTTGATACTCCCGCCGACAGTGGGTCCCGCCGTCTTGAATCGTGACAGACAGGCCGGCGTGGGTACGAGAATCTGCCCACGGTGATGATATCGAGGGCGGCATGGCAACAAAGGTTGCCGCCGCATGGAGATCTCCGTTGATGCGGCGCTCAGAGCCATACCGCCCTTTATGGACTGGCCGGGATGGGCGCGAGGTGGCTTCACCCCATAGTCGCCCAGGCACAAGGCGGTGGTGGTCACGGGCCAACTCCCTATAGCCGGCCTCGCTGGAGGTCGCTGGCTTGGAGTCGGCTTGTCCTGAAGGCGGCCCCTGGGTCTCGGCCCAGAGAGGTAGTCGGCCGGCGCTGTTGCCGACTATTTGAAGGCGGCTCTTCGTCTTGGGGTCTTGAGGGGCGCTGCCTGCCCAGATGTTTTGAAAGGTTTAGGGGCTCGGGTCGGCCTACCCGTAGTCCATTACTCCGACAAAACTGGTATTGTGCAGGTCCGAGTAGACCAGTTATTGTTAAATCAAATGGAAAGACGTGTTAAATGCAACTTGCTTAAAAGCAACCAAATATAGTCATTCATAGAATTATTGTTAAAACTGGTATTTATGAAATTGAACTACACAGTTCATACTTGCACATTTATAACATCACATTGTGAATAATTGAAATAAACAATTAATACTATGAAAATCAAAAGATGGCAATTGAAACTAGACATATGCTAACTACAAACAAACGAACAACCAAAACCCGTTGAAAGAAATAAGGCATAATGCAAACAACCAAATATAGCAATAAATACTAGACATGTTCTCACTACAAAAGGGGTTCGAGAAAACAAATCATGGGATTCCCTCGGTGAAGAGGCATGGCAAAGCAAATCATGGGTTTCCTCACTTGTCACAGATGGGTTCCTCCTCATGGTCGCCCTCGATGAGGTCTGACTTCGCAGCTAAGTATCCCAAGGCAGCATCGTAGAACATGTCCTTCAGAAATGACAAAAAGGGCTACATGGTGATGAATGATGGCAAATTGTTCATAACGAGCCACAGGAGATCAGCGGCAGGGCCATCGCTGTGATCGACGGCTGTCGAACCCGAGGAGTTGGGGGTGGGCTTAACCCGTGACATAGCCGGCTTCATGCCGTCGTAGTCGACGACCTCGATGTCGTTGCCGGCGTCCGTGACATACCAGAATACTCTAGTCCGCTGATTGAAAGGTTGCGTCTAGTCATCATCGTCAGCTTCCTTGGCGGCCACCTCGCTGACGTCGGGTGAAGAAGCCGTGGTAAACCTCTTTTGTGCCATTCGCTCCTCGAGCTCCCAAAAAGTGTAGCCGAGCTTAGGCTGCGACGTTCTGGACTCAGGAGGGGGATGGGGATGGGGATCTATGGTAAAGGGGGCATTTCGCAGGCGTCATCTAAGAAAGTCAGGGCAACGAGGGTATATATATCGGTGGGTAACCTGCACGGGCAGACTGGCAGAGGTTGATGATGGAGGCGGTGCGGCGGCAGCGGTGACCTAGCTAGGGTTTCGAGCGAGGGAGGGGTGGTGCGCGCTTGTGTGTGTGTGAGAGCGGGGGATTTGGGGTGTGTTTGAGAGGAGGATTTGGTGTGTGTGTGTGTGTGTGTGTGTGTGTGGGGGGACCAAGGTGGTGTTTGAGGAAATGCCACGGGTACTAAATTTTTTTACTAGGTGGGAGTAAAATGGTGGGGCTACCAAAAATTTGGATCAAGGGATTGAAGCTGAGCAGAGTGGGAGTAACAAACATCACACACGGTTAAAACATAATAATCGTGTGCTATCAAACAGGAAAACCCTCTAGCCTAGCATATATTTTTGAGATTGCGAGGGATGCAGGCGGGAGTAAAATGCCGGGGCTACTAAAAATTTGGATCAACTTTTGATTGCGAGGGATGCAGGCGAGAGTAAAATGCCAGGGCTTATGGTAATTTGGATCAACCGATTGAAGCAAAGCGGGAGTAATAGACATCGCACACGGTCCACACATACTAATCGTGTGCTATCAAATAGAAAAACCCTCCAGGCGGGTAGATATTTTTGAGATCGTGAGGGATTATATATTTTCAAGGGCGGGAGGGAAGCCCCATGGAGCCCAATATAGTGTGACAGGCGTAGTCCGAGGGAACAACGTCTGTTGTGTACCCGATCGCAGATGGTTGTTGCATCCGACTCGTCTGCTGTTTATAAATTTGGCAAAAAAATGCGGGAAAGGGTTAGAACACGAACATACTTGCATGTGGATCAAATATATGTATGAAAAGGGTGGTTTAATGTTCAAATACCCAATGCACAACTTTGATGTGGCACCTGTCACGCAGAGCGCACATTATTATTGCCAGTCCCCCCCCCCCCCCACACACACACTTCGTTTAGGCGGGTGAATCCTAGCTATGAACGCACCAAATATCTAGGTCTGACATCTCACCCTACCGTAACACAGAACCGAAAGGAGTACATCATGGTCACCCCCACTTCAGCTTTCGGTCAAATGTGGACCGTGTGCGGGCCCACAAATGTGTGCTTGTGGTGCGAGATGGGTGAGACCACATACGAACACCACATGTGGGTGGCCCAATATATATATATATATATATATATATATATATATATATGTATGTATATATATATGTATGTATATATATATCTGTGTGTGTGTGTGTCTGTGAATGTGTGTGTGTGCGTGTGCGTGTGTGTGAAAACGGTGTGGTGTGATATTTAAATACCGAATTCACAAATTTGATGTGGCACATGTGCCTCGCAAATTAACTGAACATCCACGACCACATGGAGGTTCAGCAAGTGCGAAGTAGTGCCCCCTCAACACACACACACACACACACACATTGAGTCGGTGGGAGGGAGCGTCTCACCAAGACGTATTGTAATACTAACCAAGAAGAATCACCACCTTGGTCGTATAACCTCTCTCGTTGTTGGGTCAAAGTGATGGACGTCCACACGTGGTCCCACAAATAGGCTAGCTTGTCGCCGATAACCACGCGAGGGAGTGCCTGAAGACAACCACTGCGTGCATGTGGCCCAAAGATAAGTATGGACGTGCGCGATGCATGCATATGTTTGAATACCAAAAGCAAAACATTTTGATGTGGCACATGTGTCGAAAATCGCACAGTCCCCACACAGAGCGAGGTTTATGAGGCGTCACGTGCTTGCCCCCCCCCCCCATTTCGATCCGGTGGGAGGGTGATAACCAACAAGTATAGGGGACCGCAACAGTTTTCGAGGGTAGAGTCATTGTACCTCCTCTAGATGCAACTCTAACAGCAAAGTCATGTATATTATTATTCATTCCATCAAGCAACTCCCTTTGAGATTTAGCAACTTGTTCTAACTGGGTTTGAACCATAGAAGCATGTTTTCCAACACCTCTAACATCATTTGAGATTCTAAATAACAAGTCACTCAAGTGAGCAATCATATCAGAATTGTATTTCAATTGTTTCATAACATTTGCATTGAAGTGCTCTTGTTTTCTAATGAAGTTTTCAAACTCATAAAGGCATTGGCTAGGGTGCATATTGTGAGGATTGTCATTGTCATTGAACTTCATTAGATAATTTACCACTACCACCTTAGGCAGTGGTGGTGTATTAAGCCCATGTATCTCTTCAATAGGAGGTAAATTTTTAACATCCTCAGCTTTAATACCTTTTCCCTTCATAGATTTCTTTGCCTCTTGCATATCTTCAGGATTGAGGTATAATATACTCCTCTTATTCAGAGTGGGTTTAACCGGTGGTTCAGGAAGAGTCCAATCATCATAATTTTTCAATATGTTATTTAATAATTCTTCAGCTTGCCCAATAGTTCGTTCCCTGAAAACACAACCATCACAACTATCTAGGAAGTCCCTAGAAGCATCGGTTAGTCCATTATAGAAGATATCAAGTATTTCATTTTTCTTAAGAGGATGATCAGGCAAAGCATTAAGTAATTGGCAAAGCCTCCCCCAAGCTTGTGGGAGATTCTCTTCTTTAGTTTTCACAAAGTTAAATATTTCCTGTAAGGCAGCTTGTTTCTTATGATCAGGGAAATATTTTTCCAAAGAAGTAATAAATCATATCCTGGGGACTACGCACACAACCAAGAGCAAGAGTATTGTACCTTAGGCAATTCATATCTAGGAAGGCTAGTTCTAGTAGGTGTTTCAGGAGTTTCAGTTTCAAGCTCATCATCAGATTCAACAACATCATGTTGTATTACTCTAGCAATTTGTTCATCAAGAAATTCACCAAGTGGCACATCATCATCAAGCAAGGTGCTAGCATCATCATAAGCATCATTCATAGTAGAATTAGCATCATCAATAACTTGTGACATATCAGGATTAATAGCATGTGGTGGTGTTGCAAGTTTACTTATAACAGAAGGTGAATCTAAAGCAGAACTGGATGGCAGTTCCTTACCTCCCCTCGTTTTAGAGGGATAAATCTTGGTCATAGAATCCTTCAGATTTCATAGTGATAAATTCATAATAATCCCATGTGACTCAACAAATATAGCTATGCTCCCCGGCAACGGCGCCAGAAAAAGGTCTTGATAACCCACAAGTATAGGGGATCGCCACCGTTTTTGAGGGTAGAGTACTCAACCCAAATTTATAGATTCGACACAAGGGGAGCCAAAGAATATTTGAAGGTATTAGCAGCTGAGTTGTCAATTCAACCACACCTGGAGATTAATTATCTACAGCAAAGTGATATGTAGCAAAGTAGTATGATAGTTTTGATAGTAGTGACAGCAGAAATTATAACAGTAACAGTGATAGCAGTAATTCTGTAGCAAGTGCAACAGTGACGATAGCAAGAGTAACTTAGCAGAAACAATATAAGGCAAATTCGTAGGCATTGGATCGGTAATTTGTTAGATGGTATTCATCATGTGACAGTCATAACCTAGGGTGATATGGCACTAGCTCCAGTTCGTAAATATAATGTAGGCATGTATTCTGTAAATAGTCATACGTGCTTTTGGAAAGAACTTGCATGACATGTTTTGTCCTACTCTCCCGTGGCAGCGGGGTCCATATTGGAAACTAAGGGATATTAAGGCCTCCTTTTAACAGAGAACCAGAACAAAGCATTAACACATGGTGAATACATGAACTCCTCAAATTACGGTCATCATTGGGAGTGGTCCCGACTATTGTCACTCCGGGTTTGCCGGATCATAACATGTAGTAGGTGACTATAATTTGCAAGATCGGATCTAGAACATGGATATAATGGTGATAACATAAACGGTTTAGATCTGGAATCATGCCACCCGGGCCCAAAGTGACAAGCGTTAAGCATGGCAAAGTCATAGCAACATCAATCTCAAACATAGTGGATACTAGGGATCAAGCCCTAACAAAACTAACTCGATGATACGTCTCTGTCGTATCTTCTTTTACAAACACTTTTGCCCTTGTTTTGGACTCTAACTTGTATGATTTGAATGGAACTAACCCGGACTGACGCTGTTTTCAGGAGAATTGCCATGATGTTGTTTTATGTGCAGAAAACAAAAGTTCTCGGAATGACCTGAAACTCCACGGAACATCTTAGAAAAAATAATAAAAAATCCTTGCCAAAGATGAACACCAGGGGGGCCACACCCTGTCCACGAGGGTGGGGGGCGCGCCCCCCTCTTGGGTGCGCCCCCTACCTCGTGGGCCCCCTGGAGACCTTCCGGCGCCAACTCCAACTCTATATATTGGCTTTGGGAGAGAAAAAAATCAGGGAGAAGAAATCATCGCGTTTTACGATACGGAGCCGCCGCCAAGCCCTAAAACCTCTCGGGAGGGCTGATCTGGAGTCCGTTCGGGGCTCTGGAGAGGGGGATTCATCGCCGTCGTCATCATCAACCATCCTCCATCACCAATTTCATGATGCTCACCGCCGTGCGTGAGTAATTCCCTCGTGAGGCTTGCTGGACGGTGATGGGTTGGATGAGATCTATCATGTAATCGAGTTAGTTTTGTTAGGGTTTGATCCCTAGTGTCCACTATGTTCTGAGATTGATGTTGCTATGACTTTGCTATGCTTAATGCTTGTCACTAGGGCCCGAGTGCCATGATTTCAAATCTGAACCTATTATCTTTTCATGAATATACGTGAGTTCTTGATCCTATCTTGCAAGTCTATAGTCACCTATTATGTGTTATGATCCGACAACCCCGAAGTGACAATAATCGGGATACTTCTCGGTGATGACCATAGTTTGAGGAGTTCATGTATTCACTATGTGCTAATGCTTTGTTCCGGTTCTCTATTAAAAGGAGGCCTTAATATCCCTTAGTTTCCATTAGGACCCCGCTGCCACGGGAGGGTAGGACAAAAGATGTCATGCAAGTTCTTTTCCATAAGCACGTATGACTATATTAGGAATACATGCCTACATTACATTGATGAATTGGAGCTAGTTCTGTGTCACCCTATGTTATGACTATTACATGATGAACCGCATCCGGCATAATTATCCATCACCGATCCAATGCCTACGAGCTTTCCATGTACTGGTTTACGTTTATTTAATTTCCCGTTGCTACTGTTACAATCAATATAAAACACCAAAAATATTACTTTTGATTCCATTACTTTTGTTACCGTTACCACCACTATCATACTACTTTCCTACTAAACACTTTGCTGCAGATATTAAGTTTCCAGGTGTGGCTGAATTGACAACTCAGTTGCTAATACTTGAGAATATTCTTTGGCTCCCTTTGTGTCGAATCAACAAATTTGGGTTGAATACTCTACCCTCGAAAGCTGTTGCGATCCCCTACACTTGTGGGTTATCAAGAACAATTTCTGGCGCCGTTGACGGGGAGCATAGCTCTATTCTTTGATTTACTTGAGATTTATATCTGCTGGACACTGTGAAGAATTTGAAAGACGCTAGGACAAAAATTTATCCCTCAACTACAAGGGGAGGTAAGGAACTGCCATCTAGCTCTGCACTTGATTCACCTTCTGTTATGAGTAAGCTTGCGACATGTAACGCCCCGGATTCGATGCGCCAGGTGTCCGCCAGTTATTTGCCGTCGTTGCCATGTCATTTGCTTGCGTGTTGAATTTTGTCATGTCATCATGTGCATTTCATTTTGCATACGTGTTCGTCTCATGCATCCGAGCATTTTCCCCGTTGTCCGTTTTGCAATCTGGCGCTCCTATGTCATCCGGCGTTCCCCTTTTGCCTCTCGTTGTGAGCGGGTGTTAAACGTTCTCGGAATGGACCGAGGGTTGCCAAGCGGCCTTGGTATAGCACCGGTAGACCGCCTGTCAAGTTTCGTGCCATTTGGAGTTCGTTTGGTACTCCAACGGTTAACCGGGGAACCGTAAAAGCCTCTTTTGTGTGCAGCCCAACATCCCTTCCAAAGTGGCCCAAAACCCATCCTAACCCGCTCCATGCTCTTGGTCGTTCGATCACGATCGTGTGGGTGAAAACCGCACCTCATTTGGACTCTCCTATCTCCCTCTACCTATAAATATGCCCTCCCCTTCCATTTTTCGCGGATGAACCCTAGCCCTCTCCCTCCTCGCGCCGCCGGACATGTCCGCCCGGCAGCCGGACATGTCTACTTCCGCCGCCACGTCGCCCGGCCAATCCCGGGGCGACACGTCGCCTTCCCCGCCGCCACAGCCAACAAGCCAGCGCCACGTGTCGCCGCCGCCCGTCTCCACAGCGCCTCCACCGCGGGCCCGCCGAACCCGCCAGCGCCCTCCAGCCCGGTCGGTCGCCGCCGTCGGCCCACGCCCAGCGCCGTCTCCCGCTGCCCGGCGCCTCTGCGCGGTCGCGCCGCCCGGCGCCAGCGCCGCCGCCGCCGAAGTGCCGCGCCGCCCGGCGCCCAGCGCCGCCGTGATTTCGCCGAACACGCCGCCCGGCCGCCCGCGAGTCCCGGCCGCCTCGCGCCTCCTCCGGCCGCCGCCTCGCGCCTCCTCCTCCGGCCCGCCCCGGCCGCCCGCCCGTCGTCGCCTCGCCGGAGTAGCTCGCCGGTGCTTCACTCCGGCCGGATCCATCCCGCCTGGATGAGATCCACCAAGCCCCCAATCCAAACGCCCCTGTCCCTGCCCTGGATCTCCTCGTCCCGCACGCCTCCGTCCCGGGTTGACTTTTTCCCGGAGGTGATTTTCTACTAAGTCCCAGATTTTTCAGCATCATGTACCCATGTTCATCGCATCATAACATGCTGCATACTGCTCCGTTTCGTGCGCGTAATATGTCGAATTGTTCGCCTCGACGAGTACTGCATTTCGTTCCGTTTCATCATGTTCATTTGGGTTCATCTTGATGCCTGAATCATCGTTGCAAGAGTGCTATATGATGTTAATCTGCTGAAACTGTTATAACTTGGTGATTTGTCATTTTTGTTGCATTTGATGTGTGAATCCTATGAGGTTGATGTCTACATATGTTTTGTGATACATCATGCCATCTTCACAGTGGTGCCATCCATATATTTTTGTGAGTTGTGTAGTGAGTGCATCAAGCTTGTTAAGTAGGGTACTTGCTGTTACTGTTTTGCTAGGCTGATTCTGTTATATTTTGTTGCTATGTTAACCTGCTTCTACAAGTCAATCTATGCATAATCTGGAGATGTTCACTAAGGATGTTTTGTTATAAATGTATTGCACTATCCATTCATGCCCCTGGTTGCATTTATAGCCTGCTGTAGCTTGTTGTAATCTTTCTCCAAAGTTGCTAAATAATGTTTCTGTCAACCTGTTAACTTTAAGTTCAGTTTTGCCATGAGCTTTGCTAGTGATCCATGCACCCTATGAACTTGTTCTTACCATGCTTAGCTTCATAAACATGTCTTATTACTGTTGGTTGCCTTTTCATGCCATTTAATTCTCTGTGGTGACTGGTACAAGCTCACCAACATGCCTACTTATTGCTGTTCCTGCCATGTATGAACCTGTCATATAACTTGCCATGTTTACATGGGTGCCATCATATCTTCTGTTCCTTCTTGGCTCATGGTTCGTAAAGGAATTTTGTTTTATGCATTTAGTAGTATCATTCCCTGCCTTTTTTTTTGCCATGTTAAGTTCCTGTAACATGTTGTTTGATAGCTCTAAACATTGCAACCTGATGTTATTTCTGCAAAATCTTAAACTGTTAGTATTTGCAATCTTGCCATGTCATTTTGAACTTGTTCTAGTGATTTCTGGAGATAGCTCAGTGTTCATGTTTTGTCATGTTTTACCTGTGCTTCATGCCCATGCCTTTTTTTCTTACGTTGAGATGCTGTAGCATAATGTTTTGATGCTTGCAATATGCCTAGTTGCTGTTTTGGACAGATTGTTGTCATGACTTGTTTCATGTGTATGTGTTGAACCGTTGCTCCGTTTTGAGTGTGCTCTATATGAAACTTGCTTGTTTTTGCATGTAGTTTCATATTATCATGTTGCATCCTTGTTTTGAGGTGTGTGCTTGAAGTTTGTATGCATTTTGCATCAATGCCATGTTTAACTTGTTTTGCTCATATCTTCTAGGCCGTAGCTCCGAATCTAATGAACCTTATATGTAACTTGACTAGAATTTCGTGTAGATCATCGTGGCGCATCTTAACTTGCTGTTTAACAACTTGAACATAAAGTTATTCAGATCTGGACCAATTTCGAAATTTGCATATGAGGACTTACCGGAATTGTTATATGTTGTTTCCGGCCTCATTTAAACTTGCTTTGAGGTGTTGTTCTTGTTTGCATCATATTTTGCCATGAGTAGCTCCATGTAGCCTTGTCATGCATCATGCTTGTTGTGCATCATGCCTTGTTCATGTGTGGTGTGTTTACTATGTTGTGTGCTTCTTCTCGATAGTTCCCGTTTCGTCGCGATCGTGAGGACTCGTTCGTCTACGCTTGGTTCGTCTTCGTGGCTTCATCTTCTTCATGGACTCGTTCTTCTTCCTTGCGGGATTTCAGGCAAGATGAGCGTCACCTTTGATCTCATTACTATCATTGCTATGCTAGTTGCTTCGTTCTATCGCTATGCTGCCTTACCTACCACTTGCGGCTCAAGCCTCCCAAATTGCCATGAACCTCTAACCTTTGACACCCTTCCTAGCAAACCATTGTTTGGCTATGTTACCACTTTTGCTCAGCCCCTCTTATAGAGTTGCTGGTTGCAGGTGAAGATGAAGATTGCTCCATGTTGGATTATGTTTATGTTGGGATATCACAATATCTCTTATATTATTAATGCATCTATATACTTGGTAAAGGGTGGAAGGCTCGGCCTTATGCCTGGTGTTTTGTTCCACTCTTGCCGCCCTAGTTTCCGTCATATCGGTATTATGTTCCAGGATTTTGCGTCCCTAACGCGGTTGGGTGATTTATGGGATCCCCTTGACAGTTCGCTTTGAATAAGACTCCTCCAGCAAGGCCCAACATTGGTTTTACCATTTGCCTCACCTGTGCCCTTTTATTTCCCTTGGGTTTAGGAGCCGAGGGTCATCTTGATTTAGCCCCGGGCCGTTCTCCTTCGAGTGCTGGTCCAAACCGAGCGATGTCCGGCGCCCCTCGGCAACTAGGGTCTATGCCAACCCGACGTCTGGCTCATCCGGTGTGCCACGAGAACGAGATATGTGCAGCTCCTATCGGGTTTGTCGGCACATCCAGTGACTTTGCTGGTCTTGTTTTATTCTTGTCGAAATGTCTTGTAGTCGGGATTCGAGACTGATCGGGTCTTCCGGGAGAAGGAACATCCTTCGTTGATCGCGAGAGCTTATCATGGGCTAAGTTGGGACACCCTGCAGGGTTTGAACTTTCAAAGCCGTGCCGCGGTTATGTGGCAGATGGGAATTTGTTAATATCCGGTTGTAGTAAACTTCAAGTAAACTCTTCTAAAATACACCAACCGTAATGCGTAACCGTGAGTGTCTCTTTTGGGTTGATCGAGAGGAGAACACGGTTTCGGGTTATGTCGGCGTAAGTAGGAGTTCAGGATCACTTCTTGATCATTACTAGTTGACGACCGTTCCTTTGTGTCTCTTCTCGCTCTCATTTGCGTAAGTTAGCCACCATATATACTTAGCCAGCTGCTGCAACCTCACCACTTTACCCTTCCTTTCCCATTAAGCTTTGCTAGTCTTGATACCCATGGTAATGGGATTCTTTGAGTCCTCGTGGCTCACAGATTACTACACCACCGATTGCGGTGTACAGTTGTGCGATGATCATGGCGAGAGCGATGCTTGTTTGTCTTGAGTTCTTCTTACGCTTCTTGATCGGGGATAGGTTCGGTCGGCAGCTGGGCTAGCAGGGTGGATGTCGTTTGAGTTTACTTTTATGTTTCATCCGTAGTCGGATGTTGCTCTTATGTATTGTGATGTTGTATTCGTGTGGCATTGTATGCCTCTTGTATATATCCCCATCTATTATGTAATGTTGATGTAATGATATCCACCTTGCAGAAGCGTTTCAATATGCGGGTCTATCCATGGTGGGACCTTCGAGTTCCTTTTGGATAGGGTCGCATATTGGGCGTGACACGACACCTAAACCTGCTTCTGCTATTTGTTCTGATATGTCGCATGTTATTGATGATGCCACTTCTGCTATGCATGATACTTATGATGAAACTACTTCTATGCTTTATACTACTGTGCCCCTTGGTGAATTTCTTGATGAACAAATTTCTAGGGCTAGAGAGAAATAAACTATTGAAACTGATAATATTGATGAAAGTGATAATGAGGATATGCCTGCTATTCCTGAGGGTTATGTTTTTGATGTGGAATCTTCTGCAGCTATTTTTGCCTGCAAGGATAGAAACGAACTTAAGAGGCTATTAATTAAATGGAGTAAAGAATCTCTTAGAGATAGAATGAAACCTGACCCTGCTTTTGCTACTTCACCTATTTGTGTTCCCAATAAGGATTATGAATTCTCTGTTGATCCTGATATAATCACCTTGGTTGAATCTGATCCTTTTCATGGTTATGAATCTGAAACGGTTGTGGCACATCTTACTAAATTAAATGATATAGCCACCCTGTTCACTAATGATTAGAGATCTCGCTACTTTTATATCCGTAAATATTTCCGTTCTCATTAAAGGGTGATGCTAAGATATGGTTTAATTCTCTTGATCCTGGTTGTGTGCGTAGTCCCCAGGATATGATTTATTACTTCTCTGCTAAATATTTCCCTGCTCATAAGAAACAAGCTGCCTTAAAGGAAATATACAACTTTGTGCAAATTGAAGAAGATAGTCTCCCACAAGCTTGGGGGAGGCTTCTCAAGTTACTTAATGCTTTGCCTGATCATCCTCTTAAGAAAAATGAAATACTTGATATCTTTTATAATGGACTAACCGATGCTTCCAGAGATTACGGATAGTTGTGCTGGTTCTCTTTTAGGGAAAGAACACGGATGAAGCTGAAATTCTATTGAATAATATGTTGACAAATGAAAATAATTGGACACTTCACAGCCAGCTCCTGCTCCAATTCTCGAGCCTACTCCTAAACCAACTCCGAAGAAGAGAGGTGTTCTATTTCTCGATCTGAAGATATGCAAGAGGCAAAGAAATCTATGAAAGAAAAAAAGGTATTAAAGCAGAAGATGTTAAGAATTTACCTCCTATTGAAGAAATACATGGTCTTAATTTACCGCCTATTGGAGAAACATATGATCTTGATCCATTACCTATTGAAGAACCTCCTGATCCCGATAACCCGACACAGGTAGTAAAGGTAAATTCTCTCTATAGATTTGATGAAGGTGATATTCCTCACTATAAGTCTTCTAGGCAATGCTTGGATGTGTTTGATAATTTTATTGTCAAACAAGAAAATTTTAATGCTTATTTTGGTAGACAATTTAAATATGATTCCGATATGATTAAACACTTGGGTGATTATATGGCTAATGTTAGATGTGAACTTAAACTTGTTAGGAAACATGTTTCTATGGTTACCATTCAAGTAGAACAAGTACTTAAGGCTCAAAAAGAATTGCTCGCTGAAATGAATAGTAAGAAAAATGATTATGCTGTTAGAGTGGCTACTAGATCTCGTAGAATGACTCAGGAATCTTTGTATCCTGAAGGACACCCTAAGAGAATTGAGCAAGATTCTCTGAGAAATAATACTGATGTGCCTAGTTCTTCTAAAAGGAAGAAAAAGAAAAATGATAGGACTTTGCAAACTTCTAGTGAACCTATTGCTGAACCACCTGAGAATCCAAATGATATATCTATGTCTGATGCTGAAACACAATCTGGTAATGAACATGAACCTACCGAAAATAATAATGATGTTGTTCATGATGATGCTCAACCTAGTAATGATAATGATGTAGAAGTTGAACTTGCTGTTGATCTTGATAACAGACAATCAAAGAATCAACGTTATGATAAGAGATACTTTGTTGCTAGGAAACATGGTAAAGAAAGAGAACCATGGGTTCAGAAACCCATGCCTTTTCCTCCCAAACCATCCAAGAAAAAGGATGATGAGGATTTTGAGCGCTTTGCTGAAATGATTAGACCTATCTTTTTGCGTATGCGATTAACTGATGTGCTCAAAACAAATCCTTATGCTAAGTATATGAAGGATATCATTACCAATAAGAGAAAGATACCGGAAGCTGAGATTTCCACCATGCTTGCTAATTATACTTTTAAGGGTGGAATACCAAAGAAACTTGGAGATCCAGGAGTACCCACTATATCATGCTCCTTTAAAAGAAATTATGTTAAAACTGCTTTATGTGATCTTGGAGCCGGTGTTAGTGTTATGCCACTCTCTTTATACCGTAGACTTGATTTGAATAAGTTAACACGTACTGAAATATCTTTGCAAATGGCTGATAAATCAACTGCTATACCTGTCGGTATTTGTGAGGATGTGCCTGTTGTGGTTGCGAACGTTACTATTTTAACGGACTTTGTTATTCTTGATATTCCCGAGGATGATAGTATGTCTATTATTCTTGGAAGACCTTTTCTGAATACTGCAGGGGCTGTTATTGATTGCAACAAAGGCAATGTCACTTTTCATATTAATGGTAATGAGCATAAGGTACACTTTCCGAGGAAACAACTTCAAGTTTATAGCATCAACTCTATTGGAAAAGTTCCATCGATTATTTTTGGAGGTTTTGAATTTCCTCTTCCTACTGTTAAGAAGAAATATGATATTCTTATTATAGGGGATGTGCATATCCCCGTTGAGGTAACATAATGTTATTCGAAATTTCTCCGGTTCCATGTTAGTCAGAATGAGTTTGTTAACAAGACCTCATCAACCTTGTTAGTGGATTCCTTTTGATGAGCATGAGACGGGTGAAACTAGAAGGCACAACCTTCTGTACCCTCTTTATACTTTCTGTTATTTAGTTGAAATAAAGTAAAATAGTATTTTTCTGTCTATTTCCTGATTTATCCGTGCAATATAAAAGTATCCCGAAAATAAAAGTCCTCAGAATGCCATGCCAATTTAATATGATTTTTTCGGGAATATTTGAGGATTTATGGTGCAAAAATTACCACGGGGGGAGCTGCCACCTGGCCATGAGGGTGGAGGGCGCGCCCTACCCCCAGGGCGCGCCCCCTGCCTCGTGGGCCCATGGTGGCCCTCCTCCACTTATTCCTGCACCCATCCTCTTCTTCTTCCTCCCACAAACATGAATAACCAGCTCAAACATGAGTTCCAGCCCCCGTTGCTATGATTTTTGATCTCCTTGCTTAAAGCACCTCTCACAAAACTGCTTGGGGAGATTGTTCTTTGGTATCTGACTCCTCCATTAGTCCAATTAGTTTTTGTTCTAGTGCTTTATTCATTGCAAATTTGTGCTGCATAGGTGACCATGTTCTTGAGCTTGCATGTCAAATTTATATGGTTCCAAGTAGTTCTAATGCTTGATATAAGCTCTAGGCACTTGTAGGAATAGTTGCTATCAATTTTATTGAAGTTGGTTCACTTTTATTTGAAGTTACTAAAAATTTCAGATTATTTCAGAAAATAATGAAGAGACTTTTGAGGGGCTCGTCGAGCCGAAGCTCGAAGGAAAAACAAAATGAAGAAGCACAGAAGCCCAAATATAATTTGCCTCATACCACGGAGGTCCGGCCGTGTGAATGGCCTTCCGATGACTTCTTGAGGAGAGCCGGAATTTATGAGGATTTTTATTTATTAGTTGGGAACGCCGTCCTCACCGACTTCCTCCGCGACCAACGTCATCAGTATCTCTTACTCACTAATACTTTCGTGCAAAACTTCTACTATTTTCCTAAGGAATCACCTCCTTCAGTAGAGTTTCATTTATATGACGTTGTTAAGAAGATGCCATTAGCTGAATTTTGCGAGGTTTGCAAAATACCCTTTGAGGGTACCTTAGATCAACCACACCGTAATGAAGTGGAAGTATTTATTAACACTATCACTGTGGGAGAAACCAGGAAGGTTTCTGATGCAAGAATTACTAGCATACATTTTCCTGTTTTACGCTACTTTGCCTTATTTGCTAGTCGTTGCTTGATTGGTCGTGGAAATTGTGGAAACCTTAGTGTTCCTGATATTATCATTTTGTTCCATGGTTTATACCGCAATAACTCTGTTAGTATGGGTAGAATTGTTGCTAGACGGTTAAGTTTGAACCGTACTATGGGCCCCATCTTTGGAGGCATTTATGCTTCACGCCTAGCTGAATATTTTGACATACCTATTAGGAATTTTGAGAAATAAGAAAAATTGCTGCCTAGTGCTTATCTAGATTATAAGAGTATGCTAGCACATGATTTTATTGTTAAGAGTCGTGAAGGGGAGCTCAAATATAGATTGTACTTTGATAAACATCATCCTGAGACTATTACTTTGCCTGCTCCTTCTTTGTTTAACTTGTCTGCAGGTCCTCACCTCGTTCCGTGGGCGGCCGTTCAAGCCTATCGGAATCCTGCACCAGCCCCGGAGCCGGAACCACAATATGAGCCTCCACTCCAGTCTGTTTATTCTTGGGATCCGGAGGTGGCTGCCAGTCAGTGGCAGTCAGAGTCCTCTTCATCACAGTACGACCCCAGCTACACCTACGGGTATCCTCCAGGCTATCCCTAGCAATGAACCAACTTAGGCCAAAAGCCTAAGCTTGGGGGAGTACGTATTTCTCACCGACATTACATTTATGTTCACACACACTCATTGCTAGATGTCGGTGCTCATACTCTTTCACTGTAATATCCATGCTAGTTTATTTTCTTTTTCCTGCTTTCTTCTTGTGTGTTTGTTAAACTTTAAGAAAACAAAAAAAAGTGTAGCTTCTAGTTAGTTTACTTTTTCTTGCTGTAGTAGTAATAATTAAAAATAAAACCCAAAAATATTTCCCGTTCTTCTTTTGCTTGTTGGGAGCTTTCCCGTGTAAATAGTTTTATTTCTTTTCTTTTCTTTGGGGGTCGATAGGAGAAAACCATAATTAAATTGTTGAAGTGGCTCTTATATGCATATAGTTGATTTAACCAAGAGCCCATATTGCCTTGTCTTCTCCTGCTTATTGAATGCTCGCAGATTCCAGCTTAGTCCAATGCACGTGCACTCTTATTATTATTCACTTCGTTCGGTCGTGCAAGTGAAAGGCAATTATGATGATATATGATGGACTGACTGAGATGAGAAAAACTGGTATGAACTCGACCTCTCTTGTTTTTGTAAATATGATGAGTTCATCATTCTTGATTCAGCTTATTATGAATAAACATGTTTGCAATGACAATTAGAGATCATAGTTGCTTATGCCATGCTTGATTAGCTATGAGTTATAATGGTTTACCTTGCGTGCCAACATGCTATTAAAATGGTTGTGATATGGTATGATGGGGTGGTATCCTCCTTTGAATGATTTAAGTGACTTGACTTGGCACATGTTCACACATGTAGTTGAAACAAATCAACTTAGCCTTCATGATATTTATGTTCATGGTGGATTATATCCTACTCATGCTTGCATCCAATGTTTATTAATTTTAGTGCATGTTCATGACTGTTGTCGCTCTCTAGTTGGTCGCTTCCCAGTCTTTTTCTAGCCTTCACTTGTATTAAGCGGGAATACTGCTTGTGCATCCAATCCCTTAAACCCCAAAGTTATTCCATATGAGTCCACTATTCCTTCCTATATACGGTATCTACCTGCCGTTCCAAGTAAATTTGTATGTGCCAAACTCTAAACCTTCAAATAAACATTCTGTTTTGTATGCTCGAATAGCTCATGTATCAACTAGGGCTGCCCTTATCTTCCATGTTAGGCGGGTTGTTCTCAAGAGGAGTGGACTCCGCTCCTCACTCACGAGAAAATGGCTGGTCACCGGGATGCCCAGTCCCATGCTTTATGCAAACTAAATCAAAATTAATTGCAAACAAAACTCCCCCTGGGACCTGATGTATGTTGGAGGCACTCATTGTTTTGAGCAAGCCGTGGATTGATGCTTGTTGGTGGAGGGGGAGTATAAACTTTACCATTCTGTTTGGGAACCGCCTATAATGTGTGTAGCATGGAAGATATCGCCATCTCTTACTTGTTATGTTGACAATGAAAGTATGCCGCTCAAAATATTATTTATTTCAAAACCGAGCTCTGGCACCTCTACAAATCCCTACTTCCCTCTGCGAAGGGCCTATCTATTTATTTTTATGTTGAGTCATCACCCTCTTATTAAAAGCACTAGCTGGAGAGCACAACTGTCATTTGCATGCATTACTGTTAATTTATATTGGGTATGACTATGACTGGATCTCTTTTACCATGAATTACAATGTCTAGTCAGTCCTTGGTCTTTAAAGGTGCTCTGCGTTTATGTTTTGCGGTCTCAGAAAGGGCTAGCGAGATACCATCCTTTTATATCATATTATGATTGTTTTGAGACAGTGTTATCATCCGAGATTTATTATTATGACTCGCTAGTTGATTATGCCATTGATATGAGTAAATATGAGACCTGAGAATTATTGCAAATGTGGTTAGTTATAATCTTTGCTGAAAACTTGAATGCTGGCTTGACATATTTACAACAACAAGACCAAACAGAGTTTGTAAAAGTTTTTCTTTTTCTCTTTCAGTTTGTCAACTGAATTACTTGAGGACAAGCAAGGGTTTAAGCTTGGGAGAGTTGATACGTCTCCGTCGTATCTACTTTTCCAAACACTTTTGCCCTTGTCTTGGACTATAACTTGTATGATTTGGATGGAACTAACCCGGACTGACGCTATTTTCAGCAGAATTGCCATGATGTTGTTTTATGTGCAGAAAACAGAAGTTCTCGGAATGACCTGAAACTCCACGGAACATCTTAGAAAAAATAATAAAAAATCCTCGCCAAAGATGAAGACCAGGAGGCCCACACCCTGTCCACGAGGGTGGGGGCGCGCCCTCCCCTCCTGGGCGCGCCCCCTACCTCGTGGGCCCCCTGGAGACCTTCCGACGCCAACTCCAACTCTATATATTGGCTTTCGGAGAGAAAAAACCAGGGAAAAGAAATCATCGCGTTTTACGATACGGAGCCGCCGCCAAGCCCTAAAACCTCTTGCGAGGGCTGATCTAGAGTCCGTTCGGGGCTCCGGAGAGTGGGATTCGTTGCCGTCGTCATCATCAACCATCCTCCATCACCAATTTCATGATGCTCACCGCCGTGCGTGAGTAATTCCATCGTAGGCTTGCTGGACGGTGAGGGGTTGGATGAGATCTATCATGTAATCGAGTTAGTTTTGTTAGGGTTTGATCCCTAGTGTCCACTATGTTCTGAGATTGATGTTGCTATGACTTTGCTATGCTTAATGCTTGTCACTAGGGCCCGAGTGCCATGATTTCAGATCTGAACCTATTATGTTTTCATGAATATATGTGAGTTCTTGATCCTATCTTGCAAGTCTATAGTCACCTATTATGTGTTATGGTCCGACAACCCCGAAGTGACAATAATCGGGATACTTCTCGGTGATGACCATAGTTTGAGGAGTTCATGTATTCACTATGTGCTAATGCTTTGTTCCGGTTCTCTATTAAAAGGAGGCCTTAATATCCCTTAGTTTCCATTAGGACCCCGCTGCCACGGAAGGGTAGGACAAAAGATGTCATGCAAGTTCTTTTCCATAAGCACGTATGACTATATTAGGAATACATGCCTACATTACATTGATGAATTGGAGCTAGTTACTGTCACCCTATGTTATGATCATACATGATGAACCGCATCCGGCATAATTATCCATCACCGATCCAATGCCTATGAGCTTTCCATATACTGGTTTACGTTTATTTACTTTCCTGTTGCTACTGTTACAATCAATATAAAACACCAAAAATATTACTTTTGCTTCCGTTACTTTTGTTACCGTTACCACCACTATCATACTACTTTGCTACTAAACACTTTGCTGCAGATATTAAGTTTCCAGGTGTGGCTGAATTGACAACTCAGTTGCTAATACTTGAGAATATTCTTTGGCTCCCCTTGTGTCGAATCAATAAATTTGGGTTGAATACTCTACCCTCGAAAGCTGTTGCGATCCCCTACACTTGTGGGTTATCACTCGATTACATGATGAATCTCATCCAACTCCTCACCGACCAGCGAGCCTATGAAGGAATTACTCACTCCCGGTGGGGAGCATCATGGAGTTGGCGATGGAGAAGGGCTGGTGATGTTGAAGAACGAAGATTCCCCTCTCCGGAGCCCCAAACAGACTCCAGATCTGGCCTCCCGATGAAGAACGGGAGGTGACGACGGCTCCGTCTTGTGGATCGTGATAATTCTTTCTCCCTGATATTTTTTTGGAAAAATAGGATTTTATAGCGTCGGTTTCAGGGTCTGCGGGGCCACCAGATGGGGACAACCCACCTAGGCACGCCTGGGGGGGGGGGCAGGCGCGCCCTGGTGGGTTGTGCCCACCCAGGTGCCCCCCTCAGGTGACTCTTGCCTCTAGAAATTCTCTTTTATTGTATAAAAATCCTCGCAAAGTTTCGTTCCATTCTGAGAACTTTATTTCTGCACAAAAACAACACCATGGTAGTTCTGCTGAAAACAGCGTCAGTCTGGGGTTAGTCCCATTCATATCATGCAAATTAGAGTCCAAAACAAGAGGAAAAGCGTTAGGAAAAGTAGATACGTTGGAGACATATCAGAGGGATTCATGCATACATATGCGCTCAAAGTATATTATGTGATCTCACATCATGATATGTACCATATAAGACGAACCAAAATTTAACCCCCTCCTAATTAAAGTCAAATTAACCTCTATCGCTGTAGGTCAAAGTGATTGACCAAGCAGGCACACAAATGGACGAAGCATCTCTCCGAGAACCCCATGAGTGAGTGCTAGAGGACAACCGCCATCGCTTGCATGTGGGCCAAACATATGTATGGAGATGTGTGGTTGTGATGTTTTAATACCTAATGTGCACAACTTTGATGTGGCACCTACCTCAGAAACCTTTAAGTCCCCACACGAAGCGAGGTTCATGACGCTTACTATATGCTAGCCCCTCCCCTCTTCGACGCGTAATATATACTCCTACCGTAACACAACCCAAAAATAATCCTCCTTGTTCATCAAATTTACCTCTCTCGTTGGGTCAAATTAGATGGACGACGACCTCGCGGGCCCATGGAGGGAAGCGTCACAGGTGAGTGAATGATAACCAACATTTGCACATGGCCCAAAGAGGTGTTGGTGATGTTTGAATATCCAATATGCACAACTTCGATGTGACACCTTCCTCGGAAACCGAAAATTCCCCACACGGAGCGAGATCGTTCATGACATGTTGTAGTATGTCCTGGCCCCCTCCTCCCCTCTTCGACGCATACTATATACTCCTACTGTAACACAAACTGAAAAGAAAACCTACTTGTTGGTTAAATCAACCTCTCTCGTTGGGTCAAAGTGATGGAGGACAACCTTGCGAGCCCACGGATGGAAGCATCGCACACAAGTGACTATCCTATATGACGTGTAGTATATGTTGCCCTCACCCTCTTCGATGCGTACTATATATATACTCCTATCGTACGTAACACAAACCAAAAAATGACCATCCTTGTTGGTCAAATTAATCTCTCTCGCCGCAGGTCATAGTGCTGGACGACGACCTCGCGGGCCCACAAAGAGTGTCACACGCAAGTGAGTGTCCTAGGACCACCGCGTGCATGTGGCCCAAAGATGCATGTCAAACTTTTTTTGGAGAGACCATGCGACCAAAGGAGTTTAGTGTTAAAAATTGAAACAAACAGATATCGTTCATCCTTTTTTATACATTGATTGATTTCCTAGGGATTTAATGCGCAAAAATCAAATTTGAGCTACATGAGACCCGTGATAGTGCACCAAAATGGATTGGAAAATCATACGTGTATGTGTCCTTGGGTGCATATTTACTCCCCATGCAAGAAATTTCAAACATCGAGAATGTTGATTTTAAACTCCAGTAAATCCAAAACTAAGTTGAAATGCATGAAACTTATCGTGGTGTCATATGAACACCAATAGACTGTGATATTTTTTGTCTAATTTGAGACATGTTTTGATATAATCTTCTTACAGACAGGAAATTATCAATAATGAGCAATCAATATCGCAAACGGACAATTTATTCGAACCGTGTACGTTAGACCAACAATGTATGTGCCGTGCTTCGGTTGAGCAATAGAAAATTAATCATCAAAAAGGATAATCAATATAATATGTGCCGCCACGCATCCCATGTGCCGTATGAGCATGTGTGAGTTGCAGAGGCACATGCGAGCAGTCCATCGCGCAGGCAGGCCGGGAGGCCGAGGCATGCACGTGTTTTCTATGCACTGTCACCAGGGGGCGTGCTAGTAGCTGTGTGAAATGACGGTAGGCATGCCAGCAGTCTGCTGCGCAGGCTCATTGGGAGGCGAGCCAGCTCTTTGACCACCATCCACCTCGTTCCCACTATTCCATATTAGTGGCGCGCCTGATCCGCTAGTCATAATAGGCAGCCGCAACCCCCGTCCATAGTTGTCACCACCGCCTGGAGTGTATGAGGATGCTGCCGAAGCGCACCATCAAAGGGAGTGGCGACGCTGGGGCTGGTGAAGCATCCGCGCAACGCATGAAGCTGGACACAGAGGTTGCGTTCGCCGCCGGCGTGGGCTCCCATGAGCAGCAGCGCGACCTTGATGTTGTCTCCGCCGTCATGCCTCCCCAGCCGGAGCCGGAGGTCCACAGCTACTCCGGCGATGACTCCAACTCCAACGGAAAACCGGTTAGTCCCCCCTTCTTTTTTTGGAATAGAAATCCCATGGTTATGTTCTTCGAGTCCATGAAATCGGAGTGAGATTTGTTATATCCGTGTAGTGTATTGATTGTTTGAATGGTATCTATGGTTAGTGAGTAATTGTTTGTTCTGTACAAATGAATGTTTTTTGCTAATAATCGGACTAGGGTTAACGTTTGTGCTAATAATTCGTAGCCAGATCTTGAGAATTGATTTGGATTGTTGTGCATATATTTGTGCCATTCTTTTCTTCGAGATCTTTAGAAGATTTTGAATGTCCTACATATATGTTTGTACCAAATTTTTCCCCGGATCGATATGTACACTGATGAGGCTCCGGCCAGCGGCGCCGCCGGTTGTAGATCTTGCACCCGGCAGCGCGGGCACGCCCTGGATCCGAGGAACCCGTAAAACCTCGGGTGGACTGCATCAGTGATCTTCTGGACGCCATCCTTGGGGATATCATCTCCCTTCTCCCCACTAAGGATGCCTGCCACACACAGGTCCTCACATGTTGGTGGCGCACTCTGTGGCGCGCCACACCTCTTAATCTCGACTGTCGCCAGCTATCTGTCGCTCATGATTTTGAACTCCACGGATCCATCATCTCCTCCCACCAGGGCTCTGTTCAACACCTATGCATCCCGGCATGCTGTCTGCTACACATACCCCGCACGGTGGACGCCTGGCTGACATCTCGTCAATTCAAAAAACTCCATCATCTTGAGTTCTACCATTACTATGAAAATAGCTCCCCACCAAGCGTTGTAGCTATGCCCTCACCACCGATGTCCATCTCATGGTTTTCCTCCTCTCTCCACACCACCACCCTGGCCCGGTGCCATCTCGCAGACAATCTAGTACAAATGCTTCGACTCCCACTGCTAAAAAAACTCGCACTTGTCGTGGTCGATCTGTCGGAGGCCTCACTGCACAACATCATCCACTCCTGCTGCCCTCCATTGGAGCGCTTGCTACTTGTTATTGGAAAAGAAGTCCGTATCCCTAGTCTCCAAATAAAGCCGCCTCACCTTGTAAGCTGTGGAATTTACTTTAAAGGAGAGGAGCTCATCAGCAAAGATGCCCCTTCACTCCAAAGGTTGCTCCTTGATTATCATTATGCACCTTCGCAAATAATTGTGGTCTCTGCGCCTAAACTGGAGACCTTAGGTGTAATTCCCGATCTGTTTAAAGGTTACAAGATGGTCATTGGCTCCACACTTATTCAGGTAATGTACATTATCATCAACACTTTTGTAATCATAAGGTGCATTTTTCATTTGCGCGCATAAATTTTATATCATCTTGGAGTACACTTTTGGTACTATTATTATGTTCTATGCTCAATGAAGAGTTTGTCCATAGATACCCTTTCGATGGTGCTAGATTTTGTCAAGACCTTACATATCAATATGTGGTGTTTTGATCTGAACACGATTATCGACTTGTTGCGATGCTTTCCATGTCTAGTGAATTTGTATATAGAGGTGATGATTTCAAGCACATTGAAAGTCCATATATAATTTACTAGAATTAACTGTTCAGTTGTTGCTCTTTCGACATACTCCTTTTGAGACATTAACTGTTTTCAGTCTTCATGTCTACTTAGGCAAAAACACATGGACAAAAAGGTATAACCAATCTGTGGCATAAGAAGCACCGGGATTTTCTCAGTTCTCATGATTCGTTTGAGGACAATAACACTAGAAGGATATGAATCCAACCGTGCAAACACTAGCTTTGTCACATTCTTCATGTTGAATGCGAGGGTACTATTGTCCATGAGGATAAAGTGTCGGGTTTCGGGTTCCGGCAGACCCTCTAGGTTCGAACTCTGGGGTGCATGTGGAGATCACACCTCCTACCTACCTACACCTCGTCGCCTCGCAAAGATCTAAACTACACAAAGAGCAACACAAGGGACACAAGGTTTATACTGGTTCGGTCCACCATTGTGGTGTAATACCCTACTCCAGTGTGTGGTGTCGTGGATTGCCTCAGGGGCTGATGATGAACAGTACAAGGAAGAACAGCCTCGCGAGGGTCTGTTCTTGGCCGGTGCGACGAACTGCTAGAGGGAGTTCAGTCGCTTCTCTCTCTCTCTAGATTCAGGATTGATTGATCTCTAGCTACCTTTCTGAATGCCCCTACCCTGTGGGTGGCTAGTCCTATTTATAGGTAGAGGCCCTGGGCCTCTTCCCAAATATTGAGCGGGAAGGGCGCCAACAATTGGCCATTTTGAAGGGGAACATCTAGTACACTTATCCCGACTAAAGTTGGTCCTCGCCTGCCAAAGGCTCTGACGATGACGCCGGCTTGGGCTCCACGATGACCTCCTTCTTGCCGTTGTGTTAGTCTTGGTCTTGTTGCACCGAAATGGTTGCCTTTGCTTGATACTCTCGCCTGCGCTTGCCTCCTTTGCACCAAAGAGGAAATGAGGACATCACTTGGATCGGCGCCCTTTGGAGCCCTTGGTGCGTCATGGCTTGCGTCCACGGGCACCTCGTGAGGTACCCCGCCTTGATCTCTCCGCCTCCTCGCGAGCCAGCCTGGCGAGGCCGTGTGTGAGGAAGCTTCCTGTTGTCCGCCCCGCGAGGCTTGGCCCCTCGCGAGGGTCTTGAGCTTGTGTTGATGAAGGCGGGCTGCACTGGGCCACCCCTTGAGCCACGCCGCAGGCCGCAGGCAGGCAAGTCTGGGTATCCCCGTTCCCAGAACGCCGACAGTAGCCCCTGGGCCCAAGGCGTGCCTGGACTTGGCTTAGCAGAGAAGCGAAGGGGAAAGTGCGAAGCGCCGCGGGCCCTAACAGCCTCTGGCCTTGGGCGTTGCGTGGCGGTTGATTGGACGTGGGCGTCTCCACTTCCCCACGACGCATCAGCAACTGCAACAACTGACAAGTCCCTGCATGCAAAGCGGGTCATGATTACTTGTGATCGTGGAGGTCGACGGTTGGCCTTCCCCGGCTATAAGTAAGGAACGGCGCGTGCCCTTCCAATCCATCTCTTCTTGCTTCTCCTTCTTCTCCATGGCTCCGCCGAAGAGGTTCTCGGCCGCGGAGAAAGGAAAGGCCCGCCAGGTGGAGCCCGACTCTCCCCCGGCCAAGCGAGGTCGAGGTCCCCCTCGCAAGCACCCTGTGGCTCCCGTAGCGGCTTCTCGCGGCTTCTCGCGGCCGTGGAGGTGTTGATGGGGGGCGCGCTACGGTCGCGCGACTCCCTAGGCCACGCTTCCACTCGGTAGAGGTGCTGCCAAAGTTTGTCGTATGGTCGGCGGAGCCGACCAGCACCTGGCTCCAGCTTCCCCGCTTCCTTTTAGGTGAGCTTCCGGCCGGCGCCCCGGGCGGCCTCTGGCTCTAGGCGGACGGTTGCTGCAGCCGGGCCTCCTGGGCTTCGCTGGAGGTCTCCGCCGCCGGGAGCGTGGCCCTGACCCGCGACTGGCAAACGTTTGCCCGCGCGCGTGGTCTGAGTCGGCGGTGCACCCTGCACTTCAAGTTTGATGGTGATGCCACCCTCTACGTGAGGGTGTTCAGGGAAGACGGTCGCCGCGCTGGGTGCTGCCCCGAGGACGACGACCGCGGCCGTGGGCCTAGCCCCGGAGACGACGACCGCGGCCGTGGGCCTAGCCCCGGAGACGATCGGGATGAAGATGACAGCGCGCGCGTGGTCGGCGGCACACGGGGTTCGTCGAGCTTCGGCGATTCTTCTTCAGATAGCGGCTCCTCCAGCGGTGGCCATGCCCAGCCTCCGCGCCGCCGCACCTGCCTGGAGGGAGGTAGTGGGTCTGCCTGCCGTCGCGCCTTCGTGAAGCGCGAGAGGGAGTCTGCCTGAGCTCCGGAGGCAGTTCGAGCCTTCGCCGCGAGATGGTTTCAAGCGAGCCGCGCTTGTTTTGTTCTTTTCCTTTTCCTGCGCAAAGAGACAGTAATGTAGGGCCCAGCGGGGGCGTGCTTGGACTGTTGCTGTTAATTATCGTACTGTTTCCTCCATTTCTTTATTAGGCTTCTGTGCTACATGCCTGTGCATAGAAATTACTTCGCTTGGGGGCGACCTGTCGCGGTCTTCGCCTCCCGAGGCCGAGGCCTCGTCGAACGCTTCATGCCCTGCAAAAATTAGCCAGGAGAGGTAGCTTCCGGCCTCAGTTGTGGAGGCGACCGATCCAAGTCCTGTGTTTGTGTCACGGTGCCCGTGGGGCACGGACTGGAGGGGTGCTCCTGTAGTGCACCCGGTTAGGGAAACCTCAAACAATAGGGGCAGAAAAACACTCGCGAGGGTGCCCGCATTGCTCCCTCACGAGACTCGCGCGAGAGAAATCGAGGAAGGAGAGCGAAGAAGGCGAGGAGTCACAAGCCAAAGACGACAACAACTTCAATAAAACTTCAAATGGGAATGAACAAGCCAACTGTAGAAAGCAAATGAAAAAGCCGCGTCCGGCACCTAATCTAGTCTTCGATGTCTTGTCACCAGCGCGGAGCTAAGTGCTGCCACTGGGCGTGGGAGGGAGCCCCAGGGCCTGAGGCCGGTGCTCCTGAGACTCCGGGGCGTGTACAGCCCCAACTCATTATTACGTGAGAGTGTCACGGGCGGCAAGCTTCACAGGCATTGGCCTTCTTCACAGGCTCCGGGCCTTTCTTGGGGGAAGTCAACTTCACAGGCATTGGCCTTCTTCACAGGCTCCGGGCCTTTTCCAAAACGCAACAGCTTCACAGGCATTCGCCTTCTTCATAGGCACCGGGCCTTTCTCAGAAAGATGAGCTTCACATGTGTTTTCCTTCTTCACAGGCACCGGGCCTTTCTCAGAAAGATGAGCTTCACAGGCGTTTGCCTTCTTCACAGGCACCGGGCCTTTCTCAGAAAGATAAGCTTCACAGGCCTTTGCCTTCTTCATAGGCACCAGCCCTTTTTAGGGGTAAAACCTCCGGAGGTGCTGGATGTTCCACGCATTCTGGACGGGCACCCCCCTCCTGAGTCTCCAAGCGCACGGAGCCGGGGCTGGAAACATGAACAACCTTGAACGGGCCCTCCCACATGGGAGAGAGCTTATGCAGTCCCTCCCTGGAGAGAACCCGTCTGAGCATGAGGTCCCCTACCTCAAGAGTTCTGGGGCGAATGTTGCGGCAGTGGTATCGCCGCAGTGCTTGTTGGTACCTCGCCGCTCATAGCGCGGCTTCTCGACGATGCTCCTCCCCCAGCACGAGGTCCGTCGCCCGCATGGCGTCCTGCAGCGCCTCGTCGAACGCCAGGACCCGTGCGGAATGATGTCTGACCTCGTGAGGGAGGACCGCTTCAGCTCCATAGACCAGGAAGAACGGGGTCTCGCGAGTCGGCTTGGTCACGGTCGTGCGGATGGACCGCAACCCGGACTGAAGCTCGTCGTACCAGCCTCTACCGCAGGCCTCCAGCTTCTTCTTGAATGTCATGGTTTTGAGGCCCCTCAGGACCTCTGCGTTGGCCCGCTCGGCCTGACCGTTGCTCCGTGGGTGCGCTACCGAATCGTAGCATACCTGCGTCCCAAGGTTATCACAATATGTTTTGAAGAGGTTACTGGTGAACTGCGAACCGTTGTCGGTGATGATGCGGTTCGGCACCCCGAACCGGCTGACGATGCCCTTGATGAACTTGACCGCAGAACCTGCGGGGATGGCGCGGATGGCTTCTACTTCAGCCCACTTGGTGAACTTGTCCACGGCGATGTAGAGGTAGCGATAGCCTCCTGGCGCCCGAGGAAACGGGCCCAGGATATCCAGCCCCCAGACTGCGAATGGCCACGAGAGGGTATAGTTTGCAGACCTCCCGCCGGCTGATGGATCTACTTGGCATGGAATTGGCAGGCCTCGCAAGCCTTCACCAGTCATACGACATCATTGAGCACAGTGGGCCAATATAACCCGCTGCGGAACGCCTTGCCAACGAGGGTCCGTGATGACGAATGATGCCCACCGTCTCCACCGTGTATGTCTGCCAGCAGCTCCTTCCCTTGCTCCCTGGAAATGCAACGTAGGGACACATCATTTGGTCCTTTCCGATAGAGCTCCCCATCCCTGATGCAGTACGCCCCTCCTCCTTTTCGGGCAAGGTCCCTCGCGTCAGGTAGCTCCGGAGCTCTGTGATCCAGCACCCCTCCTGAGGCTCCAGCGTCAGGAGCAGACGCGCTCCTGAGGCCGGGCCAATGACCGGGGCTCCCGAGGCAGGCGGCTGGGGGAGCTCTTCTCGAGGCTGCATCGTGCTTGACAGCAATGGCGTTTCCGAGGGCTTGAAGAGCCACTCCTCGAAGACGCTAGGTTCCTGAGGTAGCCGTCTGGATGCCCGTTTGGCGATGTCGTCAGCCTCTTGATTGGTGCCACGAGGCACGTGCTGCAACTCCAGTCCCCAGAACTGCTTCTCCATCCTGCGGACCTCCGCGAGGTAGGCTTCCATGTGCTCATCCCTCGGCTCGTATACTTTGTTGGAGAAGTTGACGAGGAGTTGTGAATCACCCTTGATGGTAAGGCGCTTTACTCCCAGGGCAACCGCAGCCTTCAGGCCTGCTATCAGGCCTTCATATTCTGCTATGTTGTTGGAGACCTTTTCTCCGTGCTGGAAACAGAGCTGCGCGGCATAGTAGAGCTTGTCTTGAGTAGGAGATATAAGCACTGCGCCAGCCCCCGCGCCGTGTCTGGAGAACGCCCCGTCGAAGTACATGATCCAACCGTCCGGTACCTCGCTTCCCAGGGAGAGGGATCGATCCTCATCAGCCTTGAGGCCCGGCGCCTCCGTCCATTCCGCCACGAAGTCCGCTAGCGCGCGCGCCTTGATGACTCTGTTGGTGCTGAATTCTAGCTGAAACGCTTGCAACTCGATGTTCCACTCAGCGACCCTTCCAGCCGAGTTGGGGCTCCTGAGCACCCTTTCCAAGGGGTACGCTGAGACAACCTTGATGGGATGGCCCTGAAAATAGTGTCGCAGCTTGCGCGAGGCCACCAATAGTGCGAGGAGGAGTTTCTGGGGCATGGGGTACCACGCCCTCGCGTCCCGCAACACTGTGCTGACGAAGTACACATGGTGTTCGACGAGGTTGGGAGTGCTGGTGTTGCTGGCGTCCTCCGGAGGCCGCGGCGCCTCCTGAGACGGTGGAGCCCCCAACGGCTGGTTGCCAAGAGGAGGGGTCTCTTCTGTTCCGAGTGCGCTTCCCTGTGGCGGCTGATCCTTCTCGGTTGTGGTAGTGTTCTCTGTGAGCCCCCCTTGATCCTGCTTCGCCTTGACCTGGGAAGCTGCCGCGGCTTTGGTCCAACGCTCCTCCCTAACCGCCACCAGGGCTGCGCTAGCAGAGTAGGGAGTGGCTGCAAGGTAGAGCACCAGGGGCTCTTGATGGCGCAGAGCCACCATTACCGGAGGGCTGGTTAAGTACCTTTTGAGATCTTGGAACGCCTTGTCGGCCTCTTCAGCCCATTCAAAGGGGCCCTTTTTCTTCATTAGCTTGAATAAGGGTAGCGCTCGTTCCCCCAACTTGGAGATGAAGCGTCCTAGTGCGGTCACGCGCCCAGTGAGCTTCTGCATTTGTCTAAGGGTCTTCGGCGGGCTCATGTCCTCGACTGCCCGGACCTTTTCTGGGTTAGCCTCGATGCCCCGGTGGGACACGAGGAAGCCCAAGAGCTTGCCCGAGGGGACCCCAAACACACACTTCTCGGGTTGAGCCGCAGGTTCACTGCGTTGAGGCTCATGAAGGTTTCCTCCGTGTCTTGTATCAGGTTCCGGCCTCCGAGACTTCACCACAATGTCATCGGCGTAAGCCTCAACATTCCTCCCGAGCTGCGGACCCAAGGTGGCGTGCATCAGCCGGCGAAAGGTTGCTCTGCGTTGCGCAGCCAGGCGGCATGCATGTGTAGCAGTACACCCCACGGTCGGTCAAAAAGCCGTTTTTCCACGTCTTCTACCACCATCTTGATCTGGTGATAGCCAGAGAAGGCATCCAGGAAGCATAACAGGTCGCACTCGGTGGTGGAATCGACGATCTGATCGATACGAGGGAGCGGGAATGGATCCTGCGGGCAGGCTTTGTTGAGGTTGGTGAAGTCGACACACATGCGTTCCTTCCCCCCTTTCTTTGGGTTAGCCAACTAATCTGGGTATCGGACCTCGCGAATGACCCCTGCCGCTTCTAGCTTGCGAGTCTCTTGGACGATGAAAGCCTGCTTCTCAGTGGACTACCGTCTCACTTTCTGCTTCACGGGGCGTACGCTCGGGCACACGTTGAGGTGGTGCTTGATTACGCCTCTCGGGATCCCTGCCAGCTGATCAGGTTCCCATGCGGATCCCTTCTTGTTCGCGCGTAGGAACTTGACCAGGGCCTCCTCCTGCTCGGGCTCGAGGTTGGCGCCTATGGTGAAGGTGGCGTTAGTGGATCCGTCCTCGTCGACCGGTATCTGCTTGGTTTCTGCCTTGTCTTGGGTGAACAACTACTTTTTCTTTGCCGGCGCAGCCCCCTTGGGCTCAGGGGCGTCTGAGTTGGCGGGCTGTGCCGCCGCCGCACTCTTGAAGACGAGCTTGAGCACTTACAACGCATCCCCGGTGTCTCCGGACACGGTGAGGACGTCGTTGCTCCTGGGCATCTTCATGAGGTTGTACGCTGGGTGAGTCGCGGCCATGAATCGGGCTAGTGCTGGGTAGCCGAGGATGGCGTTGTATGGGAGGCCGATGGGGGCGATGTCGAAGTCGATTAGCTCCGTGCGGAAGTTGTTGTAGGTGCCGAAGGTCACCAGAAGACGGATCTGCCCCAGGGAGCCGGCTGAACCGCCTCCGACGCCCAAGAAGGGCTGTGCTGGGCTGAAGCCACTCCGATGATATGTGGAGGAGGCTGAAGGCTTCAACCGAGAGCACGCTGAGGCCCGCGCCGCCGTTGATGAGAGTCCTGGTGACGGCCACCTGGCAGATGGTGGGGGTGCACAGCATTGGGAGCGCGCCCGAGCAGGCTGAGTTGGAGGGGTGATCCTCCGAGCTGAAGGCCAGATCGGCCTTGGTCACCGACCGACCCGGAGGAGCCCCATGCTGCGCGGAGGGAGCACCGATCTGGCGGGCGAATGGCTTGATGTGGCGGCCTGAAGGTGGCGCCTGGCGAGCTGCCCAGGAGAGCTGCGACGACCGGGGGCGCCGGCGCAGCGTGCTGGGCGAGGAAGAGGTCGCGCAACTCCTCCCAAGAGGCCACGGAAGCCGCTGGCAGGTGGAGCAGCCACATGCGCGGGGCGCCGGTGAGGGCCATGGGAAGCCAGTTAGCCATGACCCTGTCGTCGCCCGCTGTTTCGAGGACGGCCTCCTCGTACGCCAGCAAGAAGCCCAGTGGATCAGTCGCGCTGTTGTAGCGCGATGGCGTCTCCGGCTTGAACTTGTTCGCCACTTTACTGCCATCGAGGCTGGGGCCAAGGCTCGAGCCCCGCCCTCGCCCCCGCGCCAAGGCGACGGAGTGGGTGGCGCGCTGCTCATCATAGGGCGAATCGCGATGTTGGGGAAGAGCGGGTTGGCGGAAGGGAAAGCTCCGGCGCACCCCTACCTGGTGCGCCAAATGTTGGATTTCGGGTTCCAGCAGACCCTCTAGGTTCGAACTCTGGGGTGCACGCGGAGATCACACCTCCTACCTACCTACACCTCATCTTCTCGCAAAGATCTAAACTACACAAAGAGCAACACAAGGGACACAAGGTTTATACTGGTTCGGGCCACCATTGTGGTGTAATACCCTACTCCAGTGTGTGGTGGATTGCCTCAGGGGCTGATGATGAACAGTACAAGGAAGAACAGCCTTGCGAGGGTCTGTTCTTGGCCGGTGCGACGAACTGCTAGAGGGAGTTCAGTCGCTTCTCTCTCTCTCTAGATTCAGGATTGATTGATCTCTAGCTACCTTTCTTAATGCCCCTACCCTGTGGGTGGCTAGTCCTATTTATAGGCAGAGGCCCTGGGCCTCTTCCCAAATATTGAGCGGGAAGGGCGCCAACAATTGGCCATTTTGAAGGGGAACATCTAGTACACTTATCCTTACTAAAGTTGGTCCTCGCCTGCCAAAGGCTCTGACGATGACGCCGGCTTGGGCTCCACGATGACCTCCTTCTTGCCGTTGTGTTAGTCTTGGTCTTGTTGCACCGAAATGGTTGCCTTTGCTTGATACTCTCGCCGGCGCTTGCCTCCTTTGCACCAAAGAGGAAATGAGGACACTGCGCGGGCTGGCGCACGCCTGACGCCCTTGGTCGTCATGGCTTGCGTCGCGGGCACCTCGTGAGGTACCCTGCCTTGATCTCTCCGCCTCCTTGCGAGCCAGCCTGGCGAGGCCGTGCCTGAGGAAGCTTCCTGTTGTCCGCCCTGCGAGGCTTGGCCCCTCGCGAGGGTCTTGAGCTTGTGTTGATGAAGACGGGCCGCACTGGGCCACCCCTTGAGCCACGCTGCAGGCCGCAGGCAGGCAAGTCTGGGTACCCCCGTTCCCAGAACGCCGACATAAAGGTTTTTAACAAAAACTTTCTCACGGATGGACACGTTGAACTTCATAAATAGAAGTTTCCGATGGACAAAAGGGCTTCTCAATGTGCTCGACTTCTATTTACAACAAGTTGTCTTCATGTACCAGTAGATTTACTGGCCCAGGATCTGGATTTCATGGATCAGACCAATCCATTTGATTGTGACTACCGAAAACTTTGGTTGAGTAAGATGTTATTGACCTATTCAATCTTGACTTTGTGTGAACCTAATGAACAATTAATCCTCGTGCTTTTGTACCTTTTGTAAGCTGGAGTTAGATATTGCTGCCCTTTTCAACTCGGCTTCGATCCATATTTTCTTTCATAGAAGTCCGAGCTTCTCTCAAGAAGCCTCATGGTTCCGATGGGGAACTTGGTCACCTCGGTGTGCGAAACGACATACGCTGTGTCTTCCCGCCTTGATTTATTTTACAGAGGCAACATGTAACTATTAGCAGTGTCATGCTAAAAATGTAAAATTATTCAAGGTTCATTTTTCCTTTTATACATTGATTTTCCTAGGCATTTTTTAACAAATAGCCACCATGTTATTATCACAAACGATCGTATTATTCCAACCGTGGGCGTTCCACTAACCATTTACTATCACGGGCGGCTATTTGATTTGATGGGACGACTGCCAACAGTCTGCCGTGCACGCTCATCGTACCAGGAAGCGAGACGCGAGTGCTGCATATTTATTGCTGGTTTTGGATTTTTGGTTTCGGCCGCCTCGGGAATGTACATAGAATCGTCCTCCGTTCTCATCTACAAGCACCGTCGCCGAGGATCGCCGCCTGCTGCGAGATGGAGGATGAGCTGGCCAACAAGCAGGGGCGGGTCAAGCCAGAACTGCAAGAGCCTCCGGCAAGCGTGGACTTCATCCGCAGCCTCCCCAACGAGATGTTGGTAACCATCATATCCCTCCTCCCCATCAAATTTGGTGTGCGGACCACTGTCCTCTCGCAGCGGTGGTGCCTCCTCTGGCACTCCACCCCCTGGACCTCATCATCAACAACGAGCTCTGCAGCAGGGAGCGCCAATGCCTGGATGCATTGTCCCACATCCTCGCCATGCACCCTGGGCCGGTCAGACGCCTTGCTATTGGCAAGTTCAGTTCCAACTTCAAGGCCGAACCGAGGTTTCACTACTGGTTCCTATCCCCAACCCTAGATCGGCTCGAGGAGCTCTTCTTTCATGCTGGACATCCACGCTCGCTGACGCCGTCCAAGCTCCGCCACGTGCCCATGCCGCGCCGCGCTATGTTCCGGTAGTTCCTTTTTCCCTGGATTGATGCCGTGCACGCTCTTCATCTCCCTGAACTTAAGCACCTCGAGCTCATGGTTGTCCGCATCTCGAAGGAGGATTTGGAGTGCCTGCTCATCGGCTATACAGCGCTCGAGTACCTTCGTCTTCAGGTGATGGATGGGTTCGGTAGCCTCCACATCACCTCGATGAATGTGTGTGCGATTTATGTGCATTGATAGCGCCGCCCAAGGCTGTCGGTTGAGGTGTTTCATGATATGGTCATTGAGAATTTTCCTTTGCTCGAGAGATTGTATGTACTTGATAAATTACGTCGAGCAAGAATTAGGGTCATTAACGCACCAAAATAGACAGTGTTGGGCTATTAGTGTGCTGAATTCAACGAACTTGTTACTGGATCATTATCTGTTCAGGTACAATAGTCTTCTTCTTCTCCTTCTTATATATTATTGGACAACACATTTTATCTATTTTTATTGATCTATGTTCAACTGTCATCCGTAAAATGATTCCCACAAGCTTGACCCGGCCTCTGCGCACAGTGAAGATCTTGGCACTACAATCTGTCGGCCCTGATCTAGACAAAGTTGTTAGATTCCTTAGATGCTTTCCTTGCACGGAGAAGCTATACATCGATGCGATGCTCCTTTCCTGTTAATTGTTAACCACAACGGAGCTCAATTTGTTGTTACTTTTACCCATGATTACAATGACAAATGTAGAATGATTTCTAAAGGAAATTTGGAGGATTTCAATAAATATTTTTTTGAGATGTTAATCATGAAAGATTGAAGGTGCCATGTCATTATTTTTGTGTATTTTAAAAATCCCGCAAATCAAAGAGGCCCAAAGTGTTGAAACCTGCAACTAGGCACTAATATGTTGTCTTCGTTTGTAGATACTAGCAGGCCCGAAAGTAGAAAATGTTGGGGAATATAACAATCCCATTGAATGCCTTGATCTTCATATCACAAAAATTCCTTTAACCGAGTACCGAGGCACCACACCAGAAATTAAATTCGCCAGGTTCTTTATTGAGAAAGCAAGATTGATCAAGGTAATGAGGTTTGCCCTATATTTACTGTGCACAAGTAAATGGTTTGCTAAAGAGCACGGGCGTCTACAACTGAATGGAAAAGGCTCTGCATAAGCTGAATTTCAGTTTGTAACTTCATATGATAGATTATTCGAAAGTCACCGTATCAAGCCACTATATGAATTCTCGGTGGCTGGTCCTTTCGCAGAAATAATGCATGAAAAAGATTTTGAAGAAGATGAATTTCATTTGTCAGAATAGTATGAACCTTGTAATCTTTGAATTGGGGCCTTGTAATGCTGGAATTTGAACCTTGCAATATTTATGGTATTTGTTATATAACGTAATTGGATGTTTAATTTGGTTTTGTAATCATGTTCTGTTATAAGTATATATGTTGTTCTTCTATAGATAGAGCATAGATGTTGTGCAGACAAAGCATATCACATCGCACACGGACCACACTAGGGAACCCATCGGTGATGAATTCCTCAACAGCTGACAATTGCATACCAACAATCGTTTGTCCACAACACACATGGTTTGTTCCATCACAAACAGCTTGGATGGATCAATTGTATGCCACGTATCACACATGCAACTCAAATCTGAATCGTGCTTGATATATCCGCCATCGCTCTCACAGTTTGTCTTATTTGCCACGTATCATGGTGCCGGCCTCTGCTCGCGTCCCTCGGCACGCTCTGCTCGCCGTTAGGCGCCGCAGTGCGCTTCTACTCGCGTCCCTCGATGCGCTCTACTCGTTGTTTGGCGCCGCGGCACGCTTCTTCTCACGTCCCTCTGTGTGCTCGACTTGTGGACGGCTTTTCCCTGCGTGTTCAACTGTTGTATGCATATGCTTGCTTGCCATTGAGGCAGCCGCTGAGCGCTCTGCTCACGTCCCTCCACGCGCTTTGCCAGCGGTTGGGGCCGGCGCACGATCATGTTGGGGCCCCCATATGCATGCGGTTGTGTCGCAAACGTTGTCAATACAGTTACGTGCGGCACGATGGAGTTACGTGCTGCAAATTAAAACTGCCATTCGGGCATGCTGATATTCCCGGCCATCCGGCTTCCCCATTAATTCTCGTGGCCATTATAACTTTAGTCTCTTCAACCTTTCGATCGCGCCCCATGATACATCTCCAACGTATGTATAATTTTTGATTGTTCCATGCTGTTATATTATCATCATTGGATGTTTTATAATCATTTTATATCATTTTTGGTACTAACCTATTGACATAGTGCCAAGTGCTAGTTGTTGTTTTTTGCATGTTTTTTACATCACAGGAAATCAATATCAAACAGAGTCCAAACACCGCGAAACTTTTTGTGGATTTTTTTATGGACCAGAAGACCACCAATGGGCGAGGCAGCACTGGGGGTGCCCGGGGGGCACAACCCACCGGTATGCTTAGGGTCCCAGGTGCGCCCACCTTGGTGGCCTCCCGCACCCCCTCTTTACCCTATAAATTCACAAATATAAAACCCTAGGGGTTAACCAAGATCAGAAGTTCCACCGCCGCAAGGCTCTGTAGTCACGAGAAACCAATCTAGGCCCCGTTCCGGCACCCTGCCAGAGGGGGAGATCATCACTGGTAGCCATCTTCATCATCCAGGCGGCTACCACGATGAGGAGGGAGTAGTCCACCCTCGGGGCTGAGGGTTTGTACCAACAGCTATGTGTTTAATCTCTGTCTCTCTCGTGTTCTTGAGATGGCACGATCTTGATGTAACACGGGCTTTGTTAATATAGTTGGATCATATGGTGTTTTCCCGTCTCTATCTTGTCGGGATGAATTAAGTTTTTCTCTTTGAGATTTCATTGTAATCGGATTGAATACTTTTATGGATTTGAGAACACTTGATATATGTCTTGCAATTGAATACTCGTGGTGACAATGGGGTATCGTATTGATTCACTTGATATATGTTTTGGCACTCAACTCGCGGATTCCCGAGGTGATATTGGGGTAATCTATGCATAGGGGTTGATGCACGTTCTTGTCTTTGTTTCTCCGGCAGAAATCTTGGGCCACTCTTTGAAGTTCCTTGTGTTGGATTGAGTATTAAGAATATGAATTTTCTTTGGTGTTATTTTAGTATGAACTCTAGGATAGATCGAATGGAAAGAATATTTTTACGTTATTTTAATATGAACTCTTGAATAGATCGAACGGAAAGAATAGCTTTGAGGTGCTTTCATACCATACAAACAATTTATTATTATGTTGTCGCTAGATAGGAACTTTGGAGTGATTCTTCATCACATTTTCAGGGATGGTTATATGATCCAATTAAATTAGCGTTGTTGAGAGATTGCACTAGTGAATGTACGGACCCTAGGCCTCATTTTCAAGCATTGCAATACCGTTTTTGCTCTGTTTTAGCAATTGCTACCTTGCTATTTTTATTTATTCAGATTATAAAAATATATTTCTACCATCAATATTAAACTTTTATCACCATCTCTTCTCCGAACTAGTGCACCTATACAATTTTCCATTGTATTGGGTGTGTTGGGGACACAAGATATTTCTTGTATTTGGTTGCAGGGTTGTTTGAGAGAGACCATCTTCATCCTACACCTCCCACAGATTGATAAAACTTAGGTCATCCACTTAAGGGAAAATTGCTACTGTCCTACAAAACTCTGTGCTTGGAGGCCCAACACGATTCTACAAAAATAAAGTTGCACAGTAGACATCAAGCTCTTTTCTGGCGCCGTTGCCGGGGAGGTGAGTGCTCGAAGGTATATCTTTAGATCTTGCAATCGAATCTTTATAATGGAATTGAGTTTGCATCATATTATTCATCTTTATAATGTCTTTCTTGAAAATGATGGAAAGGAAAAGTGTGCTCAATTGTTAGAAGAAGAATGCTAAAAAATGTTTGGCATGTTATCCATGAATGATGAGCATTATTGCAATGTTGTTAATATGAATTCTTTGAATATCCATGGTCCTAATGATATACAAAGCTACAAGCTTGGGGATGCTATGTTTGATGAAAATGATATTTTTAGTCCCCCAAGTTTTGATGAGAAAATTTATTGTGATGATTGCATGCCTCCTATTTATGATGATTATAATAATGAAAGTGGATTTGGAGAGGTCATGACTTTATTTAGTGATGAATCCACCATTTTGGATGAGGCTTCAATTGACTATGATAAGAAAGTTGCTATCTATGATTATTATGGTGATGACATGTATGCTATAAAGATTAATGATAACCATGAAACTTGTCCTCATGATTTTAATTTTCACTCTCATGATAGTTATTTTGTTGAGTTTGCCCCCACTACTATTGATGAGAAGAAATTTGCTTATGTGGAGAGTAATAAGTTTTCTATGCTTTTGTGTCATGAAAGGAATGCTTTATGTGATGGTTATATTGTTGAATTTCTTCATGATGCTACTGAAAATTATTATGAGAGAGGAACATATGCTTTTACATATTGCAAAAATATCAAGTTTCCCCTCTATGTGTTGAAAATCTTGAAGTTATGTCTGTTTTGCCTTCCTATGCTAGTTGATTCTTGTTCCCATAAATTCTTTGCTCACAGAATCCCTATGCATAGGAAGTATGTTAGGCTTAAATGTGCTTCCATGTGATTCATGATGCTCTCTTTATGTTTCAATTCTTATCTTTTATGCGAGCATGATTGAAATCATCATGCCTAGCTGTAAGGCATTAAAGAAAAGCGCTTGTTGGGAGACAACCCAACATTTACCCCTACTGTTTTTACATGCTCACATGATTATGCTACTGTAGTAATCATTGCTTTTGTTTCAATAAAGTGCCAAGTAAAGCCTTTGGGATAGTGTGGATGATAGTTGACTTGAATCTGTGGCAAAACGGAAACTTTTGCACTCAGTCCAGGAATTTTCAAAATTCACTGGAACGTTCTTTTGATCTGAATTTTTTACAGCTGATAGATATACAAATTCTCTATGTTGTCCTATTTTTTCAGAATTTTGGAGTAGCAGAAGTATGGTTGTAGTACAGATTACTATAGACGGTTCTGTTTTTGACAGATTCTGTTTTCAATGCAGAGTTTGCCTGTTTCCTAGTGTCTATGGCTTATATTGCTCAATATAAATTGTGGAAATGATATGCTACAGTACTCATTCTGTGGATATAATTATGAATCTTGTCTTTGACAGTACCAAAGTGAACTGGTTTGCTCTTTATCATACTAACCTATCTCACGAAGTTCCGTTAAGTTTTGTGTGATTGAAGTTTTCAAGTTTTGGGTGAGATGTCGATATGAGGAGAATAAGGAGTGACAAGACCCTAAGCTTGGGGATGCACGAGGCACCCCAAGTTAATATCCAAGGAAGATCCAAGCAACTAAGCTTGGGGATGCCCCGGAAGGCATCCCCTCTTTCATCTCCAACACTATCGGTAACCTTACTTGAGGCAATATTTTTATTCATCACATGATATCAGTTTTGCCTGGAGCGTCATTTTATTTTGCTAGGATTTTCTTGCTGTTATTTAAAATAATGTTTTGCATGTTTTACTTCAATAAAAATGTCAAGTATAGCCTTTGTCGTGCTTATTTTGCAAGTCTACTTGTTGCTGTTTCAAAACAGAAAGTTTATTGCTGTTGCAAAAATTCCCGAGAAAAGTCAGAATGTAATAAAATGTTGAAAGTTTTTGCACAATAATCTCAGATAAGTTTTCTACAGTGTGGTAGATTTTCATAATCTTTGGATTTAAGAAGTGTTGATACTCTTGCATTCTTTATAGACTGTACTGGTTTGGCAGATTGCTGTTATGTTTGCATTGTTTGCATATGTTTGCTTGTTTAATGATTCTATTTGAGGATAGGAGTATTAAATATGCAGAGGCATTTAGTATGCAATGTTTAATAATAATTTTAGTGATTTTCTACAATAGAGAATGATAAGGTTTTGGCATTGGTTTATACTAACTTATCTCACGAATTCTTGTTGAGTTTTGTGTGGATGAAGCTTTTAAGATTTAGGGAAACCGTGATATAAAAGGAATTAGGGAGACCCAAAAGCTCAAGCTTGGGACGCCCAAGGCACCCCAAGATAATATTTCAAGAAGTCACAAGCATCCAAGCTTGGGGATGCCCCGGTAGGCATCCCACCTTTCTTCATCAACAATTATCGGTTAGTGTTGGTTGAGCCTAAGTTTTTTGCTTCTTCACATGAGTTGTGCTATTCTTGGAATGTCATTTTGTTTTGTTTTGCTTGCTGTTTTAAATAAAACACTTAGAACTGAATGTTTTTAAATAAAATAGAGTCCTCAAGTAGTTGCCAGGCAGGCTAGGTAAGCGGCACTCACATCCCATCTACGAAGCTCTTTTCTATGGAATTGCTCTAGTGCTTCACTTATATATTTTTGAGCACGGTGTGCTTTACTATTTTTGAAGAAATTCTCTCTTGCTTCACTTAAATTAATTTCAGAGGAAGAAATATTATGCACATGATCTTCACTTATATTTGTTTGAGCTTATCTAAAGCAACACATGAAAATTGGTCCCAAAGTGATAGATATCGAAGAAGGATATAATAAAAAACTTTCATGAAGATCATTGGACAAAATAAACTTGATTCCTTGTAATAGTTCTGAGATATGATGATGTGATATGTGAGTCATGTTGATGAGTAAATATGCTTTAGTAAGAATATTGGTGTTAAGGTTTGTGATTCCCTATGCAAGCACGAAAGTCAATAGTTATGCAATGAAATTACATCCTAAGTGGTGCATTATTCGGTGTTAATTATGCTCAATGCTCGCTTATGAGATTATTCGTTTCTTGGTTGGTCGCTTCTCAATCTTTTGCTAGCCTTCATTTTGCACTAGGTATGATCACTACTTGTGCATCCAAAATCCTTTAAACCAGTTTTGCCATATGAGTCCACTATACCTACCTATATGCGGTGTTATTTTGCCGTTCTAAGCAAATTTGTATGTGCCATCTCTAATTTTCAAAATAAATTTCTCTTTTGTGTGCTCGTACCGCTCGCGAGGAGGTGAGGGGTGGCCAGTATTTTCCATGCTAGATGTGTTATTCTCAAAATGAGTGTTTATTCACTTGTCATTGCACGAGAGTAAGGCAAAGGTAAT
This sequence comes from Aegilops longissima, assembly GCA_021605205.1. Taxonomy (NCBI): domain Eukaryota; kingdom Viridiplantae; phylum Streptophyta; class Magnoliopsida; order Poales; family Poaceae; genus Aegilops; species Aegilops longissima. The sequence continues at coordinate 478,060,619 of CM038677.1, read as the reverse complement.
AGGGATGCCCAGTCCCGAAATGAAAAATGAATTTACTTTATGTTGTCAAATAATAAATTCCTTGGAAAGTGTTGGTATGGAGGGTAACCGTGGATACAGCTAGCCGCGGAAAGTGAAAGTATGGTGGAAAAAGGAATGAACTTTATTTTCTGTTTGGGAACCGCCTATGATATATCTAGCATGGAAAGTGTTGGGAGCTCTAAGTCGTTTTCGTTGGTGGGAAAAGTATGCCTCTCAAAATGTTTTTATCTCTCAATTTTTCACTTTGAGCTCTGGCACCTCTACAAATCCCTACTTCCCTCCGCGAAGGGCCTTTCTTTTACTTTATGCAATTTTTATTTTTATTTTGAGTCTCTATCTTCTCTTATAAAGCACCAACTAGGGGGCACTATGATCGTACTTGAGCAATGGGTGTATTTAATATGCGGGTGTGTTTCATGAATGGATTAATGATTGAGCATGATGGGCTAGGCATAGCTTATCTTAGCGTTGATATTATGAAAGACATGGTTGCTTGTTGATATGCTTGCGTATTTAAGTTATCATGTCAAAACTAGACTATTTCTTTGAACCATATAAAAGTCCAAATGTCCATGCTATAAAGAAAAGAATACGATATGACATGTTAGGCAGCATTCCACATCAAAAATTCTATTTTTATCAGTTACCTACTCGAGGACGAGCAGGAACTAAGCTTGGGGATGCTGATACGTCTCCAACGTATCTATAGTTTTTGATTGTTCCATGTTGTTATATTATCATTCTTGGATGTTTTATAATCCTTTTATAACATTTTTTGGTACTAACCTATTGACATACTGCCAAGTGCTAGTTGCTGTTTTTTGCATGTTTTTTACATCGCAGGAAATCAATATCAAACGGAGTCCAAACACCGCGAAACTTTGTGTTTGTTTTTATGGACCAGAAGACCACCAATGGGCCAGAGCAGCACCTAGGGGGTGCCTCGAGGGGGGCACAACCCACCACGGCGCGCCTGGGGGCCCAGGCGTGCCCAGGTGGGTTGTGCCCACCTCGCTGGCCTCCTGCACCCCCTCTTTACCCTATAAATTCAAAAATATTCCGAAAACCCTCATGGTTAACCTAGATCAGAAGTTCCGTCACCGCCAGTCTCTGTAGCCACGATAAACCAATCTAGACCCTGTTTCGGCACCCTGCTGGAGGGGGAGATCATCACTGGTGGCCATCTTCATCATCCCGGCAGCTACCACGATGAGAAGGGAGTAGTCCACCCTCGGGGCTGAGGGTTTGTACCAATAGTTATGTGTTTAATCTCTCTCTCTCTCTCTCTCTCTCTCTCTCTCTCTCTCGTGTTCTTGAGATGGCACGATCTTGACGTAACACGGGCTTTATTAATATATGTAGCGACCCGATACCAATGGACCGTAGTCTCTGTGCTTGAGTTCCATACCTGGATCGGTATTGCCGACACACACAGTACTCGAGGATTTATAATAGAGTTCAATCACAGACTTATTACATCGAGTGTCTCAAAGAGAGTACTATTTACAATAATATGGCTGATGGCCATCTAAATAAGATAACTGCGGAAGCATCGAAGATAAATGAGTCCATCCAACTCCACGACAAAACTGAGTGCACGACAACGACCTAGCGCACCTTACTCTTCGTCTGAAAATTCTGCAACATGATATGTTGCAGCCGTGTAGGTCAGCACATGGAATATGCTGGCAAGCTAACACTATAGAGAATAATGATGCAATAATAACTACCACTACATGCATATTGGCCAGTGGAGGCTCTAAGTTTAACATTTGCATAAAGCCAATTTTCCCCTACAACAAAGGAATAGATTTTTATTTAACTACCAAGTTTTTTTATATTAATGAGAAGGTTCCTCCAACTCAATCCCAAAGTAATATTTATAACCCAACAAATTCATTAAGTAAAGTGATGAGATCAAATCAATAATTCAAAGACCAGATACTCAAGATGTCCATAACCGGGGACACGGCTAACCATGATTAGTTTGTACACTCTGCAGAGGTTTGCGCACTTCTCACCAACAGACTCGATCTCCTCCATTGAATTTCTCACACTACATGATGTTTGAGAAACGAATGATCGAGACACAGTCTTTCTGAAGCATTAACTCTTTACTCTGGGTAGACAGCACCACCTACTTTCCCCTACATCTGCTAGCCTACCACTGAAAGAGGTCACACAACATACTCAACTACGCCAGAGCCCAAAATGGCTTGTGGCTGCACACGGAAGTTTCTAGCATGAGTAATCTTATGATCCCTTTGATCCTGTGTGACAAACCATAGGATGATCACACGGGTACTCCGGGATATCCTAGGACAACACTAGATTGCTCCAGGTGCCCGTAACCAATCCACCCAGATGTGTATTGAAGTAGCCACCTTAAAGTTACCCTTAATTAAGATTACTCTCGCAACTTTCATGAATCTCACATACCAATCCCGTCTACGAGCATAGCAAAGAAATATGAGCATAACGTATAATACCCGGGGTTGACAAAAAGACAATAGGTTCCTACCTTAACTACTTCCCAAATACTCATGTTCACAATCCTACACAGGCAATGTTTGAGGGTTGAAACTAATGCATAAAAACTGGGTAATAAAGGGGTATGATCAGAGTGTTACTTGCCTTGCTAACAATCAAAAAACCCTAGAGATTCATAGTAGCAAGCTTCGCACCCCGGAAACTCTATCGTAAACAAACAATAACCTACATAAGCACTCAAGCATAAGATGCAAAGGTAAAACCAAATAAAAATATCTAAATAGGAAGTTCAAGTGAAGAGCTTCGATTTGCAAAAAGAATCAATCGAATCGGAGCAATGAAACACAAACTACACACAAAAGAAGTTTAAATTCGAAATGCTTGAAACCAAATTTTAAGTTTTCAGAAACATGTTGAAGTTGTCTGAAGAGGGGATCGTAGCGAAGAAATTGGCGGTGGTTTCGTTGGATTTGGATAAACGAGCAAAAAGTAGTGAGGGTTTAAAGATCAGGGACTAATCTGCGAAGAAAATAACTATGGGTAGGTCCATGGCCAAAAAAATAAAACTAAAAAAAATCTAACGAACCAACATTCGCTAACAAAAACTAACGAACGAAAATGTTCACTAACAGATCTAAACGAACGAACGTTCGCTAATTAGCCTAACCTAATAAAATAAATCGATCTAAAAATGAAAACCAAAAACTCAAAAAATCAGGGGCGGGTTTACGGCGGTTATACCGGTTCGGTGGGAAAAACCGGCGGCGGCGGCAACTCCGATGAGGCGGGGTGGTGCGGCAGTGGCGGCGGGGCGACAGCGGCTAGCGGCGCGGGCGGCGACGCGGACGACGGTGGCGGCGCGGCGAGGCGGCGGCAGGGCGACGGTGGCGAGTGGCGCGAGGTGGCGGGAGGCGGCGCGGGCGGCGGCGAAGCTGCTGCTGCTGCGGCGGCGGCCGATGAGGAGGACGGGCTGGCGGGGCGGCGCCTTATAAGGAGGGGGGTCGTCCGACTTGGGGAGGGGGTCGGGCGGCGCGGCGGCTCAGTCACGGACTCCGGCGAGTCCGGTTCCCGCACGGTTGGGGAAGGCGGTGGCGACTCGGGCCGGCTAGGCCTTCGGCCCAGTTCGGTCCGAAAACTTTTTTTAAAAATTCGCCGCAAAGAAAAAATTCCAAATAAAATAAAATAAAAACCCTTAAATTCCAGAATTAATTTTCGCCGTCCTCTCCTAATATTTAGGACAAAGTGAACATATTTCTGGGCTAAATGCAATTTTTAAAAATGCATATTTTGTCCTAATTTAATAAAATTCAATCGAATAAAATTCAAATAAATAAAATTTTATTCAAAATTAAATTCCCAATATTTTCCCTAGCTATTTTGTTGAAGAAGTCATTTTATCTTCTCTCATTATTTTATATATTGGAAATAACTGGAAAAATAATTTCAAGTAAAAATCACTTTGATCCAATTTACCAATTTTGAAAAATTCAAAAATGGATTTTTTTTGTGAAAACCGCCAACTCTCGCAAATGGTCCTTGAGTTGCCTAATGTCTCTAGGATCAAAATGTCCAATTAAATCAAATTCAAAATGCACAAATCATGGATGCATATGATGACCTAATGATTAACATCCAAATTGAAAATTGGGATGTTACAATATAGTTGGATCAGATGGTGTTTTACCCTCTCTGTCTTGTTGTGATGAATTGAGTTTTTTCCTTTGAGATTTCGTTGTTATTGGATTGAATACTTTTATGGATATGAGAATACGTGATATATGTCTTGCAATTGAACACTCATGGTGACAGTGGGGTATCGTATTGATTCACTTGATATATGTTTTGGCACTCAACTCGCGGATTCCCGAGGTGACATTGGGGTAATCTATGCATAGGGGTTGATGCACGTTCTTGTCTTTGTTTCTCTGGTAGAAATCTTGGGGCACTCTTTCAAGTTCTTTGTGTTGGATTGATTATAATGAATATGAATTTGCTTTGGCGTTATTTTAGTATGAACTCTAGGATAGATCGAATGGAAAGAATAACTTTATGTTATTTTAGTACGAACTCTTGAATAGATCGAACGAAAATAATTGCTTTGAGGTGGTTTCGTACTCTACAAACAATTTATTCTTATGTTCTCCGCTAGATAGGAAATTTGGAGTGATTCTTCATCGCACTTTGGGGGATGGTTATATGATCCAATTAGATTAGCACTGTTGAGAGATTGCACTAGTGAAAGTACGGACCCTAGGCCTCATTTCCAAGCATTGCAATGCCGTTTTTGCTCCGTTTTATCAATTGCTACCTTGCTATTTTTACTTATTCAGATTATAAAAATATATTCTACCATCAAAATTACACTTATATCACCATCTCTTCGCCGAACTAGTGCACCTATACAATTTGCCACTGTATTGGGTGTGCTGGGGACACAATAGATTTCTTGTATTTGGTTGCAGGGTTGTTTGAAAGAGACCATCTTCATCCTATACCTCCCACAGATTTCTTGTATTTGGTTGCAGCTTGCTAAGATCTCGCGGACGAACTCAACGAACTCACAACACAAGAGACACAAGATTTATACTGGTTCGGGCCACCGTTGTGGTGTAATACCCTACTCCGGTGTGGTGGTGGTGGATTGCCTCTTGGGCTGATGATGACCAGTACAAAGGGGGAAGAACAACTTCCTGAGGTTGAGGTGTTCTTGTGCTTGGCGAACTTGTGTGTGTGTGGATTTGATCAGTTCAGGCTCCGTCCCCCTTCTACTGTGGTGGCTAGTCCTATTTATAGAGGCCCTCGTCCTCTCCCCAAATAATGAGTGGGAAGGGAGCCAACAACGGCCAATTTGAAATGGTACAACTAGTACAGCTTATCCTGACAGGTGGTGACGCCGCCTTGGGGTCCATGGTGACCTCCGTCTTGCCATCCTGCTGGTCTTTGTCTCGTTGCACTGATATGGAAACCTTTGCTTGACGCCTCGGTACTCCGCGCCTGTGCTTGCTTCCTTAGCACCAAAGGGGAAACAAGGACACTACGCGCGCTGGCGCCCGCCTGGCGCCTGCCTGATCTTGATCGTCATGGCTCACGTCACGAGAATCTCGCGAGGTTTGCCCTGCCTTGATTTGTCCGCCACCTCACGAGCCAACCTGGTGAGGCCGCTCTTGAGGAGGTCTTGTGTCGTACGCTTCGCGAGACTTGGCCCCTCACGAGGGTCTGGAATGCCTTGTTGATGAAGATGGGCCATACAGGCCTGCTAGCACACCCACGCCGTGGGCAGCAGTAAACAAGTCAGGGACCCCGTTCCCGAAGCGGCGACAAGAGCCCCGGGCCCAAAGCGCTTCGGGCTTGACTTTGGTGGCCAAAGGTCAAATCTGGAGCGCCAAGAACTAAAAGCCAGCGCCTTGGTCAACGCATGGTGGTTGATTGGTCGTGGGCGTCTCCGCTTCCCTACGCTGCCTTGGCAACTAGCCGAGTTGCCAAGTGCCTGCAACATGCAAGGGTAAACCATCATTCCCTGTGATCGTGGGAGGTGCCGGTTGGCCTTCTCCCGCTATAAATGGGGAGGGGAGCAGAGCCCTCGTCGCCCATCTCTTCCCAGTTCGCTTACTTCCTCCTCCTTGCTCCACCGCTAGTAGCATTTCCCATGGCGCCGATCTGAAGGTTCTCCGCCGAGGAGAAAGGAAAGGCTCCCCGTGACGAGCCAGGGCTGCTTCCGCCGAAGAAGGGGCCAGTCCACCGACGCGATATTGTCGTGAGGGCGGAAATGACGAGGCCCTTGTGCGAACGACCACCTCCAGGGTATCCGCTTCCCTTGTACGCCCAAGCCGAGGGCTCAGGAGGAAGGAGCGACGAGCGGCGCCGCCCGCGGCACGACCGCGGCAATCGTGCGATGGCGACACGCGCCGTCGCCCTGGAACCCATGCCGCGAACTCCTCTCGCGAGCTTGTGCTATCGTTGGCGATGCCCCCAAGCACATGGATCTGCTTCCCGCGGTTCTTCTCCGAAGTGATGCCGCCGAGGGGACCTCTCGAGCTCTGGTTGCAGCATGCTGACTGCGACGCCCCGGCGACCGGAGCAGAGGTTGAAGTGGTCTCCTTCGGCAAGATCTTCATGACCCGCGACTGGGGTGAGGTTGCGCGGGTTTGCCATGCTGAGGGCGCCCTCGCAATCCACTTTGGTTATGACGGCGCCTCCACGCTTTTCTTCAAGGTCTTCGATGCGTTGGGCCGCCGCCTGGAGTGCTTCCCTGAAGGGGTTTGCCAGGATGATGCGTGCCTGGCCTGCGGCTCTTGCAGCAGCAGCGACTCTTGGGCGTCCAGCGGTTCTCCTGAGCTCTACGAGACTCCGGAGACGAGCGACGACAGCTACGTGTTCCCGAGCTCTCGCCGCGCCCGAAGCAGGGCTGCGACGTCCAGCCGCCGCCGTCGTCGATCTGGATGGGGTTGGCGCCGGCCTCCCACGGCCCACTGTTGATGATGGCATCGGCCATGGGAGGGTGTAGATAGGATTCCCCTAAGTTCTCGTCTTTTTGTTCCCTGCGAGGAATCAAGAAGTACCCCATGGAGGTGTGTAAAGGGCCTGTAATGTCTTTTGTTGATACTATCCTTGTTATGAAAATTTGCGAATGCCTGCTCTGTTTAGGTTCGGTCTCCCCTTCCAACCTCGTGATGGCTCATTGCTCTACGCTGACAGATCCCAGTCCCCAGGCAAGCTGCAGCCATCGTTGGTATGCTAGGTCACGTGCCGTGGTCAGGGAGAGGAGGTGAGCGGCCCGAGGTCCAGTAAGAGCCCCTGAGGCGCGATGCTCGGAGGTCCCCTTTAGCGCTCAAGTAGTCGTGGTAAGGTAAGAAAGGGAGGCGACGTTGCCGCAACATGGCTGCGGCGAGCGTGACCCTTAGGCTCCAACGATTAGCCAATCTGAGCGCGAGACTTATCTTGGCGGTTTGGGGTTGATTCCTTGCGATGCGCCGTGTTAATGCGTAGCTAGGCCAGGTCCATGCGAGCCTCCCCCTCTTCTCCATGCTCTCATTTATGCTCTACGTCCTCAGGTCCTGGCCCTCAAGCGAGCTTAGCCGCCACTGGTATGCCAGGTCGCGTGCCATGGTCAAGGCCAGGGGGTGAGGGCTGGAGAGCCAGTAGGAGATCCTGAGTCGCGATGTGCATGAGCCAGCCTTTTAAAGCGCAAGCAGATTGCATGGGAGAAGAGGGAGCTCGCGGTGCCGCCTGCTGTCACTCCCTTGAGATTCCTGTGAGCCAGCACAAGGAGAAACACAGTTTGCCATTATGGTCGCCGGTCCGCAGCCGATTGCTTCACGAGGAGGCGAAGGCACTGAGGGCCTGGTGAAGTGATGTGCGCGGGGCGCGCCGCGAGCCAGAGCTCGACCACTCAGATTTGTCGACGTTGCAGGGACGAACCCGTGCACAAGCGTCGTGCCAATGTGAGTAGCCCCCGTGGGAGGCGATAGTCGAGTAGGTGATAATCACAGATAGATTAGAAATGGTAAGCAAACCGGCTTTGGTAAATGCACGGAAGATACACGCCATTGGGTCAGGCCCAAGCGGCTTGGGGATGATGCGGCCCAAGGGGCGCCCCCAGCAATTTAAGCTAAATACATAAAAGGGGCACATGCCACAGGGATGGACCCACGCGGCCTGGGAATGATGCAGCCACAGGGCGCTCCAGCTAAATAAACTTGGAAAATGTCACCGGTTACATTGATGAAGGAGAGTTGGGGCAGCTGAAGGTACGCGGCGAAGGGGTTGCTCCTCATGAGCCACCGGGCCCTGAGCCTCGGGAGGCTCTGGGGTCCAGGTGGTTCCTTGAGGACCGTCTCCATCTCCGTCAGCACAACATGGTGCCTGGCCTCCTGGGCCGCTAGGATGCTCCGCAGGTTGCGCTGATTGGCGGTCTCCACGCTCGGCAGGCCAAAAGGCATGCGAACATAGTTGTGAGGTGGGCCCTCGCAGCGGCCCATGTGCGAACGCCAGAAAAGCTCCTAAGAAGCGGCCCTGTTGAGCCCTGGTACGTCGATGTAGATGCACAACCCGGCATCCTCGCCTGGATGGGGGGCTGTACCTGGTGAGCGGCGGTTGCCGCGTATGGCCCTTGCGTCTTGTAGTTCCTGAGTGGTCCTGGTGATGAACTCCCGAACAGTGGGCACTCCTTGCCCTATGTCCTCCCGAGGGAGACGTGCCATGAAGCACGCCTCCAAGTGGTGCCTGAGCGCCTCCCTCGTGATGTTGGCAAGGTTTGAGGCCCTCCAGAAGAGAGCCCCCGAGCCCTGCCCGAGAAGGGCGCCGGGCGCGCCTTCCTATGCGGATGGAGGGAGGCGCCCCTAGCGCAGGCGCTGATCCTGACGAGGTTCTAGTTGCGACATCATCTCCCTGAGGTCCTGCACGGCGCAGCTTCTTCTTCTTCTTGGGAGTGGCCTCAGGAGAGCACTCACCCTTGCTGTCGGGGTCATTGATTGCGGCAGCTTGAAAGGCATGCTCAAGGGAGCACACCGCATCTCTTTCTTCACATGGAATCATGATGATTTTGCCGCTTCTCGGCATCTTGAGGACAATGTAGCCGTGATGGGTCACCGCCATGAATTTGGCCAGGGCCGGATACCCGAGGATGGCATTGTATGGCAGGCGGATGTAGGCGACGTCGAAGTCGACGAGATCGATGCGGTAGTTGTTGCATTCTCCAAAGGTGACAGGGTGGAGGACCTTCCCTATCGGTGTGGTGGAACCGTCGGTCACTACTGCGAAAGGCTTGGTGGGCTGAAGCTGGTAATATGACACTTGGAGGTTGTCGAACGTGTCGACGGACAGGACGTTGAGCCATGCGCCGCCGTCGATGAGGGTCTTGGTAACTTGCACATTGCTGATGACTGGTGAACAAAGCATTGGGAGGACGTTTGCGGTAGCCGCGCCCTTGAACTGATCCGCCAAACTGAAGGTGATGGCGCACTTGGACCACCTGAGCAGGCGTGTGGCCTCAAGCTTGGGGAGGACTTCATTCACTTCACGAGCAAACTGTTAGAAGATACGCTGCGAGGCTCGGGCCTGAGCTCCGCCCAAGATGCAGGCGATAGCACGTGGCTCCTGGAAGCCCCCAGCCCCCTCGTCTTGATGGTGTTCGTCATTCCTTTTGGGTGGTGGCGGTAGTGGAGGAATCCCAGCGTTGCCTTGAGGGTGATCCTCATGAGGCTGATCCCTCCAGGCGCCCTCGCGAGGCTGATCCTGCCAGCGGTCCTCACGAGGTTGGTCGTGCCACTCCTGGCGCGGGCCGCGGTCGTCCCAGCGTCCGCCACCACGTCCTCCTCCTCGGTCGTAGCCCCGGTCGCTGCGCTCGGGGCGTCGACCGAAGCGTACTTCTCGAATGGCTCTGAGCTCTTGATAATCGCTGGTGTTGTGGGTATGCAGGTTATGGAAGGCGTAGAATGGTAGGCTGCTCTAGGATGACTCGGGTTGGTCTCTCCCGCGCTTAGTGTCCTGTTCCGCCGCGAGCACGGGTTCTCCCTTGCGCTTCACGTCCTTGGCCTTGGCTTTCTTCTCCTCCAGGTCCGCAGCCGGGAGCTCAAGGAGGGAGAGGTGCCCTTGCTCAGCTCTTGCGCACTTGGTCGCTAGGTTGAACAACTCTAGGGATGTGCATAGCTCCTCGTGGATAGTGAGCTCCTTCTTCATCTTGACGTCACAGAAGCCATTGGAGAACGCGGAGATGATGGCCTCGTCCGTCACTTTGGGGATGTTGAGACGGACGTTGTTGGAGCGCTGGATGTACTTCTGGAGGGTCTCTCCTGGTTGTTGCTTGACACGGTGCAGGTCATCCGCGACCGGTGGGCGATCGCGAGTTCCCTCAAAGTTGGCGACGAAGCGGTCGCGCATCTCGTCCCAGGAGGAGATCGAGCCCGGAGGCAGGTTCAGGAGCCACGAACGGGCGCCGTCTTTGAGCGCCATAGGGAACCAGTTCGCCATGACTTTGTCGTCGCTGTTGGCCACCTCGATGCTCTGCTCGTAGAGCTGCAGGAACTCCGCGGGGTCGGGGGTGAAGGCGCGGTAACCGGCCGTGGTCACCGGGGCCCGTCTTCTAGGTGGAGCTTGGTCTTGGCGCCCACGCGCCGCTACAGCAAGCGGCGCGGGACCTTGCCGCAGCAAACGATCCTGGCGCGGCGGTGTGAGGAGTGGCGGAGCGTTCTCTTGCGGTCGAGGAACTTCTTGACAGCTTCTTTCTTCACGCGCGGGCGCCGGACACGGTGGGTCGCGCCGTGGAGCCGCGTGCCTTGGCGCCAGGGCGCCGTCTTGGTTTAGAGGTGGTGGCGGCGCTCCGTAAGCTACGTCGCCCGTAGTTGGCGGAGGGCGAGGCAGCAAGAGGGACTGCGCGGGGAGCCCCCTGCGGCGCTGACGAGCTCATCGACCGGACGGTAGCGCAGGAGCTCGTGCGCCATGAGGAGCGCGTCCCGTCCGTCCGTGGGAGCGCGACAAGCTTGGGACGACGAACCAGCGGGAGTGAGCGATCGAGTGGCGGTGCGGCCGTCCTGTCGCACCGAGGGGTGCAACGAGGACGCTTGCTGCTCGTTCCCCACTGGGCCGGTGGCGGCGCTAGCGTCAGGTGATGGAGAACGACGGGGTGGCCCGCCGACAGGGGCTGTCTGAGCAACACGGGTGGCGAGGGCAGCAAGGCGCTTGGCGTGGGCGCGGCGTGCGTCCGCCATGGAGACGATGAAGCGACGTGACGTGGAGTGACGGAAGGGAAGCTTCGGCACACCCCTACCTGGCGCGCCAAATGTCGGATCACGGGTTTCGATAAAACCCTTGTGGTTCAAACTCTAGGGTGCGTGCGAAGTTCTTTCCCCACTACCGATCCGCGCCCTAGCTTGCTAAGATCTCGCGGACGAACTAAACGAGCTCACAACACAAGAGACACAAGATTTATACTGGTTCAGGCCACCGTTGTGGTGTAATACCCTACTTCGGTGTGGTGGTGGTGGATTGCCTCTTGGGCTGATGATGAACAGTACAAAGGGGGAAGAACAGCCTCTTGAGGTTGAGATGTTCTTGTGCTTGGCGAACTTGTGTGTGTGTGTGTGTGTGTGTGTGTGTGTGTGTGGATTTGATCAGTTCAGGCTCTGTCCCCCTTCTACTGTGGTGGCTAGTCCTATTTATAGAGGCCCTGGTCCTCTCCCCAAATATTGAGCGGGAAGGGAGCCAACAACGGCCAATTTGAAAGGGGACAACTAGTACCACTTATCCTGACAAAAGCGGTGTTTTCCTGCAAAAGACTCTGGTGGTGACGCCGCCTTGGGCTCCATGGTGACCTCCGTCTTGCCGTCCTGCTGGTCTTGGTCTCATTGCACTGATATGGAAACCTTTGCTTGACGCCTCGGTACTCCGCGCCTGCGCTTGCTTCCTTAGCACCAAAGGGGAAACAAGGACACTGCGCGCGCTGGCGCCCGCCTGATCTTGATCATCATGGCTCACGTCACGAGAAGCTCGCGAGGTTTTCCCTGAATTTATCTCTCCGCCCCTCATGAGCGAACCTGGTGAGGCCGCTCCTGAGGAGGTCTTGTGTTGTCCGCCTCGCGAGGCTTGGCCCCTCGCGAGGGTCTGGAATGCCTTGTTGATGAAGATGGGCCATACAGGTCTGCTAGCACAGCTACGCCGTGGGCCGCAGGCAGGCAAGTCTGGGGACCCCCGTTCCCAGAACGCCGACAGCCAGGTTTGTCAACAACACCGACTACAAGTTCTCTATGGTGGAAACCTCCAACTATGTAAAAGCGCTCAGGGTTATGGGTTTGGCCAGCAAGAACCTTGTCCAAATCCATGACCACTACAGGGTCTGGGGCAGCACGAAGAAGGACTCCCTGGTTGAACTCACCTCGGTCATCACCGACCCCTACTACGAAAAGATGAAGCAGGATGCCAAGAGAATAAATCCAGTATCCTGGCATGGGGCCTGGATGCGGAAATTGGATGAAGCTCACCTCAAGTTCATGGCCAAGAATGCGTACACATTCTACGAGATGCACAGGCGGATCGTTGACATGAGGAAGTGCCTCCTTCCCGCAATCGACGAGGCCGGATTGAGCCACCAGTAGAGTGGTGGCGGCAAGCGTCACAACAAGAAGTAGATGATGGTGAGATGATCGTTTAGCCTAGTTAATTATGCATGTAATAGTTTAATTTGGTGTGTGCAAATGTCATGTGTGCGCTAGCCACCTATGTAATTGGATGTTTAATTTGGTTGTGCAATCATGTCCTTATAATTAAGTATATATGTTGTTGTTCTGTATGCAATCACATCGCACACGAACTAAGTTAGGGAACCAGTCGGTGATGAATTCATCAATCGCTGACAGTTGTATACCACCAAATATTTTCCCACAACACACACAGCTTGCGGCAATCGTCTATCTTATTATTGGTCTTCGCACACATTTTTGATTACAGACCTATTTGCCGTGTATCGCACACATCTTGTTAAGTTGAAACGTTTCTGTTCACTTGGCTCGACGCAAATAGTTCATCCAAGTGAACTGTATGCGCTCTATCACACACACATTGACCTGGCTGACCATTTCTATTGTGTTGCCTAATCACAAACAATTCATCCGAGTGAACTGTATGTCATATATCGCACACACCTTCATCTGGCTGCCTGTTTCTATTGTTATGCTTGCAAACAGTTTATTCGAGTGAACTGTATGCCAAGCATCGCACACGCATCTATAATCCGAATCATTTTTTATGTCTCCGACATCGCAAGCAGTTTGTATCATTTTTGACAGTTTTCTTACAGCACCATTTGCGATTAATGCATCACACATAGTTCCGTCGAAGGATCTCTGATTGTAGTGTCGCGTTTGGACCATCTTGCAGTAGTGCTAGCATGATATTTACATGGCTTTTCCATTTTTGATTTCTTTGCTATGCTAATCATTGCTCATACTGGTACCCTGCTAGAGGCATTCAGTAGATGTTTTTGCATCATGTTTACTACTTGTTGAACTATGAGTACCATTATTGTATTAATCTTCATCATAAAGTGTTGCCACTACAAGTGAGGATAAAAAAGAGCCAGGAAGGCAACTAAAAAGGAAAAGAGAAAGAGCCATGGAGGCCACTACAAAAAGAGACAAAGAAAAAAACCAAAAGAAAAGAAAGAAGAGAGAGAAGGGCGCGATACTATCCTTTGGTATCGATATGTGCTTTGCATTTCATATAAGTGTTTTCATATGCTTCATGATCATATGCTAGTTGGGGATTTTTACATTATAGAACTTGGCTTGCATATTGCCATGATGAGCTTTCTCAAAATTCTCTAGCTCTCCGTGAGCCAGCATGTTGGATGTACACCCCATGAGGGATCTAGAAGATAGGTCTAGAGGGGGGTGGGGGTGAATAGACACTAACAAGGCAAAATGTGCAGTTTTAATTCTCTTGAAGTTTAGGAAGATTTGAGCACAAGTTAAATGGCAAGCAATAGATTCTGCACATGCATATCTAGAGTATAGGCAACAGATAAGGAACAACATGCAAGTGGAAGAAAGTAAAGGGAGGTAGTGATAGGAAGATCAAACACAATGAAGACATAATGATTTTTGGTGTGTCCAATAGGTGGTGCTATTGTACATTCATGTTGATGGAGATTTCAACCCACGGAGGGTACTGGCAGCGTGAGTCCGCGGAGGGCTCCACCCACAAAGGGTCCACGAAGAAGCAACCTTGTCTATGCCATCATGGCTTCCACACATGAAGGACTAGTCTCACTCGGGGTAGATCTTCACGAAGTAGGCGATCTCCTTGCCCTTACAAACTCCTTGGTTAAGCTCCACATGATTTGGAGGCTCCCATGTGACACCTAACCAACCTAGGAGACACCACTCTCCAAAAGGCAATAGTTGTTGTTGTTGTTGTTGTTGTTGTTGTTGAACTCCTTGCAATATATTGTGCTTCAAAAGATAGTATCCCCAACACTCAATCACTCTCTCATAGATTTGGCATGGTGGTGGGAGTAGGATTGAAGTGGAAAGCAACTTGACGGGGATAGAAATCAAGGATCAATTGGTTCGAGTGGAATCCCTTGATGTCAATAGAAGTGTAGGTGGTTCTCTCTCTAAAAATGGATATGGGAAGTGGTAGTTTCATCCTTGTTGCGCTCTCTGAGAGTAGGTGGTCTGCGTGGGGTATATATAGACTTCACAAAAAATCTAGCCATTACACACCTTTATGCACAACCCGGTGGAAACGGGCGAAAAATCGGTGAGATCAACTAGTGCAAAAGATTTGAACTTCTGACATTTCGGTGAGACCAGATGAATCCGCTCGGTGGACCGATTTATGATGACCTAAGCACTTTTCGCACTTCGGTGACACGAATCGGTTTGACTCAGAAATTCTGAATGAAAACAATGGGTTACAAAAGGTTTGCTAGTGCACTTCGGTGGACCGAATGTCATCTTGGTGAGATTGAGTTTCTAGGGTTCAGGCACTTGCTTTGTCAAGTGTAGTAAGTGGGTTTGGGTTGGAATGATTCACTGGGACCGAGATAGGCTTTAGGGTTTTGGACTTATAGGATTTTGAGGGGTGCTTGAGGGCTTTTGGAGCAATATCTTTAAGCACTTCAGAAAATGACTCGTGATCAAAACCTCATCCCGTTTTAATAGTATTGGCTTTACTATGGACGAAATGTGATCTTTGATCACTTAACTAAAAATGCAGAGTCTTGAAGCTTTGCCAATCCATGCCCTTTGTAGCTTCAGGGATCCACGTCACGATGCATCTATTAGCCTAAGTTGAACCTTCCCTGAAATGCACTAGAGGAAAACATTAGTCCAGCAACATGTATGTTGAAATGAATTACCAAAACCACCAAGGGAGCAAATGTGCTTTCAATCTCCCCCTTTTTGGTAATTGATGACAACATACACCAAAGCTTCAAATAGGAGTATATCATGGAATTACATTAATTCTTTGAGACAGATGTAATATACATAAGCCCCCTCCAAGTGTGCAGTCTTTTTAAAGATGATTGCTTTTGGAATGCAAATGCACACTAGGGTAAGAAACTCAATATGTCACATGCATCTTGGCCATATGTATCAGCGTGAAGGATGTGAATGAAAGTGTTCATGTGTACATGATGACTTCTTCCAAACAAGTATGTACAATAAGCAAGTTACCATCATGCACAAGAGTGTGATGCATACATTTACGTTTAGGTGCTTGAGCATTGTACCTTAAGAAACGAACTTGAGAAAATACCAAGACTGGGATGACATGTATGGGAAATACTATCACAAGGTGAGTACTTCTTTAAGAGCTGACATGTCTGACGGTGTCCTGGACTAGGGGGTACTCACCACGTCATCTCCCGACCAGCTGGATTGGGCCGAGGACCCCCATGACGGTTCTCTATTGAGCCAGTTCGGGCAGCCCATGCCGCATACTAGGAGGATTCTACAAGACTTGGCGCCCAAGACAAGGATTCCTCTAAACCCTAGGCCTACGGTGCATATATAAACCGAGGGTAGGCAAGTCAATAGACAATCTCATATTCATTACTACAATCTCGTGGTAGATACATATACTCTTTACTACACCCATATGAATACAATCAAAAGCAGCATGTAGGGTATTATCTCATCAAGAGAGCCTGAAGCTGGGTAAAACCCCGTGTCCATGTTACCATCGCTCCAGGATGCCTAGCTTAGGACCCCTACTATGAGATACGCCAGATATTGAACCGACATTGGTGCTTTCATTAAGAGCCTGCTGGCGGTCGCCACGGGGCGATGCGAATTCGGATCGTCTCCGGCGCGATCTACGCATCGGAGCCGAGCTTTATGGTCGATGTCGGCATCTTTTGTCGTCGGCTCGCCTGGCCACCTTGGCTTAACCAAGGACCGTGCCCTACCTCCGATCATCATGTTCGGACGAGGGCCTTCGTCAACATCAACTCCGATCTATATCATGATCATGGAAAATTCATCCATGGAGCTCGGGGGCTCAACGTCAACATTGCCCTCTG
The DNA here is from genome assembly GCA_021605205.1 of Aegilops longissima. Taxonomy (NCBI): domain Eukaryota; kingdom Viridiplantae; phylum Streptophyta; class Magnoliopsida; order Poales; family Poaceae; genus Aegilops; species Aegilops longissima. The sequence continues at coordinate 478,044,088 of CM038677.1, read as the reverse complement.
GCGACCGTGCTGTTTTTTCCGAACAGCAAACTTGTATCCGCTGCCACCACCTCCTCGAGCATCGCTTTGATGATTCCTTCAGTGGAATTGTGCGGAATTAAGTGTACAACAACCATGCCAAATTTCATCGAGTTCCGATGGAGGAATCTCTGGCAATCTACGATATATCGAAGCCCTGTCAAATCTGGACGGGAATCTGGATGAGTTTAGGGCGTGGCCTCCAGAGCCCAGCTCGGAGGTCCTTTGGAAGATCCAACCGTTCATCTGCTGCGGAATTCCCATATCTACCACCCCTCCAAATTTCAGCTCGATCCGACGGTTCAAACTCCGGGAACCTTCAGATGAGTGGATCAATTTTCGGATCTATTTTCTGCGCGAACACGAATCAGGCCCGAGTTCATGTTTCTTCATGAACGGAATATTGGACAACCCTTTAGAAGGAATTTTTTTCTAGGGCATTATGCGTTGTTTATAAACACGTAGTCATAAAATTTTAAGCCTCCTCTGAGGTAATCTTCACCATCATGCTCGTGTCAAACTAGTCTGCAATATTGCTCCACGGCTGCCGACCTGCGCTAGACACGTCGCCGCTTCGTTGAGCCAAGTTCAACTTCTTCGATCATCATCTCGGCAGGCCGAACAAGAGTTCGACATCGCGAAGGATAAATCATCACCAATATCGCTGCCCCACGGATTAGACGGAGCGGGCACACCGGCATCCCCGCATGGTCACTTCATCAAGCCGGCATTGACCGCGTCACAAGTCACGACCTGCGTCAGCATGGCCGCACTGTTGCTACTTCAAGCCGATGTCCATCACGCCGACCTGTTTCAACACCTCGGCTGACATGGCAGCTGCAACGTCTCCTCACCGACCTACTCCGTCACCTCGGCTGGACCGGGGATTTGGCTATATTTCTTCATCAACATACTCCGGTGACTTCGGCGTCACCGGCCGACCAGCTTCGTCACGTTAGCTGGATTGAGGGCTTTGTCTCGGCAAGCCAACCTTTGGCAGCATCGCCATGATGCCGCTTTATCGCCCAACAGGCAATGGGTGTGCGGATCGAGTCCCAATTTTGGGAGTCACCTTTCTTCGGATTGCTACAACAAATAAACCAGGTGCTATTTATCCTAGTAATTTTTGCTTGTTTGGATTTATTTTTCCCAAGGAATTATTACTCTGGTTTGTTCCATCATCTGTACGCAGGTCTATCAAATGGTGGCCGCATTAACGACGGTCACATGGTGGTTCGGTAATGGACTTCGACTACGTCACGTGGTCTCTTCGGCAAGCCGACGCCATCGTCCCAATCTGCGTAAATCGGCTCGCGTGATCACCTTGTTGGTCGTGTTGCCATACCGACGTGTTCGGTTGCCTCGGGGACTTCGACATCATTGAGAGAGCTCTACCTCATCGAGTGTTTGGCACACAGACCATATGTCTTTTATTACTCACTTTGTATAAAGTATTAATTATGCAACATTTTTTTATTTATTATTATTCCTATTATCTCCGGCTTGCACTATTTTCTGTGCACAGATAAATGATCCGGATCGGGCCGCGCTGTCACCTCTGTGTACCGACGTACCACGTCACCTCGGCTGGACCGAGGGCTTCGTCATCACTTCATTAATCCACGTCGGGGACTTCGGCGTCACACTGCGGGCCTGCATTGGTTGTGCTATGTCGTCACTTCAGAGTGCCGAGCTCTTCGCTCCGCCACCTCGGGACCTGCTTGGGGGATGGGACCGTGTCCCATCGTATGCTCGGGTCGTGCATCGACACTGAGCACATTAACCAGCTAAGTCGCTTTTATGCTCAAAATTTTAAATTTTAAATTTTTTGGTTCGACCAAGCATTATACTTTTTTTGGCAAAAAGTTGTTTGTGAAACTTTCTTGTTAAAGCTTTGTTTGTGACACACAAATTCAGATACCCCGTTTGCTTGGGGGCTTCCTTTATGAAGCCTTTCCTCTTGCATTTGATTATACTTGTATGGCCGTTCCTTGTTAGTGTATTCATACAATATGCACCATGTTAACTTAAGTGTTCCATAAGCTAGGTTGCCTTGCTCTTGTGTTTACCCCTCGTTCCCGATTGTTCGGCTAGGGAGTAAAGGAGCACCTCTGCAATTATCACGATCGGGTCATCGAGCTTGGACCTCGGTAGGTGAAGCCGGAAGCTAAGCGTTCTTATTGTTTTCAATTATGGCGGCACTAACGAAACTCATGAGTACAAAAAATGTATTGCACAAGTCTCGTAGTAACAATGAGCAACCGAAGAAAGGTATCGGTGGAGGTACTATTTTCTTCGAAGATGCTTCTTACACTTCATCAGTAATATAGCATAAGTTATTTGAGCGCTTTATGCATTATAGCCTTATGGCCTGATTGCCTGGTTATCGAAAACATCGTCGATATTCTCGACAGGTGGAGTACATAACACTTTTCGGTCCTTGACCGAAGAGGGAGAAGCCGATGGTCGGTTAAGATGCGTTTAAAGTTCGGGTGAACACATATATGATATAAGTACTTCTGAACATACAATCATTATACATAAAATTCTTTTCACCAAGTCACTCGGGGGCTCTTAAATTAGTATGAGTCGTTTTATAATAAATGTTTTCTTCTTGGTCATTGCAAAATCTTTTTCTATCACTCCTTTTTTCAACGCGAGTGTGTGGTCAATAGCCGGGGAGCCTAGTCTCTTTCTCAAAGCCGTTCGAGTTTAGTTCGCAAAACTAGCATAACGAGCAGTACTCCGCCTTCGGGATAGGAGGTTACAGCCGTGGGCTGACCCGCTTGAGGTCTTGAGATCGGATGTGTCATATTAATGCATGCCAGAAGCACCCCTTTTTTGACCAATTTTCGGATTGGCACCGAACACTTGATCTAATTCAGACGTCAAGTTTTTACTAAATTGTTGGGTTTTCCAAGCCTATGGCACTTTTAAACTATTTGTGTGTTTCCCGCATAAGTCTCGCCGGACACCTTTAGAGATTCGGCGAAAACATTCTTAGATATTGCTACATATGCTTCGGTTTCGATTGTGTCTTCGGTCAATAGTTGGGTTGCCCGGCTCCTGTGCTTGCCTCCTATGTTCCGCTTTGTTTGGCTAGGTGTGCAAATGGAGAATCACTGCAATTGTGCTTCCAGCTCGCATGGTTAAGCACCTCAGTGGAGAAAGCCGAAAACTGACTATCACAATAAGCGTAAACTGGTCAGCGATCCGATGACTATGTTAAATGATGGGCCATTCACAACATTGGCCGAAGTGTTTACGGCTTGACCTCGACTGTCGCCGAACACTAACCGGGGGCTCGTAGCTAGCTTCCCCAGTTTAAAGATCCTATGACTAAGTGAAAGTTATAAAGCCCGCATATCTGATTGCCTCGTTTCCGCTAACATAGCCGCCTTCGGGCACCGGGACGTCGGCTAAGGGTTGTTTTTTTATTGCGAAAACACCCTGCGTAGCATCTAGAATGGGGCGGAAGCCGGCGATGGGCCACTTTCAACTGATAAACAGTCTCAACGGAGTCAAAATAAACATATCATCGGCGTTTGTATTTAATATACAAAGGCTGCCTTTCGTAATCATCGTTATAAAGCCATACATCTGCATCAATTTGACTTAAGATTTTGGCCAAGCTGGGTTGCCTGGCTCCTGTGCTTACCCCTACGTTCCCGATTGTTCGGCTAGGCGGTAAAGGGAGCACCTCTGTGATTGTTACTACCGGGTCATCCGAGTTAGTACCTCAGACTGGGTGAAGCCGAAAGCTAGCAACGTTAACGGATCACATTGGTCGACAACGACGGAAGTAAATTTTTTGGTTCATTAATACCATAGAGTTCGGGAACTTTCGCCGAACTAAATCCTCAATATTTCCCTCCCTCATTGATCGGAGGTGAGTTTTCATGATCATGATAAGCATGACGACCCAAAGAAAGGAACTGATAGCGGGACTATTTTCTTTGGAATATGTTTCTTACGTTAAAATGTAATATAACATATCTCTCTGTGTACCTTTGTTTATAAAACCGTATGACCGGATTGCCTTGTTTGCCATAAAACTTTGCCCTTATAACGGCTTTATAAAGTAGGACAAACACTCCCCAGCTACTGGCCGAGGAGGTTGAAGCCGACGGCCGGTCAACAAAGTTTTGTACAATGCGGATTTGAGCATTAATGATGAAAAGTACTTGGATACATAGAATCATTACACGTAAAAATTGTGAGTAAAATCCATTTACTGCAATCCATCTTTTAAACCCCTTGGGGCCTACCTTGGCGAGCTCGGATTTCGACCAGCTCTAAACTCTTTTAAGAGATCTTTATTCTCTTTCCGAGAGGTTTGTGTTAAACACAACAAAATTTTCTGTCTAACGGATATAGATCCTTAATTCGGCCACCCGTGCCCACATTAAGGCTCGGGGGCTACTGGGCTTTGCGCTCATTATTTACAAATATTATAGGGGCACATCGATCACCTAATCTGGTGTTTCCACCCGACCAGTGTCTCGAGGGCTACTGCATTGCCTATTCAATGCAAAAAATTCAAAGTGCTCAGTGTTCGGTATAATTGAACTATGGACAAGCGCGTCTTTGGACGACAATGAGTACCATATGGGACTTATCCGGCATCAAGATGATATATCACGGTGACTTCTCACGACCCTCTCTCAGGGACCCATCCGCCGATCACTATTACTTCTAATATATTACACTGCGTTTCTATTCCTATGTACGTTGCCGAGCTAGGAGTTGATCCTCAGGCCGATTTCACGACCTGGGTCTCAGGGGCTACCAGGATCAGCAGTTTTATGTTTTCCTTCAAGTGCATCTCGGATTTTAGGCTGATAGACACCTTGAGGGCTACTGATAATACATCTCGTCAACAAATAAATTTATACGCATCGGAAATAAAATTCACAAACAATCAGCCCATGACCGAGGTGCTGAGCCACCTTGGAAGCAGTTCGGCATATAGCTCGGATACAAGTGGCTGGCTCCTTAGAGGGCATTTCTGGCATTAAGCTCGGCTAACACTTTTTTGAACCAACGTGATCTATGACACCTCGGATATAGTCCCGCGTTGGAGCTTGGACACAGTTCGGCGTTGGAGCTCGACTATAACAATACTCTTCGGATACAGTCCGGCGTCGGAGCTCGGATACATTCCGGCGTTGGAGCTCAGAAGCGGTCCGGCTTTGTTGCTCGACTGCAAAATAAACCTCGATTGCAGTCCACGCGTTGGAGCTCAGATGCAAGAGGACACTACCGCCCGGGAACAAGTTCAAACCCGTGGTGTGGTGTAAAAATAACAGGGCATTGATAAAGGCCGGAAAATTAAAGGCACTCCTCGGATACCTGACGTGTAAACTCTTCGGATGCACTTCGGCAATCCTCAAGATCGAAGATGAGAAGATTTGTTGAACCAGTTTTCAAGACCGACGACGGAAGATGAAGAACAGTTCGGAAGATTCGAGGAGCGTCCCCAACTTGAAGACCGGTTCAAGGGGCTACTGACGGTGTCCTAGACTAGGGGGTACTCACCACGTCGTATCCCAACCAGCTGGATCGGGTCGAGGACCCTCATGGCGGTTCACTATTGGGCCAGTTCGGACAGCCCATGCCGCATACAAGGAGGATTCTACAAGACTTGGCGCCCAAGACAAGGACTCCTTTAAACCCTAGGCCTACGGTGCATATATAAACCGAGGCCAGGCTAGTCAATAGACAATCTCATATTCATTACTACAATCTCGTGATAGATACATATACTCTATACTACACCCATAAGAATACAATCAAAAGCACCATGTAGGGCATTATCCCAATAAGAGAGCCCGAAGCTGGGTAAAACCCCGTGTCTATGTTACCATCGCTCCAAGACGCCTAGCTTAGGACCCCTACTACGAGATACGTCGGATATTGAACCGACAATGTCCCCAAGAAAACAATAAATATTTGCAATAAAATTCCAAGGATTATTCTCCCCTAAACTTATAACTTCTTCCCCCCTTAATCTATGAGATTGTAGATATTGGGAGTAGGTAGGGTGAGACAAAATCAAATCATAGAATTTATAGAATGATCAAGCAGATAAAAAATGTATTAGTTGTATGTTTCTCCCCACTTGGAAACATATAGGTCTCTCTCCTCTTATAATTGTGCATTTTCTTCATAAAGATAGGCTTTGCTCATGGTGATGTGTCAATTGGTAGAGTCCTTGAGGAGCACATCTAGCTGAGATAATACTGAATGCAGTTGAGGGGAAAGAATCATGAGTGGGGCTGGTAAAGGAGCAAATAATTTTTTTGGCAAAAGAATCCTTTTCTGGTGATTTTTGGTAGCTCCAAGTAGGATCGATCGGTGAGTCCAAGGTAACTTGGAGCCAGGGATTGATCACATCGGTGGGTCCAAGCCAGTTCACCTCGGTAAGACCGATGAACTTGTTAAGCAATCTAACTTGCAAACTCGGTGGCTCCGATGCATTTCGGATAGGAGGGACCGACTTCACCACAGAAAGAATGATTTGTCAAGCTCAGCTCACTTTGCAATAAGATCTTACTAGGATTTGTAGTGAATTCGGATAAGATTTGCGAGGAATTAGCAAAAGAAAGTAAATAGCCAAATCAAGTAAAAGTAAAGACAAGATGTAGTGACCAACCCAAATGGATCGGTGCCTCTATGCTTTTCTTTGCTATCCCTGGATTAGTATGGTAGCATACACAGTACATCGATGAAATACCATAACATCACATGTTAGAAAGATAACGTAGATGCAGAGTATACGTCAAATAACACATCGTAAAAACAATTATAAGGGTGTGGAGTCCCATCAACGGCAACAACAATTTGAGACTGTAACCCCTACCATGTAACTCTTACTCGTCGGAATCAAATCTTGCAACATAAGACATTGCAACCATATAGGTCAATACATTTAATGTATTGGCAAGTCACTCATAAGATGTTGAGGATAATTCTATCTCTATATCCCATTTGGCTGTTGGAGGCTTTGAGTTTAAGCTTTTGCGTAAATGCTATTTTTTCCTAACTCACGATAAATCATAATAAGTACTACAAAGTTGATGTCAATAATGAGATGGTTCCACCAACCAATTCTCATATCCCAAAGTTATCATTGACCCAAATTCATTTAATTGGTAACACTGTTGAGATCTCCAGATAATCCAACTCCAGTCGCTCAAATTGTCCGTAACCAGGGACATGGCTAATCGATTAGGTTTACACTTTGTAGAGGTTTGTGCACTTTTACTGCAAGACTCGACTGCCTCCTTTGAAGTCCTCAAACTGCCTGGTGTTTGAGAACAGGATGACCGAGACATTGTCTTTCCGAAATACTCAACTATGTTAGAGCTCATAATAGCTTGTGATGCACATAGAAGCTTTTGCTCTTGAGATCCATCAATCCCTTTGAGCCTGGGTGGCCTTTAAAAACAGGGTGATGAGTGGTACATCCCCAGTATCCCCTGGGCAAGTCCTGATAGACATCAGGTGCCCTGGCAAGGTCATAGAACTGGGTGATCACTAGTACATCCCCATGATCCCCTGGCATGGTCATAGAACTTGTTGATCACTGGTACATGCCCAGGATCCCCTGGCAAGGTTGTGGAACTGGGTGATCACTCGTACATCCCCAGGATCCCCTGGAATGGTCGTAGAACTGGATGATCACCGGTATATCCCCAGGATCCCCTGGCAAGGTCATGGAACTGGGTGATCACTGGTACATCTCCACGATCCCCCTCCTTGCAATAAGTCCACGCAGAGGTGTATTCAAATTTTTGCAGTCTTGAGGTTGATATTGATCTGCGTCACTCTCACAACTTTCATGAATCTCTCATACCAATCCCCGTCTACTAAAGCATAGCAGTAACAACTATTCATTGATTCCCCGGGCTTAGTAACAAGGGTATTGGGGTTTCTACCTCATTATACTACTCAGGGACTAAAATTTCAATTTACCTACTTGATACAAGGTGGAAGGTGGCACTAATGCAATAAAACCTAGGAATTTTAAAGAGATGATCAATGTGACTTGTGTCGGTCTCTTGAAGCTGAAAAATTCTACTCTGAGTCATCTCTCCTTCACCTTATGATATATCTAACAATGAAAGAAAATAATTCCACACCTCAAGAAATTGCAAATGAACATGCAAATAAAAGATACAAATTATAGTACAAGTTATTTAGCGGATAAATTTTTAAGGAAGTTTTTTGGTTATGGGTTAAGATAAGATCAAGAATGGGAATATGACATAGGTGTTATTTGAGGGTTGAGTCAAAGTGGTACAAAGTGAAGATCAGGGGTTGAAGGGTTGTGAGGCAAGGTTCTATGACAAAGTCTATAATGGATTTGATCGGAATATTTGACTTGGGTCAAATGAAAATGGTAGATGGAGTTGGTGGCATAAAAGATTATGTTACAAAGATTTATGAAACATTTCCTAAGTCCAAATTTGTATAATGATGGCAGATGACCAGAGATGTTCCTAATGATCTTCTCAAGTAGATTGAATCAAGAATCAAACTAAACTAATGATGGAAATGAATTACGATAAAAGAAAGAAGACATGAAGTGTTGATGCTAGACATAGATGAAAAATTAGGAAAAGTGTTCTAACCGAAAGGTACGGTCTAAAGGATTAATTTTGGTAAAGGAAACATTTCCAAATAATTTATAGAATAAGATGTATACCTAATATACTAAAATTCACATTATAAATTTAGGTTAAAATTAAGATTACCAAAATTGAGATATTTTAGTTCCATAATAAACTACGCGTTCCAACGAATCCGAGGATATAAAATTTATCAAATTTGGATATAGGTTTGAGAGATACGATTTTTCGAAGTTTGGATATTTTTCTGGAATTGAGTTACATGTTTTAACACTGAGTTGCCATGTGTCAAGTCATGAGTGGTGGGTACTTATTGTTTTTTAATCAAACAGAGATTGATTTGTTCGCTAATGGATAGAGTGATGGAAGGAAACTGCTCACCGAGAGAGGTGGCTCGGTCGCCGGAGTTAGTCGGGGTGGCGGCGCTCGGGTGGTGCGGTGATTCGTCGGTCCCCGGCGTTCTGAAGGGTTCAGGCGAAGGGTGTTGGATGCACGGCGTGCTCAATCTCCTCCACTGGGGCTGGGGATGTGTGGCCGGAGTTCGCCGGAATTTCCTTGGGCGCGGTCGTGGTTGTTGGCGTGCTCCGGCTGCGGATTCGTGAGCTTGAAGGGTCAGTTCGTTCACATGGGTCATACATTTTCAGAGAGAAAATTTGAGGGACAAGGGGCTCACCAGATGCAGTGCTACCTTCATCGGAAACAACAACGAACGACGAACTCTGGCGAGCAATTGCTCGTGGAGGAGAGCAAGGCAGAGACGGGTTTCGGGTGTGGAGACGCAGGTGTTCGAGGCGCATCCAAGGGTAGTATATATACGCATGGGGGTCATTGATTCGAGTAAATCTGAGGCAAAATTTTGGATGCCATTAATAACATTGGTGGAGATGATTCTGGGCCAATAAGACATTAAGGGTTTTAATTCTCTGAATCAATTCCCCATAACGTTCTCCTCAATTTTTGTGTAGACACCTAAGTGAATCGGGGAAAGGAATTGATTGAAGGAGGCAAGGAATGGTGTCGGTGTATTAAGAATTGGGTCTTTAATCCCCATCTTATGCGCACGCAATGGTAGGCTTTTCGATGGCAAGGCCTGCCGGAGGACAACTAAAGATTAAATCAAGACCAGATTACAAGAATAAAAAGAAGATCTCTGAGCCAGAGATTAGATACAGCTCGCTGACCCGACAAGATCCTTGTCGGGAAGAGCCCGCCAAGTTATAATCCCAGCAAGAATCCCACTACCTTGCCACCGCTCCACCTCATCGACCAGGTTGTCATTTGTGGATTAGGTGTCGAGCGGGCAGGTAGTTAGGTGAGTCTTGTCTGGGCACGTGGCAACTCACCTCTAAACATACAACTTTAGTGAAACCCGTCCAAGTGATGTGTCAAGGAAATAGCAGGTAGATATGCGAATGGCACAGAAGGAGAGACCATCCTTGTTGGGGAGCTCCATCCACAAGACACCTCACAACGCATTTAATGTCTTTGTCCTAACCCGTCAGAGTTAGGTATTTAGCGCTGTAGCCACTTTTTACAGTGTGTATTTACCATTTTGCCACTATGGTGACCCCTTGATCTCTAAAAGGAGGCCCATGGCTACCTTAACAAAGGTCGAAACCTGTCTATTTGCACACGTAGCAACACCTTATGAGCACCTTGCCAGACGTGTGCTCCTTGTAACTTGGCATATACACATCCAATACACAAAGCAGGAGAAGGGTTTTACGCTTCACAGCAGCCCGAACCTGTGTAAACCTCGCGCTTTTTCTGCTAGCTCCACTCTTTGTGCTCGTCGATCCTTCAGTCAAACCACAAAGGGATCACCATGATCCCATAGATGGTCGTACGCACGATATCTTTAGCGCGCCAGGAAGGGGGGTCGCTTGTGCGAACCAGAGTTAGCAGTTAGCGCGTCAGATTTTTTTCACCGTCTTCGTCGCCATGGCTGCCAAGAAGAAGGGCAACGCAATAGTCGGTTCATCGACGTCGAAGCCACTAGTGCCTTCGCAGACAGGCGACGACACAAGATGCAGCGCGAGTGGCAGAGGCGGAGGCCAAGCGCAAGCTCCGCGATGTTCTGGCGATCACAGCCAGGCCATCGGCGTCGTCCGCAACAAGAAAAACAACACGCATGCTACCAGGTCCAAGGGCGGGGCCGCGCTGCCTGTGGGTGGATCAGCGAACTCTAGGGACAATAGGGCGCACTCCAAGATGCCCACGCCAGTTCCTACGCCCCGGCAATCTGAAGCCGCGCGCGACGAGCAGCGCCACAGCATCAGAGGCTTCGAGCATCCCCACGGCAAGAGTCATGTGGATCATCCTCACGATATGCAAGGGTAACATGCATGCCAGTGCACTAGTGACAACATGTCGATGTCATATATTTGAGATGGGGATGCTTCCAGATTAGTTGGGAGCAAGAACACCTCTCGTTCCTTGCCCCTTTCCATGCCATCCACGCCGAAAGAAGCACTGACACGTGTGTAACTACTTCTATAGTTTCCTCCTACTGCGGAGAAGATGGAGGAGTGGAGAGACACCATCCAGAGTCTTCTTGGTTTTGCCAACAATGACAAACCGTAGCAGGCAGGACCTTCACAGCAGCAACCCACCGCTCCAGTGCATGCTGCTGGAGAGAGGACTGATACGTCCCAAATGTATCTACTTTTCCAAACAATTTTGCTCTTGTTTTGGACTATAATTTGCATTGAATGGAACTAACCCGGATTGACGCTGTTTTCAGTAGAATTGCCATGGCGTTGTTTTGGTGCAGAAATAGAAGTTCTCGGATTGAGCTGAAAAATTGCGGAGAATTATTTTAGAATATATAAAAAATATTGGCGAAGGAAATTACCATAGGGGGGCCACTAGGGCGCCACAAGCCCAGGGGTGTGCCACCCCCCAGGGCACGCCTGGCAGCTTCCGCAACCGTAACTCCAACTCTATAAGTACCTACTCGCCAAGAAAAAATCATAGAGAAGGAATCATCACGTTTTACGATATGGACCTACCGCCACCTCCCGTTCTTCATCGGGAGGGCCGATCTAGAGTCCGTTCTAGGCTCCAGGGAGGGGGATTCAATATCGCCGTCAGCATCGACCTTCCTCCATCACCATTTTCATGATGCTCACCTCCGAGAGTGAGTAATTCCTTCGTAGGTTGGCTGGACGGTGATGGGTTGGATGAGATTTGTCATGTAATCGAATTAGTTTTGTTAGGGCTTGATCCCTAGTATCCCCTATGTTCTGAGATTGATGTTGCTATGACTTTGCTATGCTAAATGCTTGTCACTAGGGACTGAGTGCCATGATTTCAGATCTGAACCCTTTATGTTTTCATGAATATATTTGTGTTCTTGATCCGATCTTGGAAGTTGTATGCACCTATTACGTGTTATGATCCGCATGCCCCAAGGTGACAATAAGTGTGATTCTTTCCGGTGATTACGGTAGTTTGAGGAGGTCATGTATTCACTATGTGTTAATGCTTTGTTCCGGTTCTCTCTATTAAAAGGAGGCCTTAATATCCCTTAGCTTCCTTATGGACCCCGCTGCCACGGGAGGGTAGGAAAAAAATATGGCATGCAAGTTCTTATTATAAGCACGTATGACTATATACAGAATACATGCCTACATTACATTGATGAATTGGAGCTAGTTCTTGTCGCCCTAGGTTATAACTGTTGCATGATGAATGTTATCCAACATAACTATCCATCACCGATCCAATGCCTACAAGCTTTTCACATATTGATCTTTGCTAAGCTACTATTGTTGCCGCTGTTGTCATAATTGCTTCAAAACTACTGCTACTGATGTTACCTGTACTGTTGCTATCATTACCACTACTATCAAACTATCATATTACTGTGCTACTAATTACTCTGCTGTAGATATTTAGTTCTCTAGGTGTGGTTGATTTGACAACTCAAATCCTAATACTTGCAAATATCCTTTGGTTCCTCTTGTGTCGAATCAATAAATTTGGGTGGGATACTCTACCCTCTAAAACTGTTGCAACCCCCTATACTTGTGAGTTATCAAGGACTGGCGGCAGGGTAGCCACGGTGCAATCCCCTCCATGATAGTAGCAACCTCAATGGTAGAGCCAGCGGGTCGACGCCCATGACGACGTGTCCATGGCGTCGTCCGATCCGCAAACTCACCGCGACCAGCGCCAAGTTCTCCAAGAACGGCATGGGGAAGATGCCCGTACTACCACCAAACAGCGATGGGTAGCGAGCCGTCAATCTGACAGGTGCGCATGGTCTGCTGTAGATGAGCCTGCGCCGGGGAACAATGGTAGTTGCTACCTCTTGAGCACTGTGTTGGTTTTCCCTTAAAGGGGGAAGGGTGATGCATCAAAGTAGCGTAAGTATTTCCCTCAGTTTTTGAGAACCAAGGTATCAATCCAGTAGGAGGCCACGAACGAGTCCCTCGCACCTACACAAACAAATAAATCCTCGCAACCAACGCGATATGGGGTTGTCAATCCCTACACGGTCACTTACGAGAGTGAGATCTGATAGATATGATATGATAATATTTTTGGTATTTTTATGATAAAGATGCAAAGTAGAATAAAAGGCAATAAAAATAGCTAAGTATTGGAAGATTAATATGATGGAAGATAGACCCGGGGGCCATAGGTTTCACTAGTGGCTTCTCTCAAGAGCATAAATATTACGGTGGGTAAACAAATTAATGTTGAGCAATTGACATAATTGAGCATAGTTATGAGAATATCTAGGTATGATCATGTATACAGGCATCACGTCCGAAACAAGTAAACCGACTCGTACCTGCATCTACTACTATTACTCCACGCATCGACCGCTATCCAGCATGCATCTAGAGTATTAAGTTCATAAGAACAGAGTAACGCTCTAAGCAAGATGACACGATGTAGAGGGATAAATTCATGCAATTTGATATAAATCCCATCTTGTTATCCTCGATGGCAACAATACAATACGCGCCTTGCTGCCCCTACTGTCATTGGGAAAGGACACCGCAAGATTGAACCCAAAGCTAAGCACTTCTCCCATTGCAAGAAAGATCAATCTAGTAGGCCAAACCAAACTGATAATTGGAAGACACTTGCAAAGATAACCAATCATACATAAAAGAATTCAGAGAAGATTCCAATATTGTTCATAGATAAACTTGATCATAAACCCACAATTCATCGGTCTCAACAAACACACCGCAAAAGAAGATTACATCCAATAGATCTCCACGAGAGAGGGGGAGAACATTGTATTGAGATCCAAAAAGAGAGAAGAAGTCATCTAGCTAATAACTATGGACCCGAAGGTCTGAGGTAAACTACTCACACATCATCGGAGAGCTATGGTGTTGATGTAGAAGCCCTCCGTGATTGATGCCCTCCGTGAGCTCAAACAGGCCCCAAGATGGGATCTCACGGCATGTAAGGTTGCGGCAGTGGAATTAGGTTTTGGCTCCGTGTCTGGTAGTTTGGGGTGCGTAGGTATATATAGGAGGAAGGATACGTCATTGGAGCAGCAGGGGCCACGAGGGTGGGGCGCGCATACAGGGGGTAGGCGCCCCCTACCTCGTGCCCTCTGGTTGATGTCTTGACATAGGGTCCAAGTCCTCTGGATCACGTTCGTTCAAAAATCACATTCCCGAAGGTTTCATTCCGTTTGGACTCTGTTTGATATTCTTTTTCTGCGAAACTCTGAAACAGGCAAAAAACAACAATTCTGGGTTGGGCCTCCAGTTAATAGGTTAGTCCCAAAAATAATATAAAAGTGTATAATAAAGCCCAATAATGTCCAAAACAGAATATAATATAGCATGGAACAATAAAATATTATAGATACGTTGGAGACGTATCAGTAGCCTACTTTACAAGGTCGGTTGTCCAGCGTTCAGCCGTGAGTTGCGATAACTCCAGTGGCCTAGTTCCCGGAACTTCAAGGCAGAGGTGGAGAAGTACGATGACAAGACACACCCGTCAGACTTCCTAAGCATTTACACCACTGTGGTACAAGATGCTAGAGCTCGTAATGACAAGATCTTCACCAACTACTCTCCATTGGCGCTCAAAGCCAACATCAGATCATGGTTGATGAACCTGCCGGAGGACTCCATTTCCTGCTAGGCAGATTTGTGCCACAAGTTTGTTGGCACCTTCATAGGCAACCACAAAGTTCTGGGCCAAGAAACTGATCTGTAGTTGATTCCGCAAAAAGAAGATGAGTCGCTCCACAAGTATATGCACAGATTCAGCTGTGTACAGTGCAACATTCCCGATATCCACCCCGCAAGAATCATTGGCCACGTTCCGCCAAAATGCGAGGAACCGCAAGATGCGGCAAGAGACGGCCATGACCAAGGTGAGGGATGTCGTTGAGCTCTACGCTCCGACTGACAAGTGTGCACATGCGAAGGAACAAAGGAAACTTCCCGGGGAGGAGGTTTGCGCAGGGTCTGATTCAGAAGATGATGATGCTGCCACCACCCCGAAGAAGAAAAACTGCAAGCGCAAACAGGAAGCACAAGGGCAAAGCTGTGCTCGCCGTGGAGGTATCGGGCAATAGTGGCCCCGCCAAGAACACTAAGGATGGAAGCCCCAGCTAGGAGATTGCCTGGTGCACCTCGTGGCAAGCCTTGGCAGCTGCTAACCAGACAGGGGGCCCCGACAAGCAATATTGCAAGATCCACCGCACCAAGGGCTATGACATGCAAGAATGTCGGCAAGTTGAGCAGCTTGCCGAGAAGCTGAAGGCTGAATATGAGAAGAGGGATAAGGAAAAGGATGACGGTGCAAGTGGATCTGGCAGGAAAAGTGGTGGCCGAGGAGGTCACCACGGCAAGACCAAGTAGCAGAAGGAGAAGTCTGCTAGAGGTCGAGATAAGAAAGAATAGGATGATGATGTGTCCAGTGAACATGTGTTCCAGAAAGCCACAAAAGCAATGTGTATTGGCGGAGGTGCATCTTTGCACTCTTCTCACCGCCAACTGAAGCAGTGGGCGTGTGAAGTCAATGCGGCAAAACCAGCAGTTGACGCCCAGAAGCCATTGAGATGGTCCAACACGCCCATCATTTTTTACTCTGAGGGTCATCCTGATCGCACAATAGCGGTCGGGTGCTTGCCGTTGTTGGTTTCACCAACAATCCGCAACCTCAAAGTGAAAAAATGTTGGTTGATGGTGGGTGTTGGGGATCTAACACTGCGATATAACCCGCCCAGTAAGTGCCGGGTTAGACCTTTGGCGACTCGTGAAGTTAAAGCCTCAGACACGGCAAGTGAGCAAGGCATAGGACCAAGAAGGGTGGCTCACAAGACGGGCCGGCTTAGGCCCAAAGTCATAAAGGCGGCCCGGAGGTATAAGCCGCCATTTTATGACTCATCTTTTAAGGCAAGGCGACTTAGAGTAGGGCTCGGTTACGGATCATAACCCGACCTAGACTCTTGTATGTCGGCGGCCTCGATCTGTATATAAAGGCGAGTCCGCAACATAGAATAGACATGTTACAATCAATCAGTAGCTAGGTCAAGCGAATCCGCTCCCTTGTAATTGATACTCAAGCAATAAGCAACAAGAGCAGGAGTAGGCTTTTACCTCCACCATGAGGGGCCGAACCTGGGTAAACCGTGTCTTTCGTCCCGCTCAACCCCGACAAGTTAATCACCATTGCGATGGTTCACGCTTAAGTCCTTTCACCAGGTCATCTTCTGTGACAAAACCACGACAGTTGGAGCCCACCGTGGGGCCAGCGCATGGTGGTTTCAAGTCCTTGAAGGGCTCTTTCCCATGGATTGAGGGATACGCCGTTGGTAGGATGACCAAGAGTCGTCGCGGCAAGCTCTACATCGACGAGGCTAGCTAGGGACCCGAGGCTGACTCAATCGAGTACCGGTACCGATTCCCCTTTAGCGGAATCCACGTCTTCATCAGCAAGATTGGCGGATTGGAACCTGAGCTAGACATCTACACCGACATCATCTAGCCGGCTCGGTGCACGCGACCCGCCCAGGTCCAAGCCAGGCAGAAGCATGCTTTCATGGGCTTCACGCAAGGGGTGGAACTTGCGGAAGATTCTGCAACTAGGGGAGAGACTCTCATCTACTCAGGTGATGAGTCCTCAACCGGAGATGCGAAGTCAATCTATCAGCTTCAGGACGGTGGGCTTGGGGGCTGTTCCGATAGCAACAGTATTCCGGACCCTATGAGCCGCTGAGCTGAGTCGAGCCGCCATATTCATGTTAGGTACGCCGCCGGCTCTTTATTCTTCGATGGCTGGTGCAACTTCAACAGCTGATCTGGTAGCTGCGTTGGCTGGCGCGTCCGGCTCAATCAGGCCGCCGACTAAAGTTTTGTCCGAGTAGATGGGAACTTTGACAACCCTGCTGGCGACTAAGGTGACGACGGAGAACCAAGCAAAGCGTAATGTAGAGATCGCAAAGCTTAGGGAGCACATGACCAAGGCCCAGGAGGATATCAACGCGGAGAACACTCGGATAGCAAAGGCACAAGCTCAAAACAATGCTGAGTCAGAGCGCCTAAAAGCAGAGGCTTGGCGTTTAAGTATGGATCAGAACACCTCCAACACAGTCCTTTGGAGGAGGCACCAGTCCCATTTGCCTTTAGTCTATGAACCCATGAATTTATTTAACACGCCGGGGGCAGGACCAAGTACTCCACCAGTTATACCCATGACCGCAGAGGCGCCTGGGAGTAGGGCTGCGGCTCAGCCTCATCAGCTCGAGCCGTCCAGCACATGCCAGACCTCGCCTCAGCGTTTCGCGACACCGTCTGGTCACTTCTCCAACCCGGTGGATAACATTGTAGCAGCAGCTAAGCGCCTCAATGCACTCTCGATCACTGGTGATTCGCCCATTGCGGTGGAAGCATGGAACGCTATTGAGCAACTTCAAACGGTGATTGCACACAAGGAGAAGTATTCGTACAGTCGCGATCGTGTGCACTCAACTCCCCTACCGAGTCGTAGTTACAACCAGCATGTTGAGTCGCCCGCAGTCTCCAGCAGTGAGAAACGCCGCAACCCGCCCCAGGTTAACCCACCCTTAATCCCACGAACAGATGCTCTTGTAGATGATGTAAAAGCCCGTCGCGGAGCAGAGGCGGCAAACCAGGGGGCTTATCAACAGCCGCCAATGATTCCTTCAGCTACGGTGGGTGTTGGGTCCAGCATCCAAACCATTGGAGTCCTGTGTTCGGTGTCGGCTCTACGAAACAAGCATTGGCCCGATGATTTCAAGGGCCCTTGTAAGGTGCCTAATTACACAGCGGACCTCCCCCCAGGGGCTTGGAATGAAAGTTATGAGCTGGCCATGGAGATGTTAGACGTCAGTGATGCTGTCTGTGCCAAGTATGTCACCATGATATTGGAAGGACCGTCTCGCACATGGCTGAAGAGTCTTCCTCCTAACTCCATCAATACTTGGGCGGAGTTGAAGGATAGTTTTGTCAAGAATTTCCAAGGTACTTGTAAATAGCCTTTGACAATTGTTGATTTGGAGCACTGTGTGCAGCGCGAGGGCGAGTTGGCTCATCATTGGGCTCATCGGGTGGTGACCATCATTCATTCTTTGGACAGTATTGGGGCGGCTCAGGCTGTGCTGCTTTTGGAGCAGAACTATGACTTTGACCCCCTCAAGTAGAAGCTAGGGCGACTTAAGTGTAAGTGTACAAATATGGGAAAGCTTATGGATGTGCTTACCAGCTATGGTGACTCTGATACTACCAAAGATTCGAGTTCTGATGATGATAAATCTAGCAAGGGCAAGAAAAACAGTGGTGGCAAGGGCCAGCAGCAACACGCCCCAGCTCAGCAGGACAATCCGAATAACCAAGGCGCCGAAGGGAAACGTAAATATTCTGACGGCGAGTCAGATTTCGTGGCTAACACCAACGCCGAGTCAAAATCAATGTCGTAATAGCAACGACAAGCCGTCACAGAGTCTTAAGGAAATGCTTAATCGTCCTTGTCCAAAGCATAATAAGCCATCTTGTCACGCCTGGAAGGACTGTTATATCATGAGGGAATTTAAAAATCAGACGTTTCACCAGCATCACAGATGGCCGCCTGGCGGGTCAGGATCTGGGTGTCAAGGCTCCGGCTTCGGCGGTGGCGGCTCAAGTGCTGGATATCCAGGTCAAAGTAACCAAAGTGGTCATAATCAGTAGTCTAGCCAAGGTAATCAGCAACACAACAATCAGTCAGGATATCAGAGTAACCCAAAGCAGCTTAATAGTGGCCAATATCACGTTTTCACTACAAATACTTGCAAGCATGACCGGAAGGACCATAAGCGAGCAGTCAACACAATTGAGCCGGCAGTGCCTCAGTATTTACGGTGGTCAGAGCAGGTAATCACATGGAGCAGGTAGATCACTCGCCCCGGGTTGATGATCCAGGTCATCTAGCCCTGGTGGTTGCCCCCAAGGTGGGTGGTTATAAATTTACAAAGGTGCTTATGGATGGTGGCAGCAGCATCAATATATTGTACTACCACTACTGTAGGATGCTGCTAACGCGACATTACGATCAGAGACCCTTCGACGAAACTGTGTGCGATGCAATAATCGCAAATGGTGGTGTAAAAAACATCAAAAAGGTGCAAAACGTTTGCGATGACGGATGCATCAAACACGGTTCTAATTTTGGTTGCGTGTGCGATGATGGGCATATGGTTCAGTTCAATTAACTGTTTGCGATGAGGAGGAACAAAAGAAACGGGCTGCCAGATGAAGGCGTGTGCGATGTACAACATACAGTTCACTTGTATGAACTATTTGTGATGAGGCGGAATAACATAAACGGGCAGCTAGATGAAGGTGTGTGCGATATACGGCATACAGTTCACTCGGATGAACTGTTTGCGTTGAGCCAAGAGAACAGAAACGGTTCAACTTAACAAGATGTGTGTGATACGCGGCAAACATGTCTGTAATCGGAAACATGTGGGAAGACCGATAACAATGCAGACGGTTCCTGTTAACAAGCCGCGTGTGTTGTTAGCAAACGATTGCTGGTATACAGTAGTCAATGATTGATGAAATCATCACCCACAGGTTCCATTGTTTAGTACATGTGCGATGTGATTTGCTCTGTCTACAGAGCATCAACATATATACTTAAAAAGACAGCATTGCATAACCAAATTAAGCATACAATTGCACAAGTGACTACACGCATAACATTTCCACACACCAAAGTAAGCAATTACATGCATACTAAACTAGGAGAAACGAGGATCTAATCATCTACTTCTTGTTGCGATGACGCTTGCCATTGCTCTGCTTTCGGTTGGATCCCTGGCCGTTTTGGGGAAGGAGGCACGATGCGGCTTTAAGCTACGTCGGTATTTCCCCATATAGGAAGGGATGATGCAGCTCAACAGCGGTAGGTATTTCCCTCAGTGATGAAACCAAGGTTATCGAACCAGTAGGAGAACCAAGCAACACAACGTAAACAACACCTGCACACAAATAACAACTACTTGCAAACCGACGTGTAAAAGGGGTTGTCAATCCCTTTCGGGTAGCGGCGCCTCAAGATAGGCAAACGGATGTGAATAAAATTGTAGTAGATTGATAGATCGAATGCCAAATAAAATAAATAAGAATAAATTGCGGCAAGGTATTTTTGTATTTTTGGTTTTAATAGATCTGAAAATAAAAGCAAAGGAAAAGTAGATCGCAAAGGTAAATATATGAGGAAGAGACCCGGGGGCCGTTGGTTTCACTAGTGTCTTCTCTCGAGAAAAATAGCAAATGGTGGGTAAACAAATTACTGTTGGGAAATTGATAGAACTTCAAATAATCATGACGATATCCAGGGAATGATCATTATATAGGAATCACATCCAAGATTAGTAGACCGACTCCTGCCTGCATCTACTACTATTAATCCACACATCTACCGCTATCCAGCATGCATCTAGTGTATTAAGTTCATGGAGAAACAGAGTAATGCAATAAGAACATGAAATGATGTAGACAAGATCTATTTATGTATAAATAGACCCCCATCATTTTATTCTTAGTAGCAACGATACATACGTGTCAGTTCCCCTTCTGTCACTGGGATCAAGCACGGTAAGATCGAACCCACTACAAAGCACCTCTTCCCATTGCAAGATAAATAGATCAAGTTGGCTAAACAAAACCCAAATATCAGAGAATAAATACGAGGCTATAAGCAATCATGCATATAAGAGATCAAAAAAACTCAAATAACTTTGATGGATATAAAAAGATAGATCTGATCATAAACTCAATGTTCATCCGATCCCAACAAACACACCGCAAAAAGAGTTACATCATACGGATCTCCAAGAGACCATTGTATTGATAATCAAACGAGAGAGAGGAAGCCATCTAGCTACTAACTACGGACCCGAAGGTCTACAAAGAACTACTCACGCATCATTGGAGATGCACCAATGGAAGTGGTGAACCCCTCCGTGATGGTGTCTAGATTGGATCTGGTGGTTCTGGACTCTGCGGTGGCTGGAATTGATTTCCGTCTACTCCCCTAGGGTTTCTGGAATATTGGGGTATTCATAGAGCAAAGAGGCGGTCCGGGGGGCACCCGAGGTGGGCACAACCCACCTGGGCGCGCCTGGGCCTCCTGGCGCGCCCTGGTGGCTGTTCTCCCCTCGGAGCACCCCCCAGGCGTTGCCTTGGCCCATTGGGTGTCTTCTGGTCCATAAAAAATCTCCGTGCAGTTTTGTTGCATTTGGACTCCGTTTGGTATTGATTTCCTGCAATGTAAAAAACATGCAGAAAACAATAACTTGCATTGGCACTATGTTTAGGTTAGTACCAAAAAATGATATAAAATGACTATAAAATTATTATAAAACATCCAAGATTGATAATATGACAGCATGGAACAATAAAAAATTATTGATGCGTTAGAGACGTATCAGCATCCCCAAGCTTAACTCCTGCTCGTCCTCATGTAGGTAAGTGATAAAAACAGAATTTTTGATCTGGAATGCTGCCTAACATGTCATCCCATAATCTTTTCTTTATAGCATGGACATTTGGACTTTTATGTGATTCAAAGCAATAGTCTAGGTTTGACATGATAACTTAAATACTCAAGCATATCAACAAGCAACCATGTCTTTCTAAATATCAACGCTAAGATAAGTTATCCCTAGCCCATCATGCTCAACCATTGATCCATTCATGAAACACACTCGCATATTAACTACACCCAATATTCAAGTACGATCATATTGCCTCCTAGTTGGTGTTTTGTAAGAAAAGATGGAGACTCAAATTCAAAGTTGCATAAAGTAAAAGAAAAGCCTTTCGCGGAGGGAAGTAGGGATTTGTAGAGGTGCCAGAGCTCATAGCAAAAAACTTAGAGATAAAAACATTTTGGGAGGTGTGCCTTTCCCACCAACTAAAACGACTTAGAGTTCCCAACATTTGCCATGCTAGATATATCATAGGCGGTTCCCAAACTGAAAATAAAGTTTATTCCTTTTTCCACCATACTTTCACTTTCCATGGCTAGCTGAATCCACGGTTGCCTTCCATACCAACACTTTCCAAGGAATTTATTATTTGACAACATAAAGTAAATTCATTTTTCATTTCGGGACTGGCATCCCTAATACCTTTGCCTTACTCTCATGCAATAACAAGTGAATAAACACTCATTGTGAGAATAACACATCTAGCATGGAAAACATTAACCACCCATCAACGCTGCGCGAGCGGTACGAACACACAAAAGAGAAGTTTATTTTGAAAATTAGAGAAGGCACATACTAATATTCTTAGAAACGGCAAAAGAATACCGCGTAGGTAGATATAGTGGACTCATGTGGCAAAACTGGTTTAAAGGTTTGTTTATGCACAAGTAGAGATCATACTTATTGCAAAATGAAGGCTAGCAAAACATTGAGAAGCGACCAACCAAGAAACGAATAATCTCATAAGCGAGCATCGAGCATAATTAACTCTGAATAATGCACCACAAGTAGGATGTAATTTCATTTCATGATTATTGACCTTCGTTCTTGCAGAGGGAATCACAAACCTGAACATCAATGTTCTTACTAAAGCAATTTTACTCATCAGCATGACTCACATATCACATCATCATATCTCAAAACTATTACAAGGAATCAAGGTTATTTTGTCCAATGATCTTCATGAAAGTTTTTATTCTATACTTCTTGGATATCTATCACTTTGGGACTAATTTTCATGTGTTGCTTTTTATAAGCTCAAACAAATATAAGTGAAGATCATGAGCATAATATTTCTTTCTCTCAAATTAATTTAAGTGAAGCAAGAGATAATTTCTTGAAAAAATTTCTAACTCTCCAATAAATCTACGTGAAGCAAGAGAGCATTTCTTCAAAAATACTAAAGCACACCATGGTCAAAAATATATAAGTGAAGCACTAGAGCAAATCCATACCTCATAAAAAATTTAAGTGAAGCATAGAGAGGAATTTTAACAAGTCATGGCATAATATTGGCTCTCTCAAATATGTGTCTCCAGCAAGGAATCAAGACTTAAAACACAAAATAAAACAAGCAAAGACTCATATCATACAATATGCTCCCAGCAAAACACATAGTATGTGACGAATAAAAATATAGCTTCGATTAAAATAGCGATGGTCGTCAGAAGTAAGATGGGATGCCACTCGGGGCATCCCCAAGCTTAGTTGCTTGCTCTCTTTGGATAATAGCTTGGGATGCCTAGGCATCCCCAAGCTTAGGCTCTTCTTACTCCTTATTCCTTCATCCATCGTAAGAAAACCCAAAACTTGAAAACTTCAATCACACAAAACTCAAACAAAACATTCGTGAGATCCGTTAGTATAAGAAAGCAAATCACTACTATAAGTACTGTATCAAACCAATTCATATTTTATTCTTGCACTATATCTACTATATTCCAACTTTTCTATGGTAAAAACTCATCAAAGAAAACCATAGAGTCATCAAAACAAGCACACAACGCAAGGAAAACAGAATCTGTCAAAAACAGAACAGTCTGTAGCAATCGGGATATTTCAAATACTTCTGAAACTCCAAGAATTCTGAAAAATTAGGAAAATCTGAGCAATTTGTATATTAATATTCTTCAAAAAAGAATCAGGGAAAATCACGTTTCTGTGATTTATGAAAATTATTTTCGTGAGTGCATAAGTTTCTATTTTTCAGCAAGATCAAAGAACTATCACCCAAGAAGATCCTAAAGCCTTTGCTCGGCCCAAACACTAATTAGAACACAAAAAATACAATCATAACAGTAGCATAATTGTGCAAACACTCAAGAATAGAAAGCAAAAAGCAAAACTTAATTTTATTCATTGGGTTGCCTCCCAACAAGCGCTATAGTTTTACGCCCTTAGCTAGGCATAAAGCAAGGATCTAAGTTTTGTCATGTTTGTTTCGAGATCCATAAGATGCCATCATGATTCATAAGGTGGCCTAATTTTTGTTCTAGGGAAGTGTTCCATACCCTTCCTTAGTGGAAATTGTAACTTGATATTGCCTTCTTTCATATCGATCACGGCACCAATAGTGCGTAAAAACGGTCTACCAAGAATAATTGGACAAGAGGATTCCAATCAATATCAAGAAAAATGAAATCTATGGGCACATAGTTCCTATTTGCAAGAATAAGAATATAATTAATTCTTCCCATGTGCATTGTAATAGTAGAATCTGCCAAGTGCAAATTTAAAGAGCATTCTTCAATATCGGTAAGACCAAGCACATCATATAAAGATTTTGGAACTGTAGAAATACTAGCACCCAAGTCACACAAAGCAAAACACTCATAATTTTTAATCTTGAATTTGATAGTAGGTTCCCATTCATCATGTAATTTTCTAGGAATTGATACTTCTAATTCAAATTTTTCTTCCAAATCTTTCATCATAGCATCAACAATATGTTTTGTAAAAGCTTTATTTTGTTCATAAGAATGGGGTGATTTTATCATGGATTGCAACAAAGGAATACAATCAATCAAAGAGCAACTATCACAATTAAAGTCTTTGTAATCCAAAAGAGTGGGCACATCACTAGTTAAAGTTTTGACCTCTTTAAACCCACTTTTATCAATTTTCTTAACAAGTTTTTCACCCTCCGAATTATCGGGACGCCTTCTAGCTAAAGTTGAATCTTCTCCAGTCCCTTTTTCATCAATCTTAACTCTACTAAACAAGGAATCAATAGAAGAAACACCAATCATTTAAAGATCCTCACCACTTTTATGAAAGCAATCACTAGAAAACGCTTTTTCTAAAAATTCTCTTCTAGCTCTCAGCATAGCGGTTCTTTTCTTATTTTCATCCATAGAAACATAAAGAGATTTAGTTGATTCCTCAAATTTAGGCACAAAAATATACATCTTGAGATTTTCCACATCATGAGAAATTCTATCAACACTTCTAGAAAAATCATCAATCTTATTCAACTTTTCTTCTATTGTAGTGTTGAAGGCTTTTTGCGTGTTGATAAATTCTTTAATATTATTCTCAAGATCAGAGGTGTTCCTATTATTATTATAAAATTGATTGCCATAGGAATTACCATAATTATTAGAGGAATCACAGGGAAAAGGCCAAGGATTAAAATTACCTCTATAAGCATTGTTATCGAAATTATTTCGCGAGATAAAATTCACATCTATGTCATCACTATTTTGCTCAATCAAAGTAGACAAAGGCATATCATTGAAATCAATAGGAGTACTCTTACTAGCAACCAATTTCATAAGAGCATCAACTTTTTTACTCAAAGAAGAAATTTATTCAACCGAATT
Organism: Aegilops longissima; assembly: GCA_021605205.1. NCBI lineage: Eukaryota > Viridiplantae > Streptophyta > Magnoliopsida > Poales > Poaceae > Aegilops > Aegilops longissima. The sequence goes on along the minus strand of CM038677.1, from coordinate 478,018,625 downwards.
AACTTTTTTACTAGTAGGAGCTCTTTCGATATGCCATTGTGAATAATTTGCCATAATATTATCAAGCAATTTGGTGGCTTCACCCAAAGTAATTTCCATAGAAGTACCGTCCGCGGCGGAATCTAAAAGATTACGAGAAACAAAATTCAATCCCGCATAAAATTTTTGTATGATCATCCAAAGATTTAACCCATGAGTTGGGCAATTCCTTAGCATCATTTTCATCCTTTCCCAAGATTGTGCAACATGCTCATGTTCAAGTTGCTTGAAATTCATGATCTGGGTTCTAAGGGAAATAATTTTTGTGGGCGGAAAATACTTAGTGATAAAAGCATCTTTGCAGTTATTCCAAGAATCGATACTATTGCAAGGCAAAGAAGAGAAACAAATTTTTGCAGAATCTCGCAAAGAAAACGGAAATAATTTCATCTTCACAACATCATTGTCCACATCTTTTCTTCTTTTGCATATCACAGAATTCCACAAAGGTATTAAGATGGGACGCGGCATCCTCATTAGGAGTATAGGAAAATTGATCTTTCATAACAAGATTCAGCAAAGTAGTATCAATATCACAAGACTCCGCACTAGTGGTGGGAGGAGCAATAGGAGTACCAATAAAATAATTGTTTTTGGTATTTGAGAAATCACACAACTTGGTGTTCTCTTGAGTCATGATGACTATGCAAATAGATTGCACTCAAAAACAGATCCGGCAAGAAAACGACGAACGAAAAAGAGGGCGAAGAAAACGACAAATTTTTGTGAAGTTGGGGAGAGGAAAACGAGAGGAAAATGGCAAATAACCTAAATTGCGAGGAGATGAGTTTTGTGATTAGGAACCTAGTATATGTTTGAGATGTTCCCCGGCAACGGCGCCAGAAATTCCTTTTGATGCGGCTTGAAGCTACATCGGTATTTCCCCAAAGAAGAAGGGATGATGCAGCACATCAGCGGTAGGTATTTCCCTCAGTGATGAAACCAAGGTTATCAAACCAGTAGGAGAACCAAGCAACACAACGTAAACAACATCTGCACACAAAGAACAACTACTCACAACCCGACATGTAAAAGGGGTTGTTAATCACTTTCAGGTAGCGGCGCCTCAAGATAGGCAAACAGACCTGAATCATATTGTAGTAGATTGATAGATCGAATGCCAAATAAAATAAATAAGAATAAATTGCAGCAAGGTATTTTTGTATTTTTGGTTTTAATAGATCTGAAAATAAAAGCAAAGAAAAAGTAGACTGCAAAGGCAAATATATGAGAAAGAGACCCCGAGGCCGTAGGTTTCACTAGTGGCTTCTCTGGAGAAAAATAGCGAACAGTGGGTAAACAAATTACGGTTGGGCAATTGATAGAACTTCAAATAACCATGAAGATATCCAGGCAATGATCATTATATAGGCATCACGTCCAAGATTAGTAGACCGACTCCTTCCTGCATCTACTACTTTTACTCCACACATCGACCGCTATCCAGCATGCGTCTAGTGTCTTAAGTTCATGGAGAAACAGAGTAATGCAATAAGAATGATTACATGCTGTAGACAAGATCTATTTATGTAGAAATAGACCCCATCGTTTTATCCTTAGTAGCAACGATACATACGGGTCGGTTCCCCTTCTGTCACTGGGATCAAGCACCGTAAGATCGAACCCACTACAAGCACCTCTTCCCATTACAAGATAAATAGATCAAGTTGGCCAAACAAAACCCAAATATCAGAGAAGCAATATGAGGCTATAAGCAATCATGCATATAAGTGATGAAAGAAACTCAAATAACTTTCATGGATATAAAAAGATAGATCTAATCATAAATTCAAAGTTCATCCGATCCCAACAAACACACCGCAAAAAGAGTTACATCATATGGATCTCCAAGAGACCATTGTATTGATAAACAAACGAGAGAGAGGAAGCCATCTAGCTACTAACTACGAACCCGAAGGTCTACAAAGAACTACTCACGCATCATCGGAGAGGCGCCAATGGAAGTGGTGAACCCCTCCATGATGGTGTCTAGATTGGATCTGGTGGTTCTGGACTCTGCGTTGGCTGGAATTGATTTTCATTGACTCCCCTAGGGTTTCTGGAATATTGGGTATTTATAGAGCAAAGAGGCGGTCCGGGGGGCACCCGAGGTGGGCACAACCCACCAGGGCACGCCTGGGCCTCCTGGCGCGCCCTGGTGGGTTGTGCTCCCCTCGAAGCACCCCCCAGGCACTGCCTTGGTCCATTGGGTGTCTTCTGGTCCATAAAAAATCTCCGTGAAGTTTTGTTGCATTCGGACTCCGTTTGCTATTGATTTCATGTGATGTAAAAAACGTGCAGAAAACAACAACTGGCACTTGGCACTATGGGAATAGGTTAGTACTAAAAAATGATGTAAAATGATCATAAAACATCCAAGATTGATAATAGAGCAGCATGGAACGAGAAAAAATTATAGATACGTTGGAGGCATATCAAGGAACTTCCTCATGTCAACGATCTGCCTCTACATGTCGTAGCTCGTGTACGCCTCCTTGGCCGTGTACACGACATGAGCTTTGTCGAGTTTCTCCATCCAGGCCGAGTGCCAGGCAGGCTTGTCCTTGTTGCTGGAATCCTTCATGTCTTTGTAGTAGGGGTCGATCATGGCCTTGGCGAGGTGAACAAGTGAGTCCTTCTCATGCTCCTTGCTGCCCCAGATCTTGTATTTGCCTTGGATGTCGACAAGATTCTGGCAGGTGATGCCCGAATTCTTGAATACCTTGACATCGTTGGTGATGTCCATCGTAGCGAACATGTAGTGGGGGCTGTCGACAAACCTGGCAAAACGCTCGCAAGGCCTTGTGGCCAGGCAGTAGTGGTAGATGAGGACGTGGTTGCACACACACAAATGAGCAACGACGACCTTGGGACGAGATCCGGCACGAGCGCGGGTGTACTCGAGGTCGAACCCGACCATCTTGTACTTCTCCTCAGCAAGCAACAACTGCATGATGTGGATGGAGTGCTCCACCCAGACCGGGTTGTTGGTGTACACCACCCAGAGCTCCGTGAACCTTCAGTGGGTGTCCACCACGGCATGCATAGTGAACTGCTGCTCGTCGTCGGCAGCCGCTCGGAGCGCCAATTGAGCCGTGCAGGATACCCTCTAAGAACTTGTCGTGGTGGGTGCGCTTCTTGCAATCGTGGGGCGCGATCGAAAGGTTGAAGAGACATGAGGCTTAAATGGCCGTTGTAACAACTGGGGGCCAGCCGGCCTATAATTATCACGTCTTGTCACGGCATTCATAGCGGAGGATTCCAGTGCACGCTTGACAACACCGCACCGCACGTGTTTCGTTTAATCATGCATGGGCTCGAAGAGGCGCCAAATGTATCGTCGGTGAGCCTGTTCCCGTGCTACCACGCAGTTTACCGTGCAAGCTTCCCGCCCGGCTAGTTTGGCCACGCGTCGGCTAGAGGAGGGACAAATCGTGGGAGTTTATTGGCAAAAAGCTTTGTAAAAGAGAAGTGTCTGGAATGATTTTGGTCATAAGTATACCCGTGGGTGATGAGGTCAAAGTTACATAGAAGGGTGATGATGGACACTCGAGTGCAATAATTAATTCTGCGCTCTACAGGGCACACGGTGGAATAAACCAACTATGTGCAATAATGTTGAAGATCGCAGTCAAGTTAGCTATACAGATCGTGTGCTGTGAGATTGACAAGGTAAACAGATTCGAAAATGGTTAATAAAATCTAACACCATTGCATATTAAGGTCAAAATAGTGCTACCAATATACGAGTCTCATATGATGTCATTTCAATGATTGTACCACAGAAGCTTGAAATATTACAACGTTCAAATTCCAGAGTTATATGGCTCAAATTCGAAGATTACAAGGTTCAAACTTATATTAGAAATGAAATTCAGCTCATCAGCTGCAAACGCTCGCACTGATCCGCTGAACATGGATATCAGAGAGGTTCAAACTAGTATTACCACTTCTAAGTCTGGTTTTGAAACCTCACAATTTTGCCAAAGGGGTCAGCCACTGAAAAGTCATGTATGGGGTTGACATGATGACTTCCGATTACTGTGTCATCTGAAGTTTCAAAATGAAATTCAGCATTTTTGGAGCCTATTCCATTCTGCCGCAGGCGCCGACACTGATCAACAAACCATTCATTTTTGCGAAATAAATGTAGGGCAAACCTCATTACCTTCAGCACCCTTGCTCTGACAACAAAGAACCTGGCGAATATAATCTCCGGTAAGGTCCCTTGATAGGAGTTCAAAGTAATTTCTGAGAGATACAGATCTAGGCATTCAACATGATTGTTATATTGTATCACACTATCCACCACTGGGCCTAATCTTATCTGCAAAAGAAGAAAACGTGTTAGTGCCTACATGCAGTTTTGAACATTACTACAGGCCTATTTGGTATGCAGGATTTGTAAAATGCACTAACATGCCATCTTCGACCTGACATGATTAACATGGGCATTTGATTACATTCTAGAAAAATGTAGCCTTCTTCACAAGAGGTTGGGGTGGATGAAAAGTTCCCTAAGAAAACTAGTACAGATGAACCCAAAGGAGAAATTCTTATTGATTGTAACCATATGGACCAAGCAACCAATATGGGGGGGGGGGGGACATGTATGTACTAAAATCCTCCAAAAGAATCCTTCAGAAATCGTAGTACATTGTCATTGTAAACTTGGAAAAAGGTGTCACAAATTGAACTCCCTTATGGTTAACATTTAATAGGAAAGGAACATCACCTCGACATATAGCTTCTCCAGGCACGGAAAGCATCTTAGGAAACTGACAACTTGCTCCAGGTTGGGGCCGATAGATTCTAGTGCCAAGACCTTCACAGTGCGCAATTTCGGGGTCAAGCTTGTCGGAATCATTTTCTGAATGATAGACGAAGAAATATCTTCAAAATTAGAAATTATGTTAATTTATAGAAGGAGAGGTAGAAGGCGGCTGTTGTACCTGAACGGGTGTGGATCCAATAACAAGTTCAGAGTATTTGTCAGACGAGTAGCCCACCATTGTCAATTTCGGCGCGGAAATGATATTGATTCTTGTTGGACCTTCTTGATCAACTACAAGTAATCTCTCAAGTGCAGGTGTGTCCTCAATGACCATACCGCGGTAAACATCTTGTGATGTCTTCCTGCCGCACCAGCAACACACATAAATAGTCCGGAGAGTCATGGAGGTGATGTGGAAGGTACTCAACCCATTGATCGCCTGAAGACGAAGGTACTCAAGTGCAGTACAACCATGAAGTAGGCGCTCCATGTCACCGTTTGAGTGCCAGACGAGGACAAGCTTGAGGTTCTTAAATTGTGGTAGAATAAGAGCGGGCGCGTCATTAAGGGGGGTGGAATGGTAGTTCCGGAACTCTGCGATGTGCAGCATGGGCGCGAGGAGGAGTGCGGACGTTGGCAGCGACCGCATATGCCCATCATCAAAAGTGAGTTCCTCGAGCTGATCTAGGGCGGGGGATTGAAACCAGTCGTCAAGATTGGCTTGGTCCTTGCCATTGGAATGGAACTTGCCCATTCTAAGGCCCCTGGTTGGCCAAGGTGACTGCCGAGGATCTTGGAGAACGCATCCAAGCTTTTGCGATAGCCATGGCAAAGCTCGTGGGTGTCGATGAGGTAGAGAGAGCTGGAGTTCCATAGGGGGCGCCACCGCTGGGAAAGGACGGTTGTCTGTGCCCATATTTGATTGGGAGGAGGGAGATGATGACTGTCAACATATCATCGGGGAGGCTGCTGATAAAGTCTAGTTCGGCTGGAGTCGCTTGCGGTTCTAGCTCGCCCCGCCTCCGCTTGTTGATATCATGGGAGTACATGGAATATTTTGTTAAAACAGGGCAATAGAAAAGTGTATTGCTAACTAGAAGTTATTAGGTAGGAAGATAGTAAGAAAACAGAATAACAAGTGGTTGCTTAAATACTACACAATTCATTTGATATTGCTGGGCATGTCAACATGCAGATAGTTGAAAAGAAAACTTACTTCGAACAAAGTCTGGACGGATGATATCGTCGGGGAAGTTAGCATATATCTCATGACCAGGCCCTTTTATGTGCAGTGCAATTCTAGTGCCACTTTCAGTTCATAAAACTTAGAAATTTCTTTCCAAAAGCCAGTGCCAAAATAGGAGTCACCATGTTCATCTAGTCCTACAATAGCAACGATTGTAAATCCATGGTTTGTGTGCAGTATGACATCCCTACAGTCTTGATTTATGTAAAGGGAAAGATTGTGCACTACAGGTCATGTTGCATAGCAAGGGACGCGCTGCAGAAAATGGTAGGATTGTTAAAGAAAATATGGTAACATGCAAATCTGGTCCCAAATTGAAAGAACTGTACAGCAGTCGAAATCGAAGGACAAAAATCTATAATTAAACAGATAGGGTAAACATGATGTCATGGAAATATGAGAGTAATCAAAAAATAATACATCATTAATTTGCCTAATATAGAAAGATGTTCAGGAAATAACAGATAGGGTAAACATGATGTCATGGAAATCCTTTTTGACGTATATGGTGCATGTGGCACGTTTTATCCAAATGTTGCAATATTTAGAATATGTTCAGGAAAGTAGGCCATGCCAACCGATTTACGGTGAGATTGAACATACCGCGCGCATCCTCAAGTCATCTGGTATGGTGAGATGGAATGTCTGGTAGAGGCGGCAAAGTCCTGATGTGTCAGCGCACCATACACTCTATGAATGAAAGAAAACCCTCAACTCAGCTCGAATAAAAATGAATTCATGGCGATTTCGGCCGGGTGATTAAATGAGGCAGATGAACTGGGAAAAGAGATGAGATAATATCTCATTAAATTACTTACCTTATTGTCCGTGAGAAAGAACTCTCAGTACGACAGATTCCCCAACCAAGCAGAGCTGGGTCGACTGCGAGCAGCATCGAGAAAGTCGATGTTGATAGGCGGCGGAAAGCGGAAGTGGCGAAATGCGGTGGGGTTTGCCGGCAGCCTGGCGGCGTCGGCAGGCGCCGAGCTAAGTGGTTACCGCCGTGATAGGCGGTGCCATGCATAGACGCAGAGGAGCTTGTGGAAGTGTGAATGGGGATGGGAGGGGGTGGCGGGCGGGGTGAGGGTTTTTCTGACGTGGGGATGGCGAAGATTTTCTTTTTTCTTTTTGGAATTGGGTGGTGAGGGTTTTCTGTCCCAAAAAGAATTTCGGAGGCAACGGTTTGCTAGAGCCAACCGTGTGTGATTGATGCAACATGCAAAATGAAAGTCATTGCACACGGTTCAAATTTTGGGAACCGTGTGTGATTGACACAACAGGCAAAATGAAGGTCATTGCACACAGTTCCAATTTTTGGAACCGTGTGTGATTCACGTACTACCTCCGTCCTGGTTTATTGTTCCCCTTTGTAATTTGTACTAAATTTCGACCAAATATTTAACTAAGAAATGTTTGTGCATGTCACCAAAATATATCATTGTACACTATGTTCAAATACGCATCCAACGATATAATTTTTGCTGACCTGCACTAACATTTTGTCAGTTAAATCTTGGGTCAACATTTAACACCAATTACAAAGGGGACCAATAAATGAGGACGGAGGTAGATTCCATCATCCAAACTGATTGCATCCATATCCCATAGTTAGACATAAGTAAACATAGATTAGACATACTCAGACATAGATAATAAGCGTAAACGTACACAAACATAGTTGAACCATAAGTACATAGTTCAACCATCATTAAGCATTGCTCAAGCGTACATAGTTCGATCACACATCTCATCTCACGTGCCGGCACAATCCTGAAGCTTCTCCAGGTACTCGGCGTACGCACCATGCGCCACCCTGCGAGAATACTTCTGCTTGAAGGAGCCAACGACCCGTCATTTTGCATGCGCCAGAACACTTTGATACGCGTCATGAAGCTTGTGGTAGCAAAACGGGCATCGATAGCCGCCGACCCAGGTCCTAATACGCCTGTTATGCATTCCTGCATAAGGCTCCCTCGGGATTTTCCTCCTGTACCTCCTCTGGACATCTTCATCCTCGCTGTCCACATCGTCAAACAACACCTATACAAATAGTAAAACAAATTTGGCATCAAATCAATGTTTACATGCCGTGAAGTAGGATTAGGAATTTATGGCTATTTTTTTATGCATATCCAGATATTATGGTTCTATTTTTAAGCACATTTGTCTATGTACAGACCAATCTTGAAGAAAATAATGGCACAAACATATGTAGGTCATTCAAAATCAGTTGTCAAGTCCTGGCTAGGAATTATTAGCACGAACACTAACCCTAGTCGGATTACTAGTAGAAATCATTTCCACAGATGAAACAACTAATCACTTATCACTTGTACCATTCAAACAATCAATACACTACACGGATATAACGAAACTTACTCAAATTTCATGGATTGGGAGAATATAACCATAGGATTTCTATTCCAAAATCCGGGAGGCAAGAGTAACCAGAGAAACCCTAGGATCTATTTGACACATAAATGGGTATAGATGACTAACCAGTTGTCCATAATCGTCAGAGTCGTCGCCCGAGTCGTCACCAGAGTCGGTGTGGAACTCTGCCTCCAGCTGTGGAAGCTCGACACTGTCGACGACGTTATTGTGCAGCGATAACTCGCGGCAATGACGGCAACCTCTGTCTCCATCTCCACGCCGTGCTCTGGTGCTTTAGCAACCCCGGCATCGCCACTCCCTCCGATGGGGCGCTTCGGCGGCATCCTCATACACTGACGGCTCTGAGGACTGAGAGCGGCGTTGAGGACGCCAACGGAGAGAGAGGATTGTGTGTGTGGCGAGGATGGTGGTGCGGCCGCTCGGGCGCACCATTAATATGGAGTAGTGTTAGTAGTGGTAGAGAGGTGGGCGGCGGTCAAACCGATGGCTCGCCTCCCGATGAGCCTGTGCACCGGGCTGCTGGCATGCCTACTGTCGTTTCACACAGCTACTCACACGCCTCCTGATGACTTTGCGCAGTGAGCACGCCTCCGTCAATTCACACACCTGCACGCATGCATCCCGGTCTGCCTACGTGGCGGATTGCGTACATGCATCCCGTCAACTCACGCCTGCTCGCACGGCACACGGGTCGCGCGGCGGCATGTACATTTTTTTTCTATTTGGATGATTAATGCTGCCACTTTATTGCTTAACCGAAGCATGGCACGTATCTATTGTTGGTCTAACGCTCATGGTTCGAATAAATAATCCGTTTGGGATATTGCTTCCCAATTATTAATAATCTCCCGTTTGTAATTTGATAAAGATTACATCAAAACTGGTCCCAAATTTGACCAAAAAAGTACAATGCCACTTTGTATTGGTGTCCAATTGACAACACGATAAGTTTCATGAACTTCAAATAAGTTTTGGATGTACTAGAAATTTAAAAATCAAGATTCTCAATGTTTGAAATTTGTTGCACGGGGAGTAAACATGCACCCAGTGAGACACATGTGTTTTTGCAATCCATTTAGGTGCACTGTCACATGTGCATGTAGCTCAAATTTGATTTTTGCACATTGTATCTGTAGAAAATCAATCAATTAATGTACTAAAACATCTTAATGATCTCTGTTTTTTTCGAAATTAAAACGTCCCTCCTTTGGTAACATATGTTCACCGCGGGATAATTAATTTAACATGCGTCATTTTTGCGGTGGATTCGCGTGTCCGTGTGGCTGTATGCGTCTGGGGGTGTCGGGTGGCTCGCAGTACACTACGAGTTCTGAGACACAGTGTGGGTTGGCCGTTTTGTTAGGCAGGCCGGTTGCACATCAGAGTGGTGAATTCTTTATTTAAAACATGACACGACCCTTTCATACATACATGTTTTGGCCACATGCAGTCGATGGTTGTCCTACACGACACTCGATACTCGCGTGTGACGCTTTTTTTGGGCCCGCGAGGTCGTCGTCCACCACTTTGACGAACAGCCGATAGTGAGGTTAATTTGACCAGCAAGGTAGAATCTTTTTTGTTTGTGTTATGGCGGTATATAGGACGCGTCGAAGAGGTGGGAGGGGACTAGCATATATACTATACGTAAGCATCCATGAAAAAGTAAACCTCACTCAGTGTCAGGACTTTTCGGTTTCCGAGGCACGTGCCACATCAAAATTGTGAAATTGGCTATTCAAACATCACACGATACCTCTTTGGGTCACATGCAAGCAGGCGGTGGTTATCCTAGCTAGGACACTCACATGTGACGCTTCCATTTGTGGGCCCACGAGGACATCGTCGATGCATGCATGCATCACTTTGACCGACATAAGGAGATGTTAATTAATTTCACCATCGATGAGGATTCTTTTTGGGTTGTACGTATTACGGTAGGAGCATATAGTATGCGTCGAAGAGGGGGGAAGGGGACCATCATATGTAGTATGCTTCATGAACCTCACTCTGTGTGGGTACATGGTTTATGGTTTTTGGGGCATGTGGCACATCAAAGTTGTGCGTTTTGGGTATTCAACTTATATATGTTTGGGCCACATGGCAAGCGATGGTGGTCTTCCTCAAGCACCCACTTAAGCGGTTATCAGTGATATCGATGCTTTCCATCTGTGGGCCCGCTTGGTCCATCACTATTTTTTGCCTGACAACGAGAGAGGTTAATTTGACTTAGGAGGGGATTATTTTTTTGCTTGTAATACGGTATATATAAATAGGTCATGCTCTGGGATGACATGCACGATACAGTTTGAGCACACTCACATGTATGTGTACGCATGAATCCCTCCCATAGAGTCGAAGTGGCTAGTACAACGACACATCATGAACCGATCTTGCTCTGTGTGGGGAGTGTACAATTTTCGACGCACGCGCCACATTAATGTTGTGAAATGGTAATCAAACATGCATGCACACATCACCTCCATACATATGCATGTAGTGGTTGCCTTCGAACGGTCCACTCCCTCGCGTGGTTATCGGCGAGAAGCCTATATATTTGTGAGCCCGCGTGTACATCCATGATCACCTTGACCGACAACAAGATAGGTTACCATGGCGGATTCTTCATTTGGTTCGTGTTAGCGTAGTATAGGTCATGGTGAGATTTAGACCTAATTAAGTTTGAGCGCATATACTATGCACGCATGCATGCATGAATCTCCGTCGTCGGCTTGAAGTGTGGTGTAACATACGTATGCATCGTCAACCTAACCCTTACTCAATGTGGGGATTTCTAGTTCGAAATCACGGTGCCACATCAAAGTTGTTCCATTGTGTACTCAAAAACATAGTTCTCCTTGTATATGTTTGGGCCACACGCATGCAGTGGTTGTCTTCGGGGACTAGCTACTTGCGTGATTATTAGCGAGCTAGCCCATCTCCGAGGTCGCATGGACGGCCATCACTTTGACAAACAACAAGAGAGAGGTTGTACGACCAAGGTGGATTATTCTTGTTCCGTTTTACAATCCATCTTGGTGAGATGCCTATCTGGCCCGCCGACTGAAAGTGTGTGTGTGTGGGGGGGGCTGCTACCAAGACTTTGCTAGGTGAACCTCGGTTGGGGGGTCATGCATTCATAGCTTACGGTTCCCTTCGTGCCGACACGAGGGGGGCTACTAGCTACTTCACACTTTGCTAGGTGATCCTCGGTTGGGGGGGCATGCATTCATAGCTTAGGATTCCCTTCGTGTCGACACGAGGGTGGGGGGCTGCTAGCTACTTCGCACGTTGCTAGGTGAACCTCGGTTGGGGGTAGGGGGCATGCATTCATAGCTTAGGATTCCATTTGTGCCGACACGAGGGGGGGGGGACAATATCATGCGCTTCGCGAGATAGGTGCCACATCGAAGTTGCATTTTGTATTTGAAAATCAAACCACCGTTTTCATACATAAATTTGGTCCGCATGCAAGTGCGTTCTTGTTCTGACCCTCTCCCGCGTCATTTTTCGCCAAATTTATGAACATTAGACAAGTCGGATGACGCAACAGACACGGTTCACTCAAACTAACCGTGTGCATTGGGCTCCACAAGGCTTCCCCTCTCAAAAATATCTACCCGCCTGCAGCTTTGTTCTGTTTGATAACATACGGTTATTGTGTTTCGATCATGTGTGATGTTTCCTGTTCCCAATCCCGCCTGCATCCCTTGAAAATATATGCCCGCCTCGAGGGTTTTTCTGTTTCATAACACACGGTTGTTATCTCCGGACCGTGTGCGATGCACCATCATCAAAATTTTCAATAGCCCCGGCATTTCACTCCCGCGTTTGACTCCCGCGTACTAAAATTTTCAGTACCCTCGTCATTTCCTCAAACACACCCCCTGCCCCCCCCTCAACACACACACACACACGCCAAAACCTCCTCGGGCGTGCGCACAGACACACACCCCCTCCCTCGCTCAAAACCCAAGCAAGGTCCCCCCCCGCCACCGCCGCAAGGCATCCATTGTCAACATTTGACGATTTTCCCGTGCAGCTTACCCACCGATCTCCATACCCAGGCCGCCCTGAGTTTCTTAGATGATGCCTACCAAACGCCCCCTTTCCCATAGATCCCCATCCCCATCCCCACCCCCACTCAAGAGCGTCACAACCTAAGCCCGGCTACGCTTCCCGTGGAGCTCGAGAAGCGACTGGCCTAAAAGAGGTCTATCGCGGTCTCGTCGCCCGCCGTCGTTGAGGAAGCTGACGACCATTACTGGCCGCATACACTCAATCAGCGGGCTAGAGTATGCGGGTATGTCACGGACGCCGGCTACGACATCAAGGTGGTTCACAGCGACGGCTGGGATATGTCACGAGTTAAGTGGCCCACCCCTAACCCCTCGGGTTCAACCGCCGTCGATCTCATCCATGGCCCCGCCGCTGATCTCCTCTGGCTCGCTATCATGAATTTACCATCCTACATCGCCATTGAGCCCCTTTTGTCATTTTCGAAGGACACGTTCTGCGATGCTGGCTTGGGATCCACAGCTTCCATGTCAGACCTCATCGACGGTGACCACAAGGAGGGCACCCTCTTCGGCTCTTCCAAGGGGAAAGATCCCATCTGCTCTTCCTAGGGGAAAGAGCCCGTCTGCGACATCGGGAGGGCACCCTATAGCCGTGCTCTTCCAAGGGGAAGGAGCCCATCTGCAACAACATGGAGCACATCCAGGGTCCATGCTCTTCCCACGAGAACGAGCCCATATGTGACAAGTGAGGAAACCCATGATTTGTTTTGCCGTGCCTCTTCACAAGGGGAAACCCATGATTTGTTTTGCCGAGTCCCTTTCGTAGTGTAGTGAGAATATGTACAATTTTAATTGCTATATCTGGTTGTTTGCAGTATGCCTTGTTTATTTCAGTTGTTCACAATGTGATGCTCTATATGTGCAATTACTTACTGTGCAGTACATTTCATCAATCCAGTTTTAAACATACTGATAGGAATGCATATATTTGCTTGCTGTTAAGCCTGTTATAGCTAGCATATGCCTATTTTAAAGGTTTTTGATTGTTCGGTTGTTTGTAGTTAGCATATGTACAGTTTCAAATGCTATCTTTGGTTGTTCGCAGTATTCCTTGTTTATTCCAGTTATTCACAACGCCATGTTCTATATGTGCAAGTACGAACTGTGCAGTTCAATTTCATCAGTACCAGTTTCAACAATACCACTATGAATGACTACATTTGGTTGCTGCATCATGTAGTTAACACGCCTTCCCATTTTTATTTAACAATAACCAGTGTACTTAGACCGGCACAATACCAGTTTGAATGAGTATGTTTGCTTGTTATTAAATGTCAGGACTGTTGAAGTTAACACACCTTTCCACTTGTTTTGCTTTACTAGCGTGCTTAAACTCACACTGACGCTATCTTTTGGAGATTATTTTGTCTGCCATGGATAATTTTGGTTGATGTTTAGCCTGTTGGGCTTAACATGCTTCTCGATGTACCTACAAGAAAATTTTGGGAATGACTGCTGTTTTCCATCGAGGTTAGTTTCATTCCATGGTTTATATATGCTCACTGTTTAGGATATCGGTAGCTGGTACCATATAGGCCGGGGGCTGATAAGGGACTAATCGGTGAATCGGACGTTTAACTGAATATATCAGCAACCCATTTATCGCTAGGTTAACTAGGGCCATATGTAATATATCTGAGGCTACATAGCAACATGCACTGTACTTAATGTCTAAATATGCAATCCTAGGCTACATAGCAACAAGGAAGAGTGTTACATTAATGTTCTGATGATGTCTAGATACACTTAAAAGAGCAACAACAGCAACAACAACACAACCCTCTTTGAATACTCAACATAGCTAGAGGTTAGAGTTAGTTTCTAGCTCATGACTAACCCTGAACTAACTCCATCCAAAGAGTTGTTTGGATGGCAGGGTTAGATTGACAATAAATGCATTAGGAGAACTAGCTCCAATTAGCACCTCTTGGGTTGGATTGTTTTTTTGGGTGGGTTATATATGCAACTAGCTCAAACTAGCCCTCATCTTTAGATATACTTTAGGGCTATTTGAGCCCGAACTAGCTCAAACTAACTATAACCCATGGATACAACAGCAGTTAATCAGCTGATAATTTGTAAGAATGCAATAAACTCCTTGCGGCCCATAATATAAGATGTTAATTCATCTAATATGTGAGTATATTGGATGTTATAAGATATTATAAAAGAGTGTTGTACTACATCATTGTGCAATTATTGTTTTGCTTCTAATATTAACTTGGTGCTTTTAGGTACATATGTAATTGGTAAAGATCCGCGCTTCGACCCTTTCTGCATGTGGGAAAATGAGATATCGATGAACCAACATCAAGTGAGGAAGCTGATAAAGATTGTTAGTAAAATGGGTCAAAAGATGGCAATTAAACTATATGTTTACACTTTATCCAATACAACAGCGAACTGCAGGATGGTAAGTAAGAACTCTGCAGCCTTCTTTTTACTGCCCATAATGAGTTGTGTTAGATGACAATGTTTGAATCTTTTTCCTTTGCAGTGGTTCCCAAAGCAGTTTACTCAAGATTACCTCTCAAACTACATGATTGGTGGGCATGCAAATGTTAAGGTATTTCTACCAGAACACGATGATTATCTAGATGTTTTCATGAAGACCGAGAAGGATGGGCGGTCGGCCATCACAAGGGGTTGGACTAGAGTCGTGCGTGCCTTCTGCATGGAGGAGGGCACAATATGGGCATTCCACTTCACCTTGTTCAGCAACCAGAATGTATTTCGAATCTTTCTTTACCGTCTTTAATATTACAAGTATACAACTGTGGTTCATCATTCTTTATTTGGTTCTTATGTAATTGTTGATATGTACCTATGAATCGAATAATGCATTGGTTGTTTGAACCTGATGGATATGAATAAAGCTCTAGCATACATTCAAATTCAAATTCAAATTCGATACAATTTGAAATAGTAGCAATTAAATTACGGTGAAATTCCGCTCTCCATGTCATTACGGCACACACGGTTGGTAAAACACAAACGTTTGCGATATACACCATAATCTGAGACGGTTCACAGAGAGGAAACGTGTGCAAGCATGCACACAGTTGCCGTTTGCAAAGCGTGTGCGATGTCGGACAATATCACAAACGGTGCGGGAAAACTAAACATTTGTGATAGTTGCCTTATCGTACATGATTCGCAACCATGAACTATTTTTGATGAAGTATGCATCATAAATGTTGCACCACAGAATAGCGTGTGCGATAGTTGTCGTGTACGATGATGTTACGATGGTCCCACTTTCCGTAATCCTATCCGACACTCATACGACGATTAGCTAATCTTCTTAATTAGTTATCGCATACGGTTTGGGACAAGCGAATGTGTGTGATTGGATGCTTATCGTACAACGTTCTATAATAGTGAACCATTTGTGATGGGTCGCGCATCGTAAATGTAGCACCACAGAATACCGACTGCGATGGCAATGCAAGCACAAACGAGTAGGAGTACTGTGTATGCATCTTGGCTCCCTATCCCCGACGGTTCCTGGGTCGTGTGGGAAGGACCCCCCTATCGCCCACACTCACTTGGCGACGGTTCCAAATGTCATCGCAGAAAGGGGTTAAAAACCGTTTGTATAGCACCAACGCGTACCAGTGTACGATACTTTCCGTTGGATCAGTCTGACCGGCATGAACCTCAGGCCATCCTCCACAGTTTTTCATGGAGTGGTGCCTGGTAAGTCGACATACCCTATTGCGAAGATCACTTGAAGTGGCCTTTGGTGATGGGTACAATTATAGAGCAGAGACACTGTGGTTTGAGATTGTCAAGATCAAGAGTCCATATCATGCCCTGTTTGAACGGACGGCTTATGCTAAGTTCATGACTCACCCTTGTTACATGTATCTGCAGCTCAAGATGCCAGCACTAGAGGGGACAATCACGGTTCATGGAAATCACAAACTCACCCTAGAGTGCGAGGAAGGAGATGCGGCTTATGCGGAGTCGGCTTGTGCAACGGAGGAGCTCAAGTATTATAAGGATAACGTTGACCCGGCTGATATGACCCCTCTCAAGAAGCCCACCACTGAGAAAGATCCATTGCTCAAATTTAAGTCAGGAAAGGACACACAGCAAGTTGACTTTGTCCCTGGTGATTCTCCTCAGCAGTTCACCATTGGGTTAGGGATGGATCCTAAATAGGAAAGCGTGCTCATTGAATTCATCCATGAGAATCAGAACATCTTTGCATGGAAACCTTCTGACATGCCAGGTGTACCGAGAGAATTCGCTGAGCATCGCCTTAATATGGATCCTAGGATGAAGCATGTTCGAGAGTTCCTCCGTCATTTCAATGAGGAGAGGCATAAGGCCATTGGAGAAGAAGTGGCCCGGCTCCTAGCTTCCGGATTTATTATTGAAGTTTTTCACCCCCAATGGTTGGCTAATCTGGTGCTAGGGCTTAAGGAAAATGTCACTTGGCGTATGTGTGTGGACTATATAGATCTCAACAAGGCTTGTCCAACTGATCCTTTTGCTCTCCCCCGTATTGACCAGATTCTGGATGCCACGGCGGGTTGTGAGAGTTTGTGTTTTCTGGACGCTTATTATGGTTATCATCATATCAAGATAGCAGTGGAAGATCAGGAAAAAAACAGCTTTCATCACCCCCATTGGAGCTTTCTGTTATGTGTCTATGCCATTTGGGCTCAAGAGTGCCCAGGCGACTTATCAAAGATGTGTTCAGAATTGCTTTCGCAAGCAGATTGGCCGAAACGTTCATGCTTATGTGGATGACATCTTGGTTAAGTCCAGAAAGAAGGAAACTTTGCTTGATGACCTAAAGGAGACATTTGATAATCTCAGGGTGTACAAGATGATGCCTAACCCATCCAAGTGTGTTTTTGGCGTGCCAGCTGGAAAATTGCTAGGTTTTTTGGTCTCAGAGTAGGTTATTGAGCCTAACCCAGAGAAGATTGAGGCTATAACCTCTCTTTCTAATCCAGCATGTATCAATGATGTTCAGCGCCTGGCGGGTTGCATTGCAGCCCTAAGTCGTTTCATAAGCCGCCTTGGAGAGAAAGCGATTCCACTATATCAGGTAATGAAGAAAACTGATCACTTCATCTGGAGCGATGCGGCTAATGAAGCGTTTGAAGCGCTTAAGAAGCAGTTGGCTGAGCCGCCCATCTTGGCTGCTCCCATAGACAAAGAGCCTTTGCTCCTATACGTGGCTGCTAATAAGAAAGCCATCAGTGTTGCAGTTGTCATGGAGCACAAGGAGGCGGGTAAAGAGTATCCAATCCAAACAGTGATACCCACATTGGCAGAAGCTAGTGTTTGGGGTGTTCATGGCCAGCCGTAAACTTAAACATTATTTCCTTGGATATCCAATTACAATGGTCAGTTCTACTCTCACTTGGTGATATAATTCAGAATAGAGAGGCCACAGGCTGGGTTGCTAAGTGGGCAATTGAACTTGGGCCACATCATCTGAAGTATGTACCAAGAACAACCATCAAGTCTCAATCTTTGGTGGATTTCATAAATGATTGGACAGAGCTGCAAACACCCGAGGATAAGCCTCACAATACATATTGGACTATACACTTTGATGGGTCTAGGCAGTTGGAAGGCTCGAGGACTGGAGTTATCTTAGAGTCTCCACGAGGTGACACATTTAGTCATGTCTTAAGGCTCATGGTCCCTTATACCAACAATGCAACTGAGTATGAAGCTTTGCTCCATGGACTCCAAGTGGCCAAGGAAATGAACCTGAGCCGGGTTAGATGTCTGGGCGACTCACACTTGGTAGCTCAACAAGTCTTGGGAAAGTGGGATTCTAAAGACCCGATTTATGGCGGCTTATCATCAGGCAGTTGATAACATTGCTGGTCACTTTAAGGGGTACCAATCACATAGACTAGCATAAGAACAAGGTTCATGATGCACTATCTCGGCTTGGATCACTGTGTAAGCCGGTTCCTTCCAATGTGTTCCTTGACGTGTTGCATAATCCTTCTGTTAAATTAGCTTCGGAGGAAGATCTTGTTATTCCTGACCTGGAGGGACAATTGGTGGCGGCTCTTCGTGCCATCCCTCATAGGACAATGCCTTATCTGGATTACCTAGCCCGAGAAGAGTTACCGGACGGTGAAAATCTGGCACGGCAGATTACCAGGCGATCCAAATCCATGACCATTGTCAGTGGCGAGTTACACAGACGTAGTCTGACTGGCGTGTTCCAACATTGTGTTTCCTCTGAAGAAGGACGTGAGATCCTACAAGAAATTCGTGCAGGCGACTGTGGTCATCATGCCGGGTCATGATCTTTGGTGGCTAAAGCTTTTCGTCATGGGTTTTTCTGGTTGACGACCCATGTTGAGTAGAGGACATTGTTAGTAAGTGCGATGGGTGTCAGAAATTTGCAAGGAAAGATCATGTTCTAGCTCAGGAGTTATGAATGATTCCTATCACTTGGCCATTTGCAGTCTGGGGGCTTGATATGGTTGGGCCGTTCAAGAGGTCTA
Organism: Aegilops longissima; assembly: GCA_021605205.1. Lineage (NCBI taxonomy): Eukaryota > Viridiplantae > Streptophyta > Magnoliopsida > Poales > Poaceae > Aegilops > Aegilops longissima. The sequence continues at coordinate 477,999,599 of CM038677.1, read as the reverse complement.
AAGACAAGAAGACCCAGCTTTTGGTGGCAGTTGACAAGTTTACCAAGTGGATTGAAGCAGAGCCAGTTAGCAACTGTGAAGCAGCGACTGCAGTTTAGTTTGTCAAAAAGCTGGTCTTCCACTTTGGTTATCCTCATAGTATCATTACGGATAATGGCACAAATCTTTCTAAAGGTGCTATGAAGGAGTTCTATCAAAGAGAACAGATCTGTCTTGATGTATCTTCGGTGGCTCACCCTCGGTTGGTCAAGCAGAACATACTAACTAGGAGATATTACAAGGGACCAAGCCCCAGCTTATGGTTCCTTTGGAATGAACGCCAGGTTGTTGGGTTGAGGAGCTTCCTTCAGTTCTTTGGAGTATCAGGACCACCCCTAATAGATCAACTGGCTATACGCCCTTCTTCATGGTTTATGGTGCAGAGGCAGTTCTCCCAAGTGATATTCGTCATGACTCGCCCAGGGTAGCGGCTTATGTTGAAATAGACAACGAGACGGCATGTCAAAACGCTCTTGATGCCTTGGATGAAGAATGTGGACCTCGCAGCAGCTCGGTCGGTGATTTACAAACAAGACCTGCGTCACTATCACAACCGCAGAGTTAGAAGCCGGATGTTCCAGGAGGGCGACTTAGTGCACCGTTTGATTCAGGACCAGACATGCATGGATAAGTTATCACCCCCTTGGGAGGGCCCCTTTGTGGTTAGAAAAAACCTAAACAATGGGTCATATTATCTCATCGATACACGTCAACCCAATAAGTCACGTACCTCTAAGGAGGAGACTAACAGGCCTTGGAATATTGCTCATCTTCGGCCTTACTACACTTGAGCCTATGGCTCCAATCTTTGTACATACATATCATGTATATATTTTTATGATCAACATAGTAAAGATGGCATCCCCGAAAGTCGGGGCCTTTGTCGTTTCGTCTCATATTTTCTATGCATGTGTCTTTATTTATTGATTATAAGGGTACTAGGGGGCTTCCAACTCATTAAGTTTAGCTTACAAAACCCTTTTGACCCGGCAAAACACCACATTATTGGCTAAACCTTCCCATATGCTTGATGCTACTCCGAACAAGATGACCCGCCGTACACTTGACAAGTCAATCTTTATAGACCCTGAACTTGTCAAGTTTAAACCGACGGCTTATGTCATGAGAGAGCCCAGCTTACTGTTAGGAAGGATAAACCAAGGCTATTAAGCCAAGCTTCTTTAAAGCATTATTTGAGCCTTACAAGGGCAGTCTTTTTGGTCGAGCTTTAAAAACCGACTTATCAATATTGAGATATAAATGTCTCTTTTTCTTTTTTTACAGATATTTTCATGTTGTTATTAATATGCAGACAACAAGACACTGCATCAAAGATGATCCGGGTTAACATTGCTCAAAATTGAGCTTATTATAGCCATGAGCCACCAGACAAGTCCCTGGATCAAAGACGGTTCGGGTTAGCATTGCTTAAAATTAAGCTTATTATGGCCATGAACCGTAAAGTGATCTACTCATGATTTTTTCCTAATCATGGGTCATTGGGTCATTAACGCGCCCTTGCTTTTGACTAAAAGTCACCATTACAGGAGTTGATTATATGCCAGAACATCAAGAAAGTGCCTGAATTCAAAGATAGTGCAACGCAAAGCAAAGTTGCATATATAATTTGATCAGGCATACAAAGAAGCTTGATCACCTTGTTGTTTGATCATCAGTTCAGAAACTTGCTCGAAGGCATGACAAGGCAACTAATTGTTTTAAACTAAGATTATTACAAGGCTACAAGTTGAGCCCAAAAGGTTTTTCCATACAAGTATTTAAGGACTTAGATTACTCCTTTGAGCCGGCCTCTGTACCATCCGGGTTATGCCCTGGCGAGTTAAGATCATCCTGGCGTCTTGCAGTAGAAGTTGTGGGGTTATCCTATGCCGGCTCTTCATCGCTTGCAATCTGCAGATTGTTCGTTGTCCAGTCGATACCAGTTAAGGCTTCGAAAATTGCTTCATCATGCATGACATGAGAAGGTTCAATATCAGGGGCAAAGATATGCTTACGCCTTTGAGGAGTCAAATCAACAATGTCGAAAGAATGCACCTTGATTCGAGTATTGCTGCTATCATAAGCCGGCTAGTACTTCTTCAGATCTAGCTCTTGTGCAAGTTGACACGCCAAAGGCCGCATTTCCTTGACAAATTTGGCGAAGTCTTCTTCACTGATAATAGACCCGTCATCGTTATATTCAGGACACCCGCTAGCCATCTCTGTTGGGTCCAGCTCTAATTGATAATCCTTAGCCCGACTTAGTGCGGTTATTGCCCCTGCGCGGGCGGCTGACAACTTCAGTTCTTCAACTTGCTGCGGCATTGTAGACAATTGATCCAGGACATCTTTTATAAGTGGTGGCGGCTTCTTGCAATTGGATACAACTACAAGCGTACAAAGGCTTCCAGCGTATAACTTTTCTGTTAAAGAATATATGGCTTTCAGCTTCGTCACCACACTTTGCCCAAGGCTGGCACTTCTGGCACCTATTATGCATTCAAAACAAGTCATGGGGCGAGTTAGTATCCTATTTATTAAGTCGACGGGCGAGTTATTTCAATTAAATTGCAAACTTTACTTACCAAAGATGGCGGCAGTCATATGAGAGACATGTTGTTTTAAGCCGGGCAACTCTGTAGCCACCAGCTTAAGTTGGTTTTCAACATCTTCTGTGCGCTTCAGTAAAGTGGCCTTTTCAGATTCCAAAGAAGATCTTTCAGCGTCGAAATTGGCCTTCACTTTTTTTAAGTCCTCCAAAGAAGACTTCAAGCTTAATTCAGCCTTAGCGCGTTTAGCTTGTTCAGACTTTAGGTTTTTTCTTAAGCCAGCCAGATTTGACTCGCCCAGGCTTAATGCTTCGTGCAAAGGTAAACAGAGAGTTATCATTTCCAGCAAACACTGAGTGTGCTGGTTTGGTTAAGACGGCCCTTGACACGGATGTTAGGGAAAGACTATTTAAGTCCCACGCACATTGCAAGCAATATCCATGGCACTTGGGAGCTAATGTATGTCGTTTTCTTTCAAGTTATGTTGAAGAAGATCCGTACTACCTTATACAGCTAAGCCGACCCTTGGGGGCTACAAGCAATTTTGCCTAAGTGGTGGTGATCAAAGACTTGGCTTACCTTATAAAGCTAAGCTGGCCCTTGGGGGCTACAGGCAATTTTTGTTATGTGGTTGTCATCAAAGACCCAGCTCACTTTATAAAGTTGAGCCGGCGCTTGGGGGCTACATGGCATTTTTCCTTTTCAAATAAGGTTAAAGAGCGGCGTCATCCGCAACGAGAACGAAAACACGCGTGCCGCCAGGTCCAAGGATGGGGCCGTGCTGCCTATGGGCGGTGCGGCGAACTCCAGGGACAATAGGGCGCACAGATGCCCACGCCGGTGCCCACACCACGGCCATCTCAAGCCGCGCGCGATGAGTAGCGCCACGGCGTCAGCGGCTCCGAGCGGCCCCACGACAAGAGTCCTGTGGATCATCCTCAAGATACGCAAGGCCAACATGCATGCCATCGCATTGGCGACAACAGGCCGAGGTTGCAGGTTTGAGATGGGGCTGCTTCCAGATCAGTTGGGAGAAAGAACACCTCTTGTTCCTCATGCCTTTCCATGCCATCCACGCCGAAAGAAGCATTGGCACGTGCGTAACTACTTCTGCAGTTTCCACCTACCGCGGAGAAGATGGAGTGGAGAGCCACCATCCACATTCTTCTTGGTTTTGCCAACAATGACGAACCGCAGAAGACAGGACCATCACAGCAGCAGCCCACCGCTCCGGTGCGTGCTGCTGGAGAGAGGATTGATACGTCCCAAACATATCTACTTTTCCAAACACTTATGCTCTTGTTTTCGACTCTAATTTGCATGATTTGAATGGAACTAACCCGACTTGACGCTATTTTTAGTAGAATTGCCATGGCGTTGTTTTGGTGCAAAAATAAAATTTCTCGGGTTGAGCTGAAAATTTGCGAAGAATTATTTCAGAATATATAAAAAATATTGGTGAAGGAAATTACCATAGGGGGGCACCAGGGCGCCACAAGCCCAAGGGGTGCGCCACCCCCTAGGGGCGCGCCAGGCAGGCTTCTAGGCCCCTGGAAGCTCTCGCAACCCTAACTCCAACTCTATAAGTACATATTCGCCAAAAAAAATCATAGAGAAGGAATCTTCGTGTTTTACGATAGAGAGCTGCCGCCACCTGCTATTCTTCATCGGGAGAGCTGATCTGGAGTCCGTTCTGGGCTCCGGAGAGGGGGATTCAACATCGTCGTCATCATCAACCTACCTCCATCACCAATTTCATGATGCTCACCTCCTAGAGTGAGTAATTCCTACATTGGTTTGCTGGAGGGTGATGGGTTGGATGAGATTTATCATGTAATTGAGTAAGTTTTGTGAGGGATTGATCCCTAGTATCCACTATGTTCTGAGATTGATGTTGCTATGACCTTGCTATGCTTAATGCTTGTCACTAGGGCCCGAGTGCCATGATTTCACATCTGAACCCTTTATGTTTTCATGAATATATTTGTGTTCTTGATCCGATCTTGCAAGTTGTATGCACCTATTACGTGTTATGATCCGCATACCCCAAGGTGAAAATAAGTGGGATTCTTTCCGGTGATTACCATAATTTGAGGAGTTCATGTATTCACTATTTGTTAATGCTTTGTTCCGGTTCTATCTACTAAAAGGATGCCTTAATATCCCTTAGTTTCCTTATGGACCCCGTTGCCACGGGAGGGTAGGAAAAAAGATGTCATGCAAGTTCTTATTATAAGCACGCATGACTATATACGGAATACATGCCTACATTACATTAATGAATTGTAGCAAGTTCTGTGTCGGCCTAGGTTATAACTGTTGCATGATGGATGTTATCCATCATAATTATCCATCATCGATCCAATGCCTACGAGCTTTTCACATATTGATCTTTGCTAAGTTACTACTATTGCTGCCGCTGTCATAATTGCTTCAAAACTACTGCTACTGCTGTTACCTTTACTATTGCTATCCTTACCACTACTATCAAACTATCATATTACTGTGCTACTAATCACTCTGCTGCAGATATTTAGTTCTCCGGGTGTGGTTGAATTGACAACTCAACTGCTAATACTTCTTTGGCTCCTCTTGTGTCGAATCAATAAATTTGGGTTAAACACTGTACCCTCTAAAACTGTTGCAATCCCCTATACTTGTGGGTTATCAAGGACTTGAGGCGGGGCGGCCATGGTGCAATCCCCTCCACGGCAGCAACAACCTCAGCGGCAGAGCCAGCGGGTCGACTCCCATGACGACGTGTCCATGGTGTCGTCCGATCCGCGAACTCACCGTGACCAGCACCAAGTTCTCAAAGAACGACACGGGATGATGCCCGTACTACCATAAAACGTCAATGGGTAGCGTGCCGTCAATCTGACAGGCGCAGAGGGTCTCCTATAGATGAGCCTACGCCGTGGAACAATGGCGCCCTACCTTACGAGGTCGGTTGTCCAGCGTTCACCCATGAGCTGCGGCAAGTCTAGTGGCCTAGTTCTCGGAACTTCAAGCCAGAGGTGGCGAAGTACGATGACAAGACACACCTGCAAGAGTTCCTAAGCATTTACACCACTGCGGTGCAAGATGTTGGAGCTCGTGACGACAAGATCTTCGCCAACTACTCTTCGTTGGCGCTCAAGCCTAACGTCAGGTCATGGTTGATGAACCTACTGGAGGACTCCATTTCTTGATGGGCATATTTGTGCTACAAGTTTGTTGGCACCTTCACAGGCAGCCACAAAGTTCCTGGCCAAGAAACTGATCTGTAGTTGATTCCGCAGAAAGAAGATGAGTCGCTGCGCAAGTATATACATAGATTCAGCCGTGTACAGCGCAACATTCCCGATTTCCACCCCGCAACAATCATTTGTCGTGTTCCGCTAGAATGTGAGGAACCGAAAGCTGCGGCAAGAGATGACCATGACCAAGGTGAGAGATGTCGCTGAGCTCAACACTCTGGCTGACAAGTGTGCACAGGCTGAAGAAGGAAGGAGGCTTCCTAGGGAGGAGGTTGGCGCCGGGTCTGATTCAGAAGATGATGATGCTGCCACCGCCCCGAAGAAGAAAAACCGCAAGCACAAACGGGAAGCGCAAGGGATAAGATGTGCTCGCTGTGGAGGGATCGGGCAATAGTGGCTTGATTGCGGTAAGAACTACGTCGATATTTCCCCAAAGAGGAAGGGATGATGCAAGACATCGACGGTAGGTATTTCCCCCAGTGATGAGACCAAGGTTATTGAACCAGTAGGAGAACGACGCAACACTACGTAAATAGCACCTGCACACAAAGAACATATACTTGCAACCCACGTGCTAAAGGGGTTGTCAATCCCTTTCGGGTAACGGCACCAGAAATTGGCAAACGGGTGTGAGAAAGTTGTAATAGATTGATAGATGCAAATAAAAGTAAACAAAATTCAGAGAGGTATTTTTGGGTTTTTGATAATATAGATCTGAAAATAAAAGATGCAAATAAATAAAAAGAAAAATAGCAAAATAGATCTGAAAGTATATGATGAGAAAATAGACCCGGGGCCCGTAGATTTCACTAGTGGCTTCTCTCGAGAAAAAAACATACCGTCGGTAAACAAATTACTGTTGGGCAATTGATGGAACTTCAAATAATCACGATGATATCCAGGCAATGATCATTATATAGGGATATCACGTCCAAGATTAGTAGACCGATTCCTTCCTGCATCTACTACTATTACTCCACACATCGACCGCTATCCAGCATGCATCTAGTGTATTAAGTCTAGGAGAGACGGAGTAATGCAATAAGAACGATGACATGATGTAGACAAGATCTATTTATGTAGAAATAGACCCCATCTTGTTATCCTTAATGGCAACGATACATACGTGTCGTTTCCCCTTCTGTCACTAGGATCAAGCACTATAAGATTGAACCCATCACAAAGCACCTCTTCCCATGGCAAGGTAAATCGATCTAGTCGCCCTAACTAAACCAAAGATTCGGAGAAGAAATACGAGGGTATAAGTAATCATGCATATAAGAGATCAAAAGACTCAAATACCTTTTATGGATAAAAACATAGATCTGATCATAAACTTAAAGTTCATCGGATCCCAACAAACACAACGCAAAAAAGAGTTACATCAAATAGATCTCCAAGAGACCATTGTATTGAGAATCAAAAGAGAGAGAGGAAGCCATATAGCTACTAACTACGGACCCGAAGGTCTACACTGAACTACTCACGCATCATCAGAGAGGCACCAATGAGGAGGATGAACCCCTCCTTGATGGTGTCCAGATTGGATCTGTGGTTTCTGGAACTTGCGGCGGCAGGAATTGTTTTTCGTCGCCTACCATTGGGTTTTTGGGTGTCCAGGGTATTTACAGAGCAAAGAGACGGTCCGGGGGGGCACCCGAGGTGAGCACAACCCACCAGGGCGCGCCTGGGTCCCAGTCGCGCCCAGGTGGGTTGTGCTCCCCTCAGAGCCCCCTCAGGTACTTTCTTAGCCCATCATGTGTCTTCTGGTCCAGAAAAAATCACCAAAAAGTTTAGCTGCGTTTGGACTCCGTTTAGTATTGATTTTCTGCGAAGTAAAAAACAAGCAAAAAACAACAACTGGCAATGGGCACTATGTCAATAGGTTAGTCCCCAAAAATGATTGTAAAACATCCAAGAATTATAATATAACAACATGGAACAATAAAAAATTATAGATATGTTGTAGACGTATCAACATCCCCAAGCTTAATTCATGCTCATCCTCGAGTAGGTAAATGATAGAAAAAAATATTGATGTGGAATGCTGCCTAACATGTTCATCACATATTCTTTTCTTTGTAGCATGGCCATTTGTACTTTTGTATGATTCAAAGAAATAGTCTAGTTTTGACATGAAGACTTCAATACTCAGGCATATTAACAAGCAACCATGTCTTTCAAAATATCAACACTAAAGCAAGTTATCTCTAGCCCGTTATGCTCAATCATTGATCCATTCATTAAACACACTCGCATATTAGCTACACCCAATGCTCAAGTATGATCATAGTGCCCCTTAGTTGGTGCTTTAAAAGAGAAGATGGAGAATCAAATAAAAATAAAAATTGCATAAAGTAAATAGAAAGGCCCTTTGCACAGGGAAGTAGGGATTTGTAGAGGTGCGAGAGCTTAAAGCAAAAAAGATAGAGATAAAACATTTTGGGTTGCATGCTTTTCCTATCAACAAAAACGACCGAGTAATTCCCAACACTTTCCATGCTAGATATATCATAGGCGGTTCCCAAACAGAAAATAAAATTTATACCTTTTTCCACCATACTTTCACATTCCACGGCTAACCGAATCCACGGGTGCCGTCCATACCAACACTTTCCAAGGAATTTATTATTTGACAACATAAGGTAAATTCATTTTCCATTTCAGAACTGGACATCCCTAATGCCTTTGCCGTACTCTCGCGGAATGACAAGTGAATAAACATTTATCTTGAGAATAACACATCTAGCATTGGAAATATTGGCCACCCCCTGCCGCTTCATGAGCGGTACGAGCACACAAAAGAGAATTAATTTTGAAATTAGAGATGGCACATACAAATTTGCTTAGAATGGCAAAAGAATACCACATATAGGTAGGTATAGTGGACTCATGTGGCAAAACATGTTTAAGGATTTTGGATGCACAAGTAATATCATGCTTAGTGAAAATGAAGGCTAGCAAAAGATTGAGAAGCATCCAACCAAGAAACAAAAAATCTCATATGCAAGCATTAAGCATAATTAACACCGAATAATGCACCACAAGTAGGATATAATTTCATTGCATAACTATTGACTTTCGTGCTTGCATAGGGAATCACAAACCTTAACATCTATATTCTTACTAAAGCATAATTACTCATCAACATGACTCGCATATTATATCATCATATCGCAAAACTATTACAAAGAATCAAGTTTATTTTGTCCAATGATCTTCATGAACGTTTTTATTATATCCCTCTTCAATTTCTATCACTTTGGGACTAATTTCATATGTTGCTTTTGATAGCTCAAACAAATCTAAGTGAAGAACATGAGCATAAAAATTTTCTTCTCTCAAAATAATTTAAGTGAAGCATGATAGAATTTCTTAAAAAAATTACTAACTCTCAAATAAATCTAAGTGAAGTGGGAGAGTATTTCTTCAAAAATAATAAAGCACACCGTGCTCAAAAAGATATAAGTGAAGCACTAGAGCAATTCCATAGCTCAAAAAGGTTTAAATGAAGCATAGAGAGCAATTCTAACAAATCATAGCATAATTTGGCTCTCTCAAATAGGTGTGTCCAGCAAGGATAGTTGACTTAAAATAAAAATAAAAACAAGCAAAGACTCAAATCCACTACTGCAGGATGCTGCTAACGCGACACTACAATCAGAGACCCTTCGACAAAACTGTGTGTGATGCAATAATCGCAAACAGTGGTGTAAAAACCTGTCAAAAAAGATGCAAAATGTTTGCGATGGAGGATGCATCAAACACGGTTCAGATTTTAGTTGCGTGTGCGATGCAGGGCATACGGTTCAGTTCAATTAACAGTTTGCGATGAAGAGGAACAAAAGAAATGGGCAGCCAGATGAAGGTGTGTGCGATGTACAGCATACGGTTCACTTGGATGAACTGTTTGTGATTAGTCAACACAAAAGAAATGGTCAGCCAGATCAAGGTGTGTGCGATATACGTCAAGCAGTTCACTTGGATGAACTGTTTCCGTTGAGACAAGAGAACGGAAATGGTTCAACTTAACAAGATGTGTGTGATACGCGGCGAACAGGTCTGTAATCGGAAACGTGTGCGGAGACCGATAACAACACAGACGATTGCTGCTAACAAGCCATGTGTGTTGTGAGCAAACGACTACTGGTATACAATTGTGAGTGATTGATGAAAACATCACCGACATGTTCCATTGTTTAGTCTGTGTGCGATCTGTTTTTCTTTGTCCACACAACATCTACGCTCTGTTTACAGAGCATCAACATGTATACTTAAAAAGACAGGATTGCATAACCAAATTAAGCATACAATTACACAAGTGACTACACACATAGCATTTCCACACACCAAAGTAAGCAATTACATGGATACTAAACTACGAGAAACGAGGATCTAATCATCTACTTATTGTTGCAACGACGCTTGCCATTGCTCTGCTTCTGGCTGGATCCCTGGCCGTTTTGGGGAAGGAGGCACTTCCTCATGTCAACGAACATGTAGTGGGGGCTGCTGACAAACCTGGTGAAACGCCGCTTGCAAGGCCTTGTGGCCAGGCAGTAGTGGTAGACGAGGACGTGGTGGCGCACACACATCTGGGCGACGGCGACCTTGGGACGAGACCCGGCATGAGCGCCGGTGCACTCGAGGTCGAACCCGACCACCTTTTACTTCTCCTCGGCAAGAAACAACTCCATGATGTGGATGGAGTGATCCACCAAGACCAGGTCGTTGGTGTACACCACCGAGAGGTCCATGAACCTTATGTGGGTGTCCACCACGACACACATGGTGAACTGCTGCTCGTCGTCGGCAGCTGCTCGGAGCGCCATTGGAGCCGCGCAGGATACCCTCTAAGAATTTCTCATGGTGGGTGTGCTTCTTGCAATGGTAGGGCGTGATCGAAATATTGAAGAAAAAGAGACACATGGGTTAAATGGTCATTGTAATAAATGGGGGCCGGCCGGCCTGTAATCGTCACGTCTTGTCACGGCATTCATAGCGGAGGATTCCAGTGCACGCTTGACAGCACCGCACCACACGCATGGGCTCGAAGAGATGCTAAATGTATCATCAGTGAGCATGTTCCCGCGCTACCGCGTTGTTTACCGCACAAGCTTCCCGCCCTGCTAGCTTGGCCATGCGTCGGCTAGAAGAGGGGCAAATCATGGGCGTTTATTGGCAAAAAGGTTTGTAAAAATGAAGTGTGTGGAATGACTTCGGTCATATGTTTACCCGTGGGTGATGAGGTCAAAGTTACACAGAAGGGTGAGGATGGACACTCGAGTGTGATAATTAATTCTGCGATCTACGGTGCACACAGTGGAAGAAACCAACTGTGTGCAATAATGTCGAAGATCGCAGTCGAGTTAGCTATATAGATCGTGTGCTGTGAGATTGACAAGGTAAACAGATTCGAGAATGGTTAATAAAATCTAAGACCATTCACTGGGACGCGTTGGTCCTAAAGAAACTGTTTTTAACCCCTTTCCGCGACGGCATTTGGAACCGTCGCCAAGTGAGTGTGGGCGATAGGGGGGTCCTTCCCACATGACCCAGAAATCGTCAGGGATAGGCCCTCCCGGGACCCAGGTTGGGGCCGTGTGCGATCGGGCGAGGCATCGAAACCCAATCATTTCCGTAGGTATGTACATCCCACACGGTAATCCAAGAAAAAAAATTCTGTAGGTATGTACATCCCACACGGTGAATCCCAGAAAAACATTTCCGTTCGTATGTATATCACACATAGTCAATCCAAGGAATACGTTTCCGTTCTTATGTACATCCCACACAGTCAATCCAGGGAAAATGTTTCCGTTCGGACGTACATCCCACATAGTTTTATGTGTAGGCTCGTGTGCGAAAGGTGTAACTATCACACACGGTCTGCCTAGGTTAACTGTTTTCTTTTATCAACTATATCACACACGATTTGATGAAGAAAACTGTGTGGCATTGGGCTATCCGTCGCAAGCACTTTTACTGCTAGAACCGTTTGCAAAGGTCCATGACACATTTAGCAGGTTTATTAGTTTAAAATTAATAATTCCAATATTACGCAAATTCACATTTCATATTGAACAACTGTTTGCCAATTTCATATCAGGCACATAAATATATTATAACATCACAGTATGGTAGCTACATGAAAACAGCACAGTACAACATAGAGCTAGTTCAACTTCATAAGAACAATATATTCATTTCCCTAATCGAGATCATCCAGGCTCGTCTTATCCACCTCTGCTTTCACTTCAGTAAGAACCTGTTTTGCATGGGCCAACTGGGAAAGTGCCTCCTCCTTCGCAAACACCATCTTAGCAAAGTCTGATTTAAAACATCTGAGCTCATTCTCCACCTTCAACTTTTTATCCCGCATCTTGAAATATGCTTTAGCGTTGATAACATTTTCTCTAAGCCTACATGTGTTCTCTTCCTCATACATGCTCCAGAGCTTCGCTAGGCACATCTTCAAAGACTGTGGCCACTCTTGATCAACATACTCCAAGTAAGAACACTCCCGTTCATCCTATAATATTCAAAACTAGATCAGTAACAATTGTAGGGGAAATGGGTTTATAGCAACATAGAAAATCACCAATGCTTATTTTGAAAATCTGAAGAAACATGTTAATTATGACATATCTTCTCAAAAAGGTCAATGTGCAAATGAAATAATTGGTTCTGAGACAACAACCAAATTCTGGAACATCGGAAGCTATAATTAACTACAACGACGCTACAAGTTCTTACTCATGTACAAAATAACAAATTGAACATTTTATGAGGAAGGTAAATATAACTGCAACAGCATAACGACAGTGTTTGGATGACAGAAAATTGATACTAATAGGTGTGTACATGCACAAATTTAGTAACACGGAACTAATAGCACTAAGGCCGTCCACTATGTATGCCAAAACCGGGGTAAAGATAACTGTTGCTACATCTCGCACCGGTGCCCTGCACTGGAGAGCTGATGCAGCGGAACAAAATCAGGGACCCGGACTCCGGAGCACGTAGTTGCTCCGATGCCCAGTTCCTTCGTGCCATAAAGATTTAGTATTTTACGGATGTGCGGACCAAAGTTGGCTGCACAAACTGCTGAAGTGGTGCCAAAAATTTTTCTAATGGGACCACTGATGAGATGGCAACAATTTAAGATACTAGGTTCAAACTGTGACACTGTCTTAGGATGCGTTTGGTTGAAGGTGTGGTATGAATGTGTTGGGACTGCGACAGTGTCTGAATCACATCTAACAAATGATTTGTAACAACGAAAGAGGGTCTAACCTTCTTTGCACATGCCAGAAACTTCCTCCCACTGTCCACAGAATCAAACGCAACTAGCTTCATGCATGGAGATTGATGGTGACAATGAGCAGATAGATCTTCAGCCACCCCGCTCCATTCGTTGCCACTGATGGTCCTAGGGAGCTACAAGAGGAAGAAATGACTCAAATCGACTGCCGGGTAAAAATCTTTCATTCCAAGTCATAGCCCGAGAGAGAGAAGAGAGGCATACCCGGGTGGTGAAGGAGTAGTCGCCGGAGGAGGAACCGCTTGAGAGGTCTTTGAAGAACACCATGGCGACCCCGGTGGTAGGATGCGAGATGGCGAGAGCGAGGAAGCGGCTATAGCTTAGCAAGGAAGGAAGGAAGAAAGAGGGGAAATGTGACTTGTGGTCGGGGAGAAAAGGGGGTGGGGAAGGGGGGAAGGGGTGCGGGGGTAGATATTTTGGCGGTAGGCCAAAATTTTGGAAATGTGGAGGGAAACTTTGCGCGCGGTGCCACCGGACCATTCACTTTGAACGATTTCATGCATCGCAAACGATTCTTCTGGTTTACGCGCATGGGATGAGTTTGATAATTCAAATTTTGGTGGAAATTTCCGCGGGTACGTCATTGCATAATTTAGCATCGCTTGCTAATTTGGGCACACAAAAGGGCGTACAGTAGACAGACCACACTTATTGAATCTAGCAATTTTAGTAATTAAACAGAGCCAGTTGACCTAAACATTGCTCTAACAAAAGACCAGCATTAAAAACAAAGCGTAAGTATGCGTAATTTTAACAAATCCGCCGCCGCGCCAGCCTATGCATTGCCGGTGTGAGATGATACGTCGATGACTTACCCTGGCGACATGCCGCCGTTGGTGGACTCTGCGTCCCGCTGCTAAAGTCGACCGCGTCCTCGTCCTCGTCCTCGGCGTCGCCCTCAAGGTTGTAGTACTCGTAGTAGTGGCTGCGCCAGAGCTCACGTTGGTACTCCACCGCTGATTCCTTGACGGACAGACTCTTCTCTACCTCGACCTCGGCCATGTGCAGCTCCTCCTCCCGGCACTCCTCGATTTCCGCCGCCTCCTACATCTCCAGCTCCCGCACGACGACCTCATGAGGAAGCAAGTGCTCCATGGCCACCGCCGCCTTTTCAGACGTGGGTTGCATGCTGGAGTCCAAGGTGGCCTGGAATATCTTGGCGTGGATGGCCTCGACCCGGGCCAGGGCGACATCAGCGGCATGGACGGCAGCTCAAGCGCTCTCGGCGTTTGGAGCAGTCGTCGCAGCAGCAGCAACAGCCGTCTCGGCTGCTGCAGTGCCCTGTCGGCTGCCGCAAACGCCCTCTCGGCGGAAGCGGCCGCGCTTAATGCGGATGCAGTGGCACTCTCGGCGTAGGCGGCCGCGCACTCGGCGCAGGCGGCGGCGCTCGGGGGGACGCGGCCATCATACGGGCCTTCATGAAGCGTTTCCACGGCATCATCTTTGTAAGAAGGGGGTGTGGGAATGGGGATCAGAATTCGTGGATTCGGGGGTTGCCGACACTAGAGCAGACGAGCCGGCGAAGCTTAAGGAGGGAGACTTAAATAGACCCAGATATTTTCATCGCAAACGGTTCCTAGAAAACAACTGTGTGTGATGTTGTAGATATTTTTTATTAGATGTGAAAGAAGAATTTGGAGTAAAGTGCCAACGGATGGTGTTTTAAATGAATGAGAAATTTTGTACTACTAATACAACTGTCATGTCAAATTTTGGAAAATTTCAAGGGTCATTTGACCTTGTAAGACATTTAAGTGATTTCCTAGCCATTTAATAACCGTAATTGAAATTTGAACTACATGTACATGCAACAGCTAACCATAATGGTTTGAAAACTCATATTTCGTGTACTTGTGTGCGATTTAATTCCATGTGCAGTAAATTGGAAGGAATTTTCTAACATATCGGTCTAACGGCTATGATACAATTTAGCATGGAGTGACATGGCATTTTAATTCAAAAAAAACACATGAAACCTTGGTTGGTGTAATGTCATGCCACCAAGATGATGTGGTAAAAAATTGGCATGTTTGATGAAAGTTTGGACACACACCCCTCACAAACCGGAGCAACTCACTTGAAGGCTCGTGGTTCCGAGAGGGAACAATGCATGTTTGATGACGAACAGGAGATAGCTTCCTCTTACGGCCTTCAATTTTTTTCTACGTCTAACGTGCACTACTACAACTGTAATGTAAATTTTTTAAATACTAGGGGGTCATTTGACCTTTTAAAGACATTTAAGTGATTTTCTAGCCATTTAATGACCGTAATTCAAATTTGAACTGCATCCACATGCAATGCCTAACCAAAACGGTTTGAAATCATATTTGTGTACTTGTGTACGAGTTAATTCCATGTGCAGTAAACTAGAAGGAATTTTCAAACATATTTGTCTCACAACATGGACACATGCATGCATACGTATGCATGGAGTGACATGGCATTTTAATTCCAAAAACAATCAGAAACACATGAAACCTTGGTTGATGTAATGTCATGTCACCAAGATGACGTGGTAAAGAAATTGGCATGTTTGACGAAAGTTTGAACACACACCCCTCACAAACCAGAGCAACTCACTAGAAGGCTCGTGGTTCCGAGAGGGAACAATGCATGTTTGATGACGAATGGGAGATAGCTTCCTCTTACGGCCTTCAATTTTTTTTCTACGTCTAACGTGCACTACTACAACTATAATGTGAAATTTTAGAAAATTTTAGGGGTCATTTGACCTTTTAAAGACATTTAAGTGATTTTCTAACCATTTAATGACCGTGTTCAAATTTGAACTACATCTACATGCAACACCTAACCAAAACGGTTTGAAAAATCATATCTGTGTACTTGTGTGCAAGTTAATTCCATGTGCAGGAAATTAGAAGGAATTTCCAAACATATTGGTCTCACGACCTGGACACATGCATACGTATGCATGGAGTGACACTGCATTTTAATTTCAAAAACTAAAAAAATGATCAGAAAAACAAGAAACCTTGGTTGATGTAATGTCATGCCACCAAGATGATGTGGTAAAGAAATTGCATGTTTGACGAATGTTTGGACACACACCCCACAGAAACCTTAGCAACTCGCTAGAAGGTTCGTGGTTCTGAGTGGGAATAATGCATGTTTGATGACGAACGGGAGATAGCTTCCTCTTACGGCCTTCAAATATTTTTCCTACGTTTAACGTGCACTAATACAAATGTCATGTGAAAACTTGGAAAATTTCAGGGGTCATTTGACCTTTTAAAGACATTTAAGCGATTTTCTAACCATTTAATGACCGTAATTCAAATTTGAACTACATCTACATGCAACACCTAACCATAACGGTTTTGAAAAATCATATTTTTGTGTACTTGTGTGCGAGTTAATTCCATGTGCAGTAAATTAGAAGGAATTTTCAAACATATTGGTCTCAAGGCATGGGCACACGCATGGAGTGCCATGGCATTTTAATTCCAAAAAATAAAAAATAATCAGAAAAACATGAAACCTTGCTTGATTTAATGTCATGCCACCAAGATGATGTGGTAAAGAAATTGGCATGTTTGACAAACGTTTGGACACACAACCGTCACAAACTGAAGCAACTCACTAGAAGGTTCGTGGTTCCGAGAGGGAACAATGCATGTTTAATAACAAATGGGAGATAGCTTCCTCTTACGGCCTATTGTTTCCTACGTTTAACATGCACTAATACAACTATCATGTGAAATTTTGGAAAATTTCAGGGGTCATTTGACCTTTTAAAGACATTTAAGTGATTTTCTAACCATTTAATGACCGTAATTCAAATTTGAACTACATCTACATGCAACGCCTAACCACAACGATTTGAAAAATCATATTTTTGTGTACTTGTGTGCGAGTTAATTCCATGTGCAGTAAATAAGAAGAAATTTTCAAACATATTGGTCTCAAGGCATGGGCACATGCATGGGGTGCATGCCATGGCAGTTTAATTCCAAAAACATAAAAAATGGTCAGAAAAACATGAAACCTTGCTTGATTTAATGTCATGCCACCAAGATGATGTGGTAAAAAATTGGCCTATTTGACAGAAGTTTGGACAAAGACCCCTCACAAACCGGAGCAACTTGCTACAAGGTTTGTGGTTCCGAGAGGGAATAATGCATGTTTGATGGCGGACGGGAGATAGCTTCCTCTTACGGCCTTCAAATTTTTTCCTACGTTTAACGTGCACTAATACAACTGTCATGTGAAAATTTGGAAAATTTCAGGGGTCATTTGACCTTTTAAATACGTTTAAGTGATTTTCTAACCATTTAATGACCATAATTCAAATTTGAACTACATCTACATGCAACGCCTAACAAAAACAGTTTGAAAAATAATATTTTTGTGTACTTGTGTGCGAGTTAAAAAATCATCAGACGATGTAAATATCTTGTGTTCAAAAAAGAAAATGTAAAGATCTGGCAAGACAACCG
The DNA here is from genome assembly GCA_021605205.1 of Aegilops longissima. Taxonomy (NCBI): domain Eukaryota; kingdom Viridiplantae; phylum Streptophyta; class Magnoliopsida; order Poales; family Poaceae; genus Aegilops; species Aegilops longissima. Next base: position 477,981,988 of record CM038677.1, on the reverse strand, counting down.
GCCCCCACATGATTGGCACTCTATCTCGCGGCTCGAGGTTTGGTAGGTGATTGGCGGGGATCATTTATCAGACACGATTTTCTATTGGAAACTGTCGGCTATTATGTTTCACAGACGGATTTTGCTACGGGAATCGTGTGTAATTCAAACTACAATACTCGTAAATTCCGGTGACTGGCGTGTGTATTGTCCTCGTCGATATAGATTCCGGCCATCAATAAATACTACCTTGCTCACATCGTCCCGCCTGCATTCTCATCTACATCCTCCCCTCGCTCACCCTCTCTCTCTCTCTCTCTCTCTCTCTCTCTCTCTCTCTCTCAAATCTCTGCCATGGTGCCGCCGGTCTGTTCACGCGCAGACGAGGAGTCACCGCCCCCCAAGGACGCTCACTCGATTAGCAGCGACGAGGAACCCTACGCGCCGCCTGACGAGGTTGCGCCAGACCCCCCAACTTTGGATTGGTTTTGGGGCCAGTACAATCTTTGTCTGTGGAAGTCGCTGCCACCAGCTGAGAAAGCCAGGAAAGTGGCATTCAAGAAGGAGATGGCGGAGGAGGAAGCCAGGTAAGAGGCGGCATGTGAAGCCCGTGATGCCGCCTGGAAAAAGGAGACGGCAGAGCTTTGGGGGTGGGCGCGTCGTCGTGCTGAGGAGGTGTACCAAGACGGGTACTTCACGAGGAAGGTCATAGGCGCTGGGCGCCTCATCGCTGGATGGAGGTGGGCCGATAAGCTCCAGCGTGCCACCGACGAGGAGCTTCGGTGGGCGCCCAACGAAAGGGCAAGATCGGTCGCGCGCGTCCGCCAGCAAGAGGCAGATCAGTACGTCAAGCGCTGCGAGGCGGAGGAGTCAGAGTACTGCCTGTACACTAGGAAGACGCCGCACACTAGGGAGCTGCTGGCGAGGGGATGCCGGAATACTGGCCCCAGGAGGGATTATTAGTTTTAGTATTGTTCGTTTTAAATTTTATGCATTGTACCTAGTAGTTAAGTTTCATCACGTATATATTATGAGTTCCATTTTCTATCTGCTTTTGTATACTAATTTGAATCTAGCTATTATCATCCACATATACAGAATGGAAAGCGTATATACACACATTGAAACAGAACATATAAGAATGGAAAATAGAGTACATACATTGAAACAGAGCAATACTATGATTGTTGTGTATACATAGCTATCCATGTTGAAATAACTTTTCAAAATAAAACGCGTCCATGAGACCATGACCAGCAGCCCTTGCCTAGGGTAGCTCTTGGCTCTTCCTGAACTCGTGCAGGCGTTCGTCCAAGCGGTCGACACGCTCGCGGTACATCTGGAGCGCGATCTCGATCTCCAAGTTGGCTATTTCATCGGAGATCACCAGCTCGAGGATGCGACGGCCATGTTCCTCTACTTTGCCTAGGTGGACACCTGGGCCAAGGAGGCGGTCGAGCCTACGGACCAACGCGTTGGCATCCAGTGGGCCGTGGACAAGGCGAACGGCAACATCCATGCGAACGGTGCGGCGGGCGTCAGGTGCAAGTACGAGTACGGCGCGACCGGCCTCTGGTGCAAGTACGGCGCTGAGGGCCTCTGCCCACTCCTGGCGAGGAATGGGGGTACTGACGGGACGTGTACCCAGCTGCAACGCCGTGTCGACAGCATGCAAGCGCCAATGGATCCGCTCTTGCTGTGCGGCGCGTCGCACCTCTCGCTCTGTGGTGCTCCAACGGTCTCGCCGTGCAGCGAGCCACAGCCTATCGGCGCGGACGCGCCTAGCTTGCTCTGCGGCGCCTCATCGATCATCTTGTGCCGCGAGCTGCATCCTGTCGGCGCTGACATGCCTATCTTGATCCGTGGTGCTCAAGCGCCATGCACCAAAGGTCTGCTCAACCCTGGCGATGACGCGTATCACGGCGTCGTCCATCGCGTTGTCGAGGAGCGCCTCAGCCTCGACGGGCCGTGGCGCCTGCTTGTTTTCCTTGTCGACGAGGTTGATGGCAGAGGCGGCGCTTTGGTGGGTTGGCATGCTTGGAAAAGCTGGATGTGCTACAGGCTGCGCTTGTCGCCTCCATGTGTCGCACGCCGCCTATGCGCAATATAGCAGGGTGGCGGGAAAAAATGAGGAAATGGCAGGAAACAGTGGCGTGTTCATAAAACGCCATCAATTGATGGAAACTTAGTATAGAAGGAACATCGAGCTAGCACAAGAAGTAGATGATGATCACATGAACACGGTCCACACTAGGGAACCCGTCGGTGATAAATTCATCAATCCCAAACGGTTGAATACTAGCAAGCATTTGCCCACAACACACACGGCCTATTCCATCACAAATAGGTCGGATGAATCAACTGTATGCCACGTATCGCACATTGTGAAAAAGTAATGTGGTAGACCTTCTTTAACATGTGTTAAAATATATAAAAAATAAAAAACAAGGACCTCTTGGTTAAATTAGCTGAGGGAATGAGTCATTTCAGTCATTTGACCAAAATGACCCATCCTATCAGTTAATTTAACATCAACGAAACTTCCCATCCAGTCACCCATCTGATGGCTGCTCCAGCCTGAGCATATTTAACTTGATAGCTTTCTTACATGAGCTACTGGTGGAACAAATACTCCTGCTGATAGGAATGCCTCTTCGCATCCTTATGGCTTATCCGGATGACCGCTCGTCCCACAATGGCCAATAGATGTTGTGTAGACAGAGCATATCACATACGTCTTATTAGAGGCAATCGTTTGTGTTATTATCGGTCTTCGCACACATTTCTGATTACAGACCTATTTGTCGCCTATCACACACATCTTGTTATATTGAACAGTTTCTGTTCTCTTGCCTAATCACAAACAGTTCATCCGAGTGAACCGTATGTTATACATCGCACACACCTTGATCGGGCTGACCGTTGCTTTTCTGTTTCCTAATCACAAACAGTTCATCCGAGTGAACCATATGCTGTACATCGCACACACCTTCAACTGGCTGCCCGTTTCTTTTGTTCCTCCTCATCGCAAACTGTTAATTGAGCTAAACCATATGCCCTGCATCGCACACGTAACTAAAATTTGAACCGTGTTTGATGCATCCTCCATCGCAAACGTTTTGCACCTTCTTTGACGGTTATTTTACACCACTGTTTGCGATTATGGCATCGCACACAGTTTCGTCGAAGGGTCTCTGATCGTAGTGTCGCGTTAGCAACAACCTGCAGTAGTGATTACATATTAAGGTCAAAATAGTGCTACCAATATACGAGTGTCATATGATGCCATTTCAAGGATTGTACCACAAAATCTCGAAATATTACAAGGTTCAAATTCCAGAGTTATATGGCTGAAATTCGAAGATTAAAAGGTTCAAACTGATATTAGAAATGAAATTCAGCTCATCACCGTGAAAGCCTTCATGCTGATCCGGTGAACATGGATATCAGAGAGGTTCAAACTAATATTACCACTTCTAAGTCTGGTTTCGAAACCTCACAATTTTTACGAAGGGGTCAGCCACTAAGAAGTCATGTATGGGGTTGACACGATGACTTCCGATTACTCTGTCATCTGAAGTTCCAAAATGAAATTCAGCATTTTTGGAGCCTATTCCATTCTGCCACAGGCGCCGGCGCTGATCAACAAACCATTCATTTTTGTGAAATAAATGTAGGGCAAACCTCATTTCCTTCAGCACCATTGCTCTGAGAACAAAGAACCTGGTGAATATAATATCTGGTAAGGTCCCTCTGTAGGAGTTCTCAGTAATTTCTGAGATATGCAGATCTAGGCATTCGGCCTGGTTGTTATATTGTATCACATTATCCACCAATGGGCCTAATCTTATCTACAAAAGAAGAAAACATGTTAGTGCTTACATGCAGTTTTGAACATTACTACAGGCCTATTTGGTTTGCAAGATTTGTAAAATGAACTAACATGCCAACTTCGATCTGACATGATTAACATGGGCATTTGATCAGATTCTAGAAAAATGTAGCCTTCTTCACAAGAGGTTGGAGTGGATGAAAAGTTCCCTAAGAAAACTAGTACAGATGAATCCAAAGGAGAAATTCTTATTGATTGTAACCATTTGGATCAAGCAACCAATATGGGGGGGGGGACATGTATGTACTGAAATCTTCCAAAAGAATCCTTCAGAAAACATAGTACATTGTCATTGTAAACTTTGAAAAAGGTGTCACAAATTGAACTCCCTTATGGTTAACATTTAACACGAAAGGAAGATCACCTCGATATATAGCTTCTCCAGGCACGGAAAGCATCTTAGGAAATTCATAACTTGCTCCAGGTTGGGGCCGATAGATTCTAGTGCCAAGACCTTCACTGTGCGCAGTTTCGGGGTCAAGCTTGTCGGAATCATTTTCTGAATGACAGACAAAGAAACATCTTCAAAATTAGAAATAATGTTAATTTGTAGAAGGAGAGGTAGAAGGCGGCTGTTGTACCTGAACGGGTGTGGATCCAATAACAAGTTCGGAGTATTTGTCAGACGAGTAGTCCACCACTATCAATTTTGGCGCAGAAATGACATTGATTCTTGTTGGACCTTCTTGATCAACTACAAGTAATCTCTCAAGTGCAGGTGTGTCCTCAATGACCATACCGTGGTACACATCTTGTGATGTCTTCCTGCCGCACCAGCAACACACATAAATAGTCCGGAAAGTCATGGAGGTCATGTGGAAGGTACTCAACCCATTGATCGCCTGAAGACGAAGGTACTCAAGTGCAGTACAACCAGGGAGCAGGTGCTCCATGTCACCGTTTGAGAGCCGGACGGTGACGAGCTTGAGATGCTTCAGTCGTGGTAGAATAAGAGCGGGTGCATCATTAGGGGGGGGGGGAATGGTAGTTCCTGAACTTAGCGACGCGCAGTGTGGGCGCGAGGCGGAGTGCGGACGTTGGCAGCGACCGCATATGCCCATCATCAAAAGTGAGCTCCTCGAGCTGATCTAGGGTGGCGGATCGGAACTTGCCATTCTAAGGCCTCTGGTTGGGCCAAGGTGACTGCCGAGGATCTTGGAGAACACATCCAAGCTTATGCGATAGCCCTGGCAGAGCTTGTGGGTGTCGATGAGGTCGAGAGGGCTGGAGTTCCATAGGGGGCACCGCCGCCGGGAAAGGGCGGTTGTTCGCGCCCCATATTTGATTGGGAGGAGGGAGATGATGACTGTCCACATATCATCAGGGAGGCTACTGATGAAGTCTAGGCCTGCTGGAGTCGCTTGCGGTTCTAGCTCGTCCCGCCTCCGCTTGTTGGCAGCCCCGTTCTCCACCTCCGAAGTCTCCTTGTCAGTGGCGCTTTCTAGTAGAAATGGGAGTACTTGGAATATTTAGTTAAAACAAGGCAATAGAAAAGTGTATTGGTAACTAGAAGTTATTAGGTAGGAATATAGTAAGAAAAGGGAATAATAGTTGGTTGCTTAAATACTACACAATTCATTTGATATTGCTAGGTAAGTCAACATGCATATAGTTGAAAAGAAAACTTACTTCGAACAAAGTCTGGACGAATGATATCGTCGGGGAAGTTACCATATATCTCATGACCAGGCCCTTTTATGTGCAGTGCAATTATAGTGCCAGGTTTCACTTCATAAAACTTAGAAATTTCTTTCCAAAAGCCAGTGCCTAAATAGGAGTCACCATGTTCATCAAACCTTACAGTAGCAACGATTGTAAATCCATGGTTTGTGTGCAGTATGACATCCCTGCAGTCTTGATTTATGTAAAGGGAAATATTGTGCACCACAGATTCTGTTGCATAGCAAGGGACGCGCTGCAGAAAATGGTAGGATTGTTAAATAAAATATAGTAACATGCAAATATGGGCCCAAATTGAAAGAACTGTACAACAATGGAAATCGAAGGATAAAAATTAATAATTAAACAGATAGGGTAAACATGATGTCATGGAAATATGAGAGTAATCGAAAGAACAATACATCATTAATTTGCCTAATATAGAAAGAAGAGGGGGGGGGGGAAATCCCCTTTGACGTATATGGTGCATGTGGCACCTTTTATCCAAATGTAGTAATATTTAGAATATGTTCAGGAAAGTAGGCCATGCCAGCAGATTTAGGGTGAGATTGAACATACCGCGCGCATCCTCAAGTCATCTGGTACAGTGAGATGGAATGTCTGGCGGAGGCCGCAAGGTCCTGATGTGTCCATGCACTATACACTATGAATGGAAGAAAACCCTCAAATCAGCTCGAATAAAAATGAATTCATGGAGATTTTGGCTAGGTGATTAAAGGAGGCAGATGAACTGGGATAAGAGATGCGATAATATCTCATTAAATTAGTTACCTTGTGGTCCATGAGAAAGAACCCTCAGTGCGGCACATTCCCCAACCGAGCAGAGCTGGGTCGACCGCGAGCAGCGTCGAGAAAGTCGATGGCGATAGGCGGCGGCAAGCGGAAGTGGCGAAATAAGGTGGGCTTTGCCGGCAGCCCGGCGGCGGCAGGCGTCGAGCTAAGTGTTTACTGCCGCGATAGGCGGTGCCATGCATAGACGCGGAGGAGCTTGTGCAGGTGCGAATGGGGACCAGAGGGGGTGGTGGGCGGGGTGAGGGTTTTTGTGACGTGGGGATGGTGAGGGTTTTCTTTTATCTTTTTTGAATTGGGTGGTGATGGTTTTCTGCCCCACAAAAATTTTTGGAGGCGACGGTTTGCTAGAGCCAACCGTGTGTGATTGACGCAACAGGCAAAATGAAATTCATTGCACACGGTTCCAATTTTGGGAACCATGCGTGACTGACGTACTACCTCCGTCCTGGTTTATTGGTCCCCTTTGTATTTTTTACCAAATTTTGACCAAATATTTAACTCAGAAATGTTTATGCATCTCAACAAAAATTATATCATTGAACACTATGCTCAAATACCCATCCAACGATATAATTTTTTCTGACCTGCACTAACATTTTGTCAGTTAAACCTTTGGTCAAAATTTAACACAAATTACAAAAGGGGACTAATAAACCAAGACGGAGGTGGATTCCATCAACCGAACTGATTGCATCCATATCCCACGGTTAGACATAAGTAAACATAGATTAAACATACTCAGACATAGATAATAAGTGTACACGCACAAAAGCATAGTTCAACCATAAGTACATAGTTCAACCGTCATTAAGCATACTCAAGCTTACATAGTTCAATTCCACATCTCATCTCACATGCCGGCACGATCCTGAAGCTTCTCCAGGTACTCGGTGTACGTTCCGTGCGCCACCCTGCTGGAATACTTCTTGAAGGAGCTAACGGCCCGTCCTCTTGCATGCGCCAGAACACTTAGATACGCGTCATTAAGCTTGTGGTTGCAAAATGGGCATCGATAGCCGCCATTCCAGGTCCTAATACGCCTGTTATGCATTCCCGCATAAAGCTCCCTCAGGATTTGCCTCTTGTACCTCCTCTGGCCATCTTCATCCTCGATGTCCACATCGTCAGATAGCACCTATACAAATAGTAAAACAAATTTGGCATCAAATCAATTATTACATGCCGTAAAGTAGGATTAGGAATTTATGGCTATTTATTTACACATATCCAGATATTATGGTTCAATTTTTAAGCACAGTCGTCTAAGTACAGACCAATCTTGAAGAAAATAATGGCACAAACATATGTAGGTAATTCAAAATCAATTGTCAAGTCCTTTCTAGGAATTATTAGCATGAACACTAACCTTAGTTGGATTACTAGAAGAAATCATTTGCACAGATGAAACAACTAATCACTTATCACTTGTACCATTCAAACAATCAATACACTACACGGATCTAACAAAACTTACTCAGATTTCATGGATTGGGAGAACATAACCATATGATTTCTATTCCAAAAAGAGGTAGGCAAGAGTCACCCGAGAAACCATATGATCTATTTGATACATAAATGGGTATAGATGACTAACCAGTTGTCCGTCGTCATCGGAGTCGTCGTCGGAGTCGTCGCCAGAGTCGGTGTGGAACTCCGCCTCTCGTTGTGGAAGCTCGACGCCGTTGACGATGTTAGGGTGCAGCGATAACTCGCCGGCGGTGATGGCAACCTCTGTCTCCATCTCCACGCTGTGCTCCGGTGCTTTAGCAGCCCCGGTGTCGCCACTCCCTCCGATGGGGCGCTTCGGCGGCATCCTCATACACTGACGGCTTTGAGGACTGAGAGCGGCGTCGAGGATGCAAGCGGAGAGAGAGGATTGTGTGTGTGGGGAGGATGGGGGGTGTGGCCGCTCGGGCGGACCATTAATATGGAGTAGTGGGAGTTGTGGGAGAGAGGCAAGCGATGGTCAAACCGATGGCTCGCCTCTCGGTGAGCCTGCGCACCGGACTGCTGACATGCCTACCAAAGTTTCACACAGCTACTCGCACGCCTCCCGATGACACTGCGCAGCAAGCACACCTCCGTCAATTCACACACCTGCATGCACGCTCCCGGTCTGCCTACGCGGCGGACTGCTCGCATGCGTTCCGTCAACTCACGCCTGCTCGCACGGCACATGGGTCGCGCGGCGGCACATATATTGTTTTTCTATTTGGATGATTAATGATCCGCTTTATTGCATAATTGAAGCATGGCACGGATCAATTGTTGGTCTAACGCTCACGGTTCGAATAAATAATCCGTTTGGGATATTTGTTCCTAATTATTAATAATCTCCCATTCGTAATTAGATAAAGATTACATCAAAACTGGTCTCAAATTTGACAAAAAAAAGTACAATGCCACTTTGTATTGGTGTCCATATGACAACACGATAAGTTTCGTGAACTTCAAATAAGTTTTGGATGTACTAGAATTTAGAAATCAAGATTCTCAATGTTTGAAATTTGTTGCACGGGGAGCAAACATGCACCCAGTGAGACACATGTGTTTTTTGCAATCCATTTAGGTGCACTGTCACGTGTGCATGTAGCTCAAATTTGATTTTTGCACATTATACCGTAGAAAATCAATCAATGAATGTACTAAAACGTCTTAATGATCTCTGTGGTTTTTTCGAAATTAAAACATCCCTCCTTTGGTAACATATGTTCACCGCAGGATAATTAATTTAACATGCATCGTACTTGCGGTGGATTCGCGGTGTGTGTGTGTGTGGGTGTGTGCGTCTGGGGGTGGCGGGTGGCTCGCAGTACACTACGAGTTGTGAGCCACCGTTTGGGTTGGCCGTTTTGTTAGGCAGGCCAGTGCCACATCAGTGTCGTGAATTCGTTATTTATAACATTACACAACCCTTTCATACATACATGTTTTGGCCACATGCAGTCGATGGTTGTCCTACACGATACCTGATACTCGCATGTGGCGCTTTCTGTGGGCCCACGAGGTCGTCGTCCATCACTTTGATGAACAGCCGGTAGTGAGGTTAATTTGACCAGCAAGGTAGAATCTTTTTTATTTGTGTTATGGTGGTATATAGTACGGGTCGAAGAGGTGGGAGGGGACTAGCATATATACTATACGTACACGTCCGTGAACAAGTACACCTCACTCAGTGTCGGGACTTTTCTGTTTCCGAGGCACGTGCCACATCAAAATTGTGAAATTGGCTATTCAAACATCACACAACACCTCTTTGGGCCACATGCATGCACATAGTGGTTATCCTAGCTATGACACTCATGTGTGACGCTTCCATCTTTGGGCCCACGAGGCCATCGTCGATGCATGCATGCATCAGTTTGACCTACATCGGGAGAGGTTAATTAATTTCACCATCGATGAGGATTCTTTTGGGTTGTACATATTACGGCAGAAGCATATGTAGTACGCTTCATGAACCTCGCTCTGTGTGGGTGCATGGTTTATGGTGTTTGAGGCATGTGGCACATCAAAGTTGTGCATTTTGGGTATTCAACATATATATGTTTGGCCCACATGCAAAGCGGAAGTGGTTGTCCTCTCCAACCCACTTAAGCAGTTATCAGCGATATCGATGCTTTCCATCTGCGGGCCCGCTTGGTCCATCACTACTTTTTGCCTGACAACAAGAGAGGTAAATTTGACTTAGGAGGGGATTGATTTTTTGCTTCTAATACGGTATATACATATATAGGTCATGCTCTGGATGACATGCATGATACAGTTTGACCACACACATATGCATGTGTACGCATGAATCCCTCCCATCAAGTCGAAGTTGCTAGTATAACGACACGACATGAACCGATCTTGCTCTTTGTGGGTAGCTGGTGTACGATTTTTGTATGCACGCGCCACGTCAATGTTGTGAAATGGTATTCAAACATGCGTGCATGCATCACCATACATATGCATGTAGTGGTTTCCTTCGAACAGTACACTCCCTCGCGTGGTTATCGGCGACAAGCCTATATATTCGTGGGCCCGCGTGGACATCCATGATCACCTTGACCGACAACAAGACAGGTTACCATGGCGGATTCTTCATTGGGTCGTGTTATCTTAGTATAGGTCATGGTGAGATTCAGACCTAATTAAGTTTGAGCGCATATACTATGCACACATGCATGCATGAATACCCGTCGTTGGCTTGAAGTGTGGTGTAACATACACATGCCTCATCAACCTAACCCTTACTCAGTGTGGGGATTTCTAGTTTCAAATCACGGTGCCACCTTAAAGTTGTTCCATTGTTACTCAAAACACACCTCTCCGTACATATGTTTGGGCCACACGCATGCAGTGGTTGTCTTCGGGGACTAGCTACTTGTGTGATTATTGGCAAGTTAGCCCATCTCTGGGGTCGCATGGACGGCCATCACTTTGACCAACAACAAGAGAGAGGTTGTACGACCAAGGTGGATTATTCTTGGTCCATTTTACGATCCATCTTGGTGAGATATGCCTCTCTGGCCCGCCGACTGAAAGTGTGTGTGTGGGGGGGGCTGCTACGTACTTCACACTTTGCTAGGTGAACCTTGGTTGGGGGGGCATGCATTCATAGCTTAGGATTCCCTTGGCATGGCACACAAGGGGACTGCTAGCTACTTTGCACTTTTCTAGGTGAACCTCGGTTGGGGGGGCATGCATTCATAGCTTAGGATTCCCTTCGTGATGACATGAGGGGGACTGCTAGCTACATCGCACATTGCTAGGTGAACCTCGGTTGGGAGGGGGCATGCATTAATAGCTTAGGATTCCCTACGTGCCGACACGAGGGAGGGGGGCTGCTAGCTACTTCGCACTTTGCTAGGTGAACCTCGGTTGGGGGGCATGCATTCATAGCTTAGAATTCCCTTCCTGCCGACACGAGGGAGGGGGGCTGCTAGCTACTTCGCTCTTTGCTAGGTGAACCTCGGTTGGGGGGGGGCATGCATTCATAGCTTAGGATTCCCTTCGTGCCGACACGAGGGAGGGGGAAGCTGCTAGCTACTTTGCACTTTGCTAGGTGAACCTCGGTTGGGGGGGCATGCATTCATAGCTTAGGATTCCCTTTGTGCCGACACGAGGGAGGGGGGCTGCTAGCTACTTCGCAATTTGCTAGGTGAACCTCGGTTGGGGGGGAGGGGGTATGCATTCATAGCTTAGGATTCCCTTCATGCCGGCACGAGGGGGTGGGGGCAAGCAATACCGTGCGCTTTGCGAGATAGCTACCACATTGAAGTTGCATTTGGTATTTGAAAATCAAACCACCCTTTTCATACAAAATTTTGTCCGCATGCAAGTGTGTTCCTGTTCTGACCCTCTCCCGCATCATTTTTCGCCAAATTTATGAACATTAGATAAGTCACATGACACAACAGACACGGTTCACTCAAACTAACCGTGTGCATTGGGCTCCACGAGGCTTCCCCTCTCAAAAATATCTACCCGGCTACAGCTTTTTTCTGTTTGATAACGTGCGGTTATAGTGTTTCGACCATGTGTGTTGTTCCTTGTTCCCAATCCTGCCTGCATCCCTTGAAAATATCTACCCGGCTCGAGGGTTTTTCTGTTTCATAACAAACGGTTGTTATCTCCAGACTGTGTGCGATGCACCATCATCAAAATTTTCAATAGCCTCGGCATTTCACTCCCACGTAGTAAAATTTTTAGTACCCGCGTCATTTCCTCAAACACCCCCCCCTCCACACACACATACACACACAAACACACGCACACACACACACACACACACACACACACACACACACACACCAAAACCTCCTCGGTCGTGCGCACACCCACAACCCCTCCCTTGCTTGAAACCCTAGCAAGGTCCCCACTGCCGCCGCCGCTGCTGCAAGGCCACCATTGTCAACATCTGCCGGTTTGCTCGTGCAGCTTACTCATCGATCTCCATACCCAGGCCGCCTCGAGTTTCTTAGATGACGCCTGCCAAACACCTCCTTTCCCACAGATCCCCGTCCCCATCCCCATCCCCCACTCCAGAGCATCACAGCCTAAGCCCGACTATGCTTCCCATGGAGCTCGAGGAGCGATTGGCCCAAAAGAGGTGTATCGCGGTCTCTTCGCCCGACATCGCCGAGGAAGCTGACGGACATTATTGGCGGCAGGCACTCAAGCAGCAGGCTAGAGTATGCGGGCATGTCTCGGTCACCGGCAACGACATCGAGGTCATCGACATCGACGGCCTAAGGCAGGCTATGTCACAGGTTAAGTGGCCCACCCCCAACCCCTCGGGTTCAACCGCCGTCGATCTCATCCATGGCCCCGCCGCTGATCTTCTCTGGCTCGCTGTCAACAATTTGCCATCATACATCACCATCGAGCCCCTTTTGTCATTTCTAAAGGACACGTACTGCGACACTGGTTTGGGATCCACAGCTTCCAAGTTAGACCTCATCGACGGCGACCACGAGGAGGGCACCCTCTCCCGCTCTTCCAAAGGGAAAGAGCCCATCTGCTCTTCCAAGGGGAAAGTGCATGTCTGCAATATCAGGGAGGGCACCCTATAGCCGTGCTCTTCTAAGGGAAAGGAGCCCATCTGATCTTCCAATGGGAAAGCGCCCGTATGCGGCATCAGGGAGGGCACCCTACAGTCGTGCTCTTCCAAGGGGAAGGAGCCCATCTGTGACAACATGGATCGCATCCAGGGTCCGTGCTCTTCCCACGGGAATGAGCCCATCTGTCACAAGTGAGGAAACCCATGATTTGTTTTTCCGTGCCTCTTCACAGGGGGAAACCAATGATTTGTTTTGTCGAGTCCCTTTTGTAGTTTAGTGAGAATATGTCCGGTTTTAATTGCTATATCTGGTTGTTCATAGTATGCCTTGTTTATTTCAATTGTTCACAATGTGATGCTCTATATGTGTAATTATTAAATGTGCAGTACATTTCATCAATCCAGTTTTAAACATACCGATAGGAATGCATATATTTTCTTTCTTTTAAGCCTGTTATAGCTAGCATATGCCTCTTTTAAAGTTTTTTGATTGTTCGGTTGTTTGTAGTTAGCATATGTCCAGTTTCAAATGCTATCTTTGGTTGTTCGTAGTATGCCTTGTTTATTCCAGTTATTCACAACGTGATGTTATATATGTGCAAGTATGAACTGTGCAGGTTAATTTCATCAGTACTAGTTTCAACAATACCACTATGAATGACTACATTTGGTTGCTGCATCTTGTAGTTAACACGCCTTTCCATTTTTTAACAATAACCAGTGTAGTTAGACCGGCACAATACCAGTTTGAATGACTATGTTTTCTTGTTGTTAAATGTTAGGCTCATTGCAGTTAACACACCTTTCCACTTGTTTTCCTTTACTAGCATGCTTAAACCTGCACACTGAAGCTATCTTTTGGAGATTATTTTGTCTGCCATGGATAATTTTGGTTGATGTTTAGCCTGTTGTGCTTAACATGCTTCTCGATGTACCTACACAGGACAATCTTGGGAATGACTGCTGTTTTCCATCGAGGTTAGTTTCATCCCATGGCCTATATATGCTCACTGTTCAGGATATCGGTAGCTGGTACCATATAGGCCGGGGCTGATAAGGGACTAATCGATGAATTGGACTTTTAACTAGGGCCATATGTAATATATCTGAGGCTACATAGCAACATGCACTGTACTTAATGTCTAAATAGGCAATCCTAGGCTACATAGCAACAAGGAAGAGTGTTACATTAATGTTCTAATGATGTCTAGATATACGTAGAAGAGCAACAACAGCAACAACAACACATCCCTGTTTGAATACTCAACTTAGCTAGAGGTTAGAGTTAGTTTCTAGCTCATAACTAACTCTGAACTAACTCCATCTAAAGAGTTGTTTGGATGGCAGGGTTAGATTGACAATAAATGCACTAGGAGAACTAGCTCCAATTAGCACCTCTTGGGTTGGATAGGTTTTTTGGTGGGTTATAGATGCAACTAGCTCAAACTAGCCCTCATGTTTAGATATACTTTAGGGCTATTTGAGCCCGAACTAGCTCAAACTAACTGTAACCCATGGATACAGCAGGAGTTAATCAACCGATAATCTGTAAGATTGCACTAAACTCGTTCCGGCCCATAATGTAAGATGTTAATTCATCTAATATGTGAGTATATTGGATGTTATAAGATCTTATAAAAGAGTGTTGTACTACATCATTGTGCAATTGTTGTTTAGCTTCTAATATTAACTTGGTGCTTTTAGGTACATATGCCATTGTAAAGATCCGCGCTTCGACCTTTTCTGCGTATGGGGCAATGAGATATCGATGAACCAGCATCAAGTGAGGAAGCTGATAAAGATGGCAATTAAACTATTTGTTCACACTTTATCCAAGACAACAGTGAACTGCAGGATGGTAAGTAAGAACTCTGCGGCCTTCTTTTTACTGCCCATAATGAGTTGTGTTAGATGACAATGTCTGAATCTTTTTCCTTTGAAGTGGTTGCCAAAGCAGTTTACTCAAGATTACCTCTCAAACTACATGATTGGTGGGCATGCAAAGGTTAAAGTATTTCTACCAGAACACGATAATTATCTAGATGTTTTCATGAAGACCGTGAAGGATGGGCAGTCGGCCATCACAAGGGGTTGGATTAGAGTCGTGCATGCCTTCTGCATGGAGGAGGGCTAAATATGGGCATTTCGCTTCACCTTGTTCAACAACCAGAAGGTATTTCGCCTCTTTCTTTACCGTCTTTAGTAGTACAAGTATACAACTATGGTTCATCATTCTTTATTTTGCTTCTTATGTAAATCTTGAACATATGTACCTATGAATCGAATAAAGCTGTAACATACATTCAAATTCAAATTAAAATTCGGTACACTTTGAAATAACAGCAATTAAATTATAGTGAAATTACGATCTCCAGGTCGTTACGGCACACACGGT
This sequence comes from Aegilops longissima, assembly GCA_021605205.1. Taxonomy (NCBI): domain Eukaryota; kingdom Viridiplantae; phylum Streptophyta; class Magnoliopsida; order Poales; family Poaceae; genus Aegilops; species Aegilops longissima. The sequence continues at coordinate 477,966,703 of CM038677.1, read as the reverse complement.
TGGTAAAACAAAAAAGTTTGTGATATACATCATAATCCAAGACTGTTCACACAGAGGAAACGTGTGCAAGCATGCACACAGTTGCCGTTTACAAAGCATGGGCGATGCCAGACAATATCACAAACGGTGCGGGCATACTAAACGTTTGTGTTAGTTGCCTTATCATACACGATTCGCAACCATGAACTGTTTTTGATAAAGTATGCATCGTAAACGTGGCACCATAGAATAGTGTGTCCGATAGTCGTCGTGTACGACGATGTTACGATGGTCCGACGTTTAGTAATCCTGTCCGACACTCGTATGACGATTAGCTAATCTTCTTAATTAGTTATCGCATACGGTTTGATAAAATTGAATGTGTGTGATTGTATGCTTATCATACACGTTCTAGAACAGTGAACCGTTTGTGATGGGCCGCGCATCATAATCATAGCACCACAGAATACCGACTGCGATGGCAATGCGAGCACAAACGAGTAGGAGTACTATAGGGTCCCTATCCCCGATGGTTTCGGGGTCGTGTGGGAAGGACCCCCCTATCGCCGTCACTCACTAGGCGCGGTTCCAAATGCTATCGCGGAAAGGGGTTAAAAACCGTTTGTATAGGACCAACGCGTACCAGTGATCATACAAGACGCTCCAAGCAAAACTCATGATATGTGACGACTAAAAATGCAGCTCGAAGTAAAATACCGATGGTCGTTAGAAGAAAGAGGGGATGCCACTCGGGGCATCCCAAGCTTACTTTCTTACTTCTCTTTTAGATAATAGCTTGGTATGCCATGGGCATCCCCAAGCTTAGGCTCTTCTTACCCCTTATTCCTTCATCCATCGTGATCTCACCCAAAACTTGAAAACTTCAATCACACAAAACTCAACAAAACCCTCGTGAGATCCGTTAGTATAACAAAGCAAATCAATACTATAAGTACTGTTGCAAACCAATTCATATTTTATTTTTGCATCATATCTACTGTATTCCAACTTTATTATAGCTTATACCCTGCAATGCAAATCATCGATTCATTGAAATAAGCATACAACACAAAGAAAACACAATCTGTCAAAAACAGAACAGTCTGTAGCAATCTCAAAACTTCGAATACTTATCTAACTCCAAAAATTCTGAAAAAATTAGGACAACATAGACAATTAGTATATCAAACCTATGTAAAAATTTAGAATTTTATCACGCTTCTATGATTTTTAACAATTCTGTGACTGGCGCGCAATGTTTCTGTTTTTCAACAATATCAAAGCAACAATCACCCACATGATCCCAAAGGCTTTGCTTGGCACAAGCACTAATTAAAACAGAAAAAACACAATCATAACAGTAGCATAATTGTGCCAACACTCAATAACAGAAAGAAAAAGATAAAAATAAATTTTATTCATTGGGTTGCCTCCTAACAAGCGCTATCGTTTTATGCCCTTAGCTAGGCATAATGCATAGATCTAAGTGTTGTCAACTTTGTCCTTGTTTTCCTTGGAGGTGTTTTTCTCAGGAGGTTTTGCAAATACAACGTAAAACACATTATCCATGGAAACCTTAGCACTATCAAGTTGCTTATCATCATAACCCCTTTGATTTCTGGCAGCAATCCAAGAATAATGCTGATTAACATTATTGAAAACTTGTTGGATTATATCTAAAACAGGGACTTCCTTTTTAAGATTATCATCAAAGATTTGATTATCCCCAAGCAAATGTCTTAAAGCATAATCACTATTGTAAATAATTTCATCTATCATGGGTTTTTCATGATTCATACCATAAAAATCAAGGATTTACCTAGCTTCCCGTATTATGTAGTCAAATTCATTCATAAGAACAAGAGTGGCCAACTTTTTAGCTTTAGGATTCTTTATAACGGGTAGATCATAAAACAATCTTTGCAAGGTAGGATGAGTACAAATAAATTTATTTTCAAGTTTCAGAACTAGTGCTGAGATAGCCTCCGCATAAGATTTATTATTTTTAACTATAGGGTTAACATCAAGGCTTAAATTCCCAACACAATTGAAAAAATCTTGGATATGTTCTTTTTCCATAACATTCCCTTGCCTCAAAACAAAAGTTTTAGCATCTAGATTGCTAGAACGTCCACTTTTAGGAGTTAGGCCATCATCTATTTCTGCCATAGCAAAATCACTCATCATTGCAAGTGAAATGATAGATCTAACGAGAAAACGGCGAACGAAAAAGAGGGCGAATAAAACGAGAATTTTTTGTGAAGTTGTCGAGATGAAAACAAGAGGTAAATGGCAAATAATGCAAATTGCAAGGTGATGAGATTTGTTATTAGGAACATGGTAGATGTTGATGATGTCTCCCCAGCAACGGCGCTAGAAATTCCTATTGATTGCGTCTAGAGCTACCTCGGTATTTCCCTAAAGAGGAAGGGATGATGCAGCATAGCGCGGTAGTTATTTCCCTTAGTGATGAGATCAGGGTTATCGAACTAGTAGGAGAAACACGCAACACTACGTAAACAACACCTGCACACAAAGAACAAATACTTGCAACTCGACATGTTAAAGGGGTTGTCAATCCCTTTCGGGTAACGATGCTAGAAATTGGCAAACGGGCGTGAGAAAGTTGTAATAGATTGATACATGCAAATAAAAGTAAATAAAATTGAGCGAGGTATTTTTGGGTTTTTGATAATATAGATCTGAAAATAAAATATGCAAATAAATAAAAAGGAAAATAGCAAAATAGATCTGAAAGTATATGATGAGAAAATAGACCCTGGGGCCGGGGATTTCACTAGTGTCTTCTCTCAAGAAAATAGCATACCGTGGGTAAACAAATTACTGTTGGGCAATTGATAGAACTTCAAATAGTCATGACGATATCCAGGCAATGATCATTATATAGGCATTACGTCCAAGATTAGTGGACCGACTCCTTCCTGCATCTACTACTATTACTCCACACATCGACCGCTATCCAGCATGCATCTAGTGTATTAAATTCATGGAGAAACAGAGTAATGCAATAAGAACGATGACATGATGTAGACAAGATCTATTTATGTAGAAATAGACCCCATCTTGTTATCCTTAATGGCAATGATACATACGTGTCATTTCCCCTTCTGTCACTGGGGTCAAGCACCGTAAGATCGAACCCATCACAAAGCATCTCCTCCCATGGACAGAAAAATCGATCTAGTTGGCCTAACTAAACCAAAGATTCGGAGAAGAAATACGAGTCTATAAGTAATCATGCATATAAGAGATGAAAAGACTCAAATAACTTTCATGGATAAAAACATAGATCTGATCATAAACTCAAAGTTCATCGAATCCCAACAAACACACCTCAAAAAAGAGTTACATCAAATAGATCTCCAAGAGACCATTGTTTTGAGAATCAAGAGAGAGAGAGAGAGGAAGCCATCTAGCTACTAACTATGGATCCGAAGGTCTACAATGAACTACTCACGCATCATTGGAGAGGCACCAATGCGGATGATGAACTCGTCCGTGATGGTGACTAGATTGGATCTATGGTTTCTGGAACTTGCGGTGGATGGAATTGTTTTTTGTCGCTTCGCCTAGGGTTTTTGGGTGTCCAGGATATTTATAGAGCAAAGAGGCGGTGCGGGAGGCGGCCGAGGTGGGCACAACCCACCTGGGCGCCCCTGGGCCCCCAGGCGCGCCCTGTTGGGTTGTGCTCACCTCGGAGCCCCCCTCAGGTACTTTCTTGGCCCATCGTGTGTCTTCTGGTCCAGAAAAAATCACCAAAAAGTTTCGCTGCGTTTGGACTCCGTTTGGTATTGATTTTTCGCAAAGTAAAAACAAGCAAAAATTAGCAACTGCACTAGGCACTATGTCAATAGGTTAGTCCGAAAAAATGATATAAAGTTGCTATAAAATGATTGTAAAACATCCAAGAATGATAATATAACAGCATGAAACAATAAAAAATTATAGATACGTTGGAGATGTATCATGGCCCCGCCAAGAAGGCTTAGGATGGGAGCCCCAGCAAGGAGATTGCCAGGTGCACCTTGTTGCAAGACTTGGCAGCTGCTAACCAAACTAGGGGGGGCGATAAGCAATATTGCAAGATCCACTGCACCAAGAGCCATGACCTTCAAGACTGCTGGCAAGTTGAGCAGCTTGCCGAGAAGCAGAAGGCTGAATATAAGAAGAGGGATAAGGAAAAGGCTGACAGTGCAAGTGGATCCGGCAAGAAAAGTGGTGGCCGAGGAGGTCGCCGCACAAGACCAAGCAGTAGAAGGAGAAGCTTGCTAGAGGTTGAGATAAGAAAGAAGAGGACAATGATGAGGACGAAGAGGATGATGATGAGTCCACTGAACATGAGTTCCAGAAATCCACAGAAGCAATGTGCATTGACAGAGGTGCATCTTTGTACTCTTCTCACCGCCAACTGAAGCAGTGGGTGCGTGAAGTCAATGCGGCAGAACCAACAGTTGACGCCCAAAAGCCATTGAGATGGTCTAACACACCCATCATTTTTGATGCTGTGGATCATCCTGATTGCACAACAGCGGTCGGGTGCTCGCCGTTGTTGGTTTCCCACCAATCCGCAACCTCAAAGTGACAGAAATGTTGGTTGACGGTGGGGCTGGTCTCAACTTGATGTCACCTAATGTGATCAAGAAGCTACAAATTTCTTATGATGATCTAAAGAAGACTGGCTCGTTCCAAGGGATCATTCCAGGAAGGAGCCAGCCGAAGGGCAAGATCACTCTGCCAGTGACATTTGACAGAGAACTCAATTATAGGACAAAAAAGATCGTCTTTGACGTCGTCAAGATTCCATTACCGTATAATGGGATCCTTCACCATAGATTCGACACAAGGGGAGCCAAAGAATATTTGAAGGTATTAGCAGCTGAGTTTTCAATTCAACCACACCTTGACATTAATTACCTGCAGGAAAGTGATCAGTAGCAAAGTAGTTTGATAGTTTTGATTGTAGTGACAGCAGCAACGGTAACAGTAACAGTGATAGCAGTAATTTTGTAGCAAGTGTATCAATGATGATAGCAGTAGTAATGCAGCAAGATCAATATAAATAAATTCGTAGGCATTGGATCGGTGAATTGTTGATTGATATTCATCATGTGACAGTTATAACCTAGGGTGATACGGCACTAGCTCCAGTTCATCGATATAATGTAGGTATGTATTTCGTAAATAGTCATACGTGCTTTATTAGAAGAACTTGCATGACATATTTTGTCCTACCCTCCCGTGGCAGCGGGGTCCATATTGGAAACTCAGGGATATTAAGGCCTCCTTTTAATAGAGAACCGGAACAACGCATTAACACATAGTGAATACATGAACTGCTCAAACTACGGTCATCACCTGGAGTGGGCCCGGTTGTTGTCACTCCGGGGTTGCCGGATCATAACACGTAGTAGGTGAGTATAACTTGCAAGATCGGATCTAAAACATGGATATAATGATGAATTCATAAACGGTTCAGATCTGAGTTCATGGCACCCGAGCCCAAATTAACAAGCATTAAGCATAGCAAAGTCATAGCAAGATCAATCTAAGAACATAGTGGATACTAGGGATCAAGCCCTAACAAAACTTACTCGATTACATGATGAATCTCATCCAATTCCTCACCGACCAGCGAGCCTACGAAGGAATTAGTCACTCCCGGTGGGGAGCATCATCGAATTGGCAATGGAGATTGGTTGGTGATGATGAAGAACGAAGATCCCCCTCTCCGGAGCCCCAAACAAACTCCAGATCTGCCCTCCCGAGGAAGAACAGGGCTTGGCGGCGGCTTCGTCTTGTGGATCGTGATAATTCTTTCTCCCTGATTTTTTTTTCTAGAATAATGTGATTTTATAGTATCAGGGGGGTCGTTAGCGGGGCCACCAGGTGGGTACAACCCACCTGGGCGCGCCAGGAGAGGGGGGCGCGCCCTGGTGGGTTGTGCCCACGTTGGTGCCCCTCTCCGGCAGGTCTTGGCTCTAGAAATTCTTATTATTGATATAGAAAATCCTCGCAAAGTTTCGTTCCATTCCGAGAACTTTTATTTCTGCACAAAAACAACACCATAGTAGTTCTGCTGAAAACAACATCAGTCTGTGGTTAGTTTCATTCAAATCATGCAAATTAGAGTCCAAAATAAGAGGAAAAGCGTGAGAAAAAGTAGATACGTTGGAGACGTATCAACTCCCCCAAGCTTAAACCTTTGCTTGTCCCCAAGCAATTCAGTTGATAAACTGAAAGTCAGAAAGAAAAACTTTTACGAACTCTTTTGCTCTTGTTTGCATAAATAAGATTAAATAGCACCCAGGTTTTCAACCAACATTATAACTAACCATGTCGACAATAACTCTTAAAGATTATAATGACTCATATCAATGGCATAATCAACTAGCGAGCAATAATAAGATATCTCAAACAACAACACGTTGTCAAAACAACCATGATATAATATGACAATAGTGGTATCTCGCTAGCCCTTTCTGAGACCGCAAAACATAAATGCAGAGCACCTCCAAAGTTCAAGCAGCGACTAAACATTGTAATTCATGGTAGAAAAGATCCAGTCATGATGCACCCGACATTAGCTATACACAATGCATAAATCATGACAGTTGTGCTCTCTCAGTTTCTAGCACTTTTTTGAGAAGGTGATGAAACAACATAAAAGTAAATAGAAAGTCCCTTCGTAGAGGGAAACAGTGATTTGCAGAGGTGCCAGAGCTCGGTTTTTGAAACAGAGATAAATGATTATTTTGAGACATGCACCCTTCTTCTTCACTTCACGACCATCAGTTATCTATATCTTCCATGCGAAGCATGCTAGTGGTGGTTCCCAAGTGATAAAACTAAAGTTTTACTCCCCCTCCACCATCAATCACACTCCATGGCTTGTCCAAAACAACGGGTGCCGTTCATACCAACATCACTCCCGGGGGAGTTTTGTTTAGTTATTTGCATTTTTGAGTTCGGGACTGGGAATCCCTATTACCGCCCATTTTCTCGTGCGATGGCGAGTGAATAAACACTCGACCTGAGAATAACGTGCTTAGCGCGGAAGATATTGACCACCTCATGTCGTTCCATGAACGATCCAGGCACACAAAAAGGATAATTTTTAGAAGTTTTTAGAGGTGGCCCATGCAAATTTACTTAGGACGGCAGGGTAATATCGTATATAGGCAGGTATGGTGGACTCATATGGAATAACTTTGGGTTCAAGGTTTTTGATGTACAAGAAGAGTTCCCACTTAGTACAGGCGAAGGCTAGCAATTAAGATTGAGAAGCGGCCAGCTAGAGAGCAACAACGATCATAACCAGGCATTATGCATAAGTATGGTCACTAGCATGAGTAGGATATGAACACCATGAACATAAATATCATAGAGGCTATGTTGGTTTTGATTCAGCTACATGCATGAACATGTGCCAAGTCAAGCCACTCGAACATTCAGAGGAGGATACCATATCATCATACTACATCACAATCATTTTAACACTATGTTGATATCCAAGATAATCATTATGAACTCCTAGCTACTTATGCATGGCATGAAAAACTATAATCTCTAATTGTCATTGCAAACATGTTTAATCATAACGGGCTGAAGCATGGATACTAGGTTAAACATATTTACACAAACAGAACAAGTCCAGTTCATACCAGTTTCTCTTTGCCACGGGCAGTTCATCGAATATCGTCATTATTGCCTTTCACTTGCACGACCGAATGATATGAAAATAATAATAGTGTAAGAGTGTCGTGGACTAAGCTGGAATCTGCAAAACATTTTATTCAATAGGAGAAGACAAGGTAAAATGGGCTCTTTATTAGTTCAACAGTTATTCATATGAGAGCCACTCAACATTTTCATCGTGGTCTTCTCCTCAGTACAACTCAAATAAAAAGAAAAGAAATTTAGAGAAACACACTGAAATATTTTTGGAGTTTTTGGTTTTCTTGAACAAGCAAATAAAAGGGAAAAGCAAAAACGAGAAAAACTATTTACGCAGGAAAGCTCCCAACAAGCAAAATAAGAACAAGGAAATCTTGTTGGATTTTCTTTTTAATACTACTACTAAGCATGCATAGAAAGTAAATTACTACAACTAATTTTTTTTGGTTTTTCCAAAGTTTTTCAAACACACAAGAAGAAAGCAAGAAAATAAATCTAGGCATGGATGATACAATGAAAAAGTGTGAACACCGACAAATGGAATGATATGTGAACATGAATATAATGTCAGTGAGAAACACGTACTCCCCCAAGCTTAAGATTTTGTCCTAACTTGGCAGTCGATCAGTAGCCTAGAGGGTAGTAGGGATCCTGAGGAGCAGGCTTCCACTCATCCCACTGCTGAGGCTCCTCCGCATCCTCTGCAGCAGCGTGAGCGTTCCAGTAGGCGATGATCTCTGCAGGCATAATCCGGTATCCGCCCCTGGCAGCGGAATCAAAGAAAGCAGGTGCAGGCAAGGGGATAACATCATGAGTTTCAACGCTATAGACCAGATTATAAGGAACGGCGATATCCGGACGACCATGTGCAAGAAAGTGATGGTGATCCATGGTTGCACGGTCTTGGTACACCTTAGCCAGAGGGTAATCATGAGGGCATATCTCAACCTCGAAGTGAGCCACCAAACGAGTAGCAAAAATATCACCATGTATTTTACCCTGAGATTTATTAAGATGGAGGCGACGAGCCACAATAGCTCCCGAGCTATAAGTATTGTCGCCTCCTAATGCACGATGTAAAACAACAAGGTCTGGTGAACTGAGCGCACCCACCTTCTCTCTAGCAAGAAAGCATTTGGTAATGAAGAGTGCAAAGTAACGAACAGCAGGAAAATGTAATCTACCGGCAGTGATGGCTGGCACTCTTCTCACATCACCCACTGTCAAAGTGCGACAAAAGGCCTCAAACTCGGTCGGCCTAGGCTCAGCCAAGCTCCCATCAGATGGGATCATGCATATGTTACAAAATTCAGCAAGTGGTATCTCATGGTTCTCAACATATAAGTTAGAGCTCACTTCAGGAGGATTATTTCTAGGCAGGAAAGTAAAACTTTGAACAAAGATGTTTGTGAGGATTTGGTGTTGGTCACTGTCGGTGTCAAAACCGGCGGATCTCGGGTAGGGTGTCCCGAACTGTGCGTCTAGGCGGATGGTAACAGGAGACAAGGGACACGATGTTTTTACCCAGGTTCGGGCCCTCTCGATGGAGGTAATACCCTACTCATGCTTGATTAATATTGATGATATGGGTAATACAAGAGTAGATCTACCACGAGATCAAGGAGGCTAAACCCTAGAAGCTAGCCTATGGTATGATTGTTGTTCCTCCTACGGACTAAAACCCTCCAGTTTATATAGACACCGGATAGGTTAGGGTTACACAGAGTCGGTTACAATGGTAGGAGATCTACATATCCGTGACGCCAAGCTTGCCTTCCACGCCAAGGAAAGTCCCATCCGGACACGGACAAAGTCTTCAATCTTGTATCTTCATAGTCTTGGAGTCCGGCCGTGATGATAGTTCGCTATCCGCCACCCCTAGTCCGAACTCCTCAAGAGCCCCTGAACCAGGCTTCAATGACGACGAGTCCGGTGCGCATATTGTCTTCGGCATTGCAAGGCGGGTTCCTCCTCGAATACTTCATAGAAGGTTTTGAACACCAGGATAGTGTCCGCTCGCAAAACAAGTTCCACATACCACCGTAGAGAGAATAACTTTTGCACAGATCTGCTGACGTATTCCGCGGCGTGACATCACACCACGGCCAGGCCTTTATATAAATCGTTTTCTACCGTTCCACCTTAGCGTGTTTAGCGAGGCGGTTTCCTTGGCACGTCTTATCAAAGCATAGATCGTGCCCCCTTATTCTGGGATTCTCATCAATACGGACATGGGTAACCCAACCGTGCCCGTCGGCACGCCTCCTCTATCAAAGGCGAGTCCTAGTCGACCACGGGGTGGGCTCTTGGTATTCAACCTCTTTATAATGAGACCAAGGCCCTCTTCTTTTTACACCCTCCATCGAGTTTGCCTCGCGCTCTAAGTTCTAACACCCAAAGCTTCAGATTCAGGCGCTTCGGACCTTCGAAGATGTCCGGCTCCGACCAGCACGGCCGATGGATGTCTTCCTCCGTTACGGAAGAAGACGTGCTAAAGCTGCGAGACGCCAGGTGTCTAACCGGCGAGATCTCGCATAGGCTGCCTGCTCCAGGGCAGGTCATTCCCACTCCCGAGCCCGGCGAGAATGTGGTGTTCGTGTCTCACTTCCTTCGGGGTTTAGGCTTCCCGATGGATCCCTTTGTGCAGGGGCTCATGTTTTATTATGGGCTGGATTTCCACGACTTGAATCCGGAGTCCATCCTCCATATCTCGTCATTCATTGTCGTATGTGAGGCCTTCCTCCATATTACCCCTCACTTTGGATTGTGGCTCAAGACCTTCAAGGTGGAGCCAAAGATGATCAAGGGGCAACAAGCAGAGTGCGGAGGGGCGGTTATAAGTAAATGTGCTGACGCTCCGTGGCCCGAGGGCTCTTTTCAAGAGGAGCTTGGTTTGTGGCAACGGGAGTGGTTTTATATCACCGCTCCCAGGGGCACCAAATGGGTGGTGCTTCCCACCTTCCGCTCAGGTCCGCCACAGTGGCTGGCGTCATGGGTCAACAAGGGGCTCGACTGGGGGCCGTCCAAGGACGTTCCTTTGCTGCAGGGCCGTATCCGAGACCTCCAAGAAAGAGAGATCAATCTGGTTGCAGTGGCGCAGGTTATGTTGATTCGGCGCCTTCTGCCTGCAAACGCCGCCTCCGCCTTTGTGGAATTTAATCCGGAGGGACCACGAGCTCTCCAAAAATTTATGGGCATGACGCCCGCGGAGATGTATAAACTGTTCTTCGGATCACAAGAGAAGTGTCCGGACTTGACTGAGGATGCAGGACTAAGCTGCAATCGCCCAGATACTCAAGTAAGTAGTCCTGTAACCGGACAAGATGTTCATTCATTTATCCTATAAATATATGCCCTTTAAAGGAGCCATTTCTTGAACAGGAGTGGATAGCCAAGGCGAAGTTAATAAGGTGCCCGGCTCCCCTCCCAGAGACCACGCCGGATCCCATGCTGACCAAGATGTTGAAGGTCTCGCCTTTTAAACAAGGCAAAGGAGGGAGCGGGGAAGCAACTGCCTCTACGAAAGAGGCTATCCAGGAAGGAGGGATTAAAAGTACCATCTGCCGAGGAGAGAAGAGGACCGCTCGAAGATCCGGAGGTCAAGGCCTCAAAGAGGGAAAGGAGTCTTCGTCGAGAGTCCGCATCGGGAAGTAACCCAGCGCACTATTTCCCCAAGGGGATCAGCCTCCAGGAGCCGTAAGTAAAAAGAAGGGTCTTGTAAATAAGGAACATCCCTACATTTATTTATGAAGATAACCTAAATTGTACCTTGTAGTTCGGACCTCAGCCCTTCTCAGCAGAGCTCGTCTTCGGGGGATCTTCTTCCGGAGATGATGGAGAGCGAAACGCCTCCACCTGTCGCACCCTCATGCAGGCGGACGACCACGAGGTGTCGTCGCGGAGGGTTCCCCAAGTCCGGCGAGGCGGAAGGTCCGCGCCAAGTGGTGTGCGGTCGAGGAGTGAAGGATCTGCTCGGGCGAAGCGGTTATCTCGAGAAGATCACCGTGCTCTAATGGGTACGGTGATTGAAAGGATTGCATCCGCGGAGATCAGATTGCATGAAGCCGTCAGAAGCTTACTGACGGGGTTTGAGGTACGCAAAAATGATGTACCTTCTGACAGTTTATGCATATAGAATGCGCCCTGTATAGATAGTAGCCCCTGAGACTCGGTATGTTGTCAAAATTGACAGCGTGCCGAGGATCAAAATCTCAGTTATAACATATCGCAGCTCCTAAACAGGTGGCGGGGCGTCCGGTGGCCAGCCGGACTGATGAATATGCTGAACTAAAGCGGCAACTTGACGAGGCGGATGCGGACATTGCGTTGGTCAATAAACGATTTGACGAGTCGCAAGGTATGCGACTTCTACACGGACACCTGGTAAGGGAGCTTGACGCCCATGTCTTACAATTTGTATGCTTAATGCAGATGGTGCCGCTGCTGTGGAGGAGCTGCGGGCGGAACTCGCCGAGCGAAAGAGCAAGCGAAATAGTAATGCGTTGCTTTAAGGGCGGCAAGAGCTAAAAGCCGAACGGGCTGCTCATTTGCCAAGAAGAGGAAATGGCCGATATGGCGGAAAGTTGAAGAATGCTGCCGATCGCTGCAAGGTTCTTGAAAAGAACGCTCAAAGCGAAGAGAGGCGGAAAAAGGCCGCCGAATCCAAGAATGCCCATTCGCTTTGAGAGCTGCCAAGGAGGAGCTAAGTCGGGCGGGGCAATTGCGGCTGGAAAACCGTTTACGCTGGAGGAAATATACGGATCCAAAGTATGCTCAATTGGACAAGTTGTGGAGTTTGGAGGATGCTTATCTGGACTTAGCGGCGAAGCGCCATGGACGCGATTGAGCACTTCCGAGGCGGAAGGGGCACGAAGGGAAGATCTATATTGGTCGCAATTCCATAGTCCGGAGCGTCTTCTTCCGTTGACCGATCGGTTGGCCGAATGGGCCGAGTTGAATCGACTATCCGGACTTGCCATGAAGCATGTCATGACTCATTTGTGGCCAGGCGGACCCCAGCCAAAGAGTTATTTTGGTTTAGTGCAGCAGTTCCTTGGTGCGGTACCGCGTATCGACGCAATAAAGCGGTCGGCGTGTATTGAGGGGCGTGGATGGCCCTGGCCCGTGTCAAGACATACTGGGCCGATATGAAGGCCACCGACGTTGCATCCCAAGATTCGGACAGAAGCCGAGTACCTGCCGAGCACTACTTTGAAGAAGTCCTGCTGGGCGCTCGTTTAATAGAGACGCAGTGCTCGAAGGATATTATGTTTTAAATGACTTGTATGATTTTTGAAAACAATGTTTCAGTGTGATATAAGAGCTTTTTATACTTGTGCGTTCAAGTAGTAAACTACTCCCTGTGCGGCCGTTTATGCATATGTATATATAACCTGAAAGATGGCAGTCCTTGGCTTCAGCCCCCACGCACATAATGCGGGGGTGTTTGCAAAGAAAGTGCTTTTTCACACTTAATCCAACGTCTTGGTCCTGTTAAGGAGGTGGTAGCGTAGCAAACTAGGCAACCGGACTATAATGCTTTATCACTTTCACTTAGCCATAGGAGTTCGAGGGTGCGGCTACTATATAGTTCCTGGGGGCACCGCACTCTCCCGAATTCGGGGTGCGTATGTGCCTGACCGAAAACCGGTCCTTCATTAATGCGGAGGAATCCTAAACATTCCGATGAGTCATTGAGTGGTTGACCAGTCTCTCGCTATATCATGACATTCAGTTTTCGGCTTTCTCTACTGAGGCACTCGCCCGGCCGAACCAGGGCACAATCGCAGTAGTTCTCCTGGTGCCGCGTTAGCCGATAGAATGGAACGTAAGGCAGCAAAACACAGGAGCCGGGCAAACCCAACATTTGACCAAGGACATGATTCGGAGCTGATGCATATAAGGCCTAACTCGAGACGCCGAATACTCCCTAAGGTATTCGGTCTTTATAAAACGGGCAGAATAATGCCCTAAGCCCCAGTGTCCGTGCACGCATAAAAATTCTGGTGCGGCCAATGCCAAGACGCCAGCCTCCTCCTCGGTTATAGTAAGAAACCGGGGATGTATATCAACAAGAGACAGTAAAAAGGTTTACGCAGGTCTTAATCTGAAAAGAATCCTTGCAACGGGTCCCTACCGCATGTCTGCTTTGTATCTCCGTTGTGCCGTATCCTCGGCCGGGTGTAGCACGTTGTTCATCTGTAAAAGAGAGGAACTTAGTTTAAAAGGAAAAAGATCGTGCGAAAGATGTACTTTATATTAAATAAACAGAGTACGATTCGAAGAAGTGAATAAAATTGAGCTTTATTGTCTCTTGTTATACATGCATGCAGCCCCTTGTATGGGGTATGCCGCTAGTAGGCGCCGGACTCGTCTAGCCGTGTTCGGGGTTTGAATGACCTATTCAGGTTCTTTGACTAGCGGAGCCGGATAGGTGTGGGGGCCTCAAGGCAGTCCCACGTTCTTCCATGCTCAAGTAACACTTAATACTCCCTTTCAATGAGATGACACCGCATGGACCGGGCATTTTAAGTGTTAGAGATGCATAATGCGGTATTGCGTTAAAGCGGGCGAAAGCTCCGCGTCCCAATAGTGCTTGATGGCTACTTTTAAACGGGGCGACATGGAAGATCAACTTTTCGCGACGGAAGTTGTCGGATGAACCGAACACAACTTCTAGCAGTATGGAGCCCGTACAATGGGCATATGTGCCTGTCATTACTCCTTTAAAGGAGGTGTTGCTACGGCGAATTTTGGTTGGGTCTATCCCCATCCTGCGGATTGTGTCCTGATATATCAGGTTTATGTCACTGCCACCATCCATGAGGACGTGTGTAAATTGGAATCCGTCGATTATAGATCCAATATCAAGGCAGTCCATCCTGCGTTCCGGATACTTTCGGAATAGTCCTGATGGTCGAAGGTGATTGGTTTTGACAACCAGTGTTGGTACTCCGCTAGGGTAGTTTGTGCGGCGCGCATTCTAGTGGGCGCCGCTCTGTTTTTCCCTTCGGTCACGTGAAGTGAGTTTACTGTTTTAACCTCTTGTGGGAAATTCTTTTGTTTTCCGGGGCTCTGCTTGTGGTGCTCGTCATCATCTTCACTTGGTGTGTCGAGCCCCTTGTGTTCGGCGTTGAGTCTGCCGGACTGTTTGAAAACCCAGCAATCTCAGTGGGTATGGTTTGCAGGCCTCCCGGGAGTACTGTGGATTTGACATATCTTGTCCAAGATTTTGTTTAAGTTGGACAGCTCATTGCTATTGTCCTTGAGGGGCAGTTTTGTATTGTTCTGCCGTGAGCTTTTGAATCCGGCATTGACTGCCGTGCTCTTTGGACCGTTCCTTTTAATCCGGCATTGGTCCTTGTTGCGCCGTGGTTTCCCATTTCCATCCCTGATTTCGGATGTACTTGGGTCGCTGGTGCTGCATCTTGCTAGCCAGCTATCCTCTCCCGCGCAAAAGCGGGTCATGAGGCCTGTTAATGCGGCCATTGTTCTTGGCATTTCTTGGTCGAGGTGTCTGGCGAGCCATTCGTCTCGGACGTTGTGTTTGAAGGCTGCTAAGGCTTCGGCGTCCGGACAGTCGACTATTTGGTTCTTTTTAGTAAGGAACCTGTTCCAGAATTTCCGGGCTGACTCTTCGGGCTGTTGAGTTATGTGACTTAGATCGTCTGCATCTGGAGGGCGGACATAGGTCCCCTGAAAATTTGCCCGAAACGCATCCTCGAGCTCTTCCCAGCTTCCAATGGTATTTTCGGGGAGGCTTTTAAGCCAATGCCGAGCTGGCCCTTTGAGTTTAAGGGGTAAGTATTTTATGGCGTGGAGATCGTCTCCTCTAGCCATGTGTATGTGGAGGATGTAATCCTCAATCCAGACTCCAGGGTCTGTTGTTCCGTCGTATGCCTCTATGTTTACGGGTTTGAATCCCGCTGGAAATTCATGATCCAGCACCTCATCGGTGAAACATAGGGGGTGTGCGGCGCCCCTGTATTTAGGTGTGCCGTGATGTTCGGATATTTGGCGTGTTGCATTGCTTTGAAGAGCTTGCTTTCTTGGCCCGTAGATGGACCTAACTGGGCCATCCTTTTGATGTGAATCCTTATGCGGATCGCGCATCGGTTTGTGTGCGGCGCCAGTTGCCGCTCTCTTTTTGTCGTGGGGTCGTCCATCCGACCGGGTGGCCTTCTTAGTTTTTGATTGTGGGGGCTCTATGGCCTCCTCATCAAATTCGGGCAGTAGCTTTCTCTTTGGGTAGCTCTTTGTTCGGCGACTGTCGCCGTACTTGTCTGCGGTGTTGAATACTCTGCTCCATCTGATTCTGAGTGCATCTACCATTGTTTTGAGCTTCCGCTTCTGCTTTTTCAGGCTACGCGCAGTGGCGACGAGCCTTTTCTGGAGGTTATTTTGTTCCAAGAATTTGTCCGGCGTGAGATCGTTCGGACTGTTGTCTTCGCCGGGGACGGGTTGTTTATCCAAGTTGTCCTGTTCGGACGTTTGTTCGATAGCATGTTCGTCGTCCATCGGTTCGCCCTGCTCTATGGCTGGGTCTCTATTGAGGCGGGACTTGGTTTGGCGTTTACGTTGCCGTTTGGACTGCTTTTCGAGTGATTTGTCCTTCGTAGCGTCCCGTTGTTCCTCGTCTTCATTTCCTTTAAGTGTATCCACCATGTATATATCATGGGATGAAGTGGTTGTCCAGCATCCTATAGGCGCTGGTTCATGGTTGCCTCCTACATCGTCGTCCATACCGTCGATGTCTTCGGAGTCGAAATCGAGCACGTCGTGTAAGCTTTCGACAGTGGCTACGAAGTGGGTGGTGGGTGGGAGTTGAATTTGTTCGACGTCCACATCCCAACCTTCCTGTCCGTAGTCCGGCCAGGGCTCTCCGGATAAACAGAGAGACTTTAGTGAATTCAGGATGTCGCCAAAGGGAGAGTGCTGAAAGATGTCCGCAGCAGTGAACTCCATGACCGGCGCCCAATCGGATTCGATTGGCAGGGGCGCGGAGGGTTCGGAGTCCGGAGAGGAGTCCAGCACCCTGGATTTGAGGTCTTCGCAAAGGACACGGATGGAGTTCGTCTCAATCACCGTAGAGATTGTAGCCCCTGAGGCGGTGTCCAACCACTCGTCCTTGATCGGGGAATCCGGCTCCGGATTAAGGGTCGGAGCGGAGGCTGGTGCGGCCTCCATGACACTGTTGGGCTGCAGAGCTAGATCATGCCCATCGAGACAGTGTGGCACGCTTGGCCGCGGCTCGAATCCGTCGAAGATCAAGTCTTCGCGGATATCGGCTGTATAGTTCAAACTTCCAAGTCGACCGATGGCGGGCGAAGCTTCGATCTGCTCGGATGGCCAATCGAATTGCCCGCAGCATGCAAAGCTGCCGAATCTGAAGATCTGCCCGGGAGAAAAGTTTCACCGGACCGCGTCGTTGTTGATGATCGAAGGAGCCATCGGGCCTATCGGTGACGGCACGGAGGAACTCTCAATGAAAGCACCAATGTCGGTGTCAAACCGGCGGATCTCGGTAGGGGGTCCCGAACTGTGCGTCTAGGCGGATGGTAACAGGAGACAAGGGACACGATGTTTTACCCAGTTCGGGCCCTCTCGATGGAGGTAATACCCTACTCCTGCTTGATTAATATTGATGATATGGGTAATACAAGAGTAGATCTACCACGAGATCAAGGAGGCTAAACCCTAGAAGCTAGCCTATGGTATGATTGTTGTTCCTCCTATGGACTAAAACCATCCGGTTTATATAGACACCGGATAGGTTAGGGTTACACAGAGTCGGTTACAATGGTAGGAGATCTACATATCCGTATCGCCAAGCTTGCCTTCCACGCCAAGGAAAGTCCCATCCGGACACGGGACGAAGTCTTCAATCTTGTATCTTCATAGTCTTGGAGTCCGGCCGTGATGATAGTTCGGCTATCCGGACACCCCCTAGTTCAGGACTCCCTCAGTCACACTCATCTGAGATGAAGTCCGTTAGGCTGGCATTATCAATGTATTGCATGAAATCCTCATGGATTCCAGCCTCTTGCACGAACGGGGTGTGCGACCATTCACGCGGCCGTACCTCCACCAACCTCCGAGGGCGGAGATCACTGTCAGAAGACTCCCCAATAACACCCTTGGAGTTCTTTGAACCAAACTTCCTAATGATATTCATGTCCGCGTACAATTTTTCCTATGAACAAAAATCTGAATTTTTAGTTCACAAAATTTTCTCAACGAAACTTCACAAAACTGATCTCATAGGGATACATAGAGGCCATAGCAAGCATTCAAACTACTTAGAACACTAAGAATTGAACATAAGCACATCTACAGCAGCACCAAGAGTAGCTAATTATTCAAAGTATAAACCACTAAAACAAAAACTAATTGGACAAATGGTGGAGTCACATACCAAGCAACAATCCCCCGAAACAGTTTCGGAAATGGAGCTTCGAGCAAAGAGATCGAAATCTGCGGGTTTGAGCTCAAGAACACGGGAGAGAGAGAGCAATGGGGATTTTTTCTCGAGGTAAGTGATGATGTGGGGTGAAGAGGTAAGTGAGGGGGCCCACGTGGGGACCACAACCCACCAGGGCGCTCCTGGGGCTCCTGGCGCGCCCAGGTGGGTTGTGCCCACCTGGTGCACCTCCCTCTAGTATTATTTGCACCAAATATTCAGAAATAATTCACGTTCAATTTTTAGGGCATTCTGAGAACTTTTATTTTTTGGTCATTTTTTATTGCACGGGAAATTCAGAAAATAGACAAAGCATGACATTTTATTTTATTTAACTAATAAAAACAGAAAACAAAAAGTAAGGACAGAAGGTAGTGCTTAATAAATTCATCAACTTCATACCTTTTGAAAATGATTCATTAATAAGGTTGATCAGGTCTTATTAACAACCACTTTCGATTAGCATGAAACCGAAGAACTTTCGTAAATAACTAAGTTAACTCAATGGGTATTTGCATCTCCCCAACAATAATCATTTCATATTTCTTTTTGACTGTAGGTAGAGGTATTTGAAAACTTCCAATAGTGATTGTCGAAGATTTTTCAATCACATTAATACCATTCACTAGGAATTGTCTCTTCGGAAAGTGCACCGTATGCTCATTACCATTAATATGAGAAGTGACCTTGCTTTTATTGCAATAAATAACAGCCCCTACAATGTTCAAGAAGGGTCTACCGAGGATAATCGACATGTTGTCGTCCTCGGGCATCTCAAGTATAACAAAGTCAGTCAAAATAGTAAAATTAGCAACAACAACGGGCACATCCTCACAGATACCGATAGGTATGGCAGTTCATTTGTCAGCCATTTGCAAAGATATTTCAGTAGGTGTGAGTTTATTCAAGTCAAGTCTTTTATGTAAAGAGAAAGGCACAACACTAAAACCAGCTCCTAAATCACAGAAAGCAGTTTTCACATACGTCTTTTTGATGGAGAAAGGTATAGTTGGTATTCCCGGATCTCCAAGTTTTTTAGGTACTCCATCTTTGAAAGTATAATTAGCAAGCATAGTGGAGATTTCAGATTCCGGTATTTTTCTCTTATTTGTGATGATGTCTTTCATATAATTTGCATAAGGAGGCATTTTCAAGATATCAGTCAAGCAAGTACGCAAAAAGACCAGCCTCAGCATTTCAGTAAAGCGCTCAAATTCTTCATCATCATTGTTTTTAGTTGACTTGGGTGGAAAATGCATAGGTTTTTGAACCCACGGTTCTCTTTCTTTACCGTGTTTTCTAGCAACAAAGTCTCTTTTATCATACCTTTTATTCTTATGTTGTTGGTTATCAAGATCAATAGGTGGTTCTATCTCAACATCATTATCTGGTTCTTTATCATTTGGTTGAGTATCTTCATGAACATCAGCATTATGTTTTTCATTGTCATTAGGTGGATGTTCATTACCAGATTGGGTTTCGGCATCAGAGATAGAAGTTTCATTTTCATTATCAGGAGGTTTCTCTATTTTAGGTTTACTAGAAGCATACAAAGTCCTATCATTTTTCTTCTTCTTTTTCTTTCTAGAAGGACTAGGTGCACTAGTGTTATTTCTTTGTGAGTATTGTTCAATTCTTTTTGGGTGTCCCTCTGGATAAAGTGGTTCCTGAGTCATTTTACCTCCTCTAGTTGCAACTCTAACAGCAAAGTCATGCATATTATGATTCATTTCATCAAGCAATTCTCTTTGTGATTTAGCAACTTGTTCTAGTTGAGTTTGAACCATAGAAGCATGTTTTCCAACACCTCTAACATCATTTGATATTCTAAATAACAAGTCACTCAAGCGAGCAATCATATAAGAATTATATTTCAATTGTTTCATAACATTTGCATTGAAGTGATCTTGTTTTCAAATGTAGTTTTCAAACTCATAAAGGCATTGACTAGGATGCATATTGTGAGGATTATCATTTTCATTGAACTTCATAAGGGAATTTACCTCTACCACCTTAGGCAGTGGTGGTGTATTAAGCCCATTTATTTCTTCAATAGGAGGTAAATTTTTAACATCCTCAGCTTTAGTACCTTTTTTCTTCATAGATTTCTTTGCCTCTTGCATATCTTCAGGACTGAGATATAATATACCCCTTTTCTTTGGAGTGGGTTTAGCCGGTGGTTCAGGAAGAGTCAAATCATCATAAATTTTCAATATGTTATTCAATAAGTCTTCAGCTTGAGCAATAGTTCGTTCCCTGAAAACACAACCAGCACAACTACCTAGGAAGTCCCTAGAAGCATCGGTTAGTCCATTATAGAAGATATCAAGTATTTCATTTTTCTCAAGAGGATGATCAGGCAAAGCATTAAGTAACTGGCAAAGCCTCCCCCAAGCTTGTGGGAGACTCTCTTCTTTAGTTTGCACAAAGTGAAATATTTCCTGTAAGGCAGCTTGTTTCTTATGAGCAGGAAAATATTTTTCAGACATGTAATGAATCATATCCTGGGGACTACACACACAGCCAGGAGCAAGAGTATTGTACCAAGCTTTAGCATCACCCTTTAATAAGAAAGGAAATAATTTGAGAATAAAGTAGTAGCTGGTTTTCTCATCATGATTAAAAAGGGTGGCTATATCATTCAACTTAGTAAGATGTGCCACAATAGTTTCAGTTTCATAACCATGGAAAGGATCAGATTCAACCAAAGTAACTAACTCTGGGTCGACAAAGAATTCAAAATCCTTATCATCAATAAAGATAGGTGAAGTAGCAAACTTAGGATCACATTTCATTCTAGCATTAAGAGATTTTTCTTTATACTTGCATAGTAATTTCTCTAGATCATCTCGATCATTACAAGCAAAAATATCTCTAGTTGTTTCTTCACTCATAACATAACCTTCCGGTACCTTAGGCAATTCATATCTAGGAAGGCTAGTTCTAGCAGGAGTTTCAGGAGTTTCAGTTTCAAGCTCATCATCAGATTCAACAACATCATGCTGTATTTCCCTAGCAATTTGTTCATCAAGGAATTCACCAAGTGGCACATCATCCTTATCAAGCAAGGTACTAGCATCATCATAAGCATTATCCATAGCAGAACTAGCATCATCAATAACTTGCAACATATCAAAATTAATAGCATGTGGTGGTGTTGCAAGTTTACTCATAACAGAAGGTGAATCTAAAGCAGAACTGGATGGTAATTCCTTACCTCCCCTCGTCTTTGAGGGAAATACCTTAGTCTTGGATCCTTCCGATTCTTCATAGTGATAATATGATAATAATCCCAAGTGACTCAACAAATATAGCTATGCTCCCCCGCAATGGCGCCAGAAAAAGGTCTTGATAACCCACAAGTATAGGGGATTGCAACAGTTTTCGAGGGTAGAATATTCAACCCAAATTTATAGATTTGACACAAGGGGAGCCACATAATATTTGAAGGTATTAGCAGCTGAGTTGTCAACTCAACCACACCTGGAGATTAATTATCTGCAGCGAAGTGATCAGTAGCAAAGTAGTGACAGCAGCAACGGTAACAGTAACAGTGATAGCGGTAATTTTGTAGCAAGTGTAACAGTGATGATAGCAGTAGTAACACAGCAAGATCAATATAAATAAATTTGTAGGCATTGGATCAGTGACTTGTTGGATGATATTCATCATGTGACAGTTATAACCTAGGGCGATACAGCACTAGCTCCAATTCATCGATATAATGTAGGCATGTATTCCGTAAATAGTCATACGTGCTTTATTAAAAGAACTTGCATGACATCTTTTGTCCTACCCTCCCGTGGCAGCGGTGTCCATATTGCAAACTAAGGGATATTAAGGCCTCCATTTAAAAGAGAACCGGAACAAAGCATTAACACATAGTGAATACATGAACTCCTCAAACTACGGTCATCACCAGGAGTGGGCCCGGTTGTTGTCACTCCGGGGTTGCCGGATCATAACACGTAGTAGGTGACTACAACTGGCAAGATCGGATCTAAAACATGGATATTATGATGAATTCATAAACGGTTCAGATCTGAGTTCATGGCACCCGGCCCAAAGTGACAAGCATTAAGCATAGCAAAGTCATAGCAAGATCATCTAAGAACATAGTGGATACTAGGGACCAAGCCCTAACAAAACTAACTCGATTACATGATGAATCTCATCCAACTCCTCACCGACCAGCGAGCCTACGAAGGAATTACTCACTCCCGGTGGGGAGCATCATGGAATTGGCGATGGAGATTGGTTTTCGTGATGACGAAGAATGAAGATCCCCCTCTCCGGAGCCCACGAAGAACGAAGATCCCCCTCTCTGGAGCCCCAAACAGACTCCAGATCTGCCCTCCCGAGGAAGAACAGGGCTTGGCGGTGGCTCCGTCTTGTGGATCGTGATAATTCTTTCTCCCTAATTTTTTTCTGGAATAATGTGATTTTATAGTATCAGGGGGGTCGTCAGCGGGGCCACCAGGTGGGTACAACCCACCTGTGCGTGCCAAGATGTAGCGACCCAACCTCAGACGGTCAAGTCTCTATGCTTAAGTGTCATCCCTGGATCGGTATTGCTGACACACACAGTACTCGAGATTTAAAACCGAGTTCAATTGCACACTTATTACATCAAGTGTCTCAAAAAGACTAGTTATTACAATAATATGGCTGATGGCCATCTAAAATAAGATAGCCGCGGAAGCATCGGAGATAAATGAGTCCATCCAACTCCACGACAAAACTGAGTGCACGACAATGACCTAGCACACCTTACTCTTCGTCCGAAAATTCTGCAACATGATACGTTGTAGCCGTGTAGGTCAACACATGGAATATGCTGGCAAGATAACACTATAGAGCAATGAACAGAATAATAGCTATCACTACATGCATATGTGGCTGGTGGAGTCTCTATGGTTATCATTTGCATAAAGCCAATTTTTTCCTACAACAAAGGAATATATTTTATTTAACTAGAACGTTTGTTGAAATATTGAGAAGGTTCCTCCAGCTCAATCCCAAAGTAATAATTATAACCCAACAATTTTATTAAGTAAAGTGATGAGGTCAAATCAATAATTCGAGTACCAGATACTCAAGATGTCCATAACCGGGGACACGGCTAATCATGATTAGTTTGTACACTCTGCAGAGGTTTGCGCACTTTTCCCCACAAGACTCGATCTCCTCCGTTGGATTTCTCGCACTACATGATGTTTGAGAAACGGATGACCGAGACACAGTCTTTCCGAAGCATCAACTCTTTACTCTGGGTAGATAGTACCACCTACTTCCCCTACATCTGCTAGCCTACCACTAAAAGAGGTCACACAACATACTCAACTATGCCAGATCCCATAATGGCTTGTGGCTGCACACGGAAGTTTCTAGCATGAATAATCTTACGATCCCTTTGAGCTTGGGTGGCATTCCATAGGATGATCACAGGGTACTCCGGGATATCCTAGGACAACACTTGATTGCTCCAGGTGCCCGCAACCAATCCACCCAAATGTGTATTAAAGTAGCCACCTTAAGTTAAACCCTTAATTAACAATATTTCTCCCATCTTTCATGAATTCTCTCAAACCAAACCACGTCTACGAGCATAGCATAGCAGTATAAGCATAATGTAGTAAAATACCCAGGGTTTGATATAGGACAAAAGGTTCCTACCTAATCAACTACTTCCCAGTACCCACATGTTATCAAATCCTACTCATGCAATGTTTGAGGGTTGAAACTAATGCATATAAACTGGGTAATAAAGGGATATGATCAAAGTGTTACTTGCCTTGCTGATGATCGAAAACCCTAGAGATTCGTAGTAGCAAGCTTCGCACTTCGGAAACTCTATTGTGAACAAACAATAGCATACATAAGCACTCAAGCATAAGATGCAAAATTAAAACCAAAATAAAGATCTAACCAGAAAGTTCAAGTGAAGAGCATCGATTTCCAAAAAGAATCAACAGACCATAAACAGGTGCAAAAACACGCGGGATGCATGGCAGCTTTAAGCCGCTTTATCTCCAGGTTGGGAGAAAAAGCATTGCCACCCTATCGCCTTGTCCAACGAACCGACCACTTCGAGTGGACGGACACGGCAACGGCCGGACTGGAGGAAATAAAAGCCCTTTTAGCGAGCAACCCAATCCTGGCCACGCCGAACGTCGGCGAACCCGTGTTATTATACATATTGGCAACACACCAGGTGGTGAGCGCCGTGCTCGTCGTCGAGCGAGAGCAGGACCGACACAAATTCCTACTCCAGAAACCGGTATACTATGTATCCACTATCGTCACACCATGCAAATCCTGATACCCTCATTACCAAAAGATAGCATACGCGGTCTTCATGGCATCCCGGAAGCAGTGACACTACTTTTAAGAGTGCTCGATTACGGTGGCTTCCGAGGTACCACTCAACGACATAATAAACAACCGCGATGCCACGGGCCGGATTGCTAAGTGGGCCATTGAGCTCCTTCCATTCAACATAACATACAAACCACGCCGTGCCATTAAATCCATAGTACTGTCTAACTTCATCGCCGAATGGACAGAGGCCGAACTCCCTAAAGAGTACGGCACGTATTCCAACTGGGTTATGTACTTCGATGGTTCCAAAATGATGGCAGAGTTAGGGGCAGGCATTGTCCTAACGTCCCCCACGGGAGACGTAGTTCAGTACGTACTCCAAATATTATACACAGACTCCAACAATGCGGCCGAATACGAGGCCTTGTTGTATGGGCTTCAGATGGCTGTCTCCATGGGCATACAACGCCTGGAAGTGCGCGGGGACTCAAACCTCGCCATATCTCAAATAAATAGAGATTTTGATGCCAAAGATCCGAAAATGGCGGCTTACCGCAACGCCGTTCTTAAAATCTCGGCCCGTTTCGAAGGGCACGAGTTTTATCATGTGGCCTGAGAAAGTAATCAAGCGGCGGACGTCCTTGCTCGCATCGACGCAAGCGCGACCCGGTCCGACCTAAAATCTTTCTGGAAAGGCTTTTCAAGCCGTCCGTGGTGTGTCAAGGGGAGAGCGGCAACAATAGTCTGGACCCGAATATAACCTCAGATGCCGAACACACCGATATCATCGGGGGCTCAGCCACCGAAATAACACCGTCGGCCCATCTCATAATGGCAGTCATTGCCCCATGGACCGAACCCTTCTTGGCCTACCTTAACAGGCGAGAACTCCCTGAGGATCAGAATGAGGCTCGCCGCATTGTCCGGCGCTCTAAAGCCTACAAGGTTCGCGATGGAGAACTCTACAAGAAAAGCGCTACCGGAGTACTCCAAAGATGTATCACCGAGGCTGAAATTCATGCTGGTCTCGGTAGTCACCACGCTGCGGCTCGGGCCCTTGTAAGCAAGGCTTTCCGTGCGGGTTTCTATTGGCCGACAGCCCGAGCAGACGCACAGGACTTTGTCCAACGTTGCATCGGATGCCAGCTTTTCGCCAACCAGAGCCATATGCCACCCACCGCTTTGCAAACAATCCCCATCACTTGGCCTTTTGCGGTCTGGGGGCTTGATATGGTTGGACCCCTTAAAGGAGGAAGCCTTTAGAAAAAATATCTGCTAGTCATGGTGGATAAATTCACTAAGTGGATAGAGGCCAAACCAGTTAAAACTGCCGAAGCTGGACCAGTGATACACTTTATATCCAGTGTTGTACACCGTTATGGTGTCCCACACAACATCATCACCAATAACGGCTCCAATTTCTCAGCCAATGAGGTGAAAAACTGGTGCACCAATCTAGGCATTTAGCTCTATTACGCCTCCGTCTATCACCCGCAAACAAACGGTCAAGTCAAAAGGGCCAATGGTCTTATTATGAGCGGCATCAAGCTTAGACTAGTGCGGTCTTTGAGAGAATCAGGAAAGCACTAGGTCGAGGAGCTCGACTTCGTACTCTGGGGGCTGCGGGCCATGCCCAATCGCACTACCGGATATACACCTTTCTTCATGGTGTACGACGCAGAGGCTGTGTTACCCTGCGACATTATTCATGACTCACCTCGAGTGCGCATGTACGAAGAGAGAGAGGCCGAGCTTAATCGGCAGGACAGCTTAGATGCCCTGGAGGAGGAGCGTGACGTTGCAAAAGCCTGTTCCGCATTTTATCAACAACATGCTCGCAGGTATCAAAGCAGAGAAGTGCGGGCCAAGACTTATAATGTTGGCGAACTTGTTCTATGCCTGCCAGAGAAGAAAAAGGACGAACTCAATCCCAAGTGGGAGGGTCCCTTCATCATTGACGAGGTTCTCACCGGAGGAGCGTACCGCCTACGTGATGCGTCAGACAATCGCCTAGAGACGAACCCCTGGAACACGGCCAGACTCCTAAGATTCTATGCCTAGCGCCGAACTCTTTGTTCGTCTCCTTCTCCCTATTGTTCCCATTGGTTTTTCCTCTCTTTTTGCCTTTTTCCATTTTTAGCCTTAAATATTTTCGTGCGGCTAAACCGTGCACCTGTGACATACACATCCTAAAATATGTACGTCAATTATACCTGGGGGCTTCTTTGACAGAAGCTTATTATTGTTATTTTTCGAGCATCAAGCTCATCACATATGCGTGTTTTCCCCATATGTACCTTTTCTTCACCATTATATGCATTGCTATGACTTAAGTTTTGGCCAAGATGGGTTCCTTGGCTCCTGTGATTATGCCCTAGATTCCTATTTGTTTGGCTAGGGCATAAAGGGAGCACCTCTGCGATTGTTACCGCCGGGTCATCCGGATGTGTACGTCAGACTGGGTGAAGCCGAAAGCTAGCGTTCTTAAGGGAATATTCGGTCGGTGAACTAAATATGTTTACATTCATTAAAATATGAACCCCCAGATATTGAATATACTATGATTTTTTCAATCACAGTTCGGACATGCACATTAACGCATGTACACCCAGGGAAAGGAACCCTTAACAGAACTATTCTCTCTAGAAGATGTTTCTTACAATCACAATGTAATATAACATAGCTAGCCGGAGACAACTTGTCTGTTCAGGCAACTATGACCCCTATGCCTGGTTTCCACGCATACCCCAGTATATTTTGCCGCTGAAGTATTCGGAAATTCTCTGCACCTTTGGGTCCAAAGGTCGAAGCGAAAAGGTCTGCCATGACAATCGTTTTACAATCCGGCTAGGGACGAATACGTCAAGGAAAGTACATAGTCACTTAGACTCATAAGTTTCCTCCTCTATACTGTCTAACATGCTGTCTAACTAACAATCTTGTTGGGAATATCTGGCGGCTACTTCTATTTGGTCATATACCAAAATCACGGGAATTTCTTTCCCATCTGACCCTAGAGGTCCGACCCAGGCCAAATGATTTGCATCAAGCTTGGTATACCGTGTTTTCACAATGGCCCAGGCTTCTCGTGCACCTTCCCGGTAGGCCGATATCTTCCATAATCGGAAGCGCCACCGCGCTCCCTTGAATAGTTGTATAAGCTCCTCCATCCTTCCTGGAGGGGAGGAGGATGGCCATAAGGCCTTGGAAATACTTCGCATCACCTGCCGAGCTTGGTCGTGCATTTGCGACAGCTCTTGTAGTAGATCGCCTGAGATTCCGGACATCTCCTCTTCGGGACGGCCGGTCGGCATACCTACAGATATAATTCTGTCAGTCCCTTTCATCTCCGAACTACACGGAGGTAAGTGTGACCACATACCAAATATGCCGCCGCGCAGCCTCTTATTTTCCTTCACAGAATCAGCAAGCTGGGCCCGTACATCTTTTAGTTCTTCACCCAGCTGGGTGTGGGCATCCTACAACTTGTTTTTCTCATCTCTAACTCGTGTCAGCACACGTTCGCCCGTGGCCATCAATCTTTTGGCTTCTTGTTCTTCCGCTTGGGCGGCTTTCGGTTGCTCCTTCAGTTGATCTGATTATCCTGCTATAAGATGAGAAACAGTGTTAGCATTGCCGGTATATAATTATGTTTTCTCAATGGAGGGAAACATTACCAGGTGATGCCTTCTTGGATTTCTCCAGTTCGGCGGTAGCAGCAGTTAGCTGGGTCTGACACGTTTCTAGTTCCTGAGACAACAGGTTATTTTTCTCCGACAACACCTGGTTATACAATGATCCTTAAATCAATTGTATCAACTGCTTCAAGTCTCAGGGGCTACTGGTATACAATTATCAGTTTTGTACAATAAACTTACCCGTATATCTTTCACATGTTGGCTTGTGGCTCTGGCAAGCCCGTCTCGAGTAGCTTGGATATATGCTTCAGCCGAGCTGAAGGCATTGAACGCCTCGTTAGTAAAGCATGGTTCGCGTAGAACGGCTCTCTGGCGCCAATGATTCATGGCGCTCTCCACTTCCGAGTTTGTGACGGATACATCATCCGACTCCTCTACCGAAGGACAATCCGGCATCACTCACATATCAGCTCTTGCCTTTAAAGCAGGGTGAGGCATAATGAGGAGGCTCTTTCAGAGGATATATCTCCTGATTACTTACGTGCGAGGCGGGGAGAAGACCGGGATAGTCGGCGGTGATGGCCACTTCCGTGCCGTCATAGCTCGCCTGGTAGAACACCCTATCCTCGAGCTCCACATATATGTCCGGATCCTCTTTGAATCCGGGGTCAAGGTCCTGGTTATGGTTCTCTGGCTGTGGGGCGGGGCAGTGTAGCCCCTTGGTGATTTTTCGCCATTCCTGTTACGAATGGACCAAGTAATGTTCATTAAAAGTGACTCAGGGAGGAGATTGAATGGAATAATGGGATGGGAACTCACCCAGCTAGGAGGGTTGTACATGGAAAATCCATCCTGGCGCTTGATGCGAAGGAATTCCTCTTCCTCCTCTTTTAATAGTTCGGCCAATATCTTGGCCAAAGCGGCGGGGGTGTCCGGACCTTTTTGACTGCAACGGGAGGCGTCATCTTCCCCATTGTAGTGCCACATAGGAAGCCCTCTGTATTGGAATGGCTGAACCCCTCGCACTATGAGAGTCGCCATTACCTCGACTATTGATAGTCCGGACTGGGCAAGCGTCTTTATCTTGCTCATCAGTTGACAGACTTCCGCACTATCTTCCTCCTCGAGGCTCCGAGGGCGCCAGCTATGGCGTTTCTTCAACGGAACCCTTGTAAATTCAGGAAGACCCATTCGAACTGGGTCAGGAAGGATGACGTCCTCGATATAGAACCATTCGGAAGGCCACTCTTCGGATGCCTTCTTCGGCGTGGCGGACAGGTATCCGGTCATGGCTATGCACCATACTTCGGCTCCACCCACTTCAAATATTGATTGCGAGGGACGAGGCAGAATAGCTTCCTCCACGAATCAAAATGGGCCTCGCAGCCCAGGAATAGCTCGCAAAGAGCGACGTAGCCCATGACGTGCAGGATGGAGGCCGAAGTAAAGTTCCGTAGTTAAAGGCCATAATACTCCAGAAGCCCTTGGAGGAACGGATGGATTGGAAATCCGACACCTCTTAGCAAGTAGGAGAGAAACACACTTGCTCCCCCTGGATGGATTGGGGAAATTCTCAGTCTGAGCCCCGGCGTTGAAGAAATTAAATCCTGCTGGAACAAGGACTAGATCCGCAGGGGGAAGAAACCCCTGTGTTTGCAGCTTCACCAACTGACCGTGAGATATGGAACATCTCTCCCAATCGCCTTTTTATGGGCCGTGGGGACGGGAGGAAGAGCTGGGAGCGCTGGCCATGTTGGAATGGTTTTTCCTAGCAAGCTTTGAGGATTTTTTGCATGATGTGGAATGGATCTGAGATCCAATCCCGTTAAATAGACACTGTTCTTACATGGCCGGGGTTATGTGCAAAAATACCCTGACCTTTTGCATTCGCTCGACACGTGGAAGCTGAAGTTGTTGACGCACAGAAGCCGAGGGGCATAACATTAAATGCAGTGCTGAATACATCTCTTTGAAAGTCATCAGAGGAAGAACCTGCCTTGCAATGCCGAAGACAATCTGCGCGCCGGACACAGAGTCATTGAAGCCTGGTTCAGGGGCTATTGAGGGAGTCCTGGATTAAGGGGTCCACGGGCATCCGACCTGTTATACATGGGCCGGACTGATGGGTCGTGAAGATACGAAGACCGAAGACTCTCTCCTGTGTCCGGATGGGACTCTTCTTGGCGTGGAAGGCAAGCTTGGCGACCAAATATGAAGATTCCTTTCTCGATCCCTCCGATGTCTATATAAACTGGAGGGCTAGGTCCGTAGAGGCCAAGACTTATCATCGTAGTCATACAGGTTAGACTTCTAGGGTTTTAGCCATTGCGATCTCGTAGTAGATCAACTCTTGTATTACTCATATTCATCAAGATCAATCAAGAAGGAAGTAGGATATTACCTCCATAGAGAGGGCCTGAACCTGGGTAAACATTATGTCCCCTGTCTCCTGTTACCATCGACCTTAGACGCACAGTTCGGGACCCCCTATCCAAGATCCGCCGGTTTTGACACCAGCAGCTGGTGTTGCCTGAGCTTCTCGAGAACTAAGCGCAAATATTCCTTGTGTTCTTCTTCATTCTTCGAGTAGACCAATATATCATCAATGAACACCACAACAAACTTATCAAAGAACTCCATGAACTCCTTATTCATCATACTCATAAAGTAGGCAGGGGCGTTAGTCAATCCAAAATACATGACCGTGTACTCATATAGCCCATATCTTGTGGTAAATGGTGTCTTGGGTATATCCTGTTCTCGGATCTTCAGGTGGTGGTATCCTGATTGGAGATCGATCTTGGAGAATACTTTACCTCCCTGCAGCTGGTCAAATAAATCGTCTATCATCGATAGTGGGTACTTGTTCTTGATCGTCACCTCATTCAATGCACGATAGTCAACAACCATTCTCAAAGATCCATCCTTCTTCTCAACTAACAGCTCTGGGGCTCCCCATGGTGATGAACTTGGTCGGATATAAACTTTCTCCAATAACTCCTTAATCTGCTTCTTAATTTCCTCCAGATCATTTGCGGGCATATGATACGGTCTCTTGGATATTGGTCCGGTGCCTCGTAACAACTTGATCAAAAACTCTATGTCTCGATCTTGTGGCATGCCTGGTAGTTCCTCCGGGAATACATCAGGATAATCCTTCACAACTCGCACTTCCTCCTGAACAACTCCCGAGAGTGAATTTACTTGGGTCCTCCTTGGCGCATGCCTGGACACATATTTGATCCTTTTTTCCTTCTGGGGTGGTGAGAAGAATTGACTTACTAGCACAAACGATGTTTCCTCCATACTTCGATAGCCAATCAATGCCTAGTACTGTCGGATTTCGGGTTTCGGCAGAACCCTTGAGGTTCGAACACTGGGGTGCGCACGAAGATCTCTCCTCCCTCTAGCACTCACCCGCACCGCAATCTCAAGGCTCAGCACGTCGAACTCGCAGAACAAAGGGACACAAGATTTATACTGGTTCGGGCCACCGATGTGGTGTAATACCCTAGTCCAGTGTGGTGTGGTGGATTGCCTCTTGGGCCGAGGAAGAATAGTTACAAGGGAAGAACGGCCTCCTGGGGAGAGGTGCTGTTTCGCTTGGTGAGTTTGTGTGGATAAGGATGATCTGAATGGCCTCGAATCACTTGCCTCCTACTGTGGTGGCTAGTCCTATTTATAGAGGCCCTGGTCCTCTTCCCAAATGCTGGCGGGAAGGGATGCCACAACGGCCAAATTTGAAGGGAGACAACTAGTACAAATTATCCTGCCTAAAGGTGGTCTTCGCCTGCCAAAGGTTCTGGTGGTGACGCTGTCCTGGGCTGCACGGTGACCTCCGTCCTGCCGTCCTGATGGTCTTGGTCTTGTTGCACTGATATGGAAACTTTTGCCTGATGCCTCGGGACTCCTCGCCTGCGCTTGCCTCTTTAGCATCAAAGAGGAAACGAGGACACTGTGCGTGCTGGCACCCGCCTAGCCCCGGTTGTCATGGCTTGCGTCACTGAAACCTCGCGAGGTGCCCCTTGCCTTGATCTCTCCGCCCCTCGCAAGCCGGGCTGGTGAGGCCGCCCCCGAGGAGGTCTTGCGTCGTTCGCCTCGCGAGGCTCGGCCCCTCGTGAGGGTCTTGAGTGTTTGCTGGTGAAGATGGGCCCTACAGGGCCGCTGGTGGAGCCACGCCGCGGGCCGTAGACAGGCAAGTCTGGGGACCCCTGTTCCCAGGACACCGACAGTAGCCCCCACCCCAAGGCGCGTTCGGACTTGGCTTCGGGCGAAGCCAAGGGGCAAGTGCGGAGCGTCGCGGGCCCCAACAGCCTACGGCCTTCGTTGACGTGTGGAAATCGATGGGACGTGAGCGTCTCCGCTTCTCCATGCTGCCTCGGCAACTGCCCGACTTGACGAGTTCCTGCTGCATGCAGAGAAAAATAATCATTACCTATGATCGTGAGGATCGCCGGTTGGCCTTCTCCCGCTATGAATGAGGAGGGGGGCGGAGCCCCCGTCGCTCATCTCTCCCTGCTCCGCTCGCTTCTTCTCCATTGCTTCATTGCTAGTAGCGACACTCATGGCGCCTGCAAAGAGGTTCTTGACCGCAAAAAAGGGGAAGGCCCGCCAGGAGGAGCCCGGCTTACCGCCGCCTAAGAGGAGGCGCGACCGTCCCTGCAAGCACACCGCGGCCCCCGCCGTGGCCCCTCACGGCCGCGGCGGCACCTCTTCGCGTGGTGGGAGTCGCCCAGGTTGTGGCAGCCCCATCGATGAAGGCAGGCGCGCCATGGTCGCGCGGCCTCCCCGGCCGTGCTTCCACTCGGCGGAGGTGCTGCCGGAGTTTGTCGTGTGGTCAGATAACCCGGCCGGCACCTAGCTTTAGCTCCCGCGCTTCTTTGCCGGCGAGCTGCCAGCCACGGGTCCAGGCGGTCTCTGGCTGCAGGCGGACGGTTGCTGCTGCAAGGCTTCACGGGTCGCGGTCGATGTCTCTGTCGCGGGCAACGCAGCCCTGGCCCGTAGCTGGCAGACATTTGCCTGCGCCCGCGGCCTGTGCCGATGGAGCACCCTCCACTTCAAGTACGATGGCAACGCGACCCTCTATGTGAAGGTGTTCGGGGAAGATGGTCACCGCATCGGGTGCTGCCCTGAGGACAACGACGGTGGTGAGGTGCTCAGCCTCGGCGACGGCCGCGATGAGGGTGAAGGCGGGCTTGTCCTCGGCGCCGGCCATGGCTCGTCTAGCTACGACGACTCTTCTTCTGGCGACAGCGACAGCAGCGTTGGCCGACGGTGTCCTGGACTAGGGGGTACTCACCACGTTGTCTCCCGACCAACTGGATCGGGCCGAGGACCCCCATGGCGGTTCACTATTGGGCCAGTTCAGACATCCCATGCCGCATACAAGGAGGATTCTACAAGACTTGGCGCCCAAGAAAAGGACTCCTCTAAGCCCTAGGCCTACGGTGCATATAAACACCGAGGCCAGGCTAGTCAATAGACAATCTCATATTCATTACTACAATCTCGTGGTAGATACATATACTCTGTACTACACCCATATGAATACAATCAAAAGCAGCATGTAGGGTATTATCTCATCAAGAGAGCCCGAAGCTGGGTAAAACTCCGTGTCTATGTAACCATCACTCCAAGACACCTAGCTTAGTACCCCTACTACGAGATACGCCGGATATTGAACCGGCATTGGTGCTTCATTGAGAGCCTACTAGCGGTCGCCACGGGGCGATGGGAATTCGGATCATCTCTGACGTGATCTACGGATTGGAGCCGAGCTTTATGGTCGATGTCGGCATCTTTTGTCGCCGGCTCGACTGGCCACCTTGGCTTAACCAAGGACTGTGCCCTACCTCCGATCATCATGTTCGGACGAGGGCCTTCGTCAACATAAACTCCGATCTATATCTTCATCATGGAAGAATCATCCATGGAGCTCGGGGGCTCAACGTCAACATTGCCCTCGGGTGACCGTGCTGTTTTTTCCGAACAGCAAACTTGTATCCTCTGCCACCACCTCCTTGAGCATCGCTTTAACGATTCCTTCCGTGGAATTTTGCGGAATTAAGTGTACAACAACCATGCCAAATTTCGTCGAGTTCGATGGAGGAATCTCTGGCAATCTACAATATACCGGAGCCCTGTCAAATCTGGACGGGAATCTGAATGAGTTTAGGGCGTGGCCTCTAGAGCCCAGCTCGTAGGTCCTTTGGAAGATCCAACCGTTCATCTACTGTGGAATCCACATATCTACCACCCCTCCAAATTTCAGCTCGATCCGACGGTTCAAACTCTGGGAACCTTCCGATGAGTGGACCAATTTTCGGATCTATTTTCTGCGCGAACACGAATCCGGCCTGAGTTCATGTTTCTTCATGAACGGAATATTGGACAACCCTTTTGAAGGAATTTTTTTCTAGGGTATTGTGCATTGTTTTTAAACACGTAGCCATAAAATTTAAGCCTCCTCCGAGGTAATCTTCACCATCATGCTGGTGTCAAACCAGTCCGGCAATATTGCTCCACGGCTGCCGACCTGCACTAGACACGTCGCCGCTTCGTTGAGCCGAGCTCAACTTCTTCGATTATCATCTCGGCAAGCCGAACAAGAGTTCGGCATCGTGAAGGATAAATAATCACCAACATTGCTGCCCCACGGATTACATGGAGCGGGCACACCGGCATCCCCGCATGGTCAGTTCATCAAGCCGGCATTGACCGCGTCACAAGTCACGACATGCATCAGCATGGCCGCACTGTTGCTTCTTCAAGCCGATGTCCATCATGCCGACCTGTTTCAACACCTCGGCTAACATGGCAGCTGCAACGTCTCCTCACCGACCTACTCCGTCACCTCGGCTAGACCGGGGACTTGGCTATTTCTTCATCAACATACTCCGGTGACTTCGGTGTCACCAGCCGACCAGCTTCTTCACGTTAGTTGGACCAAGGGCTTTGTCTCAGCAAGCCAACCTTTGCCAGCATCGCCATGCCGTCACTTTATCGCCCATCAAGCAATGGGTGTGTGGATCGAGTCCCAATTTTGGGAGTCACCTTTCTTCGGATTTCTACAACAAATAAACCAGATGCTATTTATCCTAGTAATTTTTGCTTGTTTGGGTTTACTTTTTACAAGGAATTATTACTCTGGTTTGTTCCATCATCTGTACGAAGGTCTATCAAATGGTGGCCGCATTAACGAGGTCACATGTTGGTTCGGTAATGGACTTCGACTACGTCACATGGTCTCTTCGGCAAGTCGATGCCGTCGTCCCAATCGGCATAAATCGGCTCGCATGATCACCTTGTTGGTCGTGTTGCCATACCGACGTGTTCGGTTGCCTCGGGGACTTCGGCATCATTGAGAGAGCTTCACCTCATCGACTGTTCGGCACACAGTCCATATGTCTTTCATTACTCACTTTGCATAAATTATTAATTATGCAACATTTTTTTAAATTTATTATTATTCCTATTATCTCCGGCTTGCACTATTTTCTATGCACAGATAAAGGATCCGGATCGGGCAACGCTGTCACCTCTGCGTACCGACGTACCACATCACCTTGGCTGGACTGAGGGCTTCGTCATCACTTCATTAACCCATGCCGGGGACTTCGGCAGCACACTGCGGGCCTGCATTGGCCGTGCTATGTTGCCACTTTGGAGTGCCGAGCTCTTCGCTCCGCCACCTCGGGACCGGCTTGGGGGCTGGGACCTTGTCCCACCGTATGCTCGGGTCGTGCATCGACACCGAACACATTAACCAGCTAAGTCTCTTTTATGCTCAGAATTTTCAATTTTAAATTTTGTTCTGTTTGACCAAGCAATATACCTTTTTTTGCAAAAAGTTGTTTGTGAAAACTTCCTTGTCAAAACTTTGTTTGTGACACACAAATTTAAATACCCCGTTTGCTTGGGGGCTTCCTTTATGAAGCCTTTCCTCTTGCATATGATTATACTTGTATGGCTTACGCCACAATATGCACCATGTTGACTTAAGTGTTCCGCAAGCTGGGTTGCCTTGCTCCTGTGTTTACCCCTACGTTCCTGATTGTTTGGCTAGGGAGTAAAGGGAGCACCTCTGTGATTGTCACGATAAGGTCATCCGAGCTCGGACCTTAGACATGGTGAAGCTGAAAGCTAGCGCTCTTATTGTTTTCAATTATGGTCGGCACACAACGGAACTCATGAGTACAAAAAATCTATTGCACAAGTCTCATAGTAACAATGAGCAACCGAAGAAAGGTATCGGTGGAGGTACTATTTTTTCGAAGAGGCTTCTTACACTTCGTTAGTAATATAGCATAAGTTCCCTGAGCGCGCTTTTGTCTGTTACAACCTTATGGCCTGATTGCCTGGTTATCGGAAACACCGTCGATATTCTCGACAGGTGGAGTACATAACATTTTTCGGTCCTTGACCGAAGAGGGAGAAGCCGACGGTCGGTTAAGACGCGTTTAAAGTTCGGGTGAACACATATATGATATAAGTACTTCTGTACATCCAATAACTATACATAAAATTCTTTTTCCCAAGTCACTCGGGGGATCTTAAATTAGTATGAGCCATTTTATAATAAATGTTCTCTTCTTGGTCATTGCAGAATCTTTTTGTATCACTCCTTTTGTCTCTCTCTCAAAGTTGTTCGAGTGTAGTTCGCTAAACTGGCCTAATGAGCAGTACTCCGCCTTCGGGATAGGAGGTTACAGCCGTGGGCTGACCCGCCTGAGGTCTTGAGATCGGATGTGTCATATTAATGCATGAGAGAAGCACCCCTTTTTGACCAATTTTCGGATTGGCACCGAACACTTGATCTAATTCGGACGTCAAGTTTTTACTAAATTGTTGGGTTTTCCAAGCCTATGGCACTTCTAAACTATTTGTGTGTTTCCTGCATAAGTCTCGCAGTGCAACGCCGGACACCTTTGGAGATTCGGCGAAAACATTCTCGGATATTGCTATATATGCATCGATTTCAAATTGTGTCTTTGGTCGATAGTTGGGTTGCCCGGCTCCTGTGCTTGCCTCCTACGTTTCGCTTTGTTCGGCTAGGTGTGCAAAGGGAGAACCATTGCGATTGTGCTTCCAGCTCGCATGGGTAAGAACCTCAGTGGAGAAAGCCGAAAACTGACTGTCACAATAAGCGTAAACTGGTCAGCGATCCGATGACTATGTTAAATGACGGGCCATTCATAACATTGGCTGAAGTGTTTACGGCTTGACCTCGGTTTCGCCGAACACTAACCGGGGGCTCGTGGCTAGCTTCCCCAGTTTAAAGATCCTATGACTAAGTGAAAGTTATAAAGCCCGCAAATCTGATTACCTCATTCCTGCTAACACAACCGCCTTCGGGCACCGAGACGTCGGCTAATGGTTGTTTTGTTATTCGAAAACACCCTGCGTAGCACCTGCAATGGGGCGGAAGCCGAGGATTGGCCACTTTCAACTGATAAACGGTCGCAACGGAGTCAAAATAAACATATAATGGTGTTTGTATTTAATATACAAAGGTTGCCTTCCGTAATCATCGTTATAAAGCCACACATATGCATCAATTTGACTTAAGATTTTGGCCAAGCTGGGTTGCCTCGCTCCTGTGCTTACCCCTACGTTCCCGATTGTTCGGCTAGGCGGTAAAGGGAGCACCTCTGTGACTATTACGACCGGGTCATCCGAGTTAGTACCTCAGACTGGGTGAAGCCAAAGCTAGCAATCTTAAAGGATCACATTGGTCGGCAACGATGGAAGTAAATTTTTTGGTTCATTAATACCATAGAGTTCGGGAATTTTCGCCGAACTAAATCCTCAATATTTTCCTCCCACATTGATCGGAGGTGAGTTTTCATGATCATGATAAGCATGACGACCCAAAGAAAGGAACCGATAGCGGGACTATTTTCTTTGGAAGATGTTTCTTACGTTAAAACGTAATATAACATATCTCTCCGTGTACCTTTGTTTATAAAACCATATGACCGGATTACCTTGTTTGTCGTAAAACTTTGCCCTTATAACGACTTTATAAAGTAGGACAAACACTCCCCAGCTAGTGGCCGAGGAGGTTGAAGCCGATGGTCAGTCAACAAGTTTTTATACAATGCGGATTTGAGCATTAATGATGAGAAGTAATTGGATACATAGAATCATTACACATAAAAATTGCGAGTAAAATCCATTTACTGCAATCCATCTTTTAAACCCCTTGGGGCCTACCATGGCGAGCTCGGATTTCGAACAGCTCTAAACTCTTTTAAGAGATCTTTATTCTCTTTCTGAGAAGTTTGTGTTAAACACAACAAATTTTTTTGTCAAACGGATATCGATTCTTAATTGGGCCACCCGTGCCCACATTAAGGCTCGGGGGCTAATGGGCTTTGCGCTCATTATTTACAAATATTAAAGGGGCACATCGATCCCCTAATCTGGTGTTGCCACCCGACCACTGTCTCGAGGGCTACTGCATTGCCTATTCAATGCAGAAAATTCAAAGTGCTCAGTGTTCGGCATAACCATACTATGGACAAGCGCGTCTTCAGACGACAATAATTACCATATGGGACTTATCCGGCATCAAGCTGATATATCACGGCGACTTCTCACGACCCTCTCTCAGGGGCCTGTCGGTGTTAAACCGCGGATCTCGGTAGGGGTCCCGAACTGTCGCCTAGGCGGATGGTAAAGGAGACAAGGGACACGATGTTTTTACCCAGTGTTCGGCCCTCTCGATGGAGGTAAAACCCTACTCCCGCTTGATTAATATTGATGATATGCGTAGTACAAGAGTGGATCTACCACGAGATCGAGAGGCTAAACCCTAGAAGCTAGCCTATGGTATGATTGTTATTCATCGACGGACTAAAACCCTTCGGTTTATATAGACACCGGATAGGGTTAGGGTTACACGAGTCGGTTACAATGGTAGGAGATCTACATATCCGTATCGCCAAGCTTGCCTTCCACGCCAAGGAAAGTCCCATCCGGACACGGGACGAAGTCTTCAATCTTGTATCTTCATAGTCCAGAGTCCGCCAACGATGATAGTTCGCTATCCGGACACCCCTAATCCAGACTCCTCAAGAGCCCTCGAACCAGGCTTCAATGACAACGAATCCGCGCGTATATTGTCTTGACGCATCGCAAGGAGGGTTCCTCCTCGAATACTTCATAGAAGATTTTGAACACAAGGATAGTGTCCGCTCGCAAAACGAGTTCCACATACCACCGTAGAGAGAATAACCTTTGCACAGATCTATCGACGTATTCAGCGGCATGACATCACGCCACGGCCAGGCCTTTATACGAATCGTTTTCTTGCTCCACCTCAGTAGCGTTTAGCGAGCGGTTTCCTTGGCATGTCTTATCAAAGCGGAGATCGTGCCCCCTTATTCCGGGATTCCCATCAATACAGACATGGGTAACCCAACCGCGCCATTGATTACGGCACTTGGGAGATAAGCGAGTTTTACCAGGCTGGCGGGGGACGCATAGCTTCGTCCGCCCATATAAGGGGATAAGGATCCACCTTTTAACCTACGCCTTCTTCCTCCTTTGCTCATCCATTTCCGTGCACTCGAGCTCCAGCGCCCAAGTCCGCACATCCCTCCTCAACCTTCTCCAGCCATGTCCGGAGTGGGAGGCAAGTGGATGGTCTCCTTCATCACGGAGCGACAAGTCAAAAGCTGCGGAAGGCCGGATACTTGTCCAGCGACATCGCGCACCGGCTCCCCAACGAGGGGCAGCTCATTCCCACCCCCAGGCCCCATGAGAGGGTGGTGTTCCTCACCCACTTCCTCCACGAACTAGGTTTTCCACTTCACCCATTTGTCTGGGGGCTCATGTTCTACTACGGCCTGGATTTCCACGATCTGGCCCCGAACTTCATCCTCAACATCTCGGCGTTTATCGTCGTGTGCGAGGCCTTTCTCTGCATCCAGCCCCACTTTGGCTTATGGCTGAAGAACTTCAATGTCAAGCCGAAGGTAGTGGGCGGCCGCCAAGCGGAGTGCGGAGGTGCCATGGTTGGCAAGATGGCCAAAGTCCTATGGCTCGAGGGCTCCTTTTGTAACGCCCCGGATTCGATGCGCCAGGTGTCTGCCAGTTATTCGCCGTCCTTGCCATGTCGTTTGCTTGCGTGTTGCATTTTTCCATGTCATCATCTGTATTTCATACCTTGTCATCATGTGCATTTCATTTTGCATACGTGTTCATCTCATGCATCCGAGCATTTTCCCCGTTGTCCGTTTTGCAATCCGGCACTCCTATGTCTCCCGGCACCCCCTTTTACCTCTTTTCGTGTGCGGGTGTTAAACTTTCTCGGAATGGCCCGAGGTTTGCCAAGCGGCCTTGGTATAGCACCGGTAGACCGCCTGTCAAGTTTCGTGCCATTTGGAGGTCGTTTGATACTCCAACGGTTAACCGGGTAACCGTAAAGCCCCCTTCTCTTTGCAGCACAACACCCCTTCCAAGTGGCCCAAAACCCATCAAACTCCCCTCCATGCTCTCGGTCGTTCGATCACGATCGTGTGGGAGAAAACCGCTCCTCATTTGGACTCTCCTAGCTCCCTCTACCTATATATTAGTCCCCCTGCCCCGAATTCACGGATGAACCCTAGCCTAGCCTCTCTCTCTCTCCCACCGGACACGTCCAGCCGCAACCGGACATGTCCGCCGCCCTCAGCCACATCACCCCGTCCAATAGGACGCCGACACCTCAGCGCCGCCGCCCCCCTCCTCCACTCTCCACAGCGCCACGTGGGCGCCGCCCGGCCCGCCCAGCCAAGAGCTGGGGCCTCAGATCCGTGCCCGCGCCCGGCGCTTGGCCAGCGCCGCCCGGTGCGCCGCCGCCTCGCCTTCTCCGCCTCGCTGCCGCCCGCGCCGCACCGCCTCCGCCCGCCGCCCCTCGCCCTGCCGACCCGGACCTCAGCGCCTCGGTCCCGCCTCCGCCTCTCCGCCTCCGCGCGGCCTCGCCACCGCCCAGCGCTGCGGGTCGCTCCACCCGGCCGCCTCCGACCGGCCGCCCCTGTTGTTGCCGCCGCCGCCGCCGCCTCGCCCGCTAGCCCGATGCTTCGCCGGGCTCGCCTCGACCCGGACCGGATCCGGCGAGATCCGGCCGGAGGAGCCCCGGATCCATCTGCCCCGGCCTCCCCATCGTCTTCCCCGAGCTCCGGCCGCCGTCTCCCTCATCTCCGGCGAATCTCCCGCGAGGATCCCGAGTGTTTTCAACCTAATCATGCCATGTTCGTCATGCCGTATCTCCATGCATACTGCTCCGTTTTATGCGTGTAATATGTCAAATTGTTCGTCTCGACGAGGACTTCATTTCATTCCATTGCATCATGTTCATTTGAGCTCATCCTGATGCCTGAATCATCGTTGCAAAAGTGCTATATGATGTTAATATGCTGAAACTGTTATAACTTGATGATTTGTCATTTTTGTTGCATTTGATGTGTGCATCCTATGAGCATGAGCTCTACATGTGTTTTGATCTATGCCATGCTATCTTTACAAGGGTGTATGCCATGTATTTTTATGATCTCTGTGGTGACTAGCACAAGCATGCAAACTAGGCTTCGTGATGTTGCTGATTTTAGTCCCTGTTCTGCTGTTATTTTCATGCCATGTAAACTTGATGCTACAGAGAGATCCATGCATATTTTGAGATACTTCAGTAAGGATGTTTTGAACATATGGCTGTTCTATATCCATCCATGCCCTTGTTTGCAATTATGGAGTGCCATAGCTTGAGTCAATCGAGTTCTACTTTTACTATAAAATGTTTCCTGGCAGGTTGTTTACATATTATTCAATTTTGACAAGGTTGTTGTAGTTGATCCGTGTATGCTATGATGTTGTTCTTGCCATGTATAGCTTCTATGCCATGTCTTCTTACTGTGAGTTGCCTTGCCATGCCATGTATTGCTCTGTGGTGAGTGGTTCAAGCTCACCAACATGCCTACTTATTGTTGTTCCTGCCATGTATGAATCTGTAATATAACTTGCTATGTTTACATGGGTGCCATCATATTTTCTGATCCTTTTTGGCTCATGGTCAGTAAAGGACTTTTGTTCTCTGCAATTAGTAGATTTATGACATGCCTTTGTTTGCCATGATAAGTTCCTGTACCATGTTGTTTGATAGCTCTAAACATTGCAACCTGATGTTATTTCTGCAAAGTCTGAAACTGTAATTATTTGCAATCTTGCCATGTCTTTTTGAGCATGTTCTAGTGATTTCTGGAGATAGCCCAGTGTTCATGTTTTGTAATGCTTTACCTGTACTTCATGCCCATGCCTTTTGTTTTCACGTTGAGATGCTGTAGCATGTTGTTTTGGTGCTTGCAATATGCCTAGTTGCTGTTTTGGACAGATTATTGCTATAACTTGTTTCATGTGTATGTGTTGAAACGTTGCTCCGTTTTGAGTGTACTCTATATGAAACTTGCTTAGAATTGCATGTAGTTTCATATTATCATGTTGCATCCTTGTTTTGAGGTGTTAGCTTGACGTTTGTATGCATTTTGCATCAATGCCATGTTTATCTTGTTTTGCTCATATCTTCTAGGCCGTAGCTCCGAATCTAATGAACTTTATATGTAACTTGACTAGAATTTCGTGTAGATCATCGTGGTGCATCTTAAATTTCTGTTTAACAACTTGAACATAAGGTTTATTCAGATCTTGACCAATTTCGAAATTTGCATATGAGGACTTACCGGAATTGTTATATGTTGTTCCCGGCCTCATTTAAACTTGCTTTGATGTGCTGCTCTTGTTTGCATCATCTCTTGCCATGAGTAGCTTCATGTAGTATTGTCATGCATCATTCTTGTTGTGCATCATGTCTTGTTCATGTGTGGTGTGTTTACTATGTTGTGTGCTTCTTCTTGTTAGTTCCTGTTT
This sequence comes from Aegilops longissima, assembly GCA_021605205.1. Taxonomy (NCBI): domain Eukaryota; kingdom Viridiplantae; phylum Streptophyta; class Magnoliopsida; order Poales; family Poaceae; genus Aegilops; species Aegilops longissima. The sequence continues at coordinate 477,923,707 of CM038677.1, read as the reverse complement.
CGTTGCGATCGTGATGATTCGTTCATCTACGCTTGGTTCGTCTTCGTGGCTTCATCTTCTTCATGGACTCGTTCTTCTTCCTTGCGGGATTTCAGGCAAGATGACCGCTACCCTGGATCTCACTACTATCATTGCTATGCTAGTTGCTTCGTTCTATCGCTATGCCGCGCTACCTATCTTTTGCTCTTCAAGCCTCCCAATTTGCCATGTCAGCCTCTAACCTTTTTCACCCTTCCTAGCAAACCTTTGTTTGGCTATGTTACCGCTTTTCTCAGCCCTCTTACAGCGTTGCTAGTTGCAGGTGAAGTTGAAGATTGCTCCATGGTGGACAGGATTTTGGTTGGGATATCACAATATCTCTTATATTATTAATGCATCTATATACTTGGTAAAGGGTGGAAGGCTCGGCCTTATGCCTGGTGTTTTGTTCCACTCTTGCTGCCCTAGTTTCCGTCATATCGGTATTATGTTCCCGGATTTTGCGTCCCTAACGCGGTCGGGTGATTTATGGGACCCCCTTGACAGTTCGCTTTGAATAAGACTCCTCTGAAGGCCCAACATTGGTTTTACCATTTGCCTCACCACCACCTACTTTTCCCTTGGGAGTAATTAACCCAAGGGTCATCTTTATTTTAGCCCCCGGCCAATGCTTGTCTATGTGTTGGTCCGAACTAGAGCCCTTTGCGCGCCTCCTCGGGAAACTCGAGGCCTGGTTTTAGTTGTACGGACTGCTCATCCGGTCGTGGCCTCGAGACGAGATACTGCTGCTACTATCGGGTGTCGGCACACCGGGAGGTCTTGCTGGTCTTGTTTTATTGTTTGTCGAAATGTCTTGTAGCCGGATTCCGAGACTGATCGGGTCTTCCCGGGGAGAAGGAATATCCTTCGTTGATCGCGAGAGCTTATCATGGGCTAAGTTGGGACACCCCTGCAGGGTTTGAACTTTAGAAAGCCGTGCCCGCGGTTATGTGGCAGATGGGAATTTGTTAATATCCGGTTGTAGTAAACTTGAAGTAAACTCTTCTAAAATACACCAATCGTGTGCGTAACCGTGAGTGTCTCTTTTCGGGGTGGATCGAGAGGAGAACACGGTATCTGGGTTATGTTTGACGTAAGTAGGAGTTCAGGATCACTTCTTGATCATTGCTAGCTTCACGACCGTTCCGCTTGCTCTCTTCTCGCTCTTGTTTGCGTTGGTTAGCCACCATACATGCTTAGTCGCTGCTGCACCCTCACCACTTTACCCCTTCCTTACCCATTAAGCTTTGCTAGTCTTGATACCCATGGTAATGGGATTGCTGAGTCCTCGTGGCTCACAGATTACTACAACACCAGTTGCAGGTACAGGTTATGCGATGTTCATGACGCGAGAGCGATGTTTGCTTGTTTGGAGTTCTTCTTCTGCTTCTTCTTCGATCAGGGGATAGGTTCGGTCGGCAGCCTGGGCTAGCGTGGTGGATATTGTTTGAGTTTCATTTATGTTTCATCCGTAGTCGGATGTTGATCTTGTATATGATGTTGATGTATTCTTATGGCATTTGTGCCTTATGTATGTATCCCCATCTATTATGTAATGTTGATGTAATGATATCCACCTTGCAAAAGCGTTTCAATATGCGGGTCTATCCTTGGTGGGACCTTCGAGTTCCTTTTGGATAGGGTCGCATATTGGGCGTGACAAGTTGGTATCAGAGCCTTGACTGACCTTAGGAGCCCCCTTGATTGATCGTGTAGTTTGGCCGCTGTCGAGTCTGGAAGAAAACTATTTTCAGAGTCTAGTTATATCGGAGAGTAGGAATTCTTTTTACTCCTCAGCCCCTTCGTCGCTCTGGTGATGAATCTTGACGTAGGTGTTTTGAATTACTCCTCTTCCCGTTCAAATTTTTCTTTAGGATCACGTGGTTAGTTTCGTGAGTTGTCCATCCTCTTTTGTCCGGTGCATTTCTCGTCAAGCCGACTCGAGCCTCTTCATCTTCGCCAAGTTCAATCCTCCGTTGTCTTCTTTTCCCACCCACCCACCCTTCTTCTTCTTGAAACTGGAGTCCGTAATCGAGTATCCATCCTAATCGTGCAAAGTCTTTTCTTTCTTTCCTCAATGATTTCAATCGGTGTTTTCTCTTCAAGATATTCGTCGATTCCCTTTCCAAGTTGTCTTTGTTTTCCCGCCCTCCCACCCTTTTTCTTCCCGGAGTTTGAGTCTGTTTCGACCATCAATTTCATTCATACGGAGTCTCTTCAGTATTCCCTCAATCATTTCAACCGGTGAATTCTCGTCTCGTTCGCCATTCTTCATCCCTTTCTTCTCCGGTGGATTCAATTATAATTTTCGGTAGTGATTACATTCTTTCCTTGGATCAAGTGTTCTCCTTGCTCATTTGCCTCTCGCCATTCAATCATTCCGGAGTTTCGAAGACATCTCAGAGATTAAATGCCTGTTCCAATTAATTCGAGGTTGTCACCTCAGTCAAATATTTCAGTTCTTCTGGTGCATCATCTATTTGTTCAACATCCCTTTCCAACGGTGTTTTCTTTTAGTGGGCCCTAACCCATAGGTCTTTCCCAGGATCTTACCTGACTCTTTTAATTTCCCGGAGCTATTCCCAATTCTTTTCAAGTGTGATGTAAGAATGGATCACATCAGTCACATGCCTTTTCCAAGATGGATTCCAAATCATTTTCATTGTTGGCTCAACCTCTTCGCCTTTCGTTTCCCCGGAGTGTCTCAACAAATTTTGGTGGTGTTTCTCGTCGTCATTTGAAGATTGAAGAAGAGTTTTTCCTAAAAATCTTGCCCGTTCTCTCGAAGTTTCATGTTTCTAGCTTCATGTTATCTTCTCATATTATTCCGTTTGTTAGATATTCTTTCTTACCCATTCGGAGTATGTCAGGAGTTGTTTTTCCATTTCTTTTTACCGGAGGCCATCATTCCAGAAGAATTCTTTGTCCTCACATTTCAGCTACCGTTATCCAATTATCCCGGTGCTTCGTTCAAGTGTTCTTTAATCAGCTCATGATCTCTTTGTTCTTTTGAATCTAAATCCCCTCTAGCATATTGGTTCTTCTAATTCTTCCCGGTGATTCATTCTCTTTCGTCACTCATTTCCGAATTCTTACGGTGGTTCGTTCAAGATTCTTTTCCTTGTTTATCATATTAATCCATTCATTCTTTTCAATCCTACCGGTGGTTCATGAAGACCTTCTCAAGTTTGCGATATGTCACTTCTCAATTCTTTTTCAAGAAGAATAAGTAGTATGCAAAATCCATTGCTTGTCATCAATTTAATTTGATGAAGGATAAGCATACAGTAAATCTTATTCTTATTTCATCAAAGTGATTAATCTTTTTCTTCGGAGTTTGTTCTTGAGGAATAAATTCTACTTCCAAGTGTTTTTATCTTTTCTTTTCCGGAGTTCAAATTTCCTCGGCCATTTTGTCGGAACCTCCATCTAAATCATCGTAAGATTTAATCTTATTCTTTTCATCCTTCATTCAATCTCATAATCCTTTTGTTACCGGAGTTCTTCACGGTGGTTCTTCATGATTTAATTCATTCTTCAAGAGTTCATCAAGTGTCATTCCATCCTCTCTAGCTCGTGTTCTATTCCCACATGTTTCAGCCGGAGTGCTGCCTAAATCCTTTCGGTCTTATTCGTTTCTTATCTCGTTCTAAACGGAGTGCTCTCATAGTCTATCTGATTCCGTGAGTTTTTTGATTCTCGTCGTTCCTCTCTTCTTCTCTAGTGCTCTCGATTCTTTGCTTCTTCTCTTGAGTTCTTGTTTCACCTCATCCTTTTTCCCTTCCGTCTCGGTCCTAAGATCTCGGGACGAGATCTCTTGTTAGTGGAGGAGTGTTGTAACGCCCCGGATTCGATGCGCCAGGTGTCTGCCAGTTATTCGCCGTCCTTGCCATGTCGTTTGCTTGCGTGTTGCATTTTGCCATGTCATCATCTGCATTTCATACCTTGTCATGATGTGCATTTCATTTTGCATACGTGTTCGTCTCATGCATCCGAGCATTTTCCCGTTGTCTGCTTTTGCAATCCGCACTCCTATGTCTCCGGCGCCCCTTTTACCTCTTTTCATGTGCGGGTGTTAAACTTTCTCGAATGGCCGAGGTTTGCCAAGTGGCCTTGGTATAGCACCGTAGACCGCTTTGTCAAGTTTCGTGCCATTTGGAGGTCGTTTGATACTCCAACAGTTAACAAGGGTAACCGTAAAGCCTCTTCTCTTTGCAGCCCAACACCCCTTCCAAGTGGCCCAAACCCATCAAACTCCCTCCATGCTCTCGGTCGTTCGATCACGATCGTGTGGGCGCTCGCCGCCTCATTTGGACTCTCCTAGCTCCCTCTACCTATATTTAGTCCCCCTCCCCCGAATTCGCGGATGAACCCTAGCCTAGCCTCTCTCTCTCCCGCCGGACACGTCCAGCCACAACCGGACATGTCCGCCGCCCTCAGCCACATCACCCCGTCCAATAGGGCGCCGACACCTCAGCGCCGCCCCTCCTCCACTCCCCACGCGCCACGTGGCGCCGCCCGGCCTCACTCCCACGCCGCCCACGCCTCGCAGCAGCCAGCGGGCCAGATCCGCGCCCGCGCTGAAGCGCCGCCGCCGCCGCCGCGCCCGCCGCCTACGCCTTGCTCGCGCTGCGCTCCGCCCACGCCCGGCGCCTCCGCCTCCGCCCGGCCAAGGCTCGCCCGGCCGACCGGGACCTCGCCTCGGTCCCGCTGCGCCTCTCGCCTCGGCCGTGACCTCGCGCCGCCGTGCTTGCCGGTCGCTCCACGCGGCCGTCTCCGACCAGCGCCGCGGTTGCCGCCGCCCGCCCGAAGCCGCCCGCTAGCCCGATGCTTCGCGAAGTCCGCCTCGACCCGGCCCGGATCCGGCGAGATCCGGCCGGAGGAGCCCCGGATCCATCTGCCCCGGCCTCCCCGTCGTCTTCCCCGAGCTCCGGCTGCCGTCTCCCTCATCTCCGGCGACTCTCCGGCGAGGATCCGGTGAACCTCGGTTCGCGTGCCCGCAGGTTGACTTTTCCCCTCCGAAATTTCTCCAAGTCCCGAGTGTTTTCAACCTAATCATGCCATGTTCGTCATGCCGTATCTCCATGCATACTGCTCCGTTTTGTGTGTGTAATATGTCAAATTGTTCGCCTCGACGGGTACTTCATTTCATTCCATTGCATCATGTTCATTTGAGCTCATCTTGATGCCTGAATCATCGTTGCAAGAGTGCTATATGATGTTAATATGCTGAAACTGTTATAACTTGATGATTTGTCATTTTTGTTGCATTTGATGTGTGCATCCTATGAGCATGAGCTCTACATGTGTTTTGATCTATGCCATGCTATCTTTACAAGGGTGTATGACATATATTTTTATGATCTCTGTGGTGACTAGCACAAGCATGCAAACTAGGCTTCGTGATGTTGCTGATTTTAGTCCCTGTTCTGCTGTTATTTTCATGCCTTGTAAACTTAATGCTACAGAGAGATCCATGCACATTTTGAGATACTTCAGTAAGGATGTTTTAAACATATGGTTGTTCTATATCCATCCATTCCCTTGTTTGCAATTATGGAGTGTCATAGCTTGAGTCAATCAAGCTCTACTTTTGCTATAAAATGTTTCCTGGCAGATTGTTTACATATTATTCAACTTTGCCAAGGTTGTTGTAGTTGATCCGTGTATGCTATGATGTTTTTCTTGCCATGTATAGCTTCTATGCCATGTCTTCTTACTGTGAGTTGCCTTGCCATGCCATGTATTGCTCTGTGGTGAGTGGTTAAAGCTCACAAACATGCCTACTTATTGTTGTTCCTACCATGTATGAATCTGTAATATAACTTGCTATGTTTACATGGGTGCCATCATATTTTCTGATCCTTTTTAGCTCATGGTCAGTAAAGGACTTTTGTTCTATGCAATTAGTAGATTCATGCCAGTCCTTTGTTTGCCATGATAAGTTCTTGTAACATGTTGTTTGATAGCTCTAAACATTGCAACCTGATGTTATTTCTGCAAAGTCTGAAACTGTTATTATTTGCAATCTTGCCATGTCTTTTTGAGCATGTTCTAGTGATTTATGGAGATAGCCCAGTGTTCACGTTTTGTAATGCTTTACCTGTACTTCATGTCCATGCCTTTTTTTTCACGTTGAGATGCTGTAGCATGTTGTTTTGGTGCTTGCAATATGCCTAGTTGCTGTTTTGGACAGATTGTTGCTATAACTTGTTTCATGTGTATGTGTTGAATCGTTGCTCCGTTTTGAGTGTGCTCTATATGAAACTTGCTTAGAATTGCATGTAGTTTCATATTATCATGTTGCATCCTTGTTTTGAGGTGTTTGCTTGATGTTTGTATGCATTTTGCATCAATGCCATGTTTATCTTGTTTTGCTCATATCTTCTAGGTCAGAGTCTCGAATCTAATGAACTTTATATGTAACTTGACTAGAATTTCGTGTAGATCATCGTGGTGCATCTTAACTTTCTGTTTAAAAACTTGAACATAAGGTTTATTCAGATCTGGACCGATTTCGAAATTTGCATATAAGGACTTACCGGAATTGTTATATGTTGTTCCCGGCCTCATTTAAACTTGCTTTGATGTGCTGCTCTTGTTTGCATCATCTCTTGCCATGAGTAGCTTCATGTAGTCTTGTCATGCATCATGCTTGTTGTGCATCATGTCTTGTTCATGTGTGGTGTGTTTACTATGTTGTGTGCTTCTTCTTGTTAGTTCTTGTTTCGTTGCGATCGTGAGGATTCGTTCATCTACGCTTGGTTCGTCTTCGTGGCTTCATCTTCTTCATGGACTCGTTCTTCTTCCTTGCGTGATTTCAGGCAAGATGACCGCTACCCTGGATCTCACAACTATCATTGCTATGCTAGTTGCTTCATTCTATCGCTATGCTGCGCTACCTATCTTTTGCTCTTCAAGCCTCCCAATTTGCCGTGTCAGCCTCTAACCTTTTTCACCCTTTCTAGCAAACCGTTGTCTGGCTATGTTACCGCTTTGCTCAGCCCTCTTATAGCATTGCTAGTTGCAGGTGAAGTTGAAGATTGCTCCATGGTGGACAGGATTTTGGTTGGGATATCACAATATCTCTTATATTATTAATGCATCTATATACTTGGTAAAGGGTGGAAGGCTCGGCCTTATGCCTGGTGTTTTGTTTCACTCTTGCCGCCCTAGTTTCCGTCATATCGGTATTATGTTCCCAGATTTTGCGTCCCTAACGCGATCGGGTGATTTATGGGACCCCCTTGACAGTTCGCTTTGAATAAGACTCCTACAGCAAGGCCCAACATTGGTTTTACCATTTGCCTCACCACCACCTACTTTTCCCTTGGGAGTAATTAACCCAAGGGTCATCTTTATTTTAGCCCCCCGGGCCAATGCTTGTCTAAGTGTTGGTCCGAACTAGAGCCCTTTAAAGCGCCTCCTCGGGGAAACTCAAGGCCTGGTTTTAGTTGTACGGACTGCTCATCCGGTCGTGGCCTGAGACGAGATATGCAGCAGCTACTATCGGGAATGTCGGCGCGCCGGGAGGTCTTGCTGGTCTTGTTTTATTGCTGTCGAAATGTCTTGTAGCCGGATTCCGAGACTGATCGGTCTTCCGGGAGAAGGAATATCCTTCGTTGATCGCGAGAGCTTATCATGGGCTAAGTTGGGACACCCCTGCAGGGTTTGAACTTTCGAAAGCCGTGCCCGCGTTTATGTGGCAGATGGGAATTTGTTAATATCCGGTTGTAGTAAACTTGAAGTAAACTCTTCTAAAATACACCAACCGTGTGCGTAACCGTGAGTGTCTCTTTTCGGGGTGGATCAAGAGGAGAACACAGTTTCTGGGTTATGTTTGACGTAAGTCGGAGTTCAGGATCACTTCTTGATCATTGCTAGCTTCACGACCGTTCCGCTTGCTCTCTTCTCGCTCTTGTTTGCGTTGGTTAGCCACCATACATGCTTAGTCGCTGCTGCAACCTCACCACTTTACCCCGTCCTTACCCATTAAGCTTTGCTAGTCTTGATACCCATGGTAATGGGATTGCTGAGTCCTCGTGGCTCACAGATTACTACAACACCAGTTGCAGGTACAGGTTATGCGATGATCATGACGCGAGAGCGATGTTTGCTTGTTTGGAGTTCTTCTTCTGCTTCTTCTTCGATCAGGGGATAGGTTCCGTGTCGGCAGCCTGGCTAGCAGGTGGATATTGTTTGAGTTTCGTTTATGTTTCATTCGTAGTCGGATGTTGATCTTGTATATGATGTTGATGTATTCTTGTGGCATTTGTGCCTTATGTATGTATCCCCATCTATTATGTAATGTTGATGTAATGATATCCACCTTGCAAAAGCGTTTCAATATGCGGGTCTATCCTTGGTGGGACCTTCGAGTTCCTTTTGGATAGGGTCGCATATTGGGTGTGACACCTTTGTGGAGACCATAAACGGGTGGCTCGCAGTGTCAAGCCAGCGAGGTAAGTTATTTTACCCTTTATGGGACTCTTTTTTCATAGTTTGACTCTATGCGGGATCTAAAACTCCCTAACCTTTGACAGGACTGGCTGAAGACGTCCGGACAGATTAACTGTCCGGCCCCCTTGCCAGAAGACCCAGCGGACGCCCGATTGACGTGGCTGCTGGCTCCGGCACCTCGCGTGGTGCCGGAGAAGAAGGCCAAGAAGAAGGCCACGGGAACTCGAAGGAGTTCCCGGCGCCAGGTGATGTCGGACTCATCGTCCGACGACTCTGAGGCGGAATCCTCCCCTAAGGACGAGGAGGAGGAAAAAGAAGCCTCTCCCCCAGCGGGGGGAGAGAAGAAAAGGAAGGCCGCCCCGACTGGGGAGGCCGGAGGGTCCAAGAAAGGAAGGACCCTCCCTCCGGACTTCTCCACCAACACCGACAACGACGAGGAGGAGTGGCCACCAAGGGCCAAGCCCCTGGCGAGATCGTAAGTGTCCGGACTCCGGAATAGCTCATGACTTTTTATTTGTCGCACAGTGTCTTCTAACGCCGAATATAACCATGTAGCCTGCCCAAGGACTAGCTCGCCGCTCGTGGCGCCTCCTGGATTTCGCCGGATGTGAATAGCACTTCACTTCGACCGCCTCCTCTCCTCGTGGCGCAGATTTAAACCATGGTGGAGTCCCAAAGGGCCCAGCCAGGGGAGGTGGTCCCGAGGCGCCGCAAGGCGACCTCCCGGACTCCGGCGCAAAGGGTCGAGACCCCAGAGGGCTCTAAGTCCGCCCTCAGGCCGGACTCCGTCGAACCTTCAGCTTCCAAGTCCGGCAAGCGGGCCCTTCGAAGAAGGGCAAGACTGCGACGCCGGTGACCTCTGGCCCATCCGGAGGCACCGGATAGCTTGTCGGAGGCGCTTAACGGCGCCCATCGACGAGCACCGCCTTTGTTATGAGTGTGGTGATCCAGAAAGTTCAGTCCGCCAAGAGCGGGCTGGTCAAGCCTGTACTCAGCCTTCTAACAAGCTTTGAGGTAAGTTTAGAATATGTAAAAATATTACCGCATAGACGGTAGGCCCCGATGCTTAGTTCGATGTTCGGAAAGAAAAGCCGGATGAGGATCTAAAAGACATACGCAGGAGTCTAACATAAGTATGTCAATATGGGAATGCAGGCTCTTGCTGCTGACCTCTGCCAGACTGATCATGGAGGTCAATGCATTGAAGCGAGCCTCGAGCGGTCCGAGAACGAGCTCGGCCTTGCCAAGAAGCAGCTCGAGGACAAGGAAGGTAAGTAGTACCTTATTAAAGTAATAACTTATAGAAAGGATTTGGTTGCAAAATGACAGGACTAACGTGGGTATTGTAGGGGCCACGAACGAGGTGGCGACCACGAAGGAAGCAAAGTGTCCACGGCCAAATCAAAGCGGCCATGAGCGCACCGAGCGAGAGAAGCAGGAGGCGCGGGTGGCGGAGGTGTGGCAAGAGCTCCAGCTCTCGTGAAAAACACGAGTGTTTGGGCGTGACTCAAGACTCGAGAGTCCGAGCTCGCCTCGGCTCTTGAGAGTGCCAAATCCGCTAAGGCAAGCCCAAAATCCCTCCAGAAATTGAATCATTAAAGAAGATAGCGGCGGTAAGGCATTCTTTATGCAAAGCAAGCATGTGAAAGTGAATTATCTATTACTTACCTGAATCCGAGCTCTCCAGAGCATTCGAGATCTGCCCGTGAGTGTGTCCGATGTTGCGCGTTCTACTGCGCCGAGGAGGGGAGCTCGACGGAAAAGGTGTTCTGGTCTCAGTATGCTGAGGCTGGAAAACCGGTGCCCCTGAGCGACCAGCTGAAGCAGCTGGTCGAGCTCCACAAGGTCGCCGAACAGGCCATGAAGGGCCTCATAATTCGGTTGTGGCCCAAGGAAGCCATGCCTGGGAGCTACTTCGGGCTAGTGCGGCGGCTGGTGGACGCCTGTCCATGGATTGAAGTCATCAAGCGCTCCGTCTGCATTGAAGGTGCCCGTGCTAAAGTGCACTGGGGCAAGATGGATGCTGAGAAGCTTGTGACGGACGGGCCACCGTCGGGCAAGGAGCATCGCAAGCCCGAAATGTACTATGAGGGCGTCTCAAGGGTGCCCGCCTTTATAGCGGTGAATGCTCCAAAGATGTAATCTTTGAATAGACTCGCATTTGTTATCCTGTACGCTGAAAACTTGTTCATATGCGCTAAGCAACGCTTGTGAATTTAAAATATTACCTTCTGTGCGGCCGTTTATCAAATTTGAGAGATGGCGAGTCGTTGGCTTCAGCTCCCATGCCACAAGTGCTGGGGTGTTCGGGATAAACTTGAGCGCTCTTGTTCCCATTCTTGGGTCCTTCGAGGGAGGCGCTTAACGCAACGAACAAGGCAACCGGACTATAGTGCTTGAACACTCTCACTTAGCCATAGAATTCTATAATTTTAAATTTTGGCGAAGCCCCTAGTATTCGGAAGACCGAGTTCGGGGCGCTATCCACGCCTTGGCCAGACAATGCCGACACCTCGCTCTAAGCGGCATAAGTCTTTAGGGACACGAAAAGACCTCTCGAACAGCGACCGGCTCTTGCCCTATCATGACGGTCAGTTTTAGCTTTCTCCACTGAGGTGCTCAACCGAGCTCAACCGGGGCACAATCGCAGTGGTTCTCCCAGCGCTACCTTAGCCGATATAACGGAACTTAAGGTACCAAAACATGGGAGCCGGGCAATCACAACTATTGACCCAAGACATGATTCGGAGCCGATGCATATAATGCTATAAGTTCGGGGTGCCGCACTTGTGTAAGTGTTCGGACTTATCACACCATATCTTTGGGGTACTTAAGCCCCTGGTGTATTGGCCGTACCAAAGTGTACGGGTGCAATGTGTCATGAATGAACATATATATAGATAAAGAAAGGAGTGCAATAATAGGCAAAAGCTATGTATTGTTTATTCAAAAAGGTACTGCAATGAAAGCAGAACGATACAAATAGTGCGATAAGCAAGGGATGGGATTATTTGACATGTCCCCCTCCAGGGGTAAGCTGCTGGATGGTATGTAAAACAGGTATAGTGCTCGTAGTAGAGACCACCTGGACACTCGATGTAGCCGCTTCCTGGCTGTTGCATCGTGGGTTCTGCAATTTAGAGCGAGAACAGGACTTCTGAAAAACGGAGTCCTGAAAGTAAGAGAAAAGAAGAAAGAAAAAGAATGACACAATCGGGAGCCCCTGGTGCGGTTGAGCCGCATTCTGGGCGTGCTGTGGTCGTGCCCCTCCCCTTATGCCCATGGTATCTCTAGAGCGTAGTTATGTACACGTAGTACTGGCTTCGCAATTTCGCGAGGCCTGGGGTTGGGGCTGGATTGCTACGCGTGCTCGGATCGTGCCAGGAGGTCTTGTTGTAGATTACTCCGGGCGCGCTTGACGGTGCCCGGACGTTTAGTAGCCGGACTCGAGAATTGCTGTGAGAGGATGCTTTGCACCTCCGCCGCGAGGGCCGCCGTATGCTCCTCCATTCAGAGAGAGCGTTCGGTGTTTCCATTGACCGTGATTGCTCCTCGAGGGCCTGGCATCTTGAGCTTGAGGTATGCGTAGTGCGGCACCGCATTGAACTTTGCAAATGCGGTTCATCCAAGCAAAGGCGTGATAGCCGCCATGAACGGGACTATGTCGAAGATTAACTCTTCGCTTCGGAAGTTATCCGGGATCCAAGACCACTACGAGTGTAGCTGAGCCTGCATAATTGGCCTCTACACCGGTATGACGCCTTTAAAGTTCATCTTTGTGGGTTTAATCCTTGAGGGTCTATGCCCATTTTATGCCTTTGTATCCCGATAGAGCAGGTTCAGGCTGCTACGCCATCCATCGGGACTCTAGTGAGGTGAAATCCGTCGACGATTGGGTCAAGAACCACGCGCGAATCCGCCGTGGCGGATGCTAGGGGTGGTCCTTCGATCACGGTGATCGGGTAGGAGGACCATGGGTTGAACTTTGGGGCGATCGGCTCCATCGCATATACGACCCTTAGTGCACGCTTCCGCTCCCTTTTGGGTATGTGGGTTGCGATATCATGTTCACCGTCCGCACTTGTGGGGGAAGCCCTTCGTCCTCTATTGTTGGGCGGCCGGGCTCCTCCTCGTCATCGCTATGCAGCCCCTTATCATTGAGTTCGGCATTTAACTTGCCTGCCTGTTTGAAGATCCAAGAATCCCTGTTTGGTGTGGTTGGCTGGTTTTTCGGGGGTGCCATGTATTTGGCACGAGCGATCGAGTATTCGGTCCAGATTGGACGGACCCTGAGTATTTCTTTTGAACGGCTTTTTCCACTGACTGCGTTTAGAGCCTGTGAATCCGACATTGACTGTCGTATCTTCAGCATTATCACCGTTACGCGGCGCTTGTGCTTGTTGCAACGCCGACCGCCATTGCTGTCCTTGGTATCCGAACTACCAGGTTTTTGGTCAAGTTGTTACTACGAGCTAGCGAGCTATCCTCTCCGCGCAAAAGCGGGTCATGAGCGCCAGAGGGCTGCCATGGATTTCGCTTTTCCTGTCCTAGGTGCCGGAAAGCCACTCGTCATGGATGTTATGTTTGAAGGCTGCAAGGGCCTCTCGCATCCGGACAACAACGATTTGATTTTTCTTGGTTAGGAACCGTGTCCGTAATTGTTCCGCCGATTCTTCCGCTGCTGAATTATGTGGCTGATGTCATCGGCGTCGTGGTCGCACATATGTGCCCCGAAGTTATCAAGGAATGCGGCTTCGAGTGTCCTCCCAACAACCAATTGATTCTGCTGGCAAGCTATTAAGCCAATGCCGAGCTGGTCCTTTAAGCTTGAGTGGGAGGTATTTTATGCCGTGTAGATCATCACAGCGGGCCATGTGGATATGGAGGAGGTAGTCCTCGATCCAAACCGCAGGATCTGTCGTGCAATCGTATGATTCGATGTTCACGGGTTTGAAACCCTCAGGGATTTGATGATCCATCACTTCGTCTGTGAAGCATAGTGGGTGTGCGGCGCCTCTGTATTGAGCTATATCACGACGCAACTCAAATGAGCTTTGCCTACTGTGTTCGTCCCGGCCGGAATTGCTGTATCCAGCGTGACGGTTATCGTCGCGTGTCGTGGAGCGCCCACGCAATCCGTAGATCGATCTTGTTTGCCTTGCCTTGTCCTCCAATATGTCTGCAGGTCTGGCGCGTTTCCCCGTGCTTGGTACTTTTCGAGCGACGCTTGGGTGCGGCTTGAGTGGAGGGTCTAGAGGCCTCTCTCGTCATGACCACGGGTGGCGGGCCGCCGCATCATGCGCTGGTGATGTAGGTTTGGGTGCTGCTTCCTCTAATTGGGGTAGCAGCTGCGCTTTGGGTATCTCTTGGAGGGGCATTCGAGTTTGTACTCTTCGGATGCAAGGACTTCAGTCCATCTGTCAACTAGCAAGTCTTGGTCAGCTCTAAGCTGCTGCTTTTTCTTGAGGCTGCTTGCCGTGGCCATAGGCCTGCGCTTGAAACACTCCTGTTGGCGGGATCCTCGTGCACGACAAATTCGTTGTCGCCGAGGCTTGCGCCATCTTCGGAGGGAGGCATATAATTATCGCCCTCCACCTCCTCGCTCGCGCTCTATCATGAGGGATGGCTTCTCCTCCTCCCGTGCTTAATCCTGCCGGAGGGGTTGTCTTGACCGTCCGGGTGCTACTATCTCCGTGCGGAATCACCGCTTTTACTGTGGCGGATTTAGAGTGGAGCCGTTGACGCCGGGCGCTTGGGCTGTTTCTTGAGGGGTCATCCTCCGCTGTTCCATCGCTGTTCCCATCTTTTAGGATGTCCACCATGTATATGTCGATGACAAGGTGGCCTTCCAGTGCCTCAGTAGGCTCGTTCTTGGTCGCCTCCAGATCGCCGTCCATACCGTCGATGTCTTGAGTCGAAGTCGAGCATGTCGGTTAAATCATCGACGGTGGCTACAAAGTGGGTGGTGGGTGGGTGTTGAATTTCTTCGTCGTCCGCATTCAAACCTTCCCGACCGTAGTCCGCCAGGCTCTCCCGATAAAGAGAGAGACTTTAGTGAATTCAGGATGTCGCCAAAGGGCGAGTGTGAAACATGTCCGCTGCAATGAACTCCATAACCGCGCGCCAATTGATTCGATTATGGGGCGCGGAGGGTTGAGTCCGGAGAGGAGTCCGCACCTTGGAGTCACGGTCTTCGCAGCGACAGGATGGAGTTCGCTTAATCGCCGAGAGATCGTAGAGCCCCGAGGCGGTGTCCAGCCACTCGCCCTCGATCGGCGGAGTCGGCCCGAGCTAAGAGTCGGAGCGGACGCTGGTGCGACCTCCGTGGCACTGCTCGGCGGCAGAGCTAGATCGTGCCCATCGAGACAAGGGCGGCGCTTGGTTGTGGCTCAATCCGTCAAGATCAAGTCTCCGCGATGTCGGTAGTGTAGTTCAAACTCCCAAATCTGACCTGATGGCCAGGGGCGTAGCTTTCGATCTGCTCCAGATGGCCAAGTGAATTGCCCGCAGCAAAAGCCGCCGAATATTTAAGATCTGTCCGGGAGAAAAGTCTCACCCGGACCGCGTGTTGTTGATGATCAAGGAGCCATCGGGCCTAAGGATGACGACACAAAGGAACTCTCAATTAAAGCACCAATGTCGGTGTCAAACCGTGGATCTCGGTAGGGGGTCCCGAATCAAGGCGTCTAGGCGGATGGTAACAGGAGACAAGGGACACGATGTTTTTACCTAGGTTCGGCCCTCTCGATGGAGGTAAAACCCTACTCCTACTTGATTAATATTGATGATATGGGTACTACAAGAGTGGATCTACCACGAGATCGGAGAGAGGCTAAACCCTAGAAGCTAGCCTATGGTATGATTGTTGTTCGTCCTACGGACTAAAACCCTCTGGTTTATATAGACACCGGATAGGGTTAGGGTTACACAGAGTCGGTTACAATGGTAGGAGATCTACATATCCGTATCGCCAAGCTTGCCTTCCACGCCAAGGAAAGTCCCATCCGGACACGGTACGAAGTCTTCAATCTTGTATCTTCATAGTCCAGGAGTCCGGCCAACAGTGATAGTTCGGCTATCCGGATACCCCCTAATCCAGGACTCCCTCAGGGCCCGTCCGCCGATCACTATTACTTCTAATATATTACACTGTGTTTCTATTCCTATGTATGCTCCCGAGCGAGGAGTTGATCCTCAGGCCGATTTCACGACCTGGGTCTCAGGGGCTACCAGGATCAGCAGTTTTATGTTTTCCTTCAAGTGCATCTCGGATTTTAGGCCGATAGACACCTTGAGGGCTACTAACAATACATCTCGTCAGCAAATAAATTTATACGCATTGGAAATAAAATCCGCAAACAATCAGCCCATGAACGAGGTGCTGAGCCACCTCGGAAGCAGTTCGGCATATAGCTCGGATGCAAGTGGCTGGCTCCTTAGAGGGCATTTCTGGCATTAAGCTTGGCTAACACTTTTTGAACCAACGTGATCTATGACACCTCGGACATGGTCCGGCGTTGGAGCTTGGACACAGTTCGGCGTTGGAGCTCGACTATAACAATAAATCTTCGGATACAGTCCGGCGTCGGAGCTCGGATACATTCCGGCGTTGGAGCTCGGTAGCGGTCCGACGTTGGTGCTCAACTACAAAAGATACCTCGAATACAGTCCGGCGTTGGAGCTCGGATGCAATAGGACACTGCCGCCCGGGAACGACTTCAAACCCGTGGTGTGGTGTAAAAATAACAGGGCATTGATAAAGGCCGGAAACTGAAAGGGACTCCTCGGATACCTAACATGTAAACTCTTCGGATGCACTTCGGCGATCCTCAAGATCGAAGATAAGAAGATTTGTTGAACCAGTTTTCAAGACCGACGATCGAAGATGAAGAACAGTTCGGAAGAATCGAGCAACCTCCCTAACTTGAAGACCGGTTCAGGGGGCTACTGACGGTGTCCTGGACTAGGGGTACTCACCACGTCATCTCCCGACCAGCTGGATCGGACCGAGGACCCCCATGGAGGTTCACTATTGGGCCAGTTCGGACAGCCCATGCCGCATACAAGGAGGATTCTACAAGACTTGGCGCCCAAGACAACGACTCCTCTAAACCGTAGGCCTATGGTGCATATATAAACCGAGGCAAGGCTAGTCAATAGACAATCTCATATTCAGTAGTACAATCTCGTGGTAGATACATATACTCTGTACTACACCCATATGAATACAATCAAAAGCAGCATGTAGGGTATTGTCGGCGTCGGGAACGGGGTCCCAGACTTGCTCTGCTCATGCTGCCTCACAAGGCGTGGCTCAAAGGAGGCCCAGACAGCCCATATTCATCAACACAAGCTCAAGACCTCGCGAGGGGCAAGATGCTGGGCGGACGATCAAGAGCTTCTCGTGCACGGCCTCGTCAGGTTGGCTCATGAGGAGGCGGAGAGTTCAAGGCAGGTACCTCGCGAGGTGCCCATGACGCAAGCCATGACGCACTAAGGGCGCCAGGTCAGCACCAGCCCGCGTAGCATCCTCCTTTCCTCTTTGGTGCAAAGGGAGCAAGCGCAGGCAAGAGCATCAAGCAAAGGCATCCGTTTCGGTGCAACAAGACAAAGACCAGCCCCAACGGCTGGAAGGGAGTCATCGTGGAGCCCAAGGAGGCGTCATCACCCGAGCCTTTGGCAGGCGAGGACCAACTTTAGTCAGGATAAGTGTACCCGTTGTTCCCCTTCAAAATGGCCAATTGTTGGCGCCCTTCCTGCTCAATATTTGGGGAGAGGCCCAGGGCCTTCGTCTATATAAGTAGAGCTAGCCACCAAGTAGAGGGAAAAGAGGATCCGACATTGGGAACCCAGAGAGAGAGAGATAGAGACCAGACCCTCAATCTAGAGCGACGGGACACCACTTAGCAGTTCATCACACCCACCAAGAATGCACTCGCGAGGCTGTTCTTCCCTGCATCGTTCTTCATCAGCCCCTGCAGGCAATCCACCACACCACAAACTAGAGTAGGGTATTACACCACAATGGTGGCCCGAACTAGTATAAATATTGTGTCTCTTGTGTTGTTCTTGCTAATAGTTTAGGTCCCTGCGATTCGGCGAGGTACGAGGCGGTGGAGGGTTGGATCTCCGCCGCACCCTGTAGTTCGAACCTTAAGGGTCTGCTGAACCAGAATCGACATTTGGCGCTGTAGGGTGCGCCGAATCGCTTTCGTCGCCTCGTTTTTCCCGACCACCGCAACCATGTCTAACGCTGCCGGGCTCAAGCCGAAGCCCGAGCCACCTCGCCTCCCATGTCGCCCAGACGGCTCCCGCCGGCGGGCGCCCTCGCTGCTCCTCGTCACCGCTATCAACGCCGCCATCGCCCGGCGGGAACGAGCAGCAAGCGCCGCCCCAAAGACTCCGCCCATGAGGCGGGACGGCCGCACCGCCACGCCGCCACCCTCGCTGGTTCTTCGTCGCCACGCGCTTCGCTGCCATGGAGGCCCGAGCTGCACTCATCGCGCTAACGAGCTCTCTGCGCTACCGCTTGCCGACGACGTTTACGAAGAATGGCTCGACCCGCGTCGCCGCTGAAGCTCGTCAAGGCGGAGGCGCACCGCCGCCGTCCGCCTTCGCCGCACCGCACCGCCGCTTGCTGGCAATGACGCCCCGGGCGCCACCCCTCCTCCCCAAGACGGCGCCCTGGTTCCAAGGCGCGCGGCCCCGGGCGAAACCTGCTCCGCCAGCACCGCGCTGCAAGAGCAGAGCTGCCAAGAAGTTCGCCGCAAGAAGCTGCCCGAGCGCCCCGCCCAAAGACGCCAAGACCCTGGCTACCCCACCAAGGCGCAGGAGGCCAGCAAGACCAAGCTCTTCGCCGTCCGAGGCCCCCGCTGCCACGGTGGGCTACCGCCTTCACCACCGTGCTGCGCAGCGTCGCGCGGCCCGCCAAGTTCAAGCTGACCTGCCTCCACGCCACGACGGCACGGCTGACCCTACGGAGTTCCTCCAGCTTCTACGAGCTGGGCATCGAGGCTGCCAACGGGATGAAAAGTTCATGGCGAACTGGTTTCCCATGGCACTCAAGGACGGAGCCCGCACTGCTCTCGAATCGCCCCGTGCACGATCTCTTCCTGGGCCGAGATGCGCACCCGCTTCATCGCCAACTTCCACAGACCGCGACCGCCACCGCCGTGAGCGACATGTGCCGGATCAAGCAGCAGCCGGGAAACCCTGCAAAGTACATCCAACGCTTCAACAACGCTACCAAGATCCCTGTGGTAACGGAGGAGGCCATCATCTCGCCCCTCCGACAGCGGCGCGACGCCAAGATGAAGGAGGAGCCGGCGATGCATGAAGATCTGTGCACCTCCTCGAGCTGTTCAACTTGGCAACCAAGTGCGCGCCAGGCTGAGGAGGGCGCCTCCTCCTCGAGCTGCCTGCCGCGGATCCCGAAGAGAAGAAGCCCAAGGCCAAGGACATGAAGCGCAAGGGGGCTGCCGTGCTCGCAGCCGAACCAGACACCAAGCGAGGCAGAGATCAGCCCGAGTCCTCTAAAGGTAGCCGGTACTGCGTGTACCATGACCTCCACACCCACAACACCAATGAATGTCAAGACCTCCGGGCCGTGCGCGAAGGAAGGGTTGGCAGACGCCCCGAGCGCAGCGACTAGGGCTACGGCCGAGGAGGAGGAAGGAATGCAGGACGCTGGGAAGACCGCGGCCCGCGCCAAGGGTGGCGCGACCAACCTAGCGAGGAACGCTGGCAAGACCCGGCCATGAGGGGGGCCGGAGGATCAGCCTCGTGAGGATCGTCCCGCAAGGGAACGATGCTTCCCGCCACGCCGCCGCCACCAAGGAGAATCAAGACCGTCACCAGACGAGGGGCTGGGGCTTCTGTGAAGCGCGGCGATCGTCAGATCCCGGGCGGAGCTCAAGCCCCACCTCTCACCGTGATCTTCAAGCAGTTCGCCTGCGTGAAGTGAATGCAGTCCTCCCCAAGCTCGAGTCCACGCGCCTTCTCGTGTGGTCGGCGTGGCGCCATCACGCTCAGCTCAGCGGATCAGCTCAAGTGCGAGCCACACCGGAGTTCTTCCGATGCTTTTCTCCCAATCATCAAGAATGTGCTAGTCACCAAGACCTCATCGACGGCGGAGGAGGGCTCAACGCCCCGTCCGTGGAGACATTCAACAATCTTCAAGTTCCTTACAGCCAGCTTCAGCCAACCAAGCCTTTCTCCGGAGTCACCAACGGCTCCACGGTCCCGATCGGCAGGTCCGCTTTCTCGCCACCTTCGGGGCCCGCGACAACTACCACACCGAGCTCATCGACTTCGACGTCGCCACATTCGCCAGCCAGATAACGCCATCCTCGGTACCCAAATACACAAATTCATGGTCAGAACTCCACCATGGCTACAACATCCTCAAGATGCCGTGAAGCGGCGGAGTCATCACGGTGCCTCGTGGAAGAGAGAGATGCAAGCAGCTCCCCGGGCGAGCCAGCCGCATCGCTGGAAGACCTGCACCACAACAGCAGGATGCCTCCCGAGGCAGCACCCAAGAAGAAGAAGACATCGACCGCCGGGCTCTTTCAAGAGACAGTTTCAGGGTCCCAACCGGCTAGGGGAGCATCCTTCCATCACATAGGAAAGCGCGCCGCCGCCTCCTCAGCAGGCTCGGGGCTCTCCCTCGAGGGCCACCGACCTCGCCAAGGTCTTGAAGGAGGCGCTTGGGCACCACGTGGAGGCCTGTTTCGAAGCACGTTTCCCGCACGCAGGGGCAAGACCAGGAGGACAGAACCCTCAAGAGTTCATCAGCAAGGCCATTCAGAGCTACAGGTCAAGGGTCATGAGGGGCAGCCGCCGCCACTCACTGTGGGCCCCCCATCCAGCGAGGATGGTGGGCTGCGCGTCAAGATCGACATACCGGGCTCAACCGAGCCGCATCTCAAGAGCGCCTGCCCTCGCGAGTGGGACGCTGCAAGGGTCCGCCCCATACGCCTACGTGCATGCATGCCTTACGGCCTGCCAAACGCGCTGCTGCGCGCACCAGCTGCCTCATGAGGACCATCCTGGAGGCTCAAGAGGTCAGCACGCCGCAGCCCCGGGCGGAGATGGAGATGGCCCATGAGGAGCCGCCAAGACCTCCGGAGCCTCCCGAGGCCCTCGGGCCTGGGGCTCGTGGCGGATCGGCCCCGCAGCCCACCGAGTCTGCTACATCAACAACCCTTCATCCCCAACATCACCAGTCACATCTTTAAGTTTTATTTCCTACTGGGAGCGCGCTCACGGCGGCATTATTCCCAGGCCGTGGGTCCGCCCTCGGCATGTATCCCTTTATTTCATGTCTTTAGCTTATCCTGTTGGGGCGCCCTGGCTGCATCATTCCCAAGCACGCTGGGCCAATCCCAGCCGCATGTATCCTTCATGCGCTTCCTTAGGATTATGCTCTCGCCCCACCATGCTTGTTATTTGGTGCCTTCTCCCGGTGGCGAAATCTTGCACGTTAAAGGGGGTGCCCGAGCATCGCGACTCGTGGCTCCAACCGCTCTCCGCCCTCACCCTCTGGTCTTGTCCATGGCATCGCGACTGGCTTGCCACCGACGGCCGAGACCAGCCCGAGAGCCGGGACCCGAGGACGAGAGTTGCGTATCCAACCTAGCTTGCGTTAAAGGGGGGTGCCCGAGCATCGCGACTGTGGCTCCTACCGCTCTCGCCCTCACCCTCCGGTCTTGTCCATGGCATCGCGACCGGCTTGCCAATGACGGCCGAGACCAGCCCGAGAGCCGGACCCGAGGACGAGAGTTACATCATCTAACCTAGCTTATGCTAAAGGGGGGGTGCCTCGAGCATCGCGACTCAGGGCTCCTCTGCTCTCGTGCCCTCACCCTCCGGTCTTGTCCATGGCATCGCGACTGGCTTGCCAACACGGTAGAGACCAGCCCGAGAGCCGATCCGCCAAATTTGCAGGAACACACTCAAGATAAGGCCCAGAGCCAGCGCAACCCGCCTTTGAGGTAGGGCCTCGTGAGTCCTGCTACTGGCTCACGGGTGCCCCGACACACTCGCGAGGCCCCTCGTGCCTCTCCAAAGCAACTAACGGCAGGATTAATAATCGCCACAACGAGCTCTTGTTCCTTTTGTGGTGAACCTCAGGTCTCCCAAGGAGCACGAAACGACTCGCCATTTAATCTCTCATCGGCCAAGGCACGGACCTGGCGCCGCGCTGTGAAGCATTGTCCTAAACCTCGAGATAAGTCACCTCCGGACACACTAGTCATCGCAACACCATCCCCACACTCAATGCAACTCCGTGTTAGCAACGCCGCCTCCTTTCTCACCGAATGATGGCTGCTTGAGCGCCAAGGGGACCCCCGAGCATCACGACTCGTAGGCTTTACCGACCTCGGCCGCCACCTCCGGGCGTTGACCACGGCATTGTGACTGGCATACCAGCGACGGCTGAAGCCGCCTTGGGACTGGGACCTGTCGGCGCAGAGCATCAAGCCCTCACGAGGTCTGAGAGGAAGAAACTGAGCTAGAACGGAATGAGCATCCCACGTTGCCTCGTGATCAGGATCATATTGACAAACGGCTACAAATATCTTACAAGCCCCTCAATACATTCTTGGCTCCTCGCAGAACAAAAGACGCGGGCTTCAAGGAGTCCTATCTACAGGGACCACCATGGCAGACGCCATCATCAACAAGGGCCACCCGGTCCGAGCCAACCCCATCCGGATCAGGGCGGCGACGACCGACGAGCTCGCCTTGCCCGGGAGCGCGCAGCTTGGGGCTCGAGCTGTCGCCGCCGCCTCCGTGTCGCAAAGAGCTCGGCGGAGTCGCTGATCTCAGCGCCTCTGCCGCTCGAGAAGCTGCCAAGGAGCGGGCGGTTGGCCTCGCCTCACCACAGCAGGACCCCGACCACCTCTCCGGGCAGCACTCCAGCCGGCGCCCTCCGTGATCGAAGAGCTTGAAGGACATCGCCAAGCGCCATCGCACTCTGTGGATCGTGAGGGCGCCTCATCCCGCAGACCAGGCGACTCGCCCCACCTCGAGTCATGAAGACCTCGCCTGGGCAACTACTGCAACCTCTGCCCTGTCACGAGGGTGCCGCAGCCATGCGTGTTGCAGCCAGAGTCCCAGGGCCCTCGCGGATGACGGAGGCGAAGAAAGAAGGAAGGCGAATCCAAGACTTAGGAGGCGTGGCGACGCTGGGCACGAACTCCCGGCAGAGCCTCGGCGTGGACTCGGGGGAAGACGAACCTCATGACCACCCGGCGCCGGGCGGGCGGCGCTGCGTGGCGCCCGCATCACCTCCTTTAGGGCCACCAATCTGCAGCAGACAAGGAAGAGGAAACCCTGGTGGCGGCCGCACGCACTGCAGGGCATGAGCGCCTCACGCGGCCCCCCGCCTCGACACCAGAGAGCAAGCCGCTTTTTGGGGAGCGGTCAGATCCTCTTGAGGGCCTTTTCCTTCTCTTCCGTGGAGAACCGGCGGATCGGAGCCATGGCAACCATACGAGACGAGGAAGAGGAGAAGCAGAAGGATAGACTGTAAGGGCGCACGCCATTCCGTACTTATAGCCGGCGGAGGCCAACCGTCGCCCCCACGATCACCGATCATCATGGCCAACTCTGCATGCAAGGACCTCGCCGAACCGGGCGGTTACTAAGGCCATGGGGAGCAGGCTCCCACGCCCAATCAACCGCCACGCTGGGCGCCTAAGGCCGCAGGCTATTAGGGCCCACGACGCCGCGACTTGCCCTTTCGCCTCTCGCCGCCAAGTTCGGGCGTGCCGGGCCCAGGGCTATCTGTCGGGCGCTCGGGAACGGGGTCCCTGACTTGCTCGCTCATGCCCGCGGCTTGGCTCAAAGGAGGCCCAGACAGCCCATCTTCATCAACACAAGCTCAAGACCCTCGCGAGGGGCCAAGCCTCGTGGAGCGGACGATCAAGAGCTTCCTCAGGCGCAGCTTCGTCAGGTTGGCTCATGAGGAGGCGCAGAGTTCAAGGAAGGGTACCTCGCGAGGTGCCCATGACGCAAGCCATGACGATCAAGGGCGCCAGTCGGGCGCCAGCCCGCGCAGCGTCCTCCTTTCCTCTTTGGTGCAAAGGGAGCAAGCGCAGGCGAGAGCATCAAGCAAAGGCATCCGCTTCGTGCAACAAGACCAAGACCAGCCCCAACGGCTGGAAGGGAGTCATCGTGGAGCCTAAGCAGGCCATCACCGAGCCTTTGGCAAAGCGAGGACCAACTTTAGTCGGGATAAGTGTACCCGCTGTTCCCCTTCAAAATGGCCAATTGTTGGCGCCCTTCCCGCTCAATATTTGGGGAGAGGCCCAGGGCCTTCGTCTATATAAGTAGAGCTAGCCACCAAGTAGAGGAAAAAGAGGATCCGGCATTGGGAACCCAGAGAGAGAGATAGAGACCCGACCCTCAATCTAGAGTGACGGGACACCACTTAGCAGTTCATCACACCCACCAAGAACAGACCCTCGCGAGGCTGTTCTTCCCTGTACTGTTCTTCATCAGCCCAGAGGCGATCCACCACACCACAAACTAGAGTAGGGTATTACACCACAACGGTGGCCCGAACTAGTATAAATCTTGCGTCTCTTGTGTTGTTCTTGCTAGTAGTTTAGGTCCCTGCGATTCGGCAAGGTACGAGGCGGTGGAGGGTTGGATCTCCGTGCGCACCCCAGAGTTCGAACCTTGAGGGTCTGCCGGAACCCGTAATCCGACAGCTATTATCTCACCAAGAGAGCCCGAAGCTGGGTAAATCCCGTGTCCATGTTACCATCGCTCCAAGACGCCTAGCTTAGGACCCCTACTATGAGATACGTCGTATATTGAATCGACAGCGGCTACGACCAGCCGCCGCGCCCGCTTCGAGGGTGGCAGCGGGTCGTCTCATCGTCGCGCCCCAATGAAGCGCGAGGAGGGGTCCGGCTGAGCCCAGGAGAGCGCCTTGGGCCCATCCTCGAGAACTGCTGCGGGGGCACGATCCACTTTTGTTTGGTTCTTCCTTTTCTTCCTGCATTAAGAGAGAGACAAGTATCGGGCCCCGCTAACGGTGTCCTGGACTAGGGGGTACTCACCACGTCGAATCCCGATCAGTTGGATTGGGCCGAGGACCCCCATGGCCGTATACTCATGGTCCAGTCCGAACAGTTGTCGCATACAAGGAAGATTCCACAAGACTTGGCGATCAAGACAAGGGCTCCTCCCCCACCGGCGTATTCGGCTAGGACTCTTGTTATCCTAGGCCTCTGGTGCATGATATAAACCAGGGCCAATCTAGTCGATAGACAACAACAACCATACCATAGGCTAGCTTCTAGGGTTTAGCCTCTACGATCTCGTGGTAGATCAACTCTTGTAATACTCATATCATCAAGATCAATCAAGCAGGAAGTAGGGTATTACCTCCGCATGAGGGCCCAACTCAGGTAAACATCGTATCCCCTGTCTCCTGTTACCATCCGCCTTAGATGCACAGTTCGGGACCCCCTACCCGAGATCCGCCGGTTTTGACACTGACATTGGTGCTTTCATCGAGAGTTCCGGTGTGTTCGATAAAAGGTCAATGGCTCGCCTGCAGATCAATTGCGACTTCGGCATCTTCGTCACCAGCTTGACTGGTCACCTTGGTTCGACCAAGGACTGCGCCCTGCCTCCGATCGTCATGTTCAGATGAGGGCCTTCATCAACATCAACTCCGATTTCTATCAAGATCATGGAGGAATCATCCAGGGAGCCGGGGGCTCAACGCCAACATTGCCCTCGGGCGACCGTGCTGTTTTTCTGGACAGCGAACTTGTGTCCGCCGCCACCGCCTCCTTGATTGTCGTTTTAATGATTGCTTCGGTGGAATTGTGCGGAATTGAGCCTACAGCAACCCTGGAAAATTTCGTCGAGTTCCGATGGAGGAATCTCTGGCAAGCCGCGATATACCAGAACCCTGTCAAATCTTGACGAGAATCTAGACGAGTTTAGGGCGTGGTGTCCAGCTTCTAGCCCATACGTCCTTTGGAAGATCCAACAGTTGATCGGCTGTGTAATTCCTATATCTACCACCCCTCAAAATTTCAGCTCGATCCGACCGTCCAAACTCCGGGAACCTTCCGATTAGTGCATCACTTTTCGGATCTGTTTTCTGCACGAAAACGAATCTGACCCGAGTTCGTCTTTTCTATGAACGGGATTTCGGACATCCTTTTTGAAGGAAGTTTTGTATGGGGTATTGTGTTTTGTTCCCGAACACATCCCACTAACTTTAAAATCTTTTGAACATGATCTTCAACATCATGCTGGTGTCAAACCAGTCCGGCAATATTGCTTCACGGCCGCCGACCTGCGCTAAACACGTCGTCACTTTGTTGAGCCGAGCTCAACTTCTTCGGATCGTCATCTCGGCAAGCAAAACAAGAGTTCGGCATCTGAAAGGATAAATCATCACCAACATCGCCGCCCCATGGATTAGACGGAGCAGGCGCACCGGCATCGCCGCACGGTCACTTCATCAAGCCGGCATTGACCACGTCACGACCTGTATCGGCAGGGCCGCACTGTTGCTCCTTCGAGCCGGTGTCCATCACGCCGACCTACTTCGACTCATCGGCTGACATCGAGGCTTCGACATATCGGCTGGACCGGGGGCTTCGCCATCTCTTTATCAACCTATACTCCAGGGACTTCGACGTCACTAGCCGACCAGCTCCGTTATGTTAACTGGACCGAGGGCTTTGCCTTGGCGAGCCAACCTTTGCCAGCATTGCCATGCCATCGCTTTATCACTCGTCAGGCAATGGGTGTGCGGATCGAGTCCCAATCTTGAGAATCACCTTCCTTCGGATTGCTACAACAAATAAACCATGTGCTATTAATCCTAGTATTTTTCGCTTGTTTGGGTTCATTCTTCTGAAGGAATTATTACTTTGGTTTTTTCCATCACATGTACACAGGTCTATCAAATGGTGGCCGCATTATCGACGGTCGCATGGTGGTTCGGTCAGTTTCAGACATAGTCCGCGAACGCCAGATCCGAACTCGGACGGACTCGTGAATTCAGGCTTTGCCACGCCTTTATCAGATCACGCTGACGCCTTGCATCAACATTGACTTCGGCGCCAGGCCATATTTCTTTTATTACTCACTTTGCATAAATTATTTATTATGCAACATTTTATTATTATTACTATTATCCCGGTCTGCACTATTTTTGTGCACAGGAAAATGATCCAGCCGACTATATCCTTTAAGCGCCACCTCGGCTGGACGGGAGCTTCGTCAACACTTCATTACCCCATGCCGGGGACGTCGGCGTCACTCTGCCGGCCTGCATTGACCGTGCTATGTCACCACTTCGGTGTGCCGAGCTCTTTGCTCCGCCACCTCGGGACTGGCTTGGGGGATAGAACCTTGTCCCGCATCAAGCTCGGACCGCGTCATCAATACCGAACACATCAACCAGCTAAGTTGCCTTCATGCTCATAGTTTTTAAATTTTTAATTTATGTTCGGTTCGACCAAGCATTATACTTTTTTTGGAAAAAAGTTGCTTGTAAAAATTTCCTTGTCCAAACTTTGTTTGTGACGCACAAATTCATATACCCCGTTTACTTGGGGGATCCCTTGCTGGAGCTTTTCCTCTTGCATATGATTATACTTGTACGACTTCGTTCCTTGTTCGTGTATTACGCCACAATATGCACCATATTGACCTAAGTAATTTGCAAAATGGGTTGCCTTGCTCCTGTGCTTACCCCTACGTTCCCGATTGTTCGGCTAGGGAGTAAAGGGAGCACCTCTACGATTGTCACGATCGGTTCATCCGAGCCGGACCTCAGACTGGGTCAAGCCGAAAGCTAGCGCTCTTACTGTTTTCAATCATGGTCGGCACAAAACGGAACTCATGAGTACAAAAAATCTATTGCACAAGTCTCATATTAACAATGAGCACCGAAGAAAGGTATCGGTGGGGGTACTAATTTCTTCGAAGACGCTTCTTACACTTTATTAGTAATATAGCATAAGTTCCCTGAGCGTGCTTTGTCTGTTACAGCCTTATGACATAATTGCCTGGTTATCGGAAACACCGTCGATATTCTCGATAGGTGGTGTACATAACACTTTTCGGTCCTTGACCGAAGAGGGAGAAGCCGACGGTTGGTTAAGACGCGTTTAAAGTTCGGGTGAACATATAGATATGATATAAATACTTCGGTACATGCAATCATTCTTTTAGCCAAGTCACTCGGGGGCTCTTAAATTTATGAGAGCTGTTTTATAATAAGTGTTCTTCTTCTTAGTCGTTGCAAAGTCTTTTTTCTATCACTCCTTTTTTCGATGCGAGTGTGCGGTCAATAACCGGGGCGCCTAAATTCTCTCTCAAAGCCTCTAAGTTTGCTAAACTGGCCTAACGAGAAGTACTCCACCTTCGGGGTAGGAGGTTGAAGCCAAAGGCTGACCCGCTTGGAGTCTTGAGATAGGATATGTCATGTTAAAGCACGACAGAAGCAACTTTTTTTTACAGTCCAATTTTTGGATTGGCACTGAACACTTGATCTAGTTCGACATTAAACTTTTGAATAAGTTTTTTGGCTTTTCGAGCCTATGGCACTTTCAAACTATTTGTGCGTTTCCAACATTAGTCTCAAGAAGGCAACGCCGACACCTTTAGGGTTCGCAAAATTTCTCGGATATTGCTATATATGCATCAGTTTCAATTGTGTCTCCAAATCAATAGTTGGGTTGCCTGCCCCTGTGCTTGCCTCATGTGTTCCGCTTTGTTCGCCAGTGTGCAAAGGAGAACCATCGCGATTGTGCTTCCAGCTCGCATGGTTAAGCACCTAAGTGGAGAAAGCCGAAACCGATCGTCACAATAAGCGAAACTGGTCAGCGGTCCGATGATCGATTAAATGACGGGCCGTTCATAACATCGGCCAAGTATGTATGCGGCTTGACCTCGGCTGTCGCCGAACACTAACCGGGGGGCTACTTGCTGGCCCCCCATCTTTAAACTCCTATGACTAAGTGAAAGTTATAAAGCCCACATATCTGATTGCCTCGTTTCCGCTAACACAACCGCCTTCGGGCACCAAGACGTCGGCTAAGGGTTGTTTTGTTATTTTGGAAACACCCTGCGTAGCATCTAGAAGGGGATAGAAGCTGACGATGGGCCACTTTCAGATTATAAACTATCGCAACGGAAGTAAAAAATTTGGGCTCATTTAGACCATAGAGTTTGGAAACTTTCCCCGAACTAAATCCTCAATATTTTCCTCCCACATTGATCGAAGCTGAGGTTTCATGATCATGCTTAGCATGACAACCCAAAGAAAGGAACCGATAGTGGGACTATTTTCTTTGAAAGATGTTTCTTACGTTAAAAAGCAATATAACATATCTCTCCGCGTACCTTTGTTTATAAAACCGTATGGCCGAATTGCCTTGTTTGCCGTAAATCTTTGCCCTCATAAAGGCTTCATAAGGTAGGACAAACACTCCCCGGCTACTGGCTGAGGAGGTTGAAGCCGATGGTCGGTCAACAAAGTTTTGTACAATGCGGATCCGAGCATTAATGATATAAAGTACTTTGATACATAGAATCATTACGCATACTTTGTGATTTTACTCTGGATATCGATCCTTAATTCAGCCACCCGTGCCCACATTAAGGCTCGGGGGCTACTAGGCTTTGCACTCATTATTTATAAATATTAAAGGGGTACATCGATCCACTGATCTGGTGTTGCCACCCGACCAGTGCACTACTAGGAAAAGGCATGCTAGTGGCGCACCAGTTTTGCCTTCTAATGGCGCACTACTGGTACGCCACTAGCATCACGCCATTATTTTTTTTTTCTAATGGCGTACCACATGTGCGCCATTAGAATCTAGTGTTCTAATGGCGCACCGCGTAGTGCGCCATTAGTATTGCCCGCAGTGCGCCACTATTATCTGCTATACTAATAGCGCACCACATGGTAGTGCGCCATTAGTAACATTTTTTTTTAAAAAAAATCATTTTTTCTTAATCTCAGGTCACTATTTCACATATGAGATATCCAACACATATATATACAACAAGCATCCATATAACAATCATATCCAACACACAAGTTTCATCATATATACATACATAGCCAACACATAGTTCCATCGTTACATATTACAGAAGTTTCACATTGTTCATCCAACACCTTTATCCATCAATTCACAAAAGTTTCACATTGATACAAAATAAAAACACAAATGGAAAAGAAGCACTCCATCCATGCAAGCTTCCGTGAATTAAATCAAATCTGCAAAATGATAAACAAGAAGTTAGAAGAAGAAGAAGAAGAAGAAGAAGAGAAGAAGAAGAAGAAGAAGACTAGAAAAATACTAGAAGAAGAATAAGAAGAAGAATAAGAAGAATAAGAAGAAGACTATAAGCTTATTATGTAAACTTGATCAGTTTGTGCTAACATAAGTAATTTTGGAGCTAACCTATAGGAAACTAAGCATATAAGCTCTAAGTTAGCATATTAGAGCCAACTTAGGTAAAATGAAGCTAACCTATGTCATTTTGGAAAAGAAGAAGAATAAGAAGAAGACTATAAGCTTATTATGTAAACTTGATCATTTTGTGCTAAGATAAGTAATTTTGGAGCTAACCTATAGGAAACTAAGCATATAAGCTCTAAGTTAGCATATTAGAGCCAACTTAGGTAAAATGAAGCTAACCTATGTCATTTTGGAAAAGAAGAAGAATAAGAAGAAGACTATAAGCTTATTATGTAAACTTGATCATTTTGTGCTAACATAAGTAATTTTTGAGCTAACCTATAGGAAACTAAGCATATAAGCTCTAAGTTAGCATATTAGAGCCAACTTAGGTAAAATGAAGCTAACCTATAGGAAACTAAGCATATTAGAGATAACATAGGTAACTAAGTATATATATATATATATATCATTTTGGAGATCTGACATACCTAACATAGTTCAGTTCTCATTGTTCTTCTCCTTCTCCTTCCTCAGCCTGATGCGCCAAGAGCGGCGAGGCGGTGGAGGCAATGGAGGCAGTGGGATGTAGTCTTCACCACAATTGGCATGGTCATGTCGCCCAGTGTGGGATCGCTGGCGCCACCACCGGTGCGTGGTCATTGTCGCACCACCACCATCACGAGGCCACCTTCAGCAGGGCGGCATGACCATTGCTAGGCCATCCTCACCACCTCCTTCTCTTGCCCATGGTCAGCCACCACCATCTCTTGCCCATGGTCAGCCACCACAATCTCTTGCCCTTGGTCACCACCACCAGCGCTTAGGTCATCCTCACCGATGCCCATCGTCATCCTGCAGCTCCTCATCCCCACTCGCTCCTCTTCTCCCGCACTCCAGTCCGGATCATCCTTCTTGTTGTCTTTGCTGCAGCCGAATCGCTGTTGTTTGTCGCTAAAGCCGTAATCGTTGTTGCCTTTGCTAAAGCCATAGTCGCCGCCGCTTTGGTCTGTAGCTGTCGTCGCCGCTGCTCCATTGCTCGTCCAAATGCAACAATGACTGTTAACAATCGATGTGAGACAAAGCCAAATGTAAAGGAATAAGAAGAGGCGAACGCATCGGCATCATCATCGTCGGCCAGAAGCATGCGACACATAGTCGTGTTGAACACCTTCATGATGAGCATGGTGGCGTCGTCGTCGTACCTGAAGAGAAGGAAGTAACCCAGCCGCAGGTCGTAGGCACGGAAGAACTTCTCCCACCCACGATACAAGTACATGTGGCCGCCTTGATCACCAACTCCACATCCCACAGCTCGTGTAACCCGCTGCCGGCGTGTCGCAGCTTCACATTATTTGGCGGATCTTCACCCAAAGATGTTCATAAACTGTCGCAGCCTCTCGCAGTTTGGGACAATGAGTGATGTAGCAAACAATGATATCATATTGAGATGGGTGAAGGGAGATCTCTCGTTTTATATACCTGCGTCATGGATGATAATCAAGTCCCAAGTATGATATCAAGAACTCGAAGCATCCAACTCGCATCATGGTGTGGCAGAGCGGCGGTGGCTGCTTCCCCCCATCTCTAATAAGCAGCAGAAGAGACCAATTAGTACCCTTACAACAGATCATAAAACATGCATGATAACAGGTTGTACTGAAAGTCCAATTGTACTGGACTATAAATTAGGGTAACAATGACACAGAAGATGGGAGCGCCTAGTACACATTAGCAAAACAAAAAGGTACCACTCTTAAAAGGAAAGACCACTTGGCTCTATTGCCACCTATGGTTTAATGCAGCAAGAATAAAGGGGCAGTTGATCCTACTTAACTAAGTACTAAGATACCCCGACCCATGCATTAGTCTCAAGTACCCCATATGTCCTATTTTTAGCAAAGTCATGCTGAAAATAGGACATATGGAGTACCCGAATTTGCCGGAACGGAAGTTAATCGACATTCCGGCAAACTCAAGGGCCTCTCGGGTACTGCAAATTCATCACGACACGTTGGTCGGAGACAAACCCAACAAACTAGCAAAGTTATCGACGTGTTTACGAAATTGTTTTCTCGTAAAAGATGATCATCATCTTTGCAAGTCTTTCTCAATGTGATCACAAGTAATTCAGAGGCATCACAATAAAGCAACACCCTGCACTAGCCTAAAAACAAGTGAAGTTTCACCCATATAAGAACAACTTTATAAAATCAGAGAAGATGCTAAATTTTCTGTATCCTTCATACACACTGGAGTACAATGCTTTATAATGTTCCATCATCATTACAGTAATCCAAGAAACACATGGTCTTGAGGATATTCTTTATGACTGATTATTTCAGTTTTACATGCAGATTTTGACCAAAAGACACATGGTCTTTTTAACAGTTTTCAGTTTGGACAGAATACTGAAAACTACAGTTTGGACAGAATTCCTAACACTTTGGTTTCTAGTTACAAAACAAAACTGACATAATTCTAGATGCCATAACTGAATTTTTTGACAGTAGCTCAAGTTTTTGACAAGAGCTCCTAACTGTACCTAACTGAATTTTTTGACAGTAGCTCAAGTTTTTTACAGTAGCTCCTAACTGAATTTTCTGCTTAAAGGGAAGGCTGAATTTTCTTCTTAACAATGGGCTACTGCTAATACACTGTTGTGTGGAATAAAATTATTTGACTGATATTAACTGATAGTGCTGAATAAGCATCTCTAACTACTGCTCTGAACAAGAACAAGATGTGGCAATGAAACCAATTGGGTTGATCTTATTCTTCCATGCCACGTTAAAGAACAATATACTACTCTATTTTGCACCATGAATCTGTACAATTTACATTAGGAGAACCATATATTGATTACCAAATCACAACAGAAAATCAGTAATCATAGTATAGAAAGAATGCCTAACTGTATTTCTAAAATCACAGTTTGCCGAAATCAGCACAAATTCAATCACCACCAAAGAGCGAACGAAGCATCGACAACCATGTTAATGCTCAGTGACAGCAGGCAATTAAACATGGACATTCAACAATGTACTACTCTGTTCTGCACCTAATGGAGAAACATCCTACTATCGGTGGGTCACCAGCCTTACATTGTTACTACTACAGCCGTATGCTTAAAGGAAACTTGCACCGATCCTAACAATCTGGCCAGACACGCTATATCACACACACCACCTAGAAAAAATGGCTAACACTTCATCTCAAATTCAAACATCACAGGCATACAAATGTTTAGCAATCCATGCCATTTACACCTGCACAAATTTGTTGCCGATGACTAGGTACCGTGTACAAGAGATTTTTGAATGCCGATACCTGCTCCTACTCAAAATTGAGAAATGTGGCATAATAGAGAAACATGACATTGCCTTTCCAAATCCTCATGCTATACTAGAACAAGATATTTCATAATGTGACAGCCCTCTCTGCACCCATGTATTATCAAAAAACGAGCTCGCCGGGGAGGACGAGGCGGCAGCCATGGCCGGGCGGATGCAAGAAGCCTAGATGACAAGGGGAAAGGAGGGGAGGCGAGGATTGACCACCGGGGAGAAGTTGCCGGAGGAGGTACGCAGGCGTCAAGCGGCGGCGTCTTGTGGAGGAGTAGGGCGGCGGCGGCACCGCGTCGAGGAGGAGGCGGCGCGTCGAGCTTGCCACCCACCTTAGAGCCAGAACCCTAGGGGGCGCGGGGGCGAGGTCGGTGAAGGGGGCGCGGGGGCGGCGGCGCGGGGGAGCTGTGGTGGTGGGGGCGCGGGGGCGGCGGGGGTGGGCTCGATCTGGGCCTGGACGGGCGGCTTCTTCGCGGGGAAGGAGAGGCAGGGAAGGCAGGGAAGAAGAAGGCGGGGAAGGAGAGGTGGCGGCGTCGCCGACGGCGTGCAGGCGCGACCTGGATCAACTGGTCGGGCACTTGTTCCCCTTGGGAAGACGTTCGTGCCAGAATGACATGTCCTCGTCGAAGCATGCATAGGTCATTTTGTGTTTTACCTTCATCTCCAGAGCCATGAGCGTTACTTTCAAAGCGGTATCCTCGGCCTGCATCCTTCATACAATGGAGTAACCACGCCTATCTCCAGCTTGATCCAGCTTGGCTTTCTCTCGGCGGCAGCTTTTGCGTTATCCGTCTCGCTTGAGAAGCAGCTCTTGAACATGAGGGTCCTGCACCCAGCCCATCGATGGACCATCGCCATCCGCTCCGCCGATCTTCATCTTCATGATCATGCCCTTCATCTGCTCGGCATCTTACTCATCATCATGTCCTGCATCTTCTACATGATGATCGTACAACATCACCGTCGTGATCATGTCCTCGAGATTCTTCGCCTTCTCGCCCGCCCGAAGTCTTGCTCATTTCTTGCCGCCTGCCCCATGGACGACTTCATAGTCATCTTCATCACCTTGCCACCGATAGCCATCCATGAAACCACGCAAGAGCAGGTGGTCCCGCACCTGCCCGAATCTGGGTCCGCAATAAGGCTCTTCACTTGCATCTTCGACACGGACATCTTATCTCCGCCTCGCTTCTTTTGAAGCATCTCGGCCTTCATGAGCTCAAAACCTATTCACGATGCCTTCACCATTATGCGGACTATGGTCGTCATGGGTAGAGAAAACGATATTTTAGAACCAAGAAAAATTTGGCATGACTTTCCTAAAAATAGGACTAAAATAATGCATAGTGCCAAAATACTCACTAAACGGAAATGAATCAACATTCCGCAAAATATTGGCAACTATCGATTTCAAATACCGTACCTGCAAACACAAACATATATGCAACACCACAAACATATGCAACACCACGAACATACATAGATCTAGCTAGGCCACAAAAAGTACATGTGCACGTTGTTGGAGAGGGAGAACAACATAAAGATAGCTTAGATAGCTTCCCCCCTTACTTACCTATCAAAAAAGGTAATTTAACCACTTAATTTGGATGAATCTATGGTGCAAATGAGGTGAGGAGGAGGAGGCAGCCGAGACAATCTTGGAGGAGGAGGTGGAGAGAATGAAGTGGGGAAAGTGAGTGGGTAGGTGGGCTGTCCAAAATATCTTGTTGGTTCCAGGTTACTAATGGCGCACCATAGGAAAATGCGCCATTAGTAACCCTGAAGACTAATGGCGCACTGCTTCAGTGCGCCATTAGAAGTTTTGCAAAAAAATAAAAAAAAAGTATATATTCTAATGGCGCACCGTGGCACAATGCGCCATTACTAGTTAAACTAGTAATGGCGCACTATGCCATGGTGCGCCATTAGAATGTTTGGAAAAATTAAAAAAATTGTTACTAGTGGCGCACCGTGTGCCTGGTGCGCCATTAGTGTCTTCCACTCTAATGGCGCACCCAAACATGGTGCGCCATTAGTATATACTAATGGCGCACCACCTGACAGGTGCGCCATTAGTGTCCATCCCATCTATAGCCCTTTTCCTAGTTGTGGTGTCTCGGGGGCCACTGCATTGCCTATTCAATGCAGAAGATCCAAAGTGCTCAGTGTTCGGCTTGACCGAACTATGCGCAAACACGTCTTCGGACAACAATAGGTACCAACTGGGCCTATCCGGCGTCAAGCTAATATATTACGGCGACTTCTCGAGACCCTCTATCAAGGGCCTATTCGCCGATCACTATTTTCCCTAATATATTACACTGCGTTTCTATTCCTACGTATGCTGCCGAGCTAGGAGTTGATCCTCGGGCCGGTTTTGTGCACCGACCTGAGTCTTAGGGGCTACTAGGATCAGCGGTTTCATGTTTTCCTTCAGGTGCATCTTGGATATTAGGCCGTATACTCATGGGCCAGTCCGGACAGCTGCCGCATACAAGGAAGATTCCACAAGACTTGGCGATCAAGACAAGGGCTCCTCCCCCATCGGCGTATTCGGCTAGGACTCTTGTTATCCTAGGCATCTGGTGCATTATATAAACCAGGGACAAGCTAGTCGATAGAAAACAACAACCATACCATAGGCTAGCTTCTAGGGTTTAGCCTCTACGATCTCGTGGTAGATCAACTCTAGTAATACTCATATCATCAAGATCAATCAAGCAGGAAGTAGGGTATTACCTCCATAGAGAGGGCCCGAACCTGGGTAAACATCGTGTCCCCTGTCTCCTGTTACCATCCGCCTTAGATGCACAGTTCGGGACCCCCTACCTGAGATCCGCCAGTTTTGACAACGACACCCGCAGGGGCGTGCAACGAACGATGATTTCCAAGTTGCTATGCTATGTTTATCGTTCCTGTGTCGTGTTGCAGCATTGGCGTTTTATGTAGGTGCGTAGAAATAACTTAGCTTGACGACTCAAGTAAGTTTCACCATGAGGCGCAAGATTTACCAAAGAATCAAGCAGGCCTCCTTGGCTTGGGGGTGTCTAGGAACTGCAAAAATTCATTAGGAAACTCATGTTCTTCCGAGCCCTGGTCGCAGGCGCAGCCGGCCACGACCCAGCACTTCGCGTCGCGGTACTCGAGGGGAACGGATTGAGAGAGGTGCGCCAGCTTGCAAGCTCGAGCGATGGTGCCTCGCGAAGAACAGGAAAAACGCTCACGAGGGCACCTGTCCAGCCCCCTCGTGAGGCATGCAAGGGAGAGTATCGGTCAAAACAAGGAACCAAGGGCAGAAACGGAGGCAAAAGGCGATGGAACCAAGCCAGCAAGGAACACCAGAAAACAAATTTTCATTAAAGAGGGGCAAGCCAACTACAGAAAGCAAATGAAAAGTTGCGTCCGGCACCTAGTCTAGTCTTCTCACCAGTGCAGATCTAAGTGCTGCCACTAGGACGTGGGAGGGAGCCCCCGAGGCCCGAGGGTGGCACTCCTGAGACTCCGGGGCATGTACAGCCCCACTCATTATTAAGTGAGAGTGTCACGAGTGGAGACCTTCACAGGCACTGGGCCTTGCTTCACAGGCGTCGGGCCTTGCTTCATGGGTAGAACTTCCGGATGTGCTGGATGTTCCAAGCGTTCCGGATGGGGACCCCGTCCTGCGTCTCCAGGCGCACGTCGCCAGGCCTAGAGACGTGGGCAACCCTAAACGGGCCCTCCCACATGGGCGAGAGCTTATGCAGCCATTCCCTGGAGAGCACCCGCCTTAGGACGAGGTTGAAGGAAATATGCCCTAGAGGCAATAATAAAGTTATTATTTATTTCCTTATATCATGATAAATGTTTATTATTCATGCTAGAATTGTATTAACCGGAAACATAATACATGTGTGAATATATAGACAAACAAGATGTCACTAGTATGCCTCTATTTGACTAGCTTGTTAATCAAAGATGGTTATGTTTCCTAACCATGAACAAGGAGTTGTTATTTGATTAACAAGGTCACATCATTAGTTGAATGATCTGATTGACATGACCCATTCCGTTAGCTTAGCACACGATCGCTTAGTATGTTGCTATTGCTTCCTTCATGACTTATACATGTTCCTATGACTATGAGATTATGCAACTCCCGCTTGCCCGAGGAACACTTTGGTGCTACCAAACGTCACAACGTAATCGGGTGATTATAAAGGTACATTACAGGTGTCTCCAAGGTACATGTTGGGTTGGCATATTTCGAGATTAGGATTTGTCACTCCGATTGTCGGAGAGGTATCTCTGGGCCCTCTCGGTAATGCACATCACATAAGCCTTGCAAGCATTGCAACTAAATGTGTTAGTTGTGAGATGATGTATTACGGAACGAGAAAAGAGACTTGCCAAGAACGAGATTGAACTAGGTATTGGATACCGACGATCGAATCTCGCAAGTAACATACCGATGACAAAGGGAACAACGATGTTGTTATGCGGTCTGACCGATAAAGATCTTCGAGAATATGTAGGAGCCAATATGGGCATCCAGGTCCCGCTATTGGTTATTGACCGAGAGGTGTCTCGGTCATGTCTACATAGTTCTCGAACCCGTAGGGTCCGCACGCTTAACGCTTCGATGATGCTTATTATGAGTTTATATGATATTGATGTACCAAGGTTGTTCGAGTCCCGTATGAGATCGGGGACATGACGAGGAGTCTCAAATGGTCGAGACGTAAAGATCGATATATTGACGACTATATTCGAGTTCGGAAAGGTTCCGAGTGATTCGGTATTTTTCGGAGTACCGGGTAGTTACGGAGAAGTAATGGGCCTTGATGGGCTTTAGTGGGAAGAGGAAAAGGCTGCTGCGCCCCCTCCCTCTAGTCCGAATTGGACTAGGAAAAGGGGCCGCCACCTTCCTACTCCTCCACTTCCTTCTCCTTCCTCCCCTACATGGAAGGATTCCTAGTTGACTAGGAAAGGGGAATCCTACTCCCGTGGGAGTAGGACTCCCTTGCGCGCCAAACATAGGGCCGGCCTCCTCCCTCCCTTGCTCCTTTATATACGGGGCAGGGGCACCCCATGGACACACAAGTTGATCTTCGTGATCGCCTTAGCCGCAGGCGGTGCCCCCTCCACCATATTCCACCTCGGTCATATTGTTGCGGAGCTTAGGCGAAGCCCTGCGACGGTAGAACATCAAGATCGTCACCACGCCGTCGTGCTGACGGAACTCCTCCCCGACGCTTTGCTGGATCGGAGCCCGGGGATCGTCATCGAGCTGAACGTGTGCTAAGAACTCGGAGGTGCCGGAGTAACGGTGCTTGGATCGGTCGGATCGTGAAGACGTACGACTACATCAACCGCTTGATATAACGCTTCCGCTTAACGGTCTACGAGGGTACGTGGACGGACACTCTTCCTCTCGCTGCTATGCCATCACCATGGTCTTGCGTGATCGTAGGAAAATTTTTGAAATTACTACGCTCCCCAACAGGGTATCGAGCCTGGTTTTATGCGTTGATGTCATGTGCACGAGTAGAACACAAGTGAGTTGTGGGCGATATAAGTCATACTACCTACCAGCATGTCATACTTTGGTTCAGCGGTATTGTGAGATGAAGCGCCCGACCGACATTACGCCAGACGCTTACGCGAGACTGGTTTCACCGCTGTGAGCACTCGTTGCTTAAAGGTGACCGGCGGGTGTCTGCTCTCTCACTTTAGTTGAACTGAAAAGTGGCTACGCCCGTCCTTGAGAAGGTTAAACGGAGTCTATTTGACGAAGTATCGCTGTGGTTTTGATGCGAGGTAAGAACGGTTCTTGCTCAGCCCGTAGCAGCCACGTAAAACTTGCAACAACAAAGTAGAGGACGCCTAACTTGTTTTTGCAGGCATGTTGTGATGTGATATGGTCAAGACGTGATGCTATATTTTATTGTATGAGATGATCATGTTTTGTAACCGGTTATCGGCAATCGGCAGGAGCCATATGGTTGTCGCTTATTGTATGAAATGCAATCGCTCGTAATGCTTTACTTTATCACTAAGCGGTAGCGATAGTCGAGAAGCATAAGATTGGCGAGACGACAACGATGCTACGATGGAGATCAAGGTGTCGCTACGGTGACGATGGTGATCATGACGGTGCTTCGAGATGGAGATCACAAGCACAAGATGATGATGGCCATATCATATCACTTATATTGATTGCATGTGATGTTAATCCTTTATGCATCTTATTTTGCTTTGATTGACGGTAGCATTATAAGATGATCCTTACTAAATTATCAAGAAGTGTTCTCCCGAGTATGCACCGCTATGAAAGTTCTTCGTCTTTGAGACACCACGTGATGATCGGGTGTGATAGGCTCTACGCTCAAATACAACGGTGCAAAACAGTTGCACACGCAGAATACTCAGGTTATACTTGACGAGCTATGCATATAAGATATGACCTCGAACACGGAGACCGAAGGTCGAGCGTGAATCATATAGTAGATATGATCAACATATTGATGTTCACCATTGAAACTACTCCATCACACGTGATGATCGGTCATGGTGTAGTTGATATGGATCACGCAATCACTTAGAGAATTGGAGGATATTTTTCTAAGTGGGAGTTCTTAAGTAATATGATTAATTGAACTTTAATTTATCATGAACTTAGTCCTGGTAGTATTTTGCAAATTATGTTGTAGATCAATAGCTCGCGTTGTTGCTTCCCTATGTTTTCATATGTGTTCCTAGAGAAAATTGTATTGAAAGATGTTAGTAGCAATGATGCGGATTGGATCCGTGATCTGAGGTTTATCCTCATTGCTGCGCAGAAGAATTATGTCCTTAATGCACCGCTAGGTGACAGACCTATTGCAGGAGCAGATGCGCACGTTATGAACGCTTGGCTAGCTCAATATGAGCGATACATGACGTTATGAACGCTTGGCTAGCTCAATATGATGACTACTTGATAGTTTAGTGCACCATGCTTAACGGCTTAGAATCGGGACTTCAAAGACGTTTTGAACGTCATGGACCATATGTGATGTTCCAGAATTGAAGTTAATATTTCAAGCAAATACCCGAGTTGAGAGATATGAAGTCTCCAACAAGTTCTATAGCTAAAAGATGGAGGAGAATCGCTCAACTAGTGAGCATGTGCTCAGATTGTCTGAGTACTTCAATCACTTGAATCAAGTGGGAGTTAATCTTCCAGATAAGATAGTGATTGACAGAATTCTCTAGTCACCATCACTAAGTTAGTAGAACTTCGTGATGAACTATAGTATGCAAGGGATGACGAAAAAGATTCTCGAGCTCTTCGCGATGCTAAAATCGGCGAAGGTAGAAATCAAGGAAAAACATCAAGTGTTGATGGTTGACAAGACTATTAGTCTCAAGGAAAATGGCAAAGGGAAGAAAGGGAACTTCAAAAAGAACGGCAAGCAAGTTGCTGCTCGAGTGAAGAAGCCCAAGTCTAGACCTAAGCCTAAGACTGAGTACTTTTGCTGCAATGGAACTGGTCACTGGAAGCGGAACTACCCCGAATATTTGGTGGATAAGAAGGATGGCAAAGTGAACAAGAGTATATTTGATATACAGATTATTGATGTGTGCATTACTAGTGTTTATAGTAGCCCCTGAGTATTTGATACTTGTTCGGTTGCTAAGATTAGTAACTCGAAATTGGAGTTACAGAATAAACAGAGACTAGTTGAAGGGAAAGTGACGATGAGTGTTGGAGGTAGTTCCAAGATTGATATGATCATCATCGCACACTCCCTATATTTTCGGGATTAGTGTTAAACCTAAATAAATGTTATTTGGTGTTTGCGTTGAGCATGAATATGATTTGATCATGTTTATTGCAATACGGTTATTCATTTAAGTAAGAGAATAAATTGTTGTTCTGTTTACATGAATAAAACCTTATATGGTTACACACCCAATGAAAATGGTTCGTTGGATCTCGATCGTATGATACACATATTCATAATATTGAAACCAAAAGATGCAAAGTTAATAATGATAGTGCAACTTATTTGTGGCACCGCCGCTTAGGTCATATTGGTGTAAAGCGCATGAAGAAACTCCATGTCGATGGATTTTGGAATCACTTGATTATGAATCATTTGATGCTTGCGAACCGTGCCTTTTGGGCAAGATGACTAAAACTCCGCTTCTCCGAACAATGGAACAAGCTACTGACTTATTGGGAATAATACATACCGATGTATGCGATCCAA
This sequence comes from Aegilops longissima, assembly GCA_021605205.1. Classification (NCBI taxonomy): domain Eukaryota; kingdom Viridiplantae; phylum Streptophyta; class Magnoliopsida; order Poales; family Poaceae; genus Aegilops; species Aegilops longissima. The sequence goes on along the minus strand of CM038677.1, from coordinate 477,882,184 downwards.
TGAGTGTTGATGCTCGTGGCAAGTATCGTTATTTTCTCGACCTTCACAAGATGATTTGAGCAGATATGGGTATATCTACTTGATGAAACACAAGTCTGAAACATTTGAAAAGTTCAAAGAATTTCAGAGTGAAGTGAAGAATCATCGTAACAAGAAAATAAAAGTTTCTACGATATGATCGCAGAGGAAAAATATTTGAGTTACGAGTTTGGCCTTCATTAAAACAATGTGAAATAGTTTCACTACTCACGCCACCGAACACCACAAAGATAATGGTGTGTCCGAACGTTATAACCGCACTTTATTGGATATGGTGCGATCTATGATGTATCTTATCGATTTACCACTATCGCTTTTGGGGTTATGCATTAGAGACAGCTGCATTCACGCTTAATAGGGCACCATCTAAACCGCTGAGATGACACCGTATGAACTATGGTTTAGCAAGAAACCTAAGTCTGTCGCTTTCTTAAAGTTTGGAGTTGTGATGCTTATATGAAAAGGTTTCACCGATAAGCTTGAACCCAAATCGAGAAGTGCGCCTTCATAGAATACCCAAAGGCAACTATTGGGTACACCTTCTATCACAGATCCAAGGCAAGTTTTTCGTTGTTAAGATGGATCCTTTCTAGAGAAGAAGTTTCTCTCGAAAGAAGTGAGTGGGAGGAAAGTAGAACTTGATGAGGTAATTGTACCTTCTCCTTATTGGAAAGTAGTTCATCACGTAAATCAGTTCCAAAGATTCCTACACCAATTAGTGAGGAAGTTAATGATGATGATCATGAAACTTCAGATCAAGTTGTTACCAAACCTCGTAGGTCTTCCAGAGTAAGATCCGCACTGAGTGGTACGGTAATCCTATTCTAAAAGTCATGTTACTAGACCATGATGAACCTACGAACTATGAGGAAGCGATGATGAGCCCAGATTCCGCGAAATGGTTTGAGACCATGAAATCTGAGATGGGATCCATATATGAGAACAAAGTGTGGACTTTGATGGAGTTGCCTCGATGATCGGCAAGACATATTATATAAATGGATCTTCAAGAGGAAGATGATAATCGATAGTAGTGTTACTATCTACAAAGTTCGACTTGTCGCAAAAAGGTTTTCGATAAGTTCAAGGTGTTGACTACAAATGAGATTTTCTCAATCAGAAGCGATTCTTAAGTCTGTCCGAATCATGTTAGCAATTGCCACATTTTATGAAATCTGGCAAATGGATGTCAAAACTACATTCTTTAATGGATTTATTAAAGAAGAGTTGTATATGATGCAACCAGAAGTTTTGTCAATCCTAAAGGAGCTAACAAAATGTGCAAGCTCCAATGATCCATCAATGGACTGGTGCAAGCATCTCGAGTTGGAATATACGCTTTGATGAGTTGATCAAAGCATATGGTTTTATACAGACTTTTGGAGAAGCCTGTATTTACAAGAAAGTGAGTGGGAGCACTACAAGATTTCGATAAGTATATGTGAATGACATATTGTTGATCGGAAATAATGTAGAATTATTCGCAAAGCATAAAGGAGTGTTTGAAAGGAGTTTTTCAAAGAAAGACCTCGTGAAGCTGCTTATATATTGAGCATCAAGATCTATAGAGATAGATCAAGACGCTTGATAAGTTTTTCAATGAATACATACCTTGACAAGATTTTGAAGTAGTTCAAAATGGAACAGTCAAAGAAAGAGTTCTTGCTCAGATTGCAAAGGTGTGAAATTGAGTAAGACTCAAATCACGACCACGGCAGAAAATAGAAAAGAGAATGAAAGTCATTCCCTATGCATCGACATAGGTTCTATAAAGTATGTCATGTTGTGTACTGATCTATTGCATACCCTACCACTAAGCTTGGCAAGGAGTGCAATAGTGATCTAGGAGTAGATCAATGGACATCGGTCAAAATTATCCTTAGTATAATAAGGATATGTTTCTCGATTATGGAAGTGAAAAATGGTTCGTCGTAAAGGGTTACGCCGATGCAAGTTTTAACACTAATCTAGATGACTCGAGTCTCAATCTGATACATATTGAAAGTGGGAGCAATTAGCTAGAGTAGCTCCGCAGAGCATTGTAGACATAGAAATTTGCAAAATACTTACGGCTCTCAATGTGATGACCTGCTGACTAAAATTATCTCACAAGCAAAACATGATCACACCTTAGTACTCTTTGGGTGTTAATCACATGGCGATGTGAACTAGATTATCGACTCTAGTAAACCCTTTGGGTGTTGGTCACATGTCGATGTGAACTATGGGTGTTAACCACATATAGATGTGAACTATTGATGTTAAATCACATGGCGATGTGAACTAGATTATTGACTCTAGTGCAAGTGGGAGATCAAGGAAATATGCCCTAGAGGCAATAATAAAGTTATTATTTATTTCTTATATCATGATAAATGTTTATTATTCATGCTAGAATTGTATTAACCGAAACATAATACATGTGTGAATATATAGACAAACAAGATGTCACTAGTATGCCTCTACTTGACTAGCTTGTTAATCAAAGATGGTTATGTTTCCTAACCATGAACAAGGAGTTGTTATTTGATTAACAAGGTCACATCATTAGTTGAATGATCTGATTGACATGACCCATTCCGTTAGCTTAGCACACGATCGCTTAGTATGTTGCTATTGCTTCCTTCATGACTTATACATGTTCCTATGACTATGAGATTATGCAACTCCTGCTTGCCCGAGGAACACTTTGGTGCTACCAAACGTCACAACGAATCGGGTGATTATAAAGGTACATTACAGGTGTCTCCAAAGGTACATGTTGGGTTGGCATATTTCGAGATTAGGATTTGTCACTCCGATTGTCGGAGAGGTATCTCTGGCCCTCTCGGTAATGCACATCACATAAGCCTTGCAAGCATTGCAACTAAATGTGTTAGTTGTGAGATGATGTATTACGGAACGAGAAAAGAGACTTGCCAAGAACGAGATTGAACTAGGTATTGATACCGACGATCGAATCTCGGCAAGTAACATACCGATGACAAAGGGAACAACGATGTTGTTATGCGGTCTGACCGATAAAGATCTTCGAGAATATGTAGGAGCCAATATGGGCATCCAGGTCCCGCTTATTGGTTATTGACCGAGAGGTGTCTCGGTCATGTCTACATAGTTCTCGAACCCGTAGGGTCCGCACGCTTAACGCTTCGATGATGCTTATTATGAGTTTATATGATATTGATGTACCAAGGTTGTTCGAGTCCCGGATGAGATCGGGACATGACGAGGAGTCTCAAATGGTCGAGACGTAAAGATCGATATATTGGACGACTATATTCGAGTTCGGAAAGGTTCCGAGTGATTCGGTATTTTTCGAGTACCGGTAGTTACGGGAGAAGTAATGGGCCTTGATGGGCTTTAGTGGGAAGAGGAAAAGGCTGCTGCCCCCTCCTCTAGTCCGAATTGACTAGGGAAAAGGGGCCGCCACCTTCCTACTCCTCCACTTCCTTCTCCCTTCCTCCCCTACATGGAAGGATTCCTAGTTGACTAGGAAAGGGGAATCCTACTCCCGGGGAGTAGGACTCCCTTGGCGCCAAACATAGGGCCGGCCTCCTCCTCCCTTGCTCCTTTATATACGGGGCAGGGGCACCCCATGGACACACAAGTTGATCTTCGTGATCGCTCTTAGCCGTGTCGGTGCCCCCTCCACCATATTCCACCTCGGTCATATTGTTGCGGAGCTTAGGCGAAGCCCCGCGACGGTAGAACATCAAGATCGCCACCACGCCGTCAGGTCGACGGAACTCCTCCCCGACGCTTTGCTGGATCGGAGCCCGGGATCGCCATCGAGCTGAACGGTGCTAAGAACTCGGAGGTGCCGAGTAACGGTGCTTGGATCGGTCGGATCGTGAAGACGCGTCGACTACATCAACCGCGTTGATATAACGCCCGCCACGGGTTCACGAGGGTACGTGGACGACACTCTTCCTCTCGCTATGCCATCACCATGGTCTTGCGTGATCGTAGGAAAATTTTTGAAATTACTACGCTCCCCAACAAAGGGTATCGAGCCTGGTTTTATGCGTTGATGTCATGTGCACGAGTAGAACACAAGTGAGTTGTGGGCGATACAAGTCATACTACCTACCAGCATGTCATACTTTGGTTCAGCGGTATTGTGAGATGAAGCGCCCGGACCGACATTACGCCAGACGCTTACGCGAGACTGGTTTCACCGCTGTGAGCACTCGCTGCTTAAAGGTGACCGGCGGGTGTCTGCTCTCTCACTTTAGTTGAACTGAGTGTATACGCCCGTCCTTGAGAAGGTTAAACGGAGTCTATTTGACGAAGTATCGCTGTGGTTTTGATGCGTAGGTAAGAACGGTTCTTGCTCAGCCCGTAGCAGCCACGTAAAACTTGCAACAACAAAGTAGAGGACGCCTAACTTGTTTTTGCAGGGCATGTTGTGATGTGATATGGTCAAGACGTGATGCTATATTTTATTGTATGAGATGATCATGTTTTGTAACCGGTTATCGGCAATCGGCAGGAGCCATATGGTTGTCGCTTATTGTATGAAATGCAATCGCTCTGTAATGCTTTACTTTATCACTAAGCGGTAGCGATAGTCGAGAAGCATAAGATTGGCGAGACGACAACGATGCTACGATGGAGATCAAGGTGTCGCGCCGTGACGATGGTGATCATGACGGTGCTTCGAGATGGAGATCACAAGCACAAGATGATGATGGCCATATCATATCACTTATATTGATTGCATGTGATGTTAATCCTTTATGCATCTTATTTTGCTTTGATTGACGGTAGCATTATAAGATGATCCCTTACTAAATTATCAAGAAGTGTTCTCCCGAGTATGCACCGCTATGAAAGTTCTTCGTGCCGAGACACCACGTGATGATCGGGTGTGATAGGCTCTACGCTCAAATACAACGGTGCAAAACAGTTGCACACGCAGAATACTCAGTTATACTTGACGAGCTATGCATATAAGATATGACCTCGAACACGGAGACCGAAGGTCGAGCGTGAATCATATAGTAGATATGATCAACATATTGATGTTCACCATTGAAACTACTCCATCACACGTGATGATCGGTCATGGTGTAGTTGATATGGATCACGCAATCACTTAGAGAATTGAGGATATTTTTCTAAGTGGGAGTTCTTAAGTAATATGATTAATTGAACTTTAATTTATCATGAACTTAGTCCCGTAGTATTTTGCAAATTATGTTGTAGATCAATAGCTCGCGTTGTTGCTTCCCTATGTTTTCATATGTGTTCCTAGAGAAAATTGTATTGAAAGATGTTAGTAGCAATGATGCGGATTGGATCCGTGATCTGAGGTTTATCCTCATTGCTGCGCAGAAGAATTATGTCCTTAATGCACCGCTAGGTGACAGACCTATTGCAGGAGCAGATGCGGCGTTATGAACGCTTGGCTAGCTCAATATGAGCGATACGACGTTATGAACGCTTGGCTAGCTCAATATGATGACTACTTGATAGTTTAGTGCACCATGCTTAACGGCTTAGAATCGGGACTTCAAAGACGTTTTGAACGTCATGGACCATATGTGATGTTCCAGGAATTGAAGTTAATATTTCAAGCAAATACCCGAGTTGAGAGATATGAAGTCTCCAACAAGTTCTATAGCTAAAAGATGGAGGAGAATCGCTCAACTAGTGAGCATGTGCTCAGATTGTCTGAGTACTTCAATCACTTGAATCAAGTGGAGTTAATCTTCCGATAAGATAGTGATTGACAGAATTCTTCTAGTCACCATCACTAAGTTAGTAGAACTTCGTGATGAACTATAGTATGCAAGGGATGACGAAAAAGATTCTCGAGCTCTTCGCGATGCTAAAATCGGCGAAGGTAGAAATCAAGGAAAAACATCAAGTGTTGATGGTTGACAAGACTATTAGTCTCAAGGAAAATGGCAAAGGGAAGAAAGGGAACTTCAAAAAGAACGGCAAGCAAGTTGCTGCTCGAGTGAAGAAGCCCAAGTCTAGACCTAAGCCTAAGACTGAGTACTTTTGCTGCAATGGAACTGGTCACTGGAAGCGGAACTACCCCGAATATTTGGTGGATAAGAAGGATGGCAAAGTGAACAAGAGTATATTTGATATACAGATTATTGATGTGTGCATTACTAGTGTTTATAGTAGCCCCTGAGTATTTGATACTTGTTCGGTTGCTAAGATTAGTAACTCAAATTGGAGTTACGTATAAAACAGAGACTAGTTGAAGGGAAAGTGACGATGAGTGTTGGAGGTAGTTCCAAGATTGATATGATCATCATCGCACACTCCCTATATTTTCGGATTAGTGTTAAACCTAAATAAATGTTATTTGGTGTTTATGCTGAGCATGAATATGATTTGATCATGTTTATTGCAATACGGTTATTCATTTAAGTAAGAGAATAAATTGTTGTTCTGCTTACATGAATAAAACCTTATATGGTTACACACCCAATGAAAATGGTTCGTTGGATCTCGATCGTATGATACACATATTCATAATATTGAAACCAAAAGATGCAAAGTTAATAATGATAGTGCAACTTATTTGTGGCAATCGCCGCTTAGGTCATATTGGTGTAAAGCGCATGAAGAAACTCCATGTCGATGGATTTTGGAATCACTTGATTATGAATCATTTGATGCTTGCGAACCGTGCCTTTTGGGCAAGATGACTAAAACTCCGCTCTCCGAACAATGGAACAAGCTACTGACTTATTGGGAATAATACATACCGATGTATGCGATCCAATGAGTGTTGATGCTCGTGGCAAGTATCGTTATTTTCTGACCTTCACAAAGATGATTTGAGCAGATATGGGTATATCTACTTGATGAAACACAAGTCTGAAACATTTGAAAAGTTCAAAGAATTTCAGAGTGAAGTGAAGAATCATCGTAACAAGAAAATAAAAGTTTCTACGATATGATCGCAGAGGAAAAATATTTGAGTTACGAGTTTGGCCTTCAGTTAAAACAATGTGAAATAGTTTCACTACTCACGCCACCTGGAACACCACAGCATAATGGTGTGTCCGAAACGTTATAACCGCACTTTATTGGATATGGTGCGATCTATGATGTATCTTATCGATTTACCACTATCGCTTTTGGGGTTATGCATTAGAGACAGCTGCATTCACGCTTAATAGGGCACCATCTAAACCGCTGAGATGACACCGTATGAACTATGGTTTAGCAAAGAAACCTAAGCTGTCGCTTCTTAAAGTTTGGAGTTGTGATGCTTATATGAAAAAGGTTTCACCGATAAGCTTGAACCCAAATCGAGAAGTGCGCCTTCATAGAATACCCAAAGGCAACTATTGGGTACACCTTCTATCACAGATCCGAAGGCAAGTTTTTCGTTGTTAAGATGGATCCTTTCTAGAGAAGAAGTTTCTCTCGAAAGAAGTGAGTGGGAGGAAAGTAGAACTTGATGAGGTAATTGTACCTTCTCCCTTATTGGAAAGTAGTTCATCACGTAAATCAGTTCCAAAGATTCCTACACCAATTAGTGAGGAAGTTAATGATGATGATCATGAAACTTCAGATCAAGTTGTTACCAAACCTCGTAGGTCTTCCAGAGTAAGATCCGCACTGAGTGGTACGGTAATCCTATTCTAAAAGTCATGTTACTAGACCATGATGAACCTACGAACTATGAGGAAGCGATGATGAGCCCAGATTCCGCGAAATGGTTTGAGACCATGAAATCTGAGATGGGATCCATATATGAGAACAAAGTGTGGACTTTGATGGAGTTGCCCATGATCGGCAAGACATATTATATAAATGGATCTTCAAGAGGAAGACAGATATCGATAGTAGTGTTACTATCTACAAAGTTCGACTTGTCGCAAAAAGGTTTTCGATAAGTTCAAGGTGTTGACTACAAATGAGATTTTCTCAATCAGAAGCGATTCTTAAGTCTGTCCGAATCATGTTAGCAATTGCCACATTTTATGAAATCTGCAAATGGATGTCAAAACTACATTCTTTAATGGATTTATTAAAGAAGAGTTGTATATGATGCAACCGAAGTTTTTGTCAATCCTAAAGGAGCTAACAAAATGTGCAAGCTCCAATGATCCATCAATGGACTGGTGCAAGCATCTCGAGTTGGAATATACGCTTGATGAGTTGATCATAGCATATGGTTTTATATGACTTTTGGAGAAGCCTGTATTTACAAGAAAGTGAGTGGGAGCACTACAAGATTTCGATAAGTATATGTGAATGACATATTGTTGATCGGAAATAATGTAGAATTATTCTGCAAAGCATAAAGGAGTGTTTGAAAGGAGTTTTTCAAAGAAAGACCTCGTGAAGTTGTTACATATTGAGCATCAAGATCTATAGAGATAGATCAAGACGCTTGATAAGTTTTTCAATGAATACATACCTTGACAAGATTTTGAAGTAGTTCAAAATGGAACAGTCAAAGAAAGAGTTCTTGCTCAGATTGTAAAGGTGTGAAATTGAGTAAGACTCAAATCACGACCACGGCAGAAAATAGAAAAGAGAATGAAAGTCATTCCCTATGCATCAGCCATAGGTTCTATAAAGTATGTCATGTCAGTGTACCAGATCTATTGCATACCCTACCACTAAGCTTAGCAAGGAGTGCAATAGTGATCTAGGAGTAGATCAATGGACATCGGTCAAAATTATCCTTAGTATAATAAGGATATGTTTCTCGATTATGGAAGTGAAAAAGGTTCGTCAGAAAGGGTTACGCCGATGCAAGTTTTAACACTAATCTAGATGACTCGAGTCTCAATCTGGATACATATTGAAAGTGGGAGCAATTAGCTAGAGTAGCTCCGCAAGAGCATTGTAGACATAGAAATTTGCAAAATACTTACGGCTCGAATGTGATGCATCTGCTGACTAAAATTATCTCACAAGCAAAACATGATCACACCTTAGTACTCTTTGGGTGTTAATCACATGGCGATGTGAACTAGATTACTGACTCTAGTAAACCCTTTGGGTGTTGGTCACATGTCGATGTGAACTATGGGTGTTAACCACATATAGATGTGAACTATTGATGTTAAATCACATGGCGATGTGAACTAGATTATTGACTCTAGTGCAAGTGGGAGATGAAGGAAATATGCCCTAGAGGCAATAATAAAGTTATTATTTATTTCCTTATATCATGATAAATGTTTATTATTCATGCTAGAATTGTATTAACCGAAACATAATACATGTGTGAATATATAGACAAACAGATGTCACTAGTATGCCTCTATTTGACTAGCTTGTTAATCAAAGATGGTTATGTTTCCTAACCATGAACAAGGAGTTGTTATTTGATTAACAAGGTCACATCATTAGTTGAATGATCTGATTGACATGACCCATTCCGTTAGCTTAGCACACGATCGCTTAGTATGTTGCTATTGCTTCCTTCATGACTTATACATGTTCCTATGACTATGAGATTATGCAACTCCCGCTTGCCCGAGGAACACTTTGGTGCTACCAAACGCCACAACGAATCGGGTGATTATAAAGGTACATTACAGGTGTCTCCGAAGGTACATGTTGGGTTGGTATATTTCGAGATTAGGATTTGTCACTCCGATTGTCGGAGAGGTATCTCTGGGCCCTCTCGGTAATGCACATCACATAAGCCTTGCAAGCATTGCAACTAAATGTGTTAGTTGTGAGATGATGTATTACGGAACGAGAAAAGAGACTTGCCAAGAACGAGATTGAACTAGGTATTGATACCGACGATCGAATCTCGCAAGTAACATACCGATGACAAAGGGAACAACGATGTTGTTATGCGGTCTCGACCGATAAAGATCTTCGAGAATATGTAGGAGCCAATATGGGCATCCAGGTCCCGCTATTGGTTATTGACCAGAGAGGTGTCTCGGTCATGTCTACATAGTTCTCGAACCCGTAGGGTCCGCACGCTTAACGCTTCGATGATGCTTATTATGAGTTTATATGATATTGATGTACCAAGGTTGTTCGAGTCCCGGATGAGATCGGGGACATGACGAGGAGTCTCAAATGGTCGAGACGTAAAGATCGATATATTGGACGACTATATTCGAGTTCGGAAAGGTTCCGAGTGATTCGGTATTTTTCGAGTACCGGTAGTTACGGGAGAAGTAATGGGCCTTGATGGGCTTTAGTGGGAAGAGGAAAAGGCTGCTGCGCCTCCCCTCTAGTCCGAATTGGACTAGGAAAAGGGGCCGCCACCTTCCTACTCCTCCACTTCCTTCTCCCTTCCTCCCCTACATGGAAGGATTCCTAGTTGACTAGGAAAGGGAATCCTACTCCCTGGGAGTAGGACTCCCTTGGCGCCAAACATAGGGCCGGCCTCCTCCTCCCTTGCTCCTTTATATACGGGGCAGGGGCACCCCATGGACACACAAGTTGATCTTCGTGATCGCTCCTTAGCCGTGGCGGTGCCCCTCCACCATATTCCACCTCGGT